>CM040406.1:129186058-130386058 GCA_022702515.1 Ilyophis sp. 1 JC-2022 | reverse complement strand
TACAGTTCAGTGGATGCCATGTATCTGAAATGAAAGTATATTTAGTATGTCTATTTTATTGACTCGTACATAACAGAATGGGTATATTTTTGAGAACTGGATGAACTTTGCAAAGCTGTGTTTCATGGCAAAGCCGTGTTTCAAGTTCATGGCAATGACAAATTTACAATGACGCGAGAAGAAGATAAATTGTCAGTTTAACGTTATGTCAAAACAGATGGCTAAAATATTGTTGTTTAACCGCTGCTCTGTGATTGGGATATTTAGGAGTTTCATTCTCTAATGAAGATCGCAAACTTTACTTATGTAGGGTGACCATACGTCCTCTTTTTCCCAGACATTTCTTTTTTTTGGGTCCAAAAATATCCATCCGGGATTTTTAAATTCCAAAAATGTCTGTTTAGGATTTCCTTGTTCCATAGACCATATACACTGCTCAAAAAAATGAAGGGAACACTTAATCATCATAGTATAACACCAAGTCAATTAAACCAAGCCGGTCATGCTGGATGATGTTGCAGGGCCCTTATGCCACCCTCATGGAGTCTGTTTCTGACAGTTTGGTCAGAAACATGCACACAAGTAGCCCGCTGGCGGTCATTTTGTAGGGCTCTGGCAGTGCTCCTCCTGTTCCTCCTCACACGAAGGAGCAGATACCGGTCCTGCCGCTGGGTTGTTGCCCTTCTACGGCCCTGTCCAGCTCTCCTCGTGTAATGGCCCGTCTCCTGGTATCTCCTCCATGCTCTTGAGACTGTGCTGGGAGACACAGCAAACCTTGCGACGGCACGTATGGATGTGCCATCCTGGAGGAGCTGGACTACCTGTGCAACCTGAATGGGCTGCAGGTACCGCCTCATGCTACCAGTAGGGACAAGGGCACTAGCAAAATGCTAAACTAGAGAAAAATCAGTCAGGAAGGATAAGGAGAGAGAAATGGTCTGTGGCCACCACCTGCAAAAACATTTACTTTTTGGGGGTAGTCCATCTGTTGTCACTTTCATTTGCACCAAAGCAGGTGAAATTGATTCACAATTGTTTACGCTTCCTAACTGGACAGATCGATATCCCAGAAGTTTAATTGACTTGGTGTTATACTGTGTTGATTAAGCGTTCCCTTAATTTCTTTGAGCAGTGTATAAACAAACAAATAGCCTAGTATTATGTTCATAACGCCCATCTAACCCTGTCCTCTTTTTTTTAAATCCAAAATATGGCCACCCTAACTTAGAAGTTACTTACGCTCCTAGGCGTGTTTCATAAAGTTGCACCGTAACGTTTGCGTTGGTTTCTGTATTATCAGAATAGTTTCAACTGTCACCATTCTTCCCAACTTATTTAGCCTATACGTTTACATGGAAGAAAGACGAGATCTTTAACGTTACCTGACCATTTTTTGGAGGCAAGCTGGCTCTTCTTATTAGCTGAAGATGACAAAGATTGAAGATTATCATTTAGCTAATTTAGTTATTCGCTTTACAAATCTACTCATCTGTGCGTGACCAAGCAGGAAATCGTTGTCAGATTAGTCTACCACCAATCAAAACACTGTAGTTTTACACTTGTAATTAGTTATAGGCTCCCGAGGGAATTCCACACACTCCATAAATCTGTTGAATAGTTGATCATTTCCGAAGACTGATCACAAAATGGAGAGCTTACGCGAACACATTTTATATTAGCTTAAATTGGTAGCTTAAATACCAATAGCTTAAATTGGTTTTAAAATAGTAGCTTAAATTGGTTTTAAAAAAATTACGTTTGCATTTAATATTTTTAGACGTAGCGAAAAATTGCCTGCCAGCATGCGCTGACTGAAGGAAAAAGGACAGCGCGCATGACGTGACAGCGTAGCTGTCGGGAATACATGCTAGAATCGATAAGAGAATTGATAAGTTCGAAGGCGAACGATTCCCACCCTAGTTCCTACAGACATGATACAATACATTTTCAAGTAAGTTTCAAAAATAGGGTATTAATGTTGCTCTTGTGTTGAACTGAGTCAGCCAATGCTAATTGCAGAGATTCCCCAAATGCCTTCACCATAGCTGAATTATTTATATTAATTCGGTATCAACTGAGTACATAATATTGTGATTTTGCTAAGAAAATTATTAATGTGTAATTTTATTCGTAATGTATTGGTAGCGGCGTAGTCGAGTAGCTACAGGGCGCCCATTATCGGGCGGCACCCTTTATCGGGCACAGCCGCGTTCGATCATATTTGAACTTCGTCGAAAGCCGATTTGCCAACGGAAAAAAAGAAAACCACTATTTTCCACCCACTTCAAACCAAATAAGGTATGTATCCGCTCAATTTCATGAATATTTGACCATTTTGTGAGCATTTTTATCACGACCCCTATCTGAAGAAAATCTGATTCCAGTTCCGCGCTGGTGTACTACGCTGCATAGTCATGTTTACTTCGGGGGATTTAATTAAATAAAATGTCGCTAAAACTTTAGCTAGATAGGTAGCGATGTTTCCAAGTGTTGAGAGAATGTCATATTACCCTGATATGAAGATACGATTATTATAGACAATCTGTACAACGAATATGAACCGATGTTGTTCATGTTTCCTATCTCGGATAATGTTTATAAGCACCTGCTGCGTTGAGCGATATGTCTGTTATTTCGCTTAACTCTGTTAAACCTTAAGCTACAAATCGTCATTGCTGTATATGTATACACACCTTACTGGTATGACTGAGCTTGCATGCACAATAATGATACATTGCTCTTTTCTAATAGAGACAAGACATTAGCCTATTACCATCACATCATGCCCACTATGGACATGTGTGCCCCCCCCCCCCCCCTATATATCAATAATCTTTATCAATAAAGACAATGCAGTATCTAAATCAGTTATATGTTATAGCCCGAGAAGAGGAAGCCATGGAAGGAAGAGGACATGACAGCGGCCATGGAGAACTGTGAGAGGGGATGGCTGTCCGTAAGGCTGCGGGTTAGTTTGTGACTGAAACCATCACCAACAGCAGAAACAACGACAACCAAAGTCAATATTCTTTGTTAAACGATAAGCAAATAACAAGCATAAATGTTAATCAAAATATAGTTTTATTTCCTGTAATATTCAGATCCATCAGGTGCCGAGGCAGACCCTGCATAACCCAACATATTGGTTATTCAAACAGTAGCTATCTTTCTTGATGATTATAAAATATTAATTGGTTTTTAAAACAACAAAAATCGTGAGCTTCTTTATGGATTACAACAGCCGCCCGATAAAGGGCGCCGCTTTTTTTGCAGCACTTCTCTTCTAAAAGACGTTAAAACAAAAAAACTACCGGTCATGTCTAACGTTACATGTTTATTGGTTTTAAAGTTAGTTTATCGTTTTTGTGAAGAAATAAATCCAATAATATTGAGCCAATAAATGATAATGGGTGCCCCTTTTTGACAGTACTGTCTCATCTAAAACAAAGACGTTAAAACAAAAAACTATCGGTCACGTCTATATGTTTATTGGCTTAAAAGTTAGTTTATCGTTTTGCGAAGAAATAAATTCAATGAGATGGACAACTTCCGGACTGCCAGGTAAACAATCCAGTTAGCCAGCTATTTTGTCAACATATTGGTTATTCAAACGGTATCTTTCTTGATGAAATAAACTATTCATTGATTTTTAAAACAACAAAAATCGTGAGCTTTTTTATGGATTACTCCAGCCGCCCGATAAAGGGCGCAGCTTTTTTTGCAGCACTTTCTCTTATAAAAGACGTTAAAACTAAAAAACTACCGGTTATATCTACATGTTTATTGGCTTAAAAGTTAGCTTATCGTTTTGTGAACCTAATAAATATAATATGTCCAATGGTATGTGCCCGAATAATGTCAGTATCGTATGTTGAACACAAAAATTTCTGTTTTCCGCCCGATAATAGGGTCCGGTACGCTACTGAGTTCATTCACTGCGCAAACAGATAAGTGAACCGTTATAATTTGGTAATCATGTACTAGCTAATGCTAAAAAAGAATCACATCACTTTCTAACGTTAGCTTGTTTAATGCAAGTCTAAGTAGCCAAGGCCATTTTTCTTTTGTTGGTTAGTTAGCTAACGTTAGCAAGTGGTGTGATTAGCATTTAGCATTACTACGTGATTACGAAATTATAACGGTTCATTTGTCTGTTTGCACAGTGATTAAACTTAAAAAGCCCTTTCTGCTCCGGGACCTCTCCATCACCTTGGACAGCACTATACTGACTGCCACCCAGTCTGCAATCACCCTCAGTGACGTTCGTCAACAACTTGACCTTTGCTGAGAACATAGCATTGGTGAGCCAGGCGTGCAGATTCTTCCTCTTCAACAACTTAAGAATCTGCCCATTTCTCACCACCTACTCCACTCAGCTCCTGGGGCCTCATTTATAAAAAAGTACTTGGATGTCATCTTTAACTTTCACGTAAGCACATTTCCTTAAATGGATGGAAGCATTATTTATAAAATTGGCTGCTCTCTATTTATAAAAATAGTGCACATCTGTCGTACGTACCTTCCGTCTATAAATCTCAAACTTCAAATTGAACGCATGTTTTGCCACGTCCTCCAATAAACCTAGCGCAGCCATGGTTGAGTGTTAATTGTTTGCTTACAGTAGACCAGGGGTCGGCAAGTAAATTTGGCCTCGGGCCAATTTTTTTCTGAGCCACTAGGTGGCGGGCTAGAACATAATAAAAGGATAATTTAAGTAATTGATCGTTAAAAAATGTGACACGTTCTAATGCTTTGGTCCTCATATCGGGATCTGGTGTAATGATCTGACTTTTCTTTCGAAAAATGTGAATACATTTCTTAACTAGGTAGCAGTGGGGATTACTCACCGAATCCATTGCACTTTTCAAAAGAAAAGTCCGATATGTATGGAGGTAGATTTCTATCAAAAATAACCGATTGTGACAGGTAGAGAGATCCTGTGGACTCCTGCCTGTAGGACACGCCCCTCTGTTCACAGGTTCCCAGGTAAATGGGTTAATTGGCAATTGGACACACCTGGTGTGCATCTACTCAGGGCATATAGGGCTGGAAGAGAGCAGTTGAGATCTCTCTCCTGGCCTGATCGTGCTGCAGCTCCCTCCTGTCTCTGTGGAGTTGGTTTTTGATTGATCCCTACTTTATCCAGCCTCCAGGTAACCTTTCTGTAACAGCTTGATTTTGTGTGTAGATTTGGTTGTGAGGCATTATTAATGGCTGTCCTCACCCTAAAGCTGAGAAGCCCCAGATCGCCTCCAGTGTGTCTGGCAGTTACCAGGTGGTTCTGTGGTGCCCAAAGGTATTGTTTCTTTTGATCTTCCAATTTCAGTTCCCATTATTGTGACTTTTTACTAATTTTGTTATTTGCTTTCATTGTAGGGTTTGCCCCTGCTGTTTTGCCTAAGTTAGTGTTTTGTCTAAATTATAAGTTGCTCTTTGTTGTTTTGTGTAGATCATTTTCTTGATTTATTTTGTTGAAGTTTGAATATTCTTTCTATTGTGTTTTGTTTTATTTGACAAACCAACTGTGGCCGATCTTAACATTGAGAGTGTGGTCTTGACTGGGGTTAGTAACTTAGAGGGCCCTTCCCTTATATCACTTGCATGCTTGGAATAAGAGTTAACGTGCACTAGTACACTCTGATGATTCTTTTGCAGTGTGTGGCTTGATCAACCGATTTGCAGTGTGGATAGACTAGATAAGCACGTGTGGTGACCTCTTTGGCCTTCTTGTCTCGACCCCCCAGTCATAGCCTCCTCTCCTCCCCCCTAGGTACGCACATGTTTTTATGGGAAACAGCTGGGATTGTATTTTAAACATTTTGCAGATTGGATCTTGACATTGTCTTGACACCATTTTATACATTGTAATAATAAATTTGTTCTTTCCCCATAGCAGCTTTCAGTTTCCCTTTACTTTACAAATACATTCTTTTATTAATAAAGTATATTACTTAACTGAACTTGAACCTACGTCTCCTCATTTTTACAGCTTACCTGTGTGCCTTTTTGTCAACTAAAGTATTTATCAAAACATTATTTTCCTAGGGTGTCATGCCCTAGGTGGCGTAGTCGGTACTTATATATATGTATTGAGGCTCCTCGTGGCCCGGTTACATTTTGGCGTAGTCGGCAGGATTTGTAAAGGAGACGTATTTCAAGTTCTTAGTTATTATCAGTTGGTTTGTTCTTTTTTTTTATTAAAAAAAACAAAACAAAGGCATTGTGTATTAAGGCTCTTAGTTAAAAGGCAAAACAGCAGTGGGTTGAAGTCTGCCATCAGGTGGAGCAACAGCTGCTAAACAAGGCCCGCCCACATCACCCACTGTTCCAGTGTGACTGACTGTTTGCGTTGCAGCAATGGGAGAAGAACTTGAGGTGCTTCGCGATGAACTTGGGCAGTTAAAGGCTGCGTATGAACTTCTTCGACAGGAACGAGCAGAATCCCAAGCAGCCACCAGCACAGCCGCGCCTGGGTCAGCAGGAGGGCTATCTGGCTCAGAGGTTGGGACTGGTAATGTTTCAAGGCCGCCCCTTGTCAATGTGGTCACTGAAAGACTGGTTTATGTTCCAAAGGAACGAAAATGTCCTGTTTTCCGAGGTAAACATGGTATAAACATTATAGAGTGGGAAGAAGAAGCTCGGGCATGCATGCGTGCTCGTCATTTAACCATCCTTGACCAGGCATTTTTTCTGTACGACCACTTAGAAGGGGAGGCCAAAGATGAAATTAAATATAGGCCCAGGGAAGAGAGGGAGGACCCTGCAAAAATTATTGAGATCCTTCAGGATTTATATGGCTGTTCTCAGTCATACATTGCTCTGCAGGAGGACTTTTTCTCTAGGAAACAGCAAGAAGGTGAAACTTTGCAGGAATTTTCACTTGCCCTGATGTTTCTAATGGAAAAGGTCGTAAAAAGTGCCCCTAGTGGCATGCCAAATTCAGATGTTTTGTTGAGAGATCAATTTGTCGAGTATGTCAACGACTGTGCCCTTCGTAGGGAGTTAAAACAGTTAGTGCGCCGTCGCCCAACTTGCACCCTTTTAGATGTACGGGCTGAAGCAATCAGGTGGGAGCGGGAGGGGATGCCTGGGGGTGTTCGGGGAAGGAGTTACTCTGTGCCGTCTGTATGTGGCCTGCAATGTGGGGCTCAGAAAGTTCTGCAGCCTAGGTCAGACAACTCTCATGAATTGGCTGAACTCAAAGATATTCTTAAAAAGCAGCAAGAACAACTTGATCTGCTCACTCGGAGCTTTGATCGTCTCCAGAACCCCCAACCAAGACCTCGGTTTAGTCGTAGTGGCCCAGTTATATGTAACAGGTGCCAAAAGCCTGGTCATTTCGCTCGTGACTGTGATGGAGACAGAGTCCTCCCCCCAACACTGCCATCCACCTCTTATTCTCCAACATCAAGGCCCCATACTTCCAGCCAGCTGTCGGGAAACTAGCTCCCGCTGAGCTGCAGAGTCACAGCTCAGTAGGGGGACATGTTGACTCCACTCCTGTAACCACTGGGTGCCCCAACCTTGAGTCTATAGTAAGTTCCAGTCCTCATGTTGTTGTTGAAATGGGTGGGGTGACGGTTCCATGCCTGGTAGATACTGGTTCAATGGTGACAACTATTACCGAGAGCATTTTTAAAGAGAAATTCGAGCCCTGGGGTGGTGACAAATTAAAATCTTGTAACTGGTTACAGCTAACAGCAGCTAATGGGCTTGACATACCCTATGTTGGTTATTTTGAGCTTGATGTAGAGGTGCTGGGTAAGGTTCTTCAGAAGCGTGGGGTGTTAGTGGTCAAGGACCCTGTCAACTTAAAGCTTGGAGTCTCTGGTATCTTGGGAATGAATGTTATTAAAGGGTGTTATGAGAAGCTGTTTGGTGAATATGGCACATCTCTTTTTGAAAGCTCCCCATTTTCACAAGCACCTACTCAGTGGCAACAAGCCCTGCAGCACTGTCACCAAGCGGCAATTCAGGCCACTCCTAGTCGCTCTAGTACTGTCAGGGTGCGGGGTGGTAGGGTGTCCCGTATTCCTGGTGGTACCATGAAGCTAGTACCTGCTACTTGCTCTCAACACCATGTTGGACTCGGTACTGTGGCGCTCTTTGAACCCCCACAGTCAGGTTTACCAGCAGGTCTGTTAGCCTCCCCAGCTGTTGTCACACTGACCCATGGGACTGCCTACATCCCCATAGTCAATGTAGGGTGTTCTGATGTAGTACTCTATCCACGCACTATTTTGGGCACTCTTAGCCAGGCCCATATGGTGAGCCTACCAGAGGGTATTGGTGAGACTCAAGGTGAGGTTGTAGCTACCATGTCTTCCCAACAAACTACTAACTCAGTAGAGGAATGGATAAATGCTGTTGATCTGTCAGTGCTTTCAGAACAAGAACAGGTGGAAGTTAGAGGTCTACTGCAGAAGCACCATGCTGTGTTTTCAGCTCACGAGGGTGATTTAGGTTGTACTAACCTTATATCTCATGATATCCCTTTGCTAGATGAAGCACCTGTCCGTCAGAGACACCGGCGTATTCCTCCATCTGAATACGATGCGGTAAGGGCTCATATTGACCAACTGCTGGAGACACAGGTAATTCGGGAAAGTAGTAGCCCCTATGCCTCTCCCATTGTTCTGGTGCGAAAGAAAGATGGCAGCCTCAGGATGTGTGTGGACTACCGCCAGCTGAATAATAAAACCAGGAAGGATGCATTCCCACTCCCTCGGATTGAGGAGTCACTGGACATGCTGTGTGGAGCCCGCTGGTTCTCCACTCTGGATTTGGCCAGTGGTTATAATCAGGTGCCTGTCACTGAAAAAGATAAAAGTAAGACTGCCTTTTGTACACCCTTTGGATTGTTTGAATGGAACCGAATGCCTTTCGGACTTTGTAATGCTCCAAGCACGTTCCAAAGGTTGATGGAGAGGATTTTTGGTGCACAGCACTGCAGGTCCCTGCTATTGTATTTGGATGATGTTGTGGTCTTTTCTTCGACAGTGTCCGACCATGTGGAACGTCTAGGTGGGGTATTGAGCCGACTGCAGCAGGAGGGGCTGAAAGCCAAGATGGAAAAGTGTTGCTTCTTTAAAAAGGAAGTAAACTATCTGGGGCATGTGATTTCCAGTGAGGGTGTGTCAACTGATCCCAAAAAGATTGAAGTAGTGGCAAATTGGCAGCGACCTAACAATGTGACAGAGCTAAGATCTTTCTTGGGCTTCGCTAGCTACTACCGCCGCTTTGTGGAAGGATTTGCAAAGATGGCCGCACCATTGCATCGGGTTGTAGCAGAGCTGGTCAGCTCAAAGCACAAACGTGGCTCCAACAGACCTTTCCTGGAAGCCTGGACAAGGGAATGTGATCAGTGTTTCGAAGAACTGAAGACCAGGTTAGTGAATTCTCCTGTCTTGGCATATGCAAACTTTTCACTGCCATTTATCTTGGAGGTGGATGCCAGTCACAGTGGTCTCGGAGCTGTCCTTTCGCAGGAGCAAGAGGGAACAGTCCGCCCCATAGCCTATGCAAGTCGTGGCCTCAGACCTCCAGAACGCAACATGACAAACTATAGTTCCATGAAGCTTGAGTTCCTGGCCCTTAAATGGGCCATGACAGAAAAATTTCGTGAGTATCTGTTGGGCCAAAAGTGCATGGTGTATACTGATAATAACCCCCTGAGCCACATTAACACTGCCAAATTAGGGGCTATAGACCAACGTTGGGTGAACCAGCTGGCTGATTTCGACTACACTATCAAGTATCGACCAGGCCGACTGAACAGGAATGCGGATGCATTGTCCCGCCAGACACATCATACTCCACCTGACAGTGCACCAGCAGACCTGACTTCAGGCACCCTGCTTCCCCAACCATTGCAGAAAGTATTGTACCAAGCAGTGCCACAAAGAGTAACCCAAGTCTCCATTTCTGCCTTCCCTAGCCGTACTCCGTCTGATTTGCACTCTCTGCAGGAGGCTGACCCATGATTAATGCCTTTCTGCGGTTCTGGAAGGAGGGGAGGCGCCCAAGTGCTGAGGAGCGGAGTCGGCTCCCAAAAGGTGTGCTCGGACTGCTACACCAATGGGACCGCCTGGTAGAGGTGGAAGGGGTGTTATATCGCAGCATCAGACGGCCAGATGGAGGGGAAGAGGTCCTCCAACTGGTGCTACCAGGCTACCTAAAGAGCGAGGTGCTAAATCAGCTCCACCAGGATCATGGGCATCAAGGGGTTGAGCGGACTACAGAATTGGTGAGGCAACGCTGTTATTGGCCCGGCATGCATGGAGACATCAAGCAGTGGTGCCAGGGTTGTGAGAGGTGTGTAGTGGCCAAAGACACCCAACCTCAAGCCCGTGCCTACATGGGCCACCTAATGGCCTCAAGACCAAATCAGATTCTTGCCATTGATTTTACTGTACTGGAGCCCTCATCAAGTGGAGTGGAGAACGTGCTGGTAATGACTGATGTATTCTCAAAATTTACCCAGGCAGTACCTACCAGAGATCAGCGAGCTCCCACTGTGGCCAAGATACTAGTCCAGGAGTGGTTTTATAAGTTTGGAGTGCCAAGCCGAATCCACTCCGACCAAGGGAGGAGTTTTGAGAATCAACTCCTCCAACAACTTTGTGACCTGTACGGAGTGGAGAGAACCCGTACCACTCCCTACCACCCTAGTGGTAATGGCCAATGTGAGCGTTTTAATAGAACGCTCCACAACTTGCTCCGCACCCTGCCACCATCCAGGAAGAGGGATTGGCCTTCTTGCCTCCCTCAGTTGCTGTTCTCGTACAACACCACACCCCACCAATCGACCGGTGAGTCACCTTTTTACCTGCTATTTGGTCAAGAACCCCAACTACCTATTGATTTTCTCCTAGGACAGGTTGGGTCACCATCCACAGGCAATGTGCATGACTGGGTTCGGGAGCATCAGGCCAGACTGGAGACCGGCTTTGCCTGGGCTAAAGACAAGCTGAGGACCATGGCAGGCCGCCGCAAAGCCCGGTATGACCAAGATGTCCAGGATGAACCAATATCAGAGGGTCAGCAAGTTTACCTGCGTAACCTGGGTGTGCGGGGTCGCAACAAAATGCAAGATGCCTGGAGCTCTGAGGTGTATGAGGTCCTGAAGGCACCTAAAGGAGGCCCAGTCTATACCATCGCTCTACGGGATAACAAGGGAAAGGTGAAGAATGTCCATCGGAACCACCTAAAGTTGTGTGTTGCACCCTTGGCCACGGCCCCTTCTCAACGAGAGCCCACAACATCCAGGATTCTACCTGATGAAGACAACTCAGATGATGACCTTTGCCTCCTGATGGAGGAAGGCCGTCCTCAGGCCCAAACCATTGTCTCTCATCCTCCAGCTACCCTGCAACGGCCCGGTACTCCACCAACAGGCATGCCATCGTCCTTACACCAGCCACAGCCGGAAACTGAAGATCATTCTCAGTCCACATCAGATGACCTCACGGCCCCTGGTGATTATGGGCCTCCCCCTGGCCAAACTCTGCTCCGGAGGACAACCAGAACCACTGCAGGGACACACAGCAACCCATATAATCTGCCAGAAGCGCTGGGGAATAGGGCAAGAGGGGCAACAGACTCCCGAATTCCTGTGTCTAACCATATGGTCTCTGTTTACTTTAGACCCTGGGAAAGTAATTCCATCGTCGGGACGACGATGCAGAGCCCTGGGGTGGATTGTGACAGGTAGAGAGATCCTGTGGACTCCTGCCTGTAGGACACGCCCCTCTGTTCACAGGTTCCCAGGTAAATGGGTTAATTGGCAATTGGACACACCTGGTGTGCATCTACTCAGGGCATATAGGGCTGGAAGAGAGCAGTTGCGATCTCTCTCCTGGCCTGATCGTGCTGCAGCTCCCTCCTGTCTCTGTGGAGTTGGTTTTTGATTGATCCCTACTTTATCCAGCCTCCAGGTAACCTTTCTGTAACAGCTTGATTTTGTGTGTAGATTTGGTTGTGAGGCATTATTAATGGCTGTCCTCACCCTAAAGCTGAGAAGCCCCAGATCGCCTCCAGTGTGTCTGGCAGTTACCAGGTGGTTCTGTGGTGCCCAAAGGTATTGTTTCTTTTGATCTTCCAATTTCAGTTCCCATTATTGTGACTTTTTACTAATTTTGTTATTTGCTTTCATTGTAGGGTTTGCCCCTGCTGTTTTGCCTAAGTTAGTGTTTTGTCTAAATTATAAGTTGCTCTTTGTTGTTTTGTGTAGATCATTTTCTTGATTTATTTTGTTGAAGTTTGAATATTCTTTCTATTGTGTTTTGTTTTATTTGACAAACCAACTGTGGCCGATCTTAACATTGAGAGTGTGGTCTTGACTGGGGTTAGTAACTTAGAGGGCCCTTCCCTTATATCACTTGCATGCTTGGAATAAGAGTTAACGTGCACTAGTACACTCTGATGATTCTTTTGCAGTGTGTGGCTTGATCAACCGATTTGCAGTGTGGATAGACTAGATAAGCACGTGTGGTGACCTCTTTGGCCTTCTTGTCTCGACCCCCCAGTCATAGCCTCCTCTCCTCCCCCCTAGGTACGCACATGTTTTTATGGGAAACAGCTGGGATTGTATTTTAAACATTTTGCAGATTGGATCTTGACATTGTCTTGACACCATTTTATACATTGTAATAATAAATTTGTTCTTTCCCCATAGCAGCTTTCAGTTTCCCTTTACTTTACAAATACATTCTTTTATTAATAAAGTATATTACTTAACTGAACTTGAACCTACGTCTCCTCATTTTTACAGCTTACCTGTGTGCCTTTTTGTCAACTAAAGTATTTATCAAAACATTATTTTCCTAGGGTGTCATGCCCTAGGTGGCGTAGTCGGTACTTATATATATGTATTGAGGCTCCTCGTGGCCCGGTTACACAAGCACAAAAGTATAATCCACAATTGTATTTATCATCCACACACACCTCAATTTGTGTTTCGTAAAAATAATCCACAATCGTATTTACCATCCACACACACACACCTCTCAATTTGTTTCGTAAAAATAATCCACAATCATATTTACCATCCACACACACACACCTCTCAATTTGTGTTTCGTAACACTGGCGAATCTACATTTGCCGATCGAAGGACACGCTTGATGTGCTTGGATTTACGGACAGAATTTTGAGACAAATATTCCGCTGTTTTTCACCGTGTCATTTCACGCTCGCTTAACTTGCGATTCGTAAACTAAATTCCTTCTTCTTTGGTGCTACATAACACGGCGGTGGGTCTGTTCGGCTCATCAGCACCAGTTTTAGAACAAGTGGCCAAAATTGCACATTATCTTTAAGAAGTGGATTCATGGTAAATTTAATTAAAACAACCGAGTTTTGAGTTTATTTAGGTTGTAAAGTTAAGGGTAAATAGCAGTCAGATATAAACGGGGTAGGTCCGTACACAGTAGCTACATAACTCTTTCGCCCCTCATGGGAAAGATTATGTAAAACAAACTCAACCATGTGAAGTATTATAGCCAATTAAATTAATTTGACAGCTATTCTCACCGATACCGATGTCTCCTATGAAATCTTTTATTTGTTCAGCTAGCTAGCTAGTAGATAAGACACATAAATGAACATGATAATTCAAATTGCATGGAGTGCTCTCCTTATTTTAGCTCATAGTGTTGTCCTTCCTAGTTCCTCTCAATGTACGGACCTACCCCTGTGTGATGTAATCTAGCTAGCTACATGCAATCTGATAGGAGTTTTGTGCAATGACTGTTTAAAAAACTTGCCATCGCAAGATTAGCGTGGGGTTACCTTTACAACCTAAATAAACTCAAAACTCGGTTGTTTTAATTAAATTTACCATGAATCCACTTCTTAAAGATAATGTGCCATTTTGGCCACTTGTTCTAAAAGTGGCGCTGATGAGCCGAACAGACCCGCCGCCGTGTTATGTAGCACCAAAGAAGAAGGAGTTTAGTTTACGAATCGCAAGTTAACGACACGGTGAAAAACAGCGGAATATTTGTCTCAAAATTCTGTCCGTAAATCCAAGCACATCAAGTGTGTCCTTCGATCGGCAAATGTAGATTCGCCAGTGTTACGAAACACAAATTGAAAGGTGTGTGTGTGGATGGTAAATACGATTGTGGATTATTTTTACGAAACACAAATTGAGATTTGTGTGTGTGTGGATGATAAATACAATCTACCCCCATACATATGAGTACCAAAGCAAGTTCAAGTTCAAGTTATTTTATTGTCACTTCACAGTTTACACAGGTGTAATCAGAGAGTGAAAAACTTTACGTGCAAAACGCCCGACAGCGGACAGCAGTTGTATCAATTAAATATCAGTGTCACAAAGACGCACGAGAGGAATCGATTGACGCATAAAAACCTTGAAAACTGCCTGCGGATTAAAGTGACGTCCATATCACCAGATATCCAACGAATAGTGACCGATGGGAGATGCCAGTTTTCACATTAAGTGAGTACTAAGCCTGTCGTTATTGCATTTAATAGCCTAATTGTATTTTTTATATTTTTAATGAATGGCTCATTTAATTATTATCCCTAATGTAGCGTGTTTGCTCTGTCGTTTCAGGAGCATAGGCCTATGCACCACCACCCCTCGCACTCCATGATCAAGCGGGTCAAGCTTTTTTTTGCGCCGATTTTGTTGTTTTTGATGTTTTTCATAAAATTAAACTGAATTTGCTTTGTTACTGTTTACATGTGTGGTGCAGTCACATATAAGTAAACATTAAGTTTGAATGATTTACTGAGCTGGTGTTATTTTTTTCAAACCACACACCGCATGTTGGCTATTTCAGCACCACGCGTTGTCCACCTACTTATTGATTCACTACTAGGGGTTCAGCGTCAGTGCAGCCCGCTGCCTGATTGTCTGTGCGTGTCATTCACTCTCAACATGGATAAAAGTACAATAAGCATTCTTCAGGTGTGGGTAGATTCTCTATTCGGACATTATAGCCTATATATACGTGGGACTGTTGGTTCGATATTGTAAAAAAAAAATGTTTGTTTTTTTTAAAGTTTGTTTTTTAAAGTTTTTTTTCAAATCTCAAAATTATCTGGCGGGCCAAATATTATTGCTGGCGGGCCAACAATGGCCCGCGGGACGCCTGTTGCCGACCCCTGCTCTATGTGCTCTGTTCCTAAACGCCTTATCGGAGACCATAAAGGACGCCATTGCGGGTATCGAACCACCCGCTACATTCGGGGCTCTGGTATCTACGGCCATTCGGTTGGATAACCGGTTTAGAGAGAGAGAGGAGAGGGCTTATAAGGGTTTTAAACAGCACCCACCTCGTTACTCTTCCTCTCATATGCCAGCACCAGCTCACAGTCCTTTTGTAGCTCCCATTAAACAGGAGGAGTCCATGCAGGTCGATAGTTCCTCCATGCGCGAAACAGGGGATGCTAAGTCCCGTGAATGGCGGTGTAGGTATTGTAAAAGGAGGGGCCATTTAAGGGATCACTGTCCCAAACTTCTGGGAAAAGATTAGTCCCGCTAGTGGAACCGAGTCGCCTAGCGGGACTAGATTTAAATTACCCTCGGACCTTCCTGTCGGTGTATTTGCGCTGGAACGACCGCCAGATTTCCTGCAATGCGTTTATTGATTCCGGGGCAGTTGAGTGCCTCGTCGATTCCAACTGGGTTAAATCCCACAAGATCCCCACCCACCCTCTTTCTCTACCTCGCCTGGTTACGGCTTTAGATGGCCGGCCCTTAGGCACTGGCACTATCTCCCGGGTTACCGCCGCTATACGCATGCGCGTTCCGTTCCGTAAGCATACGGAGGAGATTCAGTTTTTTTTAGTGGAGTCCCCAGCTTATCCGCTGGTTTTGGGTCATTCCTGGCTCACTCGCCATAACCCACACATTAATTGGGGGGGGGCGGGTTCCGTTATTCAGAAATGGGGTCCAAAATGCAAACGCCACTGTTATGTCGCCAGTCATTTTTTGTTGAGAGAAGGGGGTGAGGATTATGCACAGTCTGACTCAGAGAGTGAGGAGATTTACGCTATTAACCAGCAGTCCTCTCATGTTCCCTCCGAGAATGGAGAGGAGAGTTTAGACTGGGATTACTCTGCGGAACGACCTCCTGCGTGGCAGGAGTTGACGTCCGAGTCAGATATTGATTGGGATATTCACTTTTGTCTCGGACACTGAGGGTGTTGAAGTGGGAGGGGCACTCGAATTCCAGCTGCCCGCTAATGTCCCTAAACAGTACGCCGATCTGGCGGAGACATTTAGCAAACAACGTTCCACTTCACTACCACCTCACAGACCATATGACTGCGCTATAGAGCTATACCCAGGCACTACCCCCTCTAGAGGGTCTATTTATTCGTTATCCATCCCTGAGAGCGCAGCCATGCATAAATATATTGAGGAGGCTTTGGTTAATGGGTTTATTAGACCTTCCACCTCGCCTGCAGGGGCGGGTTTTTTTTTTGTTAAAAAGAAAGACGGAGGTCTCAGACCCTGTATTGATTACAGGTCCTTAAATGACATAACGGTGAAGAACAGGTACCACCTTCCTCTTATGAACTCCGCTTTCGAGCGCCTTCAGGGGGCGTCTGTTTTCACTAAGCTGGACCTACGTAACGCCTATAACCTCGTTCGCATTCGCGAAGGCGACGAATGGAAGACCGCTTTTAACACGCACAGCGGCCAGTACGAATATCGCATCATACCGTTCGGGCTCACTAGCGCCCCCTCTGTGTTTCAGGCGTTGATTAACGATGTGCTGAGGGAGATGCTGGAGAGATTCGACTTCGTGTATCTTGACGATA
Organism: Ilyophis sp. 1 JC-2022; assembly: GCA_022702515.1. NCBI lineage: Eukaryota > Metazoa > Chordata > Actinopteri > Anguilliformes > Synaphobranchidae > Ilyophis > Ilyophis sp. 1 JC-2022. The sequence continues at coordinate 130,369,255 of CM040406.1, read as the reverse complement.
TTTTAATATTTTCGCCCGATTTTACCACACATGTCGGTCACATTCGTCAGGTTCTTGCTGCACTTTACAAAGCCCAATTATTTGTAAAGGCAGAGAAGTGCGTTTTTCACACTGGCTCTGTTTCATTTTTGGGTTTCATTATTAAAGAGGGTAAGGTACAGATGGATCCGGAAAAGGTTTCAGCTGTAAAGAACTGGCCCACGCCGTCTTCCGTAAAACAGGTACAACGTTTTTTAGGTTTTGCGAATTTTTATCGGCAATTTATTCAGAATTTTAGTGCGGTAGCAGCGCCCATTACTGCTCTCACTAAGAAAAACCTCGGCAGCCAGTTCCAATGGAATTCTAAGGCAGGGGCAGCATTCTCAGAATTAAAGAGAAGGTTCACTTCCGAACCCATCCTGGTTACACCCAACCCCTCCCTTCCCTTTGTGGTAGAGGTGGATGCCTCCGAGCTAGGCGCCGGAGCCATTCTTTCCCAATGTTCGCCACTTGACCACAAGATGCACCCCTGCGCTTATTTCTCTCGCGCCCTAACATCGGCAGAGAGGAATTATGACGTAGGGGATCGAGAATTGCTTGCGGTCAAGTTGGCTTTGGAGGAATGGCGCCCATTGGCTCGAAGGAGCGGAACATCCATTTACGGTCTGGACAGACCATAAGAATCTGGAATATGTTCAGCTGGCTAAGAGGCGTAACTCACGGCAAGCTAGGTGGGCGCTGTTTTTTTAAAGATAAAATTTTATTATCACGTATCGCCCCGGGTCTAAAAACGTCAAACCTGACGCTCTCTCGCGGATTTACGACCGTTCTGAGACAGACTCGGTTCCCGAGCCTATTATCGCCACTGACCTCATTGTTGCCCCGGTTATATGGGAGGTTGAGGCAGCGGTGCAGAGAGCCTTGCACTCGGACCCAGGTCCAGGTGGGGCACCGGCTAACTGTCTTTTCGTGCCTCCTCGTCTTAGGTCGCGGGTCCTCCAATGGGGCCACGCCTCCCAACTCACCGGTCACCCCGGGGTTCATCGAACTAGGGACTTTTTATCCCGGCGTTTCTGGTGGCCTAGTCTGGAGAGAGACGTACGCTCATTTGTCGTGGCTTGTCCAGTTTGCGCTCGCAGCAAGGCCTCTCACCTTCCTCCCTCAGGTTTTCTTCGCCCCCTACCTATTCCCACCCGTCCCTGGAGTCATATTTCCCTGGACTTCATCACAGGGTTGCCGTTATCTTCAGGCAATACTACAATTTTAGTGGTGGTCGACCGTTTTTCCAAAGCGGCCCATTTTATTGCGCTGTCCGGCACCTGAGACAGCTCAACTTATGATTGACCATGTGTTTCACCCACATGGCCTTCCGTCGGATGTGGTGTCCGATCGCGGTCCTCAGTTCGCCGCCAAGTTTTGGCGGGCGTTTTGCTCTCTGCTGGGTGCTTCGGTTAGTTTATCTTCCGGGTTTCATCCGGAGACTAACGGCCAGACAGAGCGTACTAATCAGACTCTAGAGAATACTCTTCGCTGCCTTGCCGCGTCCAAGCCTACCTCCTGGAGCCGTCACCTCGCCTGGGCGGAGTACGCTCATAACACGCTGCGCAACGCCTCCACCGGTCTCTCCCCCTTCGAAGCTCAGCTGGGTTACCAACCACCTCTTTTTCCTGAGCTTGAGAGGGAGGTGGAGGTACCCTCCGCAGGATCTTTCGTTCGGCGGTGTCGGTCAGTTTGGAGACAAGTGCGGTCGTCTCTTATACGGGCTTCAGCTAAACAAAAAGCCGCGGCTGATAGGCATCGTCGAGCTGCACCGTCCTATAGAGTTGGACAGCGGGTTTGGCTTACTACTCGGGACCTTCCGCTGCGGGTCGAGTCCCGCAAACTCGCTCCTCGTTTTGTGGGTCCCTTCAAAATTATTTAAAAAATCAACCCAGTCACATTTTGACTGCAACTGCCGCGCTCGATGCGCATCCACCCCACGTTTCACGTCTCCCGTCTGAAACCGGTACTCGTCAGCCCCCTCGCCCCGGTTGAGAGACCACCTCCGCCTCCCCGACTCATAGAAGGGGGCCCGGCTTATACCGTTCGCCGCATTGTGGCCGAGAGACGTGTGGGCAGAGGGTGGCAGTTCCTTGTTGACTGGGAGGGTTATGGTCCGGAGGAACGTTGCTGGGTTCCATCGAGAAACATCCTGGACCCTCAGTTAATCACCGACTTCCGCAGAGATAAGGTTGTGGAAGCGTCCGGTGCCGTTCCTTAGAGGGGGGGTCCTGTCATGGATCTCACCTTTTCTCCCTTATCTCCGCGTCGCTTTATCCGTTTTTATCGTTTACCGGTAATCTATCGGATTTTCCTGTGTTCCGCCATGGGTTTTGCTTTCGCCTCGTCATTAGTGAGTTCACCTGGCAATTATTTCCGCTCACTATTTATACCCCGCTTCCGGCCTCTCTCGTTGCTTCCATGTTATTTCTCATGACATTCGAGCCGGTAAAAAAGGGTATAGAAAGTTGTATTGCTATCGACCGCTTTGATTAGCAACGCGGGACTTGTTAGCAGTACAACCTTAGAAAGAAAGCAGTCTTGTTCATACGCTCTTATTTCAGAGCAGAGGTTTCATTTTCTTTTGTTTCTCTACTCTACCTACGAGTGTCTCACCCAAAGTTTTTGGGGTCTTTTCAGTTCTCTGTTTTTGTTGTTTCACTCCACAAACGGGAGTTAGATAAGCGTTATTGCTTATTTCTTTGTTTTGCTCGATTATCGAGCTCCTCGTTTTTATTGCGAGGTTTGTGTTCTTTTATTTTTATTTGTTTCTTCACTACGGATCATTGTCCGTTTCTAGTGGTGTTCTTAGGAACACTTTAAGATTGCCCAGCTATTTGCATTTGGATCTCCAACATTCCCATCTCTGTCTCTGACAGAGATCTCTCACAATTAGACTATCAGTTTCCTTTTCAATTTAGAATTAAACTCATTTTGTAGGCTGATAACAACAGCGATAATTTTCCATGCCAAATAAGTGTTCACATGTGGCTCTCAAGCCTGCAATACTTCGGCATAAACAGCAGGTAATGTGTGTATGTCAAGTGACGACCTGACGTGGAGCTACGACCGTTTCCAGTCAAATGGAGTCACGTTGAAATTTTTGAAATCACTACTTTGTTGTGATATTCTACGTATACCACACGTAAGATCAAATTTGATTGAAAGTACTTTTTATAAATGAGGCCCCTGGTCTTGGCCCTTCTGCCCTTTTGACCATCTTCTGGCGTAGACTCAAGACTCACCTGTTTAGATTGTATCTTTGCTCCCTGAATTAATTGTTAGCATGCTAGTCTTCCTTTTTGAAATAGCATTTTAGGGGTATGTTATGGCCCTGTCACACTATTGCGTATCGTACTAGCGTATGCCAGCGTATGAAAAATATCACTTATACGCTGACATACGCTAGGGGTACGTTAGGCATAGGTTGTATACGTTTCAAGCACGGTCGCATATGGTGGCATACGCTGGCATACGGCGAGGTACAAAAAGTTTTTTAAGCATGCTCCGAAAAGAGATGGACAATCTCTCAATTACCTCAACAAAACTACAGGTCGACAACAAGCAAATGAGGGAAACCATACTCGATTTAAAATGCAGGAGTATGCGCAACAATATCGTCATCACGGGAATTGAGGAAGAAGAGGGGGAAAACTACGAGAAAACAGAACGTAAAGTCAAATCTTTCCTAGTAGATAACCTCAAAATGTCCGAAGAACAGGCTCGGGTAATAGACTTCCAAATAGCACACCGATTTGGCAAGAAAACAACACAAAGACCAAGGCCGATCGTAGCACGTCTAACGCACTTCAAAATGAAGGGGGCGATTTTCAGGGATGCAAACAACTCGCTTTTCGGCGAATGCCGCTTTTTTCACGTCAATTTGGGTGACTTGTGTGAATCGTGGAGATCCGAAGAGTTTTTTTTGGGGGGGGGGGGGGGGGGTGACAGACGAATCTCCTTACTATTCCTACTGGGACGTAATAGAAGGAAAAAATCTTAAGAATTTTCCCACTGTGTTATAAATGTAATTTATGTATGATTCCAATCACTTTTTATAGTCAAAATTTCCGCAGCTCCGCTGCAAATACAGGGACAGGCAAGAAGCTCAGCCTCCCGTCTGATTGCGCAACGCCTTTGAATGGACCATAAGCGCGTTCCTGTTACAAACTGTCGTGAAAAGGCAGCCGAGGGCCAAGCATTCAATAAGTTTAATGATAATGTTGCCATTTTTCATCTTTTAAAATTAATTCAAATAAACGTTAATTCATCCCATGTATAAACATGATTATGACCTGCTTTGTTACACATCAGCGAGTGCTCAATAATAGTATCTAAAACACCAAATAGCCCGCAACCGTCGCACTTCGCATAAACCGGCTCTGCCATTTTCTGACTGGAATGTGACCGCTCTGACACGCTCTCACAAGCAGACTCTTCAGTCAGAGCGTCTGAATTACCGAATGACCAGAGACCCAGTGGACACTGACGCTCTCAGAGCTAATTTACGAACGCGACCGGCATCGAGATCATCAGAGGTAAGGACATTCGCTTTTTTTCTGTTGGCTGACTATATGGTTTTGATTAACGTCATTACTAGCTCTGTAGTTTTTTTTGCTAACGTTATTGTATTACGTGTCAGAGCAGCTTCTCTTAGCTACACAGAGTCTATATTAACGTTAGTTATTAGGCTAGCTAGCTTAGGTAAACGTTCACCATCTCTGTAGTCAGCTCTGAAATACAGCTCGCCAGTGGACACGCACCTAATGTCATCATGCCGTTTATAACAGCAGTTAATGTTACACTGCTTTCATTTTCAGAATGAGGGAATTTGAGGAGAGTGATGCACTTCATGTGCAACAACTGGATGCAGGGAGCAAGTGCAGTTGGAAGTGGTCCTGGCTAAAGCTAGATGCCACAATTCAAGTAAAATCAGTGGACCATAAGTTTCCACTGTCTGACTTTTTCAACAAAAAAATTGATAAAAAAGGACATGCTAGATGTGTGTTATGCAGGTAAGACCTCACTTAGGCAGCCGTTGTTACTTTTCTAATTCTGAAAAAAAAGAGTAATATATGACCATGTCTTATGCCACACACCCATGATAAGGGGGATCTGGGCCAGGTTGACTGATTCGTGTTTCCTTGGCACTTGCAGGCAGAGGTGGACTGTTGCAGCCCAGCAGAGGTCCCACGGGTCCTTGAAATCCTTGAAAGTTTGTGAATTTGATAAGAAAAAGAAAATATATAAAAACAAATATATATATATATATATAAGGGTCCTTGAATTTGAGGGAATTGAGCCTTGAAAGTCCTTGAAAGGTGCTTGAATTTGATGTTTCCTAAGGTGTGGGAACCCTGATTGTTGAATAACTGTATTGTTGAATAAATATGCTGTTCTTCTTTACGTTGCCTTCAGTCATTTACTCAAAGTGCTCTGTTTCCATGGGACCATACCTGGGAGCTGATGTTTAACTCACCAAAGAAAGAATTGAGGCACATCTAAGACATTGAATTTTGTAGGAGGGGGTTGAATCTCCTTCATGGATGGAATCTTGGAGAATTTCAGTTTGCAATACTGAGAGCAGTGTGGCAATACACTTCGGGTAAGTGAGGTGAAGGGCATAATAATATGCCATGAGGTAGAGCAGTCCCTTGTGAAACCTCTCACTGTCGAAGGTGGTCACTGGGGTGCTTCCAATGGCTATCATGCAGTTGTCCTCAGTAACGACCACAACTGGACAAGACGGGGGTCGTTGGCGCAGGAAACCATTGGGGTCTTCTGAAGTCTAGATGACAAAAGTCAATGTAGAAGATTAGAAAAACACAAGTAACACACACCTTGACCTGGACTAGGACACTGAATGGTCAAATCATGATTCTACATCCATAAAAAAATCTAGCCACATTAACCCCTGATATCTGAGGGAAAATATTTTGTATATATTCTTTGCTGAACATTGCAAATACTGAACACACCACAGCAAGTTTCAATAAATTACAGCATGGACAACACTTTATCCTTTATTCCTACTGCAATAAGACTTTTTAATTCTGAATTCTGAATAATATGTCTATGTGTGTGTATATGTTTTTTTTTTTAATGTGAGCTGTTGACTACTGAATTTTCTTTCGGGGATGAATAAAGTTATCTTATATTATTTTAACTTTTGTCATTGTGAAAATGACAAAAGCCTATCACAAAAAATAACCAAACAGAACATATAATATATGTATGAATAACTGCAACATACAGTATAAAATACTACAGCAAGTCTCACCGTGAGGACATGAAAAAGAGCCTCGCTGTTTGCGCCCAGCTTCTTAGGTGGCATGGTGCTGGATGGGAAGAGCAGTGGCAGGGCTCTGAACACAGCTGCGGCATGCTCCACTGGTTTGACAGAAAAGGCACAATACAAGCAGTGCCATAAATAACCACTCGCCATGAGATTGCAAAATATAAACTTTGACAAATCAAGGCATTGTGAACTCACCTCCATTCAAAGTTTTTGGCGGCTTCATTGCTTTCTTCATGATAGCGTAAAACTGGACCTTTCAGTAGAAGGTTTCCCATCTGTCCTTCATCTCAGAGATGTACTGGGAATTGGTAGGTTGAATAATTCTCCGCAGCTCATCCAGGACCTGAAAAAAACATTCATATACAGATATACACAAAATAATCTCCATTGGGAGTCCTGGTTAAACAGTTTGATAATGAACTGTTTACAGGGGGCGATCATTTACTTTATTTCCTTTGTATTGAATACAATAACAAAGGCTTTCTATTCTACTCTATTTCTACTTAAATTACTTACGTGATCCATTTCTCTGAAACATGGGTAAGCCTCTAAAATCTTTGTCGGTCTGTCTTGCTCCTTCAAAACATCAGAGGTGATGAAGCGTCTTCTAGACTCGAACTCCAGGTTCAGCAAATGGGTTACCGCAGCTTTGTTCGGCTTCTTGGACTTGTAAATTATTTGAAGAGTCTTGTAGTGTCTTGCCTGGGTTCTCTGGCTGTCCAAGAGGTCAAATGAACCACATGAAGGCATAAAAAAAGAGAGAGGGGGGGTGTTAGACTGTTAGGGAGAAACTCAGGAAGTAACAGGGTTTATTCATTTACGCCTGCACTTGTTATTATATTGCAATATTGAACAATGAAATACTCAAATCTCTGGACAGACACAAAGCTGTTGCATGTCCACTTGCTGGTGGCGTATGTTTTCTTAAAAAGTTTTCTCTACCAAAGACAGATAGATGCATACAGATTGTATTAAATACATACATGCTTCATCACTGCTATCCTGGTGTTGCACTGGGGTGCTGGCTCCAACAGGTGACTTTTCCAGAATAATGGTTGATGCACTGGAATCTCCATCGTAGTCACTTGTTGTAACATCTGTATCGATTTCCCCATCCTGCCGCAGTTTCTTTGAAGGAGGAACCTTGGCCTTCCTTGGACTTCTGACATTCGAGAGTCTCTTCATGAGCTTTTTAGCAACATGTTCCTGGCGGGTACAAATAGTAAACATTAAAAGATGACCCAAAAACAGACCCAGGTTTTCACCATAAACATCAAATATGAGCAATAGTGAGAAAAAGCTACTACTTACCCACTCACTGTTTGATGATGACCTGTCTTTTATCATTGGGTAGTATGCCACCAATCGCTTCGCCATGGCATTGACCTCATGTTTGCTGGGGTATCTGGAGTCCTCTGTGGCTCTTGCGATTGAAATCATATTAGTCATTGTGTTCCTTATGAGTCGGCAGAAGAGCTCCTTGGATAAGGCCATGCCGTGCTCAGTCCCCAGCCGCTTCTGCTCGAAGTAGGAGCGTCGCGCCTGTTCAAGCTCACTGTCTGTGAAGACTATGTATTCTGGGTTGGACATAGTCACAAACTTTGAAGTGTTGGGCTCCTCTTTCGAAATGTCACTGCCTCCAGTGGTTAATGGTTGTTGTATTTCAGCAGCAGTCTCTGCCTAAAATACATTTACACTTAGACATTTCATAGGATAACTGTATATCATAATGTGTGCCTTTACTTGTTAGTTAAATTAACATGCATTATGATTTAGAGGATTTTTAAAAAGTTGCATAAGCACTTAATTTTACATTAATTGTTGAATGGGTCTCAAAGCATATACAACAGGAGTACACCCCTGTGCAATATCACCAAAATGTTAAATAATTACAAATACTGTCAATTTAATGCAATTGCATTTGTTTCTAGCCAAATCCCAAGAAGAACAAAGCTGTTATAGTTGGTTCTTAATGTGGACCTTTCATTATTTTTTAATTGATCAAACATTTCTCTTTTTCAAATGAATTAGCTTCATTCCTCTTGAGTTTTGGCTAAAGATAAATAAAATGTTATTAAATGGACCAGATGTATAATTATTTAACATTTTAGTGATATGGCACAGAGGTGTACTGAGGTTTGTTATACTGTAATAGGTATATAACTGACCTTTTCTTCTTTATTCACAACAAGCCATATAGCCCGGCGCCTCAGGAAATTTTCAGGACCGGGAAACAGATCTTTGATGTCATCCCGGGAGAGTGAAGGCAGTAAGTCCTCTCCAATATTAGCAGCTGGAACATAGAGAAAATACAGTTAGTGCCAAGACACTGAACTTATCACTGAATTCACTCAGCCTTGTGTACATAACATTATTTTACTGATTCATTTTTACATTGTGACACTTCCTGTACAATTAGCATAATGTTCTGACATGTTGCTCATTCTTGCTACAGGCTATCATTCCGTTTCAAGAGTACTGGGTGAATTGAAAGCATAATAATAAGATCACTATGCCCGGTGAAATTCTGTCAGGAAACACAACTTGCCCGGCATAACTATCACTGGCGTTTACATGCGGCCGACTCGCACAGTTGAAAACCTTCGGTCGACCCCTTCCCCCACCCCCCAATTTGCCAAGCTAGGTTAGCTACGTAAAACACGGCATAACTTGGACATAACGTTAATACAACATATAATATCTTACCTCTGAGTGTGCCAATTGCAATGTCGTCCAGTTCATCCATAATTTGTCTTCGTTGACGTCCACAAACTACCTCAGAGTAGTCACAGCCGCAGGTGTGTGCACTTCAAATGCAACGGTCGTTCGGCGTTTTGGCGGTAACGTTACGCGGTAGGGTAAAAAAAAACTGCGTCCCCACATTTGGATTATACCATCTTCTCCAGGGGAGGGGGGTGTGGCCGGCCGTAATAAGTTTATTTCGCATTTGCCCAAAATTTATTTCTATAAATAACATTATTGAATTACACAATATTTAATATTACGTCGTGTGTATGTGATAATAAATGGCTGGTTATTGCTGCTGTTATGAGACAGAATGACCACCCCTCTGTCATCTTGGGTTCAGGAGAAAAAATGAAGCAGTCCAGACGGGTTCATGTCAGGGTCACAAGTACTAGTACCTCAATTAAATTTGTACTTAAGTACTGTAGGCTACTTGAGTAAATGTACAGTTAAAGGTAGTGAATACTACACAATCATTCTTGAACTTGTAGAGATTGTTCAAATGTTGTTTGCTCCTGTTATTGGTCTACAGACTATTAACACAATGAAAACACTCATTGAACAGCATTTAAAGCATATGAAGAACCTTTTCCCAGATAACAACATCACTCCCAAACAACACTATGTGATTCATGCTCCATCCCAGATTAAACTACTGGGACCAATGGTCCGTCACATGTGCATGAGATTCGAATCAAAACATTGCTTTTTTAAACAATGGGCCTCAAAAATAAATTTTTAAAATGTTTGCAAGTCTTTAATAAGGCATAATCAAATGTATGAATGTTGTCAGAATGCAAGTAGTTCTGAACACCCTATTTTTGCAAATGAGTGTAATTTGGGACCAACATCAGAAATAAGCAACATGTCATACTTAAAAGAAAAAATGAGGGCCTTCCTTGGAAATGATGAAGTAAACAATGCAGTATCTGTTAAATGGATTAATCTAAATGGAAACAAATATATACGGGAGAAGTCATTACTTGTGAGTGCTGTTAATTCTAATAATTTACCTGAATTTGGACTGGTAAGAAATATCTATGTAATAAATTCATCATTATATTGTTTTGAGTTCCAGCAGCACAATACTATTTGTTATGATAAAGATTACATGGCATATAAAATAGAAATCCCAAACATGGCACAAGCAACTGAACTGATATCTGCCGATAACCTTGTAGATTTCACTCCATATTACAGTTTTACTCACAAGGATATGGAGTATGTCCCTATGAAATATTACCTGGGTGATGTGATTGGACTACACAAAGCCTCATCTGATGCATTGTAAAAGGTTCACTTTCATGTGGTGCCTTTTGGTGGACCAACTGTGATTAAATATTGTTTATAGATACAGCTGTATTTTTGACACTTTTGCGTTGCAATTTCTTGTTACTTATAGGCCGACAAGAGCTGATATGATATGATATGAGTGCTACATGGCTCATGCATGATTTTCTCATGCATGTTAAACTATATTTTGCCTGTGTGTGTGTGTGTGTGTGTGAGTGTGCGTGTGCGTGCGTGTGCGTGCGCAGTTTTTTGTTCAGCAGAGTAATTTGTATTTTGCTGTGTTAAGGGTCATGTTAAACTATTTTGCCAGTGTATGTGTGTGTGTATATGCAGTTGTTGTTCAGCACAGTCATTTGTATTTTGCTGTATGTTACCAGACTGCAATTCTCTTAATAGTAATAATATGGGAAGTTGATTGATTGATGAAATGTGAAGAGGCAGGTTCTGTTTTCTGTCAACATAATGATTCCACTAGTGTGATAGCCACACATCTTTAATAAAAATAGATGAACAAACTTTAATTGGTGTCCTTTCATGAAATTCTTAAATGAAGAAGTTGTGCAAATGGTCTTAATCTTAAAATAAGGAAAAAAATATTGTTCCTCTGCTGGGATATCATCCAAACCATTGTTGTAGCTTGTTATTGGTTAAATCATGCTCAATATTAGCTGGAATGTCTAATTAAGAAAAAGTTAGATATATTTTCTTAAAATAAGATCACTTTTCTAATGCAAAACATGCTTGACAAGATTAATTTTCTTTTTAGACAAAAAATAAGACTAATTTCCCCAGAAACAAGGCTTTTTTACTTTCTTGAAATTCCTTTTTTGCAGTGTGCCATTCCGAGGAAACGGCGTAACTCGTGCCTAGTAGTAGGCGCAGGGAAACTAGCAATGGCAGCAACCTTTGCTTCCAATGGCCGAACTTGGCCATGACCCACTTGCTTTCCCAGGTACGTTACTGTCGCTTTGCCAAACTCACACTTGGCGAGATTCAGTGTTAGCGTTGCTTTGGCCAACCTCTCAAATACGCAGCGCAGCACAGAAACATGGTCGGCCAAATTATCCGACTTAATCACCAAGTCGTCTAAATAGGCATAACAATCCGAAATACCCATAAGAACAGTGTTCACTAGCCGCTGAAACGTGGCTGGAGCGTTTCGAAGGCCGAAGGCTAAAACATTATATTGGAGGAAGTTATCGGGGGTAACAAACGCGGAAATCTCAGACGCGCGAGGAGTCAAAGGCACTTGCCAATACCCTTTCAACAAATCAAGTTTAGTGACAAATTTAGCCGCACCAATGTTATCGATGCAGTCCTCCATTCTCGGTAGAGGGTAGGAGTCTGGCACCGTAACCGCATTAACTTTTCGAAAGTCGGTGCAGAAACGTGATGTTCCGTCAGGTTTCGGCACCAGAATACAAGGCGAGCTCCATGGACTAGCACTGGGCTTAGCCAAGTTATTTTCTAACAGGTATTGCACTTCCCGCTTCATAGCCTCACGTTTTGCAATATTAACCCGATATGGGTGTTGTTTAATAGGGGCGGCACCGTTCACATCAATGTCATGATGTATTACGGTAGTCTGAGAGGGGGTATCACCAAAAAGATTTGGAAACTTGTTTATTAAATTAGCAATATCAGACCTTTGAACATCTGATAAGTGAGCAAGGTGGGACGACAAATCTGACAAAGTCTCCGAATTGATGAGTCTAGCACACTGCTGAGGGGCATTCCGAAGCACGAGGCCATCCTCATCTTCTGTACAATCCAAACTGGGGTTAGTACTATGTACAGTGCTAATGCTAGAAATTCGTGACACTGGTAGAACTTTCTTCACATCCTCTGACTGAAGTGTCTCCCTTGAATGATATGCCTTAAGCATATTAATATGGCACACGCGTGACTGACGCTTACGATCGGGTGTTCGAATTACGTAATTGCATTCACTTAGTTTTTCTTCCACCGTATATGGGCCAGAAAAACGAGCAGACAAAACAGATCCGACAATAGGTAGTAAAACTAGGACCTGATCACCAGGTTTGAAATTACGATCAACAGCCTTCCAATCAAAGCGACGCTTCATTTCACTTTGTGACAAAGACAGCGACTCTTTAGCAATGGAACAGGCATGATACAATTTCTCTCGGACCTGACTAACGTAATCCAACACATTAGGCTTAATATCCGAATCAGACATGAACTGATCCTTCAAAACTTTTAAAGGACCCCGAACAGTATGCCCAAACACTAGTTCAGCAGGGCTGAACCCTAATGATTCCTGTACCGCTTCTCGTAAAGTGAACAGAATACATGGCAACCCTTCTTCCCAACAATTTCCAGTCTCCAAACAATATTTGCGGAGAGCCGATTTGAGAGTCTGATGCCAACGTACTTGGGCCTCTGTTCTTCCTACTATATATCAATGACATGCAGTCAGCCTGTTCATGTGACCTCTTCCTCTACGCAGATGATTCGGCCCTCATGGTGTCTAACAAAAATAAATTAGTGATAGAAAGCAGACTGAGCAGTGAGTTAGAAAATGTCAGCCAATGGCTTTCAGACAACCGACTGTCTCTCCATATAGGCAAAACAGAATCAATTTTATTTTCTACGTCAAGGAAACAGAAAAACCAGGAAGGGTTCAAGGTACAGCTGGGTAGCTCTGTTGTCACAGATAAAAAATCAGTAACATATTTAGGGTGTACATTAGATAACACACTCTCCGGGGAGAGCATGTCTAAGAAGGTAGTAGCCAAAGTCAACCACAGAATAAAATTTCTAGCAAGAAATGCGAAATACCTGGACAGGAAGGCTCTTAGAGCACTAGCAGGGGCGTTAGTTCAGTGCCACTTTGACTATGCTTGCATGTCCTGGTATGATAGTGCTCCCAAAAATATGAAAAATAGACTTCAAACTGCTCAAAACAAGCTAGTTAGGATAGTTCTGCAGCTCCCCACTCGAACACATTTAGACCAGCCCCACTTTAACAGCGTAGGATGGCTCAGGGTAGACAAGAGAGTCTCAATGAAGAAACTATGTTTAGTTTATAAGATTTCTAAAGGGGAGGTGCCTAGTTACCTAAACAATTACTTTCAATATGTAAAAAACAATCATAGGTATGAAACCAGAGGAAGAGAGACAAACATAGTCCCCTTCAGATTCAAACTTATCTCGTACGGCCAGCAGACTTTCCTTTATTCAGCTGCAGTACTGTGGAACCGCCTGCCCAGCAGCATTAAACAGGCCCCTAGCTTAACTAGCTTTAAGAAGTCTGTACGAACATGGCTATCGGTGTAGGAAAGAGAGGGTAGGGGATTGTTCTTTTTCTTTTTTCTTTTATTATCTATAGTTAGGATGTTTTATGGGGAGTAAATTAATTTTTAATGTTTTATGATGATATATGTTTTTATGTTATGTCTGTCCTGTCTCCCAATATCAGGGACCATGATGGAAATAAGTGCTTGCACTTTATCATGTTTTTATCCCTTGGAAGATGTCTTGTTTATTCCACAATAAAATCAATCAATCAATCAATCAACGCTCTAGTGCCCCCTGACTCTCAGGGTGGTAAGCACTTGCGATCTGATGCTTAATAGCCAGAGACTGCACAAACTGTTTAAACTGTTTAGATAGAAAGTTAGTACCCTGATCCGTTTGGATCACTTTAGGGAATCCAAATATAGCAAAGAACTTGGTAAGTGCTTTAATTATGTTATTGGTCGTGATGGTGCGCAACGCGATAGCTTCCGGAAATCTAGTCGCAGTACACATGATAGTGAGCAGAAACTGTTGACCAGACTTTGCCTTGGGAAGCGGACCTACGCAATCAACAATAACATGCTGAAAGGGTTCACCAAGTATTGGAATTGGACAGAGCGGGGCTGGTGGAACAACCTGGTTAGGTTTTCCCGTGACCTGACAAATATGACAAGACCGACAGTGTTTTACAACAGCACTTTTAAGTCCTGGCCAAAAGAAATGTTTTAACACGCGATTATACGTTTTGGTAATTCCCAAATGAGCAGACCATGGATTCTCATGTGCTAACGCCAATACCTGTGGTCGATACACGCCAGGTACTACAATTTGAAAAACCACACCCCATTCGGCTCCGTTAGTAAACGAAGAGGACCACTTACGCATTAACAACCCATTATCTATAAAATAAGCAATCGGCTTTTCTTTAATCACAACAGGATTAACCACCATCTCAAAACACTTACGCAAGGATGGATCATTTTCCTGAGCAGCAACAAGTTGTTCACGAGTGACAGGCAATTTATTTGAGGCAAACTTCAGAGATAAGGTAAGAGATTTATATTCCTCCTTTTCACTAAAATCTTGAGGTTCAACCTCTGTACATACCTCCGGTTTTACATGTGTTACTTTCGGTTTGGTGTAAATATCCTCAGTAAAAGTGGACGCTAAAACAGATTCTGATAAATCAACTTCCTCACCCCATTTCTTGGATTGAGCTCGAGTGAGCACGCAGGCAGGGAAAACACCAGGAAGTGATCTAGACACGTCAGAAACGAGACATGGTACGGGTTCATTTAGAACTTCGAGTACGGGACGCACTTTACCTCCGGCAATATCATTTCCCATAATGAAGTCAACGCTCGGTACAGGCAAAGCGGACCGTACAGCCACATAAAAATAACCCGTGACTAAATCAGTCTGAACATGTATTTTGTGTAAGGGAACAGTGACAAAGGCCATATCGATTCCCTGAATTACCACATTAGCACCACCATATGTCATGTCCGATACGGGTATCACGTCGGCTAACACAAAAGATTGCGAAGCTCCCGTGTCTCTTAAAATCCGCACCGGCTTTTGCTCAGTCGGATCACCGGAAAGGGAAACTAGACCTTCAAAAATAAACGGCTCAAACCCATCTTCAGGTTTGCTTTCCGGACCATTTAAACACGGAGTGGTTTGAGGAACTATTTTAACAAAGCCTATAGGCTTAGCAGATTTATTTTTCCTTGTCAAACAGTTGGCAATAACATGCCCTACCTTATGACAATAGAAACATTCGCGTTCCTCTTTAAACCGTGGGGGTGACGTTTTGGAATCTTTTTGAGATTCACTGTCTTTTGGACTGCGGGAAATAGCAGACTTCGCTCCTTGAGTGGAACCAAACACAGTTTTGTGCGTGAGCGCAAACTCATCTGCAAATATCGCAGCCTCAGATAATGACATCACTTTCTGTTCGTTTAAGTAAACCACAACGCGTTCCGGAGCACAATTCTTAAACTCTTCTAACAAAATTAATTCACGAAGAGTGTCATAGTTATCCACTTTAGTGGCAGCACACCATTTGTCAAACAGCGTTCCTTTTTCTCTGGCGAATTCTACGAATGATTGGGCGGAGGTTTTCTTTTGGTTTCGGAATTTCTGTTGATACGCCTCCGGGACCAACTCATACACGCGAAGAATAGCAGCTTTTACCACCTCGTAATTCATACTCTCCTCGAGAGTTAGTGTAGCCATTACATCCTGTGCTTTGCCAATTAATTTGCACTGCAGTAATGTTGTCCAAATTTCTTTGGGCCACTTCAGAGCTGCTGCCAAACGCTCAAAAGTGCTAAAATAGGCATCTACCTCAGTTTCTCTGAAAGAGGGTAAAGCCACATGTCTCCTGACATCATATCCAGCAAAACCAAGCGGTGGGGATGTACCTGGGGTAACCACAGTGGAAGTTTGCTCTGCAGCATTTTGTAACTCCAGCTGCCGCATTTTAACCTCTGTTTCTAATTCCAGCTTGCGCATTGCCAATTTGAATTCCTGTTCCTGTTTTCGTGCCCTCTCTTGTGCCTCAGTATCTGCCTTACGAGCCTTCTCCTCAGCCTCGTACTTCATCCGGGTGAGACGGACCTTTAGCCGTGAGTTACTGCCCGACCCAGAAAAACTCGGCGAAAACGCCTCAAACTTGGGAAATGTAGGCGGAGGGGTAGTTGGAGGAATCTCTTCCTTCACTTCTACCACAGCAGAACCACCAGCGCCCCAGGGCGACTGTGGACTCGCTACAGGTACAGTAGGCGACATGTCAGGCTGGACAGGAGAACAAACAGCAACAGGCGAGGCAAGAATTTTGAGTTCCACCAGCTTCTCCCTCACCCGCGACTTAATCTCTCTCTTCCGGAGAGCACCAGACACCACAAGACCCACTTGATCTGCAAGTTTCAGCAGGTCAATTTTACGGCACTGATCCAGTGCATCATCTGACGGATTGCTCAGAAAGTCTTTGACATCAAACAAAGTCATTATCCTTATACTGCACCACTGTACCAAAAACCACACAATATTATCTTTACTGTTATTACAATTCAGCAATCCCGGACGAGCCCCCAAATATGTTACGACCCCATGGGTCTAGGGGTGCATGGGGTATGTAACTTGATGTTAAGAATACCGGGTGATGTAACTGCTGTATAAATGATGGTAAAAACAATAAATCAAACAGATAAAGCAGCAACTCAGTGGATGAGTGTTTACTGGTAACAAAAAGGTTTACAGACAAAAAGGTGCAATAAACTATTACAGGACATAGACAACCCAGACACACACTACCAGGGTCAAAGGACGCTGGATGTTGCCAAAAGAACATAAAACCCAGCTAGCTAAACCAGAGTATAATCTAACCTAGTGTATCAAGTACACAAACAAAAGCCTATCTACTCTATCTAGCAGATGAAAAAAACAGTGGTTGGCAAACACCCCTAATGACTAGTGGTTCTATACATCAACATAGCCTACGGGCATATGTACAGGAGCCCCCAGTCTTACCTGTCCCAAGCCTTGGAAGTGTACACAAAAAGCAAGACAAGTTCAAATGAATGGTTACATAGAGTCAAGGACAAAAACAGAGCAAAAACGTCAGCTACCACACAAAACAAAATGTCAGCCCCCTATCATGGCAAACAGTCCAGGCTTATCAGATGTGGCAAGTTCTGATTGGTTTATCCAGAATTGACACGGAGGGCGGGGATTGGTGAAGGCGGGACTTGGTGGATGGTGATGGACAGGCGGCGCAGCCAACAAGACGATGGCACATGGCAGGTGAAGGCAGGGAAGTCCACACACACAAAAAAACATGGCATGTAACACGCATGCACACACACACACACACACACACACACACTAGAACACATGAACTTGAGACTGAACTCTAAATGTGTATATAGCCTACTTGGAACATTACACAGACAGTATAGACTATGTCTATTATGTTAGCAATGTGGTCTCTCAACCATTAACTTTGAACAAAATGCTACATATGACTATTATGCTGAACAATAATGCTCTGTGTAATGTATCATATTTGACCAGATATCTGGGCCAACACTGAGGACAATAACTTTGAACAATATGGTACATATGACTATTATTTTGCACAATAACATACTGTGAAATATATTGGACTGCATATCTGGGCAAACATTGAGGACATACATGCATGCACACTCACACACACACACACACACATACACTCGCATTGAACTTGAAGTTGGAGCACCGAACAGGACATCACGCTCTCGGGGTTGATCTTGTGTGTTGGGTAGAGGGGCGCTGTTTGAGAGGGGAAGTATTTTGTATTCTGAAGTGGAATGGTGAAACTAGATGGCTGTTTTCTCCTGGCTGATCATGCTTGCATACGCACGTGCACAGGCACACGCACATACACACGCACACACACACATAAATGTACACACACAAGCACATACATGAATACACGTGTTATTGTTAGTCTTGTTATTTCTTTCCTTTTTTCTTATTGTTATTATAATTTTTATTTATTTTTTCTTTATATTATTTTATTATGCTTACTTTTATCCTTCCTTACCGCAACCTAAAAATATTGATTACATGGGATAATAGTCGAACAACGAAGTGCAAAGAAAGGTGGAATTGCTCCTTGATCCCCTGTTACCCGTACTGTTTCTGTTGTATGTTGTCTTATATGTGTGTACCTCATGTTCCTGTCTTCCCTTAAGGTTCTGTCCTCCATCTCCAGGTCCAATACGCGAAAGGGCGGTGCTAGGTTTTATATCCTCATTTTATTATTACCACTACCAGTAATATCAGGAATCTGGCACTAAATATAACTTCATGGAATATAAGAGGAATAGGCTCAACTGCAAAAAGGACCAAAGTATTGAACCATCTACACAATCTGAAATCGGATATCTGTTTAATACAAGAAACCCATCTCACAGAGGCAGAATCTCGGAAAATCAAGGCCAGATGGATTGCCCAGTCTTTCCACTCAACCTATAACTCCAAACAACGTGGTACTTCGATTCTGATCAATAAAAACACACAATATTCCCATAAAGCGACTATAGCTGACCCTGAAGGACGGTTCATTATTATCAACGGCAAAATTGATAAAGACAGTATAACAATAGCTAGTATCTATGGACCCAACACTGACTCACTAACTTTCTTCCACTCTCTTTTCAGAATTGTCAAATTTCCTCAGTTCTCATATTATTCTAGGAGGCGACTTTAACACAGTATTGAACCCAGATCTTGACCGCTCTTCTATTTCATCCCCCTATAAACCCTTCCTCTCCTCATCTACAATTAAGCAATATATGTCGGAATGTGGACTGACGGACATCTGGAGACTGCACAACCCAGACAATAGAGAATACTCCTTCTACTCCTCATATCACAGAACATACTCTCGCATTGATTATTTTCTGATTAATAATTCACTCACACACAGAGCAATAGAATCCAACATCCACAGTATTATGATATCAGATCACGCACCAATCACCTTCAAATTACTAACAAAAACCCACCCACACCCTCCCCCTAGATGGCGCTTTAACACCTTACTACTCCAAGACCCAGAGTTTATCCAATATTTCAAACAAGAATGGGCATCCTTCCTAGAAATTAATAGCACTTCAGATATAACCGCAACCACTCTTTGGGAAACAGCAAAGGCAGTCATAAGAGGTAAAATAATATCATACTCCTCATATAAAAAAAAAGAAGAATCCAAAAAAGAACTCTTTTTACAGCAGGAGGTGAAGAGAATGGACATTCTCAGCCTCTGAAACGCCAACAAATACAATCAACAAAGAACTATTCAAAGTCAAACATGAACTCAATACTCTTCTTAACAAAAAAACAGAATATGACCTACTTAGACTCCGTCAACAACATTTCGAATTTGGCGATAAAACTGGTAAACTATTGGCTAACCAACTAAAACAACAAACTGAAAAACGTACTATCACATCAATAGAAGACACCTCTGGAAACGTCACACAGGATCACAATACAATAAATGAAACATTTAGAGATTACTACAGCAAATTATACACACCAGACCACAACCCCACACCTACAGAAGTCGATGCGTTTCTGAGGAACGTCTCCCTCCCCAAACTTTCCACAACCCAAGCAGAGACGCTGGATAAACCACTAACCACAGATGAACTGATGAAAGCAGTACTTCTCATGCCAAATAACAAATCTCCAGGTCTAGACGGCTATCCAGCAGAATTCTATAAGCATTTCTGGTCCCTTTTATCACCCTTATTTCTCAAAATGATCTCCGAAACCCTCCTTAGTTCCAAAATCCCCCACCACATGAATACGGCCCTGATAACGCCCTGATAACACACCGAACAAAGACCCCACCCAATGCTCCAACTATCGCCCCCTATCCTTAATAAATACTGATGTTAAAATTATAAGCAAGGTATTGGCCCTAAGACTCGAATCTGTAATCACATCACTTATTCACCCCGATCAGACTGGCTTCATCAAGGGGAGACATTCCTCAGAAAACATGCGAAGATTATTCAACATAATACATCTATATAAAATTAGAACCAACACAGAGATCAAACATCCGGCCATAACACTAACTTTGGATGCGGAAAAGGCGTTTGACAGGGTAGGGTGGCCATTTCTCTTCTCCACCTTAAACCATTTTGGCTTCGGCTCTCACTTCACCAACTGGATTAGGATCCTATACAACACCCCCTCAGCATCAGTAATCACCAATGGACAAATATCAAAATCCTTCACACTAAATAGAGGTACTAGACAAGGATGCCCATTATCCCCACTACTGTTCGCACTGTTCATAGAACCACTCGCTTCAGCTATAAGACAGAATGACAGCATCACAGGCATTAAAACCAATTCATACCATCACAAGATAAGTCTTTACGCCGATGACATCCTGTTATATCTAACCACTCCCTCAACCTCCCTTCCGTCAGTCCACAAGCTGATTAACAATTTTGGTGAGGTCTCGGGCTACTCCATCAACTGGTCTAAGTCCGAGATTCTGCCTCTAACCCACCTAGATTGGGCTGCCGAGGTTGGGGATCTACCTTACAGACAGTCAAATCATCCCATTAAATATCTCGGAATCCACATATCAACAAACTCAAATGAGATATTTAAACTTAACTTTACTCCGTTACTAAACAACATCAAAGATGACCTGGACAGATGGAATAAACTCCCACTTTCACTAATTGGCCGCATTTCCACTGTCAAAATGAATATTCTCCCGAAAATAAACTATCTATTCTCCATGACACCTGTCAATCCACCCCCGGGCTGGTTTTCCTCTTTAAACTCGGCAGTCAACACTTTCTACTGGAAGGGTAAAAAACCCAGAATCAAACTAACCACACTCCAAAAACCAAAACAGTTCGGTGGCTTAGATGCACCAAACTTTTACAATTATTTCATATCCCACCAGCTCTTGTACATCCGACATTGGACTAACAACACAAATTCAGCATGGTTAGATATAGAACAGAACATCTGCAATGATTTTCATATAGAGAATATTGCTTTCATAGATAAATCAATCAAAACCCATAGCTGCTTCAAAGCCAGCACCATAAATACCACACTCACTGCCTGGTGGAAAGCAAATGACATACTTAAATTTAAATTCTCTCCCTCCATCCTCACCCCTATTTGGCATAACCCTATGTTCAAAATCAATAAGAAACCCATCAACTTTTCTGCGTGGAAACAGAGAGGAATAACCAGCCTGGGTAACCTTTTCAGTGATGGCTCTCTCATGACCTTTGATCTTCTCAAACAAACATACAACCTACCCCACCAGTGTCACTTCCAGTACCTACAGCTGAAACAGACCATAAAAAAGAAAATTGATATTCATAACTTCAGCACCCACACCCATCCCCTGATAACAAAATTAATCTCATTTAGATCAAAAAATTGCTATCACAGACATACAAACTCCTCTCACACCAGGACACCACTATCTCGATACCAGCAGACAAATGGTCCTCAGACTTGGACATACACCGATCAGACATCAACTGGCAAACTATATGCAACAACACATTTTTTATGTCAGCTAACACAAAAATTCAGTTAATTCAATATAAGGTACTACATAGAGCACACATCACTACCCACAAAATGTTCCAGATGGGCTTCACAGAGACTAATACATGCTCACTATGCCCAACTGCTATAGACAATTACTATCACGCATTTTGGCTCTGCACTCCAGTTAACATATTCTGGGCGAGGGTCATGGGAGAGCTAACCAAGATCCTCAACATCGGCATCCCTCTCTCCCCCTCCCTTGCCCTGCTAGGTGATCTCTCCTCACTCACAATCCCACTACATCTCCGAACATTTATCTTAATTGCACTAACTGTGGCCAAGAAAACCATATGTGGTAGGGGGGCGTGGTTTTAGGCGCAGCTAGCAAGAGAGAGAGTGAACACGGGTGGTTTAGGGAGCCGGCACAGCTGTCGGCAATCGGGCAATTGGGGACTATTTGATTATAGGATTGTTATCAATTAACCAATTGCCTTGATTGTTCAACAGTGAGCCTGAGAGCCTTGATAAGGTGCCGCGGGGAATGGAGAGCAGAAGGAACTGGATACTAAAATGTGTTCATGTGCGAAGCGAAACCAAATAAAACCAAACGTGAAACTGCATCTACTGTCTGCCGTGTCTTCTTCCCCGAGCTACAAGAGCTAACTTCGCCACAGTGGTGGCCCTGTACGTGGGGAGTGAAAGGAAAAAAGCAAAGGGAAGAAAAGAAAACGGAGAATGGAGACGGATCCAAGCGGGCAGGAGTTTTCTATGACGACGTTGAGCAGAGTGCTGGAGGGGCTGGCGGCAATGCAGGAGCGACAGGCGGCGGCTCATATGGAGCAGATGCAAGCCCTGCGGGAGCAGTCGAGCCTACAGACACAGGCACTGCTCCAATTTACGGCCACCGGGGAGGCCACAGGAAGGCAGAGCGTCCCCTCCCCGAAATTTAATATACCCAAAATGACGGCAGAGGATGACGCTCAGGCTTTCCTGGAAGCATTTGAGCTGGCGGCAGAAGCCTCCCGGTGGCCGATAGAGGAGTGGGCTGTGCGGCTCCTGCCCCTCCTGACGGGGGAGGCGCAACGAGCGGCGCATGGCCTGCCGACAGCCGCGAGGGCGGTGTACAGGAACATTAAAAAGGCGGTCCTCGACCGGACGGGGGGTACCCCGGAGGAGCACCGACGACGGTTCCGGGAGTGCGACCTAACAGAAGAGGACCGGCCTTTTGCCTACGCCCAGCGGCTGGCGGACGCGGCGAGGCGCTGGCTCCAGCCGGAAATAAGATCGGCTGCTGGAGTCATGGAGCAGGTGGTCCTGGAAAGATTTGTCGGGGGGTTGCCGGCGGAGACCGCAAGGTGGGTCCAGTGCCATAGACCCACCAACCTGGATACCGCCGTCACCCTGACAGAGGACCACCTGGCGCAACACCCCTTCACCCAGCAGCAGAAGCCGGAGCCGGCGCCCAGGAAGAAATTCCCCCCTCGTTCCGCCCCCTTTCCTGTTTCCCGCCCCCAGAACCCCTCCTTTGCTGCTGTGAACCCCCGTAACGCTCTGCCCTCTTTTCCCCCCTCAGGCTCAGTGGCGGTGCAGTCCGACCCACAGGGAGTGCCTCAAACGCCTGGACCGGAGTGTTGGCGGTGTGGACGGCTGGGCCACCTGCGCCGCAATTGTCCGCTTATGGAGGTGGGGCAGGTGGTCCGGGTGGTCGGACCGCCCACCTCCGCTCCCGATTCAGACGGGGCGTACTGCATTCCGGTAAGGGTGCAAGGGAGTGAACACCGGGCACTGTTGGATTCAGGGGCTATGCAGACCATGATTCACCAGAGCCTGGTTCGAACCGAGGCTTTGAGATCGGCACGTTGGGTGGTAATTAGGTGTGTGCATGGGGATCGACACACATACCCAATAGTACCAGTGGAAATTTGGATAAAAGAGAAAAAGCATATCATAGAGGCTGCGGTTAGCTCCCACCTCTCGCACCCTCTGATTTTGGGTACAGATTGGGCGGGGTTTAAAATAATAGCAAAAAAACTGATGGGGGTACGATCACGACTGGTAGGGAAGTGTGAGGTGTGTGCAGCGGAAAGTGGTGACGCGGGGTCGTCCGACACTGACGGGGGGGGGGCGGCTCCGGGAGAGCCTCCAGTAGAGACTCCCCAGGTGCCGGTATTCCAACCCATGGAAGATTTTCCACTCGCTCAGTCTCGAGACGATACCCTACGCTTTGCCTTCGACCAGGTGATATGTGTTTATGGTCAGCTGGTGCGCCCTGACGCTGCACGCTCTCACCCGTATTTTTGCATTATTAAGGATAGGTTATATCGAGTGAGTCGTGACACTCAGACAGGTGAGGAGACGACCCAGTTGTTGGTACCGAAAAGCCGCCGGGAAATGATTTTCCAGGCGGCTCATTTCAACCCCATGGCTGGGCACTTAGGGTATGAAAAAACACTAAACCGGATAATGGCCCGATTTTATTGGCCGGGCATCTGGGCGGACGTACGTAGGTGGTGTGCATCCTGTCCAGATTGTCAGCTGGTAAATTCCCCAGCCATCCCAAAAGCCCCATTGCGGCCCCTACCATTAATTGAGGTCCCGTTTGATAGAGTGGGCATGGACCTCATCGGACCATTTGAACGGAGCACTCAGGGATACCGATTTGTAGTAGTTCTGGTGGATTATGCAACCCGGTATCCCGAAGCAGTGCCATTGCACAATATCTCGGCTAAGAGTGTTGCGCAGGCACTGTTTCAAATAATCTCCCGAGTTGGAATCCCGAAAGAGATTCTGACTGATCAAGGCACTTCGTTCATGTCACGCACACTACGCGAACTGTACGAACTTTTGGGGGTTCAGTCAATTAAAACGAGCGTGTACCATCCACAAACGGATGGGCTCGTGGAACGTTTTAATAGGACTTTGAAATCCATGATTCGGAAGTTTGTACACGATGACAGCCGAAATTGGGATAAGTGGTTAGTTCCTCTGTTATTTGCAGTGCGAGAGGTTCCCCAGGCCTCCACGGGATTTTCTCCTTTTGAATTGCTGTTCGGTAGAAAACCACGGGGTATTTTGGACCTGGTTAAAGAAAGCTGGGAGGAGGGTCCAAGCCCCAGTAAAAACGAAATTCAATACGTTATGGACCTGCGAGCAAAACTCCATACACTGGGGAAATTATCACGAGAGAATTTGCTCGAGGCTCAGGAACGTCAGCAAAAGCACTACAACAGAGGAACAAAACTACGGCAATTTTCACCGGGAGAGAAAGTCTTGGTATTACTACCGACTTCCAGCACAAAATTACTCGCCAAGTGGCAAGGACCCTTTGTGGTCACACGACGAGTGGGGGAAGTCGATTATGAGGTGGAGCGGTCTGATAGAGAGGGGGCGAAACAGATTTATCACCTCAATCTATTAAAACTATGGAAAGAGGTGATACCGGTCTCCTTGATATCGGTAGATCAGGAGAGAGATGAGCTGGGACCGGAGGTGCCAAATTCAAACGATCAAACCTCACCCCTTTTTGATAGCCATCTCTTACCGAATCAGAGAACGGATCTTGCCAAGTTGCAAAAGCAGTTCGCTGATGTGTTTTCCCCCCTACCAGGCCACACCAATCTGATCAATCACCATATTGAGACAACCCCGGGGGTGACGGTGCGTTCGCGCCCCTACCGACTGCCTGAACATAAAAAGAAAGTGGTTCAGGCAGAAAAAAAGACAATGTTGGAGTTGGGCGTAATAGAAGAGTCTAACAGTGCGTGGAATAGCCCCATCATGCTGGTGAGTAAGCCGGATGGATCTGTTCGCTTCTGTGTAGACTATCGAAAAGTAAACGAAGTGTCACGATTCGATGCCTATCCCATGCCTCGGGTCGATGACCTATTGGATCGGCTGGGCACAGCTCATTTTTTTTCGACATTGGATTTGACCAAGGGCTACTGGCAGATTCCCTTGTCTCCAGAGTCCAAGGAAAAAACGGCTTTCTCCGCTCCGGGCGGATTGTACCAATTCCGGACACTTCCGTTTGGGTTATTCGGAGCCCCGGCCACTTTTCAACGTCTCATGGACAGGGTACTGCGTCCACATGCGGCTTTCGCTGCAGCCTATCTGGACGATATAATAATACATAGTGACAACTGGGCTCAGCATGTGCGGCATGTGGGGGCGGTACTGGAGTCCCTGAGACAGGCGGGACTCACGGCTAACCCAAAGAAGTGTGCGATTGGCAGAGCGGAGGTACGGTATTTGGGGTACCACTTGGGAAGTGGACAGGTGCGACCTCTGGTGGACAAAACGGCGGCGATCGCGACCTGTCCACGGCCCAAGACAAAAAAAGAGGTGAGGAGGTTTTTGGGACTGGCCGGTTACTACAGACGGTTCATCCCGGCTTTCTCGGACCTGGCCAGTCCCCTGACCGACTTGACTCGAAAAGGTGCCCCAGATCCGGTTCAGTGGACGGAGCTGTGTCGGCAGGCGTTTGAGAGGGTAAAGGAAGCTTTGTGTGGGAAACCGCTCTTGTTCACCCCTAATTTCTCTCTCCCCTTTAATTTGCAGACTGACGCATCGAACAGAGGGCTGGGGGCCGTTTTGACTCAGCAGGTGGAGGGGGTCGACCGACCAGTGCTGTACATTAGCCGAAAGCTATCACAGCGGGAAGCGAAGTACAGCACGGTCGAGAAGGAGTGCCTGGCCATCAGATGGGCGGTCGGGTCCCTCCGTTATTATCTGCTGGGTCGCTCATTCACCCTCTGCTCGGACCATGCGCCCCTCCAATGGCTCCACCGCATGAAGGATACCAACGCCCGAATCACTCGGTGGTATCTGGCTTTACAGCCTTTTAATTTCAGGGTGATTCATAGGCCGGGAGCGCAGATGGTGGTGGCTGATTTTCTCTCCCGTCCGGGGGAGGAGGAGGAGGGGGGGGGGAGTTGAGCATTGGCCGGATGGCTTCCCGGCCTAAGTCGGGCGGTGGGGGTATGTGGTAGGGGGGCGTGGTTTTAGGCGCAGCTAGCAAGAGAGAGAGTGAACACGGGTGGTTTAGGGAGCCGGCACAGCTGTCGGCAATCGGGCAATTGGGGACTATTTGATTATAGGATTGTTATCAATTAACCAATTGCCTTGATTGTTCAACAGTGAGCCTGAGAGCCTTGATAAGGTGCCGCGGGGAATGGAGAGCAGAAGGAACTGGATACTAAAATGTGTTCATGTGCGAAGCGAAACCAAATAAAACCAAACGTGAAACTGCATCTACTGTCTGCCGTGTCTTCTTCCCCGAGCTACAAGAGCTAACTTCGCCACACCATATTACTCAATTGGAAGGACAGAACAAAAATATCAATCAACCACTGGTTCAATCTCTTAACAGACCATTCAAACTTAGAAAAACTCACCTCAAACCTAAAAGGCAATACGACTCAATTTCACAATACCTGGTCGCACTTTCTGCAGTATATCCAGAACTGACTCATCCCCACACAATTCCTCTCTATACTACCTCACTTAGATCTTCGTCAATTATAACCATATAATGTAAAATAACCCATAACGCACATACCTAGCACCACCAATAATGACAGACCCCCCCCTCCCCCCCCACAGGTTAGGTATGTTAAGTACCTATCAGTTTGTTTGTCACTTGTTGCTTAATCTGTCCCCGTTTTTTTGTATGTCCTTAAATGTTGATCACGTGTCCCCCCCTGTTAACGATATTACGATTATTTTTGTTATTGTTATTATTTCTCTGTTGTTTTTTACTTTTTATTTTTCTAAATAAAAATAAAGTTGTCCCCCGTAGATGGGGGGTGGTGGCGGGCCAGTATAAAAAAATAAAAATAAATAAAAAATGTGCAAAACTTTTTTAAACAAATAAACTTTTAAAACACAAAGCTAAAAAAAAACAAATTTAAATTAAAAAAAAAAAGCATGCTTAAAAATTTTGTGCGTATTCGGACGTATGGTTTATACGCTAAGCATACGCTGGCCATACGCTATTTTCAAGGGCTTTTTGTGCGTATGAAAATAATTTTATGAATTTACATACGCAACTTATACGTTTCTCTCATACGCAATAGTGTGACAGGGCCATTAACAGTGATGTTAACATACGTCTTGACAAGACGGAACTGTGCTTCATACCTCGCAGGACCTCCCCACTGCAAGCCCTCTCCATCACCGTCAACGGTACTATGGTGGCTGCCTCCCGCTCTGCAAGGAACCTGGGGATGGTTCTGGATGACCAGCTGGACTTCATGGAGCACATCAGGGCAACAGCATGGTCCTGCAGGTTTTTCATGTACAACATCAGGAGGATTCGACCATACCTGACCACCTATTCAACCCAGCTTCTCGTCCAGACCATGGTTATCTAACACCTGGATTACTCCTCCCAAAGTTTTCACACATCACCCACCTGCTGAAGTCAGTCCACTGGCTGCCGGTCGCCGCCAGGATCAGGTCCAAAGTTCTGACCCTGGCCTACGCTGCAGCCAAAAGGACAAGCCCTTCCTACCTGCAGGACATAATACAACACTACACTCCAGCTCGACCACTTTGCTCTGTTCGTCCCGACTGCGGAGCTTCTCCACAGTCGGGACGAACAGAGCAAAGTGGTCGAGCTGGAGTGTGTTGTTGTCTTAGCCATAGCTTAATGTGTACTATACTCAATGGTCATGATTATGGATAGCTGCTATGTTATGATAAGAAATTAACTCTATCTGAACTGATGTCATTGACCTTCGGTAGGGACTTATTATACGTCGCTTTGGATAATAAATAAAGTATATTATTAAGTATTATCTTACGCAAACTTATGCGCTTTTTGCCTTGTAAGTTGCTCTGTATAAGCGAATCTGCCAAATTAATAAATGTCTGTATTGATACACTTCTGTAATGTGATGGACCCTCTCTAGATTAAGTAAGCTAAATGTCCAGCTAATAAAAGCTTGAAGAGAAAGAGCTGAAGTTCAATACATCTCTGAGTGAATTAATACAAAGCATTAATACATATCATTTTAGTCATATAAAAGTTAGAAATTGTATTAGAGTGTGACACCATGAGTTTCTAATATTTAACGTTTTCACAATATTAAAATTTTCTGAGACACTGAATTTGAGTTTTCATTAGCTGTAAGCCATAGTCATCAAAATTACAAGAAATAAAGGCTTGAAATATTTCACTCTATGTGTAATGAATCTATATAATATATGAGTTTCACTTTCTGACATGAGTGACAAAAAATATTGAACTTTTTCACGATATTCTAATTTTTTGAGCTGCACCTGTAAGTATCTGGAACCTAGAGTGGCCATCACTGGGACCTCACCTGATATCTAGATAAATGATAGGGAAGATCATAAGATCACATTCAAAGAATCTTATTACTATCACTGGATTGGGGGGAGTAGACAGTTTATATTATATAGATTCATTACACATAGAGTGAAATATTTCAAGCCTTTATTTCTTGTAATTTTGATGCTTATGGCTTACAGCGAATGAAAACCCAAATTCAGTGTCTCAGAAAATTTGAATATTACATAAGATCAATAAAAAACAATATTTTAAACAGAAATGTCAGCCTTCTGAAAGGAAATGTTCATTTCTATGCACTCAATACTTGGTTGGGGCTCCTTTTGCATGAATTACTGCATAAATGCGGCGTGGCATGGAGGCGATCAGCCTGTGGCACTGCTGAGGTGTAATGGAAGCCCAGGTTGCTTTGATAGCGGCCTTCAGGTTGTCTGCATTGTTGGGTCTGGTGTCTCTCATCTTCCTCTTGACAATACCCCATAGATTCTCTATGGGGTTCAGGTCAGGCAAGTTTGCTGGCCAATTAAGCACAGTAATACCATGGTCATTGAACCAGCTTTTGGCAGTGTGGGCAGGTGCCAAGTCCTGCTGGAAAATGAAATCAGCATCTCCATAAAGCTTGTCATCAGAAGGAAGCATGAAGTGCTCTAAAATTTCCTGGTAGATGGCTACGTTGACTGTGGACTTCAGAAAACACAGTGGACATGGCACCCCAAATCATCACTGACTGTGGAAACTTCAGTCCACTCCTTGTGAAGCTCCCCCAAATTCTTGAATGAATTTTGCTTGACAATAATTTCAAGGCTGTGTTACGATCGGTGGGATATAGGGATCAAGAAGCAGGCGGGATGCAGAAAACCGAGGTTTAATGTTCGGCAAAGGTACAAAAACACAATCCAAAGGAAGGTCAAACAGGCAGAGGTCAAAAACAGGAAGGCACGGCAGAGGTACACAATCACAGTCCAGGAATAGGGTCGCGAGAACACGGTCAGAAGTCGAAAAACCAGGAGATCAAAGAGACACAAAACATAAAACGAAAAAACTAAACAAAGAAAACTCTGGGACAACCCAAAACTAAAATACTAACTCACGAAACAAAAACTCGGAAAACAAACAGATAACAGACTCGGAAGACAACTCAAACAAGAAGTACTCGGACACAGATAAGCTAACTCGGGGGGGGGGGGGGGGAAACAGGCAACAGACTCACGCGTATAAATTTTGTAAGACGAACTCGCAACGAGGGACAAAGACAGCAGGTATAAATGCATGTGTAGACAGGTGCAAACACTTAGCTTGAGAATAGCAGGAAATGGAAAACAGCTTGAGAGCTGAGACACATAACAAGGCAATTAGTAAATCGTTAGTAGTTATCCTATCCTAGCCCTGTCGTTAGTAAATTAGTTAACACGACAATGACTGGATACGTAAGGAAACACTAAACAGCTGTGGAAACGTGATGAGAACTAAATTGTGAGTTTGTGTTATGTTACGACCCATCGCCGGTTGGCGTGGGCCTTAAACTGAGTGGAGCAGTCTAACGCCCTCCTGTGTGGTTTGGGGTTTACTTTGGGATTTTTGGGGACTTTTATTTTGATAGCACCCTCTAGTGGTTTGGTCATGTGATAGGCGAAGAGAGGAAGTGAGGCGTGGTGGCGGGCTTTAAAGGAGGAAGAGAAGGGAACCTGGGGAATCTGAGACCGGTGGCCATCTTAGAGCCAGGTTGTGTTTGGCTGCAAAGAGCCGTGTGTTTTCCCATCTCTTCTCTGTTGCCATGCTGGCCTATATGTGTGTTTGTCCCTCTTTATTATTTGACCAAACTTTACGAAAACTAAATTAACTAACCGAACTGAAGAGCCCAGTCCGATTAGCTGGACGCCGACGGACGCAGAGCTGTCCGAGTGAGTGGTTTCCCGGCCGGGAGTTCCACTACGACCCTGTGGTTGAGAGTCGGGCCTAGGGCGTGCCTGATGGTCTGCGTGAATTGGTAAGCCAGCTTCTTGGTATTTATGCTGTTTTGAAGTGTGTTTAGCGAGTAATCAAATTTTACATCAACCCTAGACTGATGAGACCGTGACAATCGGGGGCCCGTCCGGGATATGAATTTAAAACACTGCTGTTAATAGTGCGTGCGGTCCTCGCAAGGGTATTGTCTGGGCCAGTTCGGTTAGTTTGGCTAGTTGCGGCTGGTTAGCCTGTTGGCTAAAGCTGCGTTTGTTTGGCTAATTTTTGTAGCTAGGTTGGGTAACTCAGCTTTTGGTGAAGGGTGCTATCACTGTTAATTCGCAAATACTGTCGAGTGTGGCTATAGAGCTGAAGTGCTGAAAACGGGAGATTCGCAAGCATTGTGGGCTATTTTTGTAGTTTAGTTACGTGCAAACGATTCTTTGCACTGAAGGTGCTTTGGGGTCTATTGGCCTGCTAAAGGATACACGCTTAGTTTAGCGAGGATCTGTTGGAAGTAGCTAGTGTGGTTAAAGTTGCGTGTAGGTCCATGAGCGCGGAGTAGCCGCGTACGCACGGAATTCTGCGGTTAAAGAATCGTTTGAGACGGTGTTGGGCGGAAAGTATTCTGGCTTGTTATTTGAGGCAGTAGCTCGATGACTAGGCTAGTTGGAAACTAGCTGATTGTGGATTTGCGGTAAGATAGCGATAGTTTAAGCAAGTGCAGGCATAGTTTTGGATAACTGTGTGATTGGGGAGAATTTGGGGGAAATATTGCAACGGTGGCTTTCGGATTTTGGAAGCTACATGTATTGTAATGTTCAGTGGTGTGCAGTGGAGTGTGTGCTGCACCGCTGTATTTTTTTGTGCCACTTGTTGGTACAAATTGTTATGCTGTGTAGCCTTGGTTAGCACTTGGTGTACTTGTGTTTGACTCTGGGGCTTAGTTAGGCCCTGTTTGTTGGTGGGCCTGATTTTGTGGATAGCCGTGTAGGCGCATAGTAGTGAAGGCGTTTGGCGCCATAAGTATATGATTGTGGTGTATTCTGGTACCAAGTGGGCTTGGTGATCCAGTGTAACAGTGAACGATAGTAACCGTGTGTGGGCATTGCTGTGTCTCGCGGTGGCTCTTTCAGTTGGGATGGTGTGTTCGTTGCCTACTCGTGCTGGTTTTAGGGGGCTGAAGAAAGCCCAGCTGGTAGAGTTAGCAGCGGAGTATGAAGTGGAGGTCCCTGATGGCACTTTGAGGCCTCAGCTGGCCATGCTCCTACTAGATGCTCTTGAGCTGGAGACCGTTTGGGAAGAGCAAGATAGAGAGAGAGAGCAGGTGCACCATTTGGAATTGGCTAAGGCAGCGCGCCCTGTGGTTCAGGGGCGAGAGCCTACTTTCAATTTTGCCGAGTTTCGGGCCTTTATGCCCACGTTTAGCGAGAGTAATGTTGAGGCATTTTTCGAGCTATTTGAGAGGGTAGCTGCTGAATTTGCTTGGCCGGAGGACCGGTGGCCAATGATGGTTCAGCAGGAGTTGAAAGGGCGTGCAATGTCAGCAATGGCGGCCCTCGACCCTCTTAGTAGCTTGGAATATAGTGACCTTAAGAAGGCGGTGTTGGCAGCCTATGGGGGCGTGCCAGAGACCTACCGGAAGAAGTTTCGTTCATTGCGGCGTGGTCAGAGTGAAACGTCTCTTGATTTGAGTCGCCAACAGGAGATAGTTTTTGATCGGTGGCTCACAGCTTCTGAGGTGTATGATTGGAAGGAGCTGAGAGAGTTATGCCTGTTGGAGCAATTTAAGACCAGTGTTCCCCGCGAGTTGGAATTGTACCTTAGCGAGAGGGAGGTAAAGACTCTCAGACGAGCCGCTGAGTTGGCTGACTCATATGATATTATTCACTCTGGGTCTACTGGACGGTGGCATGAGCGTAAACGGGTTCCTGACGTTAGCCGGTCAGAGGCTAAAAAGGTTTCAGGCACGCAAGGGGGACCTCAAGGGGGCAGAGCTCCTGAGGCACCTCGTAGACCATTGGTATGCCATCATTGTAATCTGCCTGGTCACATTAAGTCTCGGTGTCCGCAGCTTGGGTGGGGCCGTGAAATTATTTGTCATGGCTGTAAGAAGCCCGGTCATGTGATTTCGCAATGTCCAAAACGTAGTGGGCCGGAAAGTCGGACCCAGGCTGTTGCGCTGGTGGCTTCTCTGACTGGAGGTGAGAGCGTGTTGTGCTGTCATGGGACGGATTCCCGCTCTTCGGTGACGGCGACCGGTTATGAGCCTTTTACATCGGCTGGGTTGGTGTCGGTGGCTCCAGGTGGAGAGAAGGTGCCAATTACTGTATTACGTGACACGGGGGCCGCACAATCATTGTTATTGGCGAGTGTTTTTGATTGGCTTGAGCCTGTGTCTCACGGCAAAGTAATATTAGTGACGGGTATAGGGGGTGCAGTTGAGGCAGCTCCCTTGAGGGAGGTGTATCTGCGCTCAGACTTGGTTACTGGCCCAGTGACGGTGGGCCTAGTTTCATCGCTTCCGGTGGAAGGGGTCAGTCTATTGCTGGGTAATGACCTGGCTGGTGATCAGGTGCGTGCTAGGCCCGTTGTGTCAATGGTGCCGTGTGAGCAGGCGGAAACGCAGCAGTTAGAACAGGAGTTCCCTGAAGTTTTCACTGCGTGTGTGGTTACGCGGGCCCAAGCTAAGGTGGGAGGGGCTAGGCCCTCCCGTAAAGCTGGAGTCCCGCTGGAGGGTTTGGCTGGGACGTTCTTTGCCGCATTAGGGGAAGTGCAGGAGGACCGCCGGATGAGTCGGTCGGCGTTAATTGAGGCTCAGCAGGTGGACTCCACTCTATCATCTGTTCTGAGCATGGCGGATGCCGTGGAGGGGACTGAGGAGGTGTCCGAGGGATGTTATGTGCGGGATGGTGTGTTGATGCGCCGTTGGCGGCCGCCGGGGCGTCCCGCGGAGGCGTGGAGCCTGGTGGAGCAAGTGGTGTTGCCTCAGGGTTACCGGGATAGGGCCTTGAGGTTGGCGCATGAGGGACCCATGGCAGGGCATGGAGGGGTGAGAAAGACACAGGATCGGCTGGGACGGCACTTTTGGTGGCCGGGGTTTCGGGCTGATGTGAGTTTCTGTCGGTCTTGTGATGCCTGCCAGAAGGCCGGGAAGACCCGACACACTCCTCCGCCTGCTCCCCTTTGTCCGTTACCCGAGGTGTCTGAGCCGTTTGCGCGGGTCATGATTGACTGCGTTGGTCCATTACCTAGGACCAAAAAAGGGAATGAATATCTGTTGACGATTTTGGACGTGTGCACGCGGTTTCCGGAGGCGGTGCCGCTGCGTAATATCAAGACCCCTCTGGTTGTAGAGGCGCTCTTATTGTTTTTCACTCGCTATGGTCTTCCGCTGGAAGTGCAGAGTGACCGTGGCAGTAATTTTACCTCCCAATTGTTTCAGGCAGTGATGCACAAGCTGTGTATTCGGCAGGTGACGTCGTCAGCTGGTCAGTCGCAGGGAGCTATTGAGCGTTTCCATCATACTTTGAAGGAAATGGTGCGGGCTTATAGCACCCAGTGGCCACAGGATTGGGATGTAGCTATGCCGTTCCTCATGTTTGCGGTGCGAGATTCGGTGAGTGAGCCCCTGGGTTTCACGCCATTTGAGCTAGTGTATGGCCATGAGGTCCGAGGGCCTCTGCGTCTGCTGAAGGAGCGTTTTGTGGGGGTGCAATGCCCTGAGGACCCTCTGCAGCATGGGGCTGGGTTCTCGGATCGTCTGCTTACTGCCTGCACTATAGCTCAGGAGAACCTGAAGGGGGCGAAGCAACGAATGAAGCAGCGGCATGATCGAAAGGCTCGGTATCGTTCCTTTGAGGTGGGAGACCGGGGCTGCATTCCAATCGCATTTTTTAGCCGTCCTATCTACTTGGTCCTCGTCTGACCCGGAAATCGATCGAGGTCCGCCATGTTTAAGGACATCCCAAACCGCTAAATGCTCCACCGAGGAGCGAGCAGTGGGGAAAGAGGAGGCTCCCGGAGAATCCTTCAGTGAGGAAACACGAGTGCAGCCTTTGCGGAAGTCTTTACTCAGAACGCATGACGTGTTTGATCCACAATCACATCTGCCGCAGTTGAAAACATGGCGGGACCACTGGTACACTCAAAAAAATCATTTGTTGGGTGAACATAAAAAAATTATGGAAAGTATTTCCACCCAATTATAATACGCTAATTTAGCAAGAAATTGTTTTGTTGAGTGACATAAATGTAAACATGCTGGGTCGACGCAAGGTGTTGGCGTTACTATTACTCAATTACAAGGGGTAAATCCAACATAATAATCATTTGTTGGGTGAACATACACAAATTTTGGAAAGTATTTCCACCCAATTACAATACGCTAATTTAGCAAGAAATTGTTTTGTTGAGTGACATAAATGTAAACATGCTGGGTCGACGCAAGGTGTTGGCGTTACTATTACTCAATTACAAGGGGTAAATCCAACATAACTTTTAAAGGTTAGTTCAACTTAATAACAAAAGGTAAATTCAACCTAACTTTTAAAAGTTAGTTCAACTTAATTAAAAGGGGTAAATCCAACATAACTTTTAAAGGTTAGTTCAACATATTTACCCATGTTTGATTTAAGTGTGGGTGACCCACTTTAATGGGGTAGGTACAACTATATTTTAAAATGATACACCACAACTAATAAATTGTGCTGATCAGACAAAACTAATGTATGTTTGACAATCACAAATACTTTAGTTTACAGTCCTTTCAGTCATATGAAAATCAATAGTAATAATTCAATAAAAGTCAATTCTGACATCAATATTTACTTTAAACAATTTAAACATGCATCATCCTAGTTTACAACAGTTAATATCACGTTAGGGAAAAAAACACCCAAAAGCAAACAGGATTTCTTGAGATTGAACTTTATTGCCCATGAAGTTAAATGTTATACATGTTATAATGTCATTGTCGTGTGTTCATGTTATATGTTATAATGTTGTTGTGGTGTGTGTGTGTTCATGTTATATGTTATGTCATTGTGGTGTGTGTGTGTTCATGTTATGTTATAATGTTGTGTGTGTGTTCATGTTATATGTTATAATGTTGTGTGTGTTCATGTTATGTTATAATGTTGTGTGTGTGTTCATGTTATATGTTATAATGTGTGTGTGTTCATGTTATGTTATGCCATTGTGGTGTGTGTTCATGTTATGTTATGTCATTGTGGTGTGTGTGTGTGTGCGTGTTATGTTATAATGTCATTGAGGAAAACGTAGAAAAACCTCTGGTTCTGCAAAAAATTTAAATACAATAAAAGTAAAAAAAATTCAAAATGCATTTGAAATAAAATAAATAATAAAATTCTTTAGACGTAAAAATGAAGTAGAATTGTTACCATTGAATATTAATGCATTGAAATCAATCAGCTGTTATTTCTGTTAGTCAGCTATCAACTCCAGCAATGCTGACACAATTTCATTTTGTTTTACATTAAAGACCCAATGAACAGGCTGGATGTTGTTTGACTTGATCTAGAATCTCAGCTGTTTTAATGCATTTCATACTGCGTATTTTGATGCTTAATTTTGCTGGTTGAATTTGGCAGCTTGAAACTTTATCAATTAAATTCTAAACTTTGTATTTTTACAAATTAAATTATTTCAATTTATTTTTTTAAGCATGAAATTTTGAATATGAAAATATTGAAAAATAAAGGTGAAAATTCACTATTAAATGTTGTTATGTCATTGTCGTGTGTGTGTTCATGTTATATGTTAATATGTTATAATGTAATTGTGTGTGTGTTATTGTTGTGTGTGTGTTCGTTCATGTTATAGTTGTGTGTGTGTGTGTTCATGTTATACATTATAATGTTAGTTGTGTGTGTGTGTTTGTGTTCATGTTATGTTATAATATTATTATTCATATCAAATATATAAAGCTTTAAATTCAGATTAAAATAATTCAGATACACAATTTCAATGCATTAATATGCAATGCTAAAAATTCAGTCATTTAAAATTCAAAATCAGATGACAGATTTACCCATTTGTCATCTTTGCTTTTGTATGGAAAAAAAAATCTGAAATACACATGTCCTTGAAAGGCAACAATTTGAAGCATTGTTAACACAGAAATAGATTAACAAAGAACAAATGGTTTCTCCACATTTCTGTAACAATTGGGAGCATTGTAACATAAAAACAGATTGTCATTTTAAAACACTAATACTGATTCCTCCCTCCCCAACACGACTCAGGGGTCTTCAACAATGAAAGTATCCCAAACAGTTACCCTACAAAATATTAACGCGCTATATCACAGCTGTTTGCAAACTTCCCCTTTTCATGTCATCCTTACTTATCTACACTACCTTCACTTAGGCCTGTCACTGGCAGATGATCCCCTTTTCTGGGACACTTTTGCGAAGGGATGGCAGTTGAGGTGGATGACCCAACAAACTTGGTCTTGAATTCCTGTGATGACCAGAAAGAAAGAGAGCAATCAATGAGGGTGTACCATTTTCAAACTGTTAACAAGAACATGGAGAATACTGGATCTTTCATCTACTGTGTATACAATCACACATATTACAAAAATGCAAAAAAAA
This sequence comes from Ilyophis sp. 1 JC-2022, assembly GCA_022702515.1. Classification (NCBI taxonomy): domain Eukaryota; kingdom Metazoa; phylum Chordata; class Actinopteri; order Anguilliformes; family Synaphobranchidae; genus Ilyophis; species Ilyophis sp. 1 JC-2022. The sequence continues at coordinate 130,331,670 of CM040406.1, read as the reverse complement.
ATAAAGCTGTGTGTATGTCGTCTGGCCATTTAACTAACTCTGCCACAAATCTTAAGTCTTGCAAACACTAGGACACCCAGCCTCACTTCGCTCAGTATGCAGGTTTCACCAAGTCAAATTAAGACTTTTTAAGACCACGATGGATGAAATTTAAGACCTTTTTAGGGTTTGACGCAGGGTTTAAAGCTTCAAATCTCTCCATCTAAATACTAGTAATTTTATTATTTTTATCATGACTATTCATGATTAATCACAGAGTAATATTTCTATTAATAAATTACAAAAATCTAATAGTTCGACAGCCCTACTAAATACACATACAAACACTGTACTAACTATGGTTAATCATTATTAATCACACATTTTTATCTGCTCCAAACATACCTTAAAGTAGAATTTTTCCAAATAAATAACACTAATTAATTTGAATGTGGACACATGCTCTTTTTTATTTCCTATTTTCATAGATTGAGTTAAATTATAGATTAAGCTACACAGACAGTGGATGGAAAATTATGACTACCATTCAAAATGTCTTTAAATAAACCCAATAATATCTCATTGGAAACAACAAAAAGATGTCAATAAAGTAAATCATATTCCTGACATTAAAATACAGAGTGAGGTTTAGACAAAATACTCTTCTGTTCTCTCCCTCTGTTCCCAATCTGCAACAGCAGAGGGACGTGCTGTTTCAGAGTTTGTAAGATTTTAGATTCATGGCAAAGAAAGTTAAATTGTTAGATGACAACATATTAGAGTGATTCTATAATTTAGGGTACATTTCAAATAATAAAGGGAAAAAAACACATTGCCGTTTCACTTGAAATTCTATTTGTTTCTATAGTATACCCATGGACTGTGCTAAATTCATTATTTAGCATGCTTAAGCTCTAACTTTTTTTAGATATTTAAATTAAAATATACATCTGCTTCATCATTTTGTCAACTGTGTTACCAACAAAAAGTTGGATGTATTAAATGAAAGGCATATGATACCGAATACAGAATGGTAATTATTCAAAATTGATATTTAAAACTTTTCTCAAATTTGATGAACACACCATGGACGTGAAATGTACATTAGCTTTTTTGTGACATATATTACCATAGTTGCTTAGCTAGCATGCACACAGCATTGTGACAGTGGACAGAGCCAGGGGGGTTCTTGGTGTCTGAAACATCCGGGGCTAAGTTTAGAACATCAGGGGCTAACAGTAACGTATCCAACAGTATCCGTATCCGTCGGTATCTGAGTAACGACGCATAGGCTACTGTGCACCCAGAACTGCTCTTTTTTTTGGCGTTTGTGTGTGTGTGTGTTTAACCCGCGGGACTCGGTAACCTTACGCCGTGTGCACATCTTTGTCCGTTGTTTTTTCGAACCGTTTTACTCAAAGCAAATCCTTTTTTTTTCAAATTTCCAATTTTTTTTTTCAAATTTTCCAAACTCTGCGTTGATAACGGACCGTCACGGTAACCGGAAGTAGAATGTAGATGGCGATAGCTACATACATTTAGCATTCTATAGCTACGATAGCTAAAGAAAATAATCAATCTTTTCTTTATTTCAGCAAAATAAAATAAGTTATTTTTTTCTCAATAAACATTTATTGTTGGTTGATTCTGGTGGTGTTGGTATATTTTTGGGCACTTTCCCTCGCAAATTAAATGGGTAGCTATTTTCCCGGTTAAAGTAACATATAATGTAGGCTACGGTCTCTGTCGTAATATTTCATTCATCATGAATCCGTCCGTCAGGGACGGAAAGTCGCTGCGTGTGCCGGAGGCGGGGATTTGCGTTGAGTAAAACGGTTCGAAAAAACAACGGACAAAGATGTGCACACGGCGTTACAAACGATGCTAATGCTGCTATGGTTAGCGAGCACACATACGAGCACACTACAAAAACATTCGGTGACGAAATTAATCGTTCGAAATCATAGAGCGGACAATAACACGTTATGTGACATTTCTGTGCAGTGGTTTACTTTTTAGTCGATGGGTAGTACAGGATTTAGCTTACCTTCTTCCACAGCGTGGCTGCTCTGCCCTCTCTCCTATCTTCCAGGCGCTCTCAGGTGCTGGAACTTCCGGAAGTAAAGATTTTAATGCACTCTCTGCTCGCGCACTACTGCCACCTTCTGCTCTGGAGTTCGCGATTTGCTATCTTACCCAAAAAGCATTAGGTTCTGTCAACATAAATGAATTTAGAAAATGTTAAGTTATTGCACATCATGCTAATATAACATTACTTAATGATGTTCAACCACAAAACATGACTATATATGGTAGAAGCTACATGTTACACATAGATTAATGTAGCAGACACCCAATTTGGCTTTTTTGAGTGTACACAAATGTAAGTGCTTATCGTTCCTTTCTATGTAATTTATAAAGCGCTTTCATTTATAATGTCACTCGTTCTTTCGGACAAACGAAAGGCAGGTTTATTCATGAAAACAGAGACAACAAATATTGTAGTTCAGCGTGTAAGCGTAACATTTAGGACATGTTTCTGTCCCATATAGTTGTTTGTTAGCTAATGTTACTGCATAGGAAACGCAAGCTTCAATTAACCCATGTCCTTTCAAAACTGTATACAATTTTATATTGTACGCTATGCAATAGGCTATGTTACGTTTAGCCTATGTTCACACTGTTGAATGCATCCCGGCAAGTAGGCTAACTGAGAAATAGGCTCTACAGTCGCTGCTCGATTTCCAGTGTAACAACTGAAACATGAACACGCAGCTGCTTTGCGTTTAAAATATGTTTCCTCACTCTTGTATGACAGAAATAATGTTATTTCAGTCTATGTTATTGCATTTGCTGTCTTTGACTGATGAAATGCACATTAGGCTAGCTTATTAGGATAGGCTACTATTTTGCATCATGTAGCTTTATGGGCTTGTGAAGCCCCTTGACACATGCCGTTGTGATTTAGGGCTATACACAGACATTACTAGCTGGTTTTTACTTGCAGGTCTGTTGTGTCATTTACAGGGACAGATGAGAGCACCCTCAGCCTCATTTGGCTGAGGTGTGAGAACGAGCAACTGTTTACGGGGAAGAGGCATGTAGCAAAGAAAGCTTGGGGGTGAGTCATTAGTGACATTCTATAATGTGTGATGTCACATAGAACTAAAATATGTTACACAGAAACATTGGCAATAAGCCATTTTTTATGTTCTTGCAGGACCATGTCACTGTCCATATTGGTGTTCCTACATGTCATAGATTAATGTTGACGGAATCACTCCTCAGCACCATGATTCATGTCTTGTGTTGAAGTAGTTAATTGTATGCAAATGACAACTTCTGATATCCCTAATGTAAGTGTGATGGCAAGAGGCATGCCTGCCCTGTAAATGGATAACACATAAACATGTTATGGCATGGCAGTAATTGTTGTAGGGCACTTGGGTATGGTATGGTAACATGTGTTGTTTTCCTCAGTGAAATTCATCTGCAGATGGGCCTACAGGGCCAGGTGAGCCCCACCCAAATTGCAAAGAAATGGGACAACCTCAAGCAAAAATATAAGGTGAGGTTCAATTTATGATGTTTTTCCTTTGCGAATTTGTAGTTTCTATTGCATACTGAAACAAAATTATGCCTGTGCAATAGGCTCACAGCTCACCTTCACCCTTGCATCTTTCCTTGTAGGCACTCAGATGCCCTGCTACAGAGACGGAACAGACAGGGGAGAGGCCACAGCAGCCACATGGCCATGGTTTAATGCAATGCATGAGGCCATCGGGGGGAGGCCATCTATTGATCCTCCTGTCCTGATGGATTCATGTGTTTCAGAAAACCTGGCACATGTGGCTGATGAGACCTCAGATGGCACTGGCTCATCTCTTCCTGGATTTGTGGTGGTCACTTGTAGCCGGGCGTGTGTGGAGGAGGAGGAAGAGGATGCACAGCCTGGCTAAAGGCTGCCTGTCCCACACCCCCCAAAAGGAGAAGGACCGGTGAGGGAGCCGTTCTGCGGTTCCTGAAGGAAGATGCTGCCAGAAAAGAGGAGCGATTCAAGGCCACACTGGAAAGCTCTAATGAGTTTGAGAAAATGCTTAATAAAATGTAAATAGTTCACAAGTGTTTGTCAATTTGTTTTTTACTTGTGTTTTTACATTTTAAGATATAGTTTTCATCTGAGTGCCCCCTTCAGCAGCACAAAACTATTTGGGAGAAAAGAAACACACAAATACTAACAATTTTGCTGATCGTGTAAGCTTCAGGAGGGTAATACCTAGGCTATTTCTGGCTTATCGGTCTCTCGCTCTTTACTGGTAACTTCAAGTGAATGTCTTCCTTTTTGTAAATTCTAAGTAGTCAGCCTACATTCATTAATGAATGATTTGCAGTCATTATTCTAATTTACTGTTTTTATTTTACTGAAATGATGTACTCTTAGGTCTGAATTAGACTTTGTTTTGACTTGTTGCTTCCACCAGGTTACTGTCCTATGGACGAATTATGCGATTGAATTGAGGATTGTCATTTCTAATAATTATGAAATGATGTTAAATATATTTTTACTGCAGGATAAGTGAGTGGTTCTAGCACGCAATATCGCCTGTGTTCAGTATTCAGAGTGCTGAACATTTAAACAAGGAAGGGCATTGACCGTTGGAAACACTGGATTCAGAAAATAGACATTTTACAGAATCCTCACTTCCCCGACAGGTGGTTGACATACATTGGTGTCAAAGTGGTATGCTTATAGTGTGTTTTGAAATAAATAAAGGTAATGAAAAAGTGGCACAGAAAAGATGTATGAAACTGATATGTTAGTATCCATAAGTGATTTTATTAACACTAACATAACAAATAAAACGTGGATTAACACTGGACAGAAAGAGGGGCTGCAAGGGAGAATATACAAACATAACAAGAAACGGAGACACTAACAAAAAGCTCTCCTGTATAAATAATATTTCAAACAATTGCCAAATTACATATAATCATGTTCATTCAGTGCTACTGGACACATATTTGGAGCAGACGGTTGCCCCGCCAGTCGGTCTCGCCGGCCATGTCCGCTTTTTTCCCCCCTCACTGGACGTGGTGGAGCCACACCAATATCACCAACATCCTCGACAACCTCAAGGATGTCCCCCTTTGTCAGGCAGATGTTATGGAGCATGGCACATGCGGTGATGACCGTGGGTACAAAGGTGTGGTCCACCTCCAGAGCCTTGAAGAGCAGGCACCTCCTGGACCCTTAAGTGGTGTGCCCAGACAACGCTCCCCCATGCGGCAGTAGCATTATCAATGCTTTCATGGAGCGATGGCTCAGACGGTAGTCCTCCATGAGGTTCTGGTCCCCATTAAAGTAAAGCTGGAGCACTGGCACAGTGGCATTTTCTTGGGCATAATGCCCAGCTGTTGGATCGTCGACCTAAAAAAGAATGAAATGAAAAACATGGTGTGTACATGCAGCCTACAGTTCACACAAGTTGATTGATTAACACCAAACCACAGTAGCCAAATGTATAGTTTGTAGTCCGACATGCAGGTAAATGTGTGGTATTATAGAACAGGGGTTCCCAAACTTTTCCATGCCAAGGACCCCCAAATAGTCGTAGCCTCTGGCTGGGGCCCCCCTATTGCGAAATGGCTTTTTAAAAAAAACTTTTAAATTCCACTGGCAAATATTTAAAAATCTAACATACAGCTTCTTAATACACAACACAATACTTTTGACCCTATTTTGATTCCATAATCGGGCCGTTAGCAGCTCAACGTAACGCTTTGACTGACAGGCAGACGGTTAGTTATTGGCTGCGATTGAAAGAAGGGCATGGCAAAGACCAAATTTCGATATGAAAGGATTTATAACAATTTATATCTTATTTTAAACCGGCACAGTAATCTTATGAATTTAATTGAAATAAATTTTTCAAATTTTTGTTTTGTTTTTTGTTTGCATTTTCCTCTCCCTCCCAATTGGCCCCCCTGGCCCCCCCTGGCGGCCCCCCGTTGGGCCGCGGCCCCCACTTTGAAAACCCCTGTTATAGAACATGCAATTACTATGTGTGCATGACATAACTTTGCTGTATATTTATCCAGGTGAATTCTACTCCACCCACTGTTAAAAGTGCTTCATGCTTATCAATGTCCATGTTTGATCAAGAGCACTGTCTTATGACTACTGTTGAGAATACGTGATTCTTACCTCACTTAGGAACAGGACGGAGCGAAGCAGTCGCGATCCCCTGAACTGGCAACGCCACCGTTCCCGCTGAAGCCGGTGCCATGCGTTTATGGCGAACGCTAGGTTCATTGCGGAAATGTTGATTGCGTACAGTAGCAGACCAGTATACTAGCCTATTGAAGTCGCCGATCTAAGTTTTGAAATCAGTATCTGTCGCTTATATACCATCAGATCATACATGCTTAATTGTTGATTAATTAATTAAACGGCATCAGCTCGGTTATTGGCTGGAAGTGTCATTTGTAATGTGCTCCAATTTTAACGAACAAACATGCATTCGAGTACATTGATGAATTGGCCATTGAGCGTGTGGAATATAGGCGTTGCTTACTCACAATTTAAATTATGCTTCGTGCGATCTTTACTCACACAGTGATAAATAGCCGTTTGTTGTGGATGTGTTAATGGGACACTGTACGTCAAACACAAACATCTGTAATTGAGAGACAATATTCTTATTTCACATGTCATTTTCACATCTGTCAAATTGCATGGGAGAAAATCATTGCAAATAATTGTGATAACTTCACAGTGCAATATAGCGTCAAATAAAACAATAGTTTATACCATGTTGCATGCAAAAACAAGCTCAGAGATAAAAATACGATAGGCTACAGAACAATCCGTTAGCATTAAAGGCCACTGACAGCTGATACGGGTTTGTTTGTTTTTTTGACAGGTGATACAGCTGTGCAATACGTCATTAGTAATTGACGTCGCTTCAGCTGACGCTTGACTGAGCAAGGACGTTCCATTTGTTTAATTCATGTTGCCTCGGTTGCTGCGTCCTCGTATGTGATCCTTGGATCCTTTCCTTATGGCCTCCACTGGGTGGAGCTAATGAGCGAGGAAAGGACCGAGGAAAAGATGCAAGCAGTAAAAATATGGGATTGGAATGCAGCCCAGGTCTTAGTGTTGTTGCCTGCGGGAGGTGAGAAACTGGGAGTGCGTTTCGAGGGGCCGTACCCCATTTTAAGGAAGGTTGGGCCTTGTGATTACGTGGTTGGTACGCCCGGGAGGCGAATGCAGTCGCGTTTGTGCCACGTCAACCTCCTGAAGCGGTATGTGGGTCGTGACCCAGGAGTGCCGGTGTGTGCGGTGATGGTGGCTGGCTCAGGTGAGGAGAGCGAGGAGGGAGATTGCCCTCATCCGGGGCCGGTGGGTGCTCGCCTGCAGAACACACAGGCGCACGTATCATTGCGTGACCGGTTAACTGACTTGACCTCTTCACAGGCTGAGGATGTGGTGACTTTGGTGGAGTCTTACCCGGAGTTATTTCGTGACACTCCGGGGCTGACTGATTTGGTGGTCCATGATGTGGATACCCAGGGTGCTTCCCCAATTAAGCAGCACCCTTACCGTCTGGCGCCGCAGAAAAGGGCTGTAGTGCAGCGGGAACTGGCCTACATGTTGGAGATCGGTGCTGTGGAGCAGGGTCCCAGTGAGTGGAGCTCGCTGGTGGTGCTCGTGGCCAAGGAGGGTGGAGCCCTCAGGTTATGCATTGATTACAGGAAGGTGAACAGTGTGACACGGACTGACGCCTACCCGATTCCGCGGATCGATGACTGCATCGACCGCATCGGGAAGGCCCAGTTTGTGTCGAAGTTCGACCTGCTTAAGGGGTACTGGCAGGTGCCCCTGAGCGAGCGTGCTCAGGGTGTGTCGGCGTTCGCAACCCCAGATGCCCTGTACCGTGTACCGTTGCCGGGTTCTGCCGTTTGGAATGAAGAATGCTCCCGCTACATTCCAGCGGCTAATGAACCTGGTGACAGCAGGGTTGGACCACGTCGTCACTTATATTGATGACGTGGTGGTGTACAGTGGCAGCTGGGAGGGGCACATGCGGCACATCCGGCTCCTCTTCGACCGGTTGGCTAAGGCTAACCTGGTGGTGAACCTGCCCAAATGTGAGTTTGGGCGGGGTCAGGTGACCTACCTGGGACACCATGTGGGTCGGGGAACAGTGCTCCCCAGACTGGCCAAAGTCGAGGCGATTGTACATTTCCCTAGCCCTCGGATCCGCCGCCAGCTGATGCGCATCTTGGGCATGTGCGGTTTTTACAGGAAGTTTGTGCCGAACTTTGCCTCAGTGACCGCTCCACTGACGGACCTTCTGCGGAAGGGGGTAAAGTGGGAGTGGTCCGAGGAATGCCAGCAGGCATTGGAACAGGTGAAAGCCATTCTGTCCTGTGAACCGGTCCTGGCCGTGCCCGATTTTGCGCGTCCGTTTTGGCTTGCGGTGGATGCGTGTGACGTGGGCATCGGGGCCGTCCTTCTCCAGCCGGATGAGGCTGGAGTGGAGAAACCGGTGGCCTACTATTCAAAGAAGCTCAATTGTCATCAGAGAGCTTATTCCACCATCGAAAAGGAGGCTTTGGCCCTGGTGGCCGCGGTCCAGCATTTTGAGGTCTATGTATCCAGCGTGGCTGGGGAAGTGCTCGTCTACTCAGACCATAACCCGCTGACCTTTTTGGCAAAGTTTCAGAGCTCCAATGCGCGGGTGTTTCGATGGAGCCTGATCCTTCAGCCGTATGGCTTACGAGTGGTCCATATCGCCGGTAAGGATAACGTCATCGCGGATGCGTTATCCAGGGGAATTGGGTGACAGGGGCGAATCGGCCCAGAGTCGTTTTAATTCTGGATTTGGGGGGGGTCGCGGATCCTCGCGTTTTGCTTTTGTGTTGTCACTGAGTGCTAATGTGTTGGGGAAATTGTGATGGGGTTTTCCCTATTTTGTATTAGATGTTTTTAGGCATTTTAGCTCAGTGACCGGATGGTCAACTGAGGTTTTAGGAATCGGCTGATTCCATGCCCCACATGGGTACGGGGAAGGAAAAGAAAAGAGGAAAATGGAAAAAATATTTTTATATATTTGAGTGTGAAAGGGTGTTATGGTTATTTTTTTTGTGTGGTGTCTCTTTTCTTTTTTTGAAGGAGGGAGGACTGTTACGACCCATCGCCGGCTGGCGTGGGCCTTAAACTGAGTGGAGCAGTCTAACGCCCTCCTGTGTGGTTTGGGGTTTACTTTGGGATTTTTGGGGACATTTATTTTGATAGCACCCTCTAGTGGTTTGGTCATGTGATAGGCGAAGAGAGGAAGTGAGGCGTGGTGGCGGGCTTTAAAGGAGGAAGAGAAGGGAACCTGGGGAATCTGAGACCGGTGGCCATCTTAGAGCCAGGTTGTGTTTGGCTGCAAAGAGCCGTGTGTTTTCCCATCTCTTCTCTGTTGCCATGCTGGCCTATATGTGTGTTTGTCCCTCTTTATTATTTGACCAAACTTTACGAAAACTAAATTAACTAACCGAACTGAAGAGCCTAGTCCGATTAGCTGGACGCCGACGGACGCAGAGCACCGGGCTGCCCGAGTGAGTGGTTTCCCGGCCGGGAGTTCCACTACGACCCTGTGGTTGAGAGTCGGGCCTAGGGCGTGCCTGATGGTCTGCGTGAATTGGTAAGCCAGCTTCTTGGTATTTATGCTGTTTTGAAGTGTGTTTAGCGAGTAATCAAATTTTACATCAACCCTAGACTGATGAGACCGTGACAGTTAGTAATAATTCTATTAAACCCTGACGTTAGTAGATTAGTTAACCACACCCGTGTTTAGCCAGTTAGTAATTAATAAGTCCTATATAATAATTAGTAGTGCAGGGTAATACAAACGAAGTGTACAGAAACGAAAGTAAAACTCCGTGAGAGGAAGCGAGAGATAGAGCACAGAACGCAAGGCTGCGGAAAACATGGAAAAGTGTATGCTACAGAAACTGACAATACTAAACATGACAGAATAACAAAACAGACTCAGAACATAACAGGCTGCGGTTATCCCTGTTGCTTGTGCACCTTTTCCTACCACACTTTTTCCTTCCACTCAACTTTCTATGAATATGCTTGGATACAGCACTCTGTGAACAACCAGCTTCTTTAGCAATGACCTTCTGTGACTTACCCTCCTTGTGGAGGGTGTCAATGACTGTCTTCTGGACATCTGTCAAGTCAGCAGTCTTCCCCATGATTGTGTTGCCTACTGAACCAGACTGAGAGACCATTTAAAGGCTCAGGAAACCTTTGCAGGTGTTTTGAGTTAATTAGCTGATTAGAGTGTGACACCATGAGTTTCCAATATTGAACTTTTTCACAATATTCTAATTTTCTGAGACACTGAATTTGGGTTTTCATTAGCTGTAAGCCATAATCATCAAAATTACAAGAAATAAAGGCTTGAAATATTTCACTTTATATGTAATTAATCTAAACATCGAACAAAAAGTTCGGAAATTTGTGTTTGGTAGATTATTTCTCTGTTGTAACAATGCTTCTTGGCAATACATTTTATACCGTTGGAAAGCCTGTTTATTTCCCTTTTAAATGGTGCCCCATTTGTAAGGAACATGCATTTGTGGGATGAGCAGCACAGCTGAGTATGTGGGTTGCGCCCATGAAACATTTGCCAAATCTTCTCTGCCAATGCCAAACAGCTTATTCTGCTGTTGCTAGTGACTCTTGTTTGGTGTTGTTTGGTGGATTGGATGATTTAAGTCTTCGGCGTGGTTCTCAGGCCATCTGGTAAATTGTTTTATTGCACCAGCTCCAAGGGTTTATGACTGATAATTCCTTTTTCAGTCTTACACTCTGAAGTCCCCCTGAATGGAGGAGTCCGCACGGGATGGTATTAACCCAGGCCTAACACCAGACTGCATAGTGGAATGTAAATGCTGCACTCTGACAGTATTCATGGATGGAGGGTCAAAAGGGTTGGTTTGGATGGCAGTGGTTATAAGAGAGGGCTGACGGACTGAGCTGGTAAGTTGTTTCAAGGAACTGACGTCCTCTGCCACAATGTGGAGTTGCTGTATGCAGCCAGATAATTCCTGCTGAAGATGCTTGATAGTGTTCAATATGGGACCCATTGCCTCTTGAATTTCCTTAAGCATCTGAGACTGAAAATGTTTCAATCGCCAGTTCAATGTGTGATTGAATTGTGCCCTCAGATATTCAGTCAGGCTGTGCATAAATGCCTGCGATTGTTGTTCCTTTTGTTTGGTTCTCAAATATGATGTGTGAAAGGTTGAGAATTGTGTTTTTAAGGTCTTCCTTGTAAGATAGTTGTTCCTATTTTATGTTACGCCGAATGGAAGAGAACAGCGCACCAGCCAGTCACATGACTAGCCTATCGGTCCGTACTTGATTTCAAGTAATACTACACCCAAAAGTGATCAAAATGATCGCACAAACCCACCATTATTTTTGTCTACATTTTTAAGCATTTCCTTTTGTTAATTTTAACTGACGGGTGTCTCAAAGATTTACATTGTATTTTATTAATTACTGAAGCTGGCTTCAAGTTAACCTGAACCAAATATCTGAATCATAGACGGCGATCATGTCCCAGATAGCAAGAAAACATTGAATCAATGTTGAATTAAAATAAGATGAAGCATTGATTCAATGTTGATCTCTGATGTTGATTCTGCGTCCAGGTGCTCATCGAGTTTACGTTGAATCAATGTATTGAAATAATGTTGAAACAATGTTGATGTTAACAATGGAAATCAATGTAACTCATGGTACATGGTGCATCAATTTATTATCAATGTAATCTATCATAGCTAATGATATCATTATAACTACATTTTACCTATTCTTGCTCAAAGTAGTCAAAATTGACAAAAAACAAGGGATAACATATTGACATCAATTTTTAAAATGCAAACATCTTTATTGATTTTAAACCTCAGCTTAATGGACACAATATATGCAATAGTAGTAGTTTCATGCTGAAAAACGAAAGTTGAAGTGTTTTAAAAGCTAAACTCGTCCAAAAATTAACGTTTGTTTACTGTTTACAATGTGGGTCACGGTGTGAACTGCCATGATGATGTGATGAAGTTCTTCCTAGTCGGGAGGTCCGGGTTGATTTCCCGATCCCTGATTTCTAACATGGAACTCCAAGTTGAATGGGCGTTTCCTACAGTTTCCCTAGTCGGATATCAGGATTCCTAGTTGGAAATGAATAAACAATAGCAGCATTAGCATCAATCCCAAATACGCTTTGCTGTTAAGTCTCCTTTTGTTTATTTTCCCACGTCACCCTCGTCGTAGCAATTAGAACCTTGAACTTATCCATTTTAACCAAGAAAAAATTAATTCACTAACCACGTAACATATCCTACACATATACGAGCATATATAGGCGAGCATGTAGCCTACAGCAGCGACCGCAGAAACGGGCAATTAATAATTCTAACGGTTTTTTTCATTTGAAAATGAAAGCACACCCGAATCTGATTAATCTGATCAAAAATATTCAAAAATCAATGTTATTCATCAGTATGATGACTTTGGTTGTCATTGTTACATTGATGCAATGTTTCCATTTCAACCTAATACATCGGTGACCATTACCATCTGAAAGTGAATGTTGTTTCGACCACTGAAAATTGGTTGATGATCGATACTGATGCTTATAACACAATATCAATGTTGATTCAATACTTCCTTGGTATCTGGGGTGGGTGCTCAGGTGCCTGGGCACCCAAGGGCAAATCGTATTGTAGAGTGAAGTTATATTTTGATATTTTCAACAAGCAACCAATTGAAAAGCGCTGTTTCTTAAGGTATGCAGCCTACTACTGACCCTCCAGAAAGCTAGCTATCAATAAGACATAGTTCGCTAGAGGTGATGTGATGTTAACTGTACGAAATGGACAATAGGCCTACTAAGTAAATCCAAAACCCAGTTTGGATTGTGCCTATGGCAGAATATTTTTAGGGCACCCTCTGGTAAAAAAAATAAACTCGGTGCCTACGAACGGCGCCATGTACTTTTACATTTGATACTTAAGAACATTTAATACCAGATATTTTAATACGTTTCCTTAAATAGTATTTTAATGGGTGACATTCACTTTTACTTGAGTAAGTACTTTTGAGTACTTTTTACAACAGTGATTATATACCATTATTGTATGACATGCAGAAACTTAAATTGGCGCATGGTGAATGTGAGATTCATTATGATGTTGCAGAGGAAGAATCTGCATGCCTGGCTCACCAATGCTATGTTCTCAGCAAAGGTCACTCTGAGGTTGATTGCAGACTGGTGGACAGTCACTATAGTGCTGCCCAAGGTTATGGAGAGGTCCTGGAGCAGAGAGGGCTTTTTAGGGATGAAAAGTATCTCAGTCTTGGCCAGACTAAGCTTCACGTGTCAGCTGTTCATCCCGGATGAGATGCCACAAAGCAAGATTCGTGAATAGACCTGTGTGTCAGATGTGGGAAAGAGAGAAATAGTTGAGTATTGCAAAGTCATCTGCAGTTAGCAAGAGGGATGTGGGTGGGTTGATGAGGGAGAATAACAGTTTATGTGGGTTACAGCATGAGTACATTACAATTACTCTATATAATTGAGAAAATAGAATTTCTCACTACATATGCATATGCATCTATTACATTCCCTGCATTGCTTCTCAAGCTTCTGGATTTGAGATTTTTTTTGTCTTGTTTTATTTATCCATTGTTTTTATATATTGTACTTTAACTGCATAATAGTCTTTTGCTGCTTTAAATAAAATTGCATTATTATTATAATTATTATAAATAACAACAGAAGTGCATATTTTGTAGATCGATATTCTATATCTGCTGTGTGCCATGCTTAAGAGATTGTGTTGGCTTAAACTAACAACAACAAAAAAAAAGTCTGCCAGTCTACAAATAACAAGATTTCTAAATGCTTATGAAGGAAATCCCATATGCGAAAGGTCTATAAAAATCACATATGCCATATACAAAACTTATAAAGTAAACATGTGGTTGAGAGCTAGCATATACATTTCAAGCTAAAATTAAATAGTTCCCTAACATACATGGTACTCCTTATAAAAAAAACATTGAGAGATTGTATAAGAATTGTATAGAAATTCTCCATTTTTAAAATCAATATTAGCTACAGCAAGACTAAGTACACAACAAGGAGAACACAGGCTTAACATAAACCCAAACCAACAATGCAACACCCGTCCCGATAGCATGCGTCCGCTGATGACAGGCACAGCTTATTATCCCGAATGAAGAGAAAATAACTGAATTAAAATCGGACGGCTGATTTGTAGGCCTACACGACAAAATCAAGGGAAAAACAAGACCATCACACTTAAAACCCCATACCATCAAGCATCAGTATAGCAAGCCCTTGCACAGGCAGAAACACATCAGCTACCTATACAATTTTAAGGGCAAAAAATTTTGAAAAACGTAATTTTTTAAATTTATTTAGCTACTTATGACATGTGGGGGGGGGGGTTTTAAGGGTCAAAACTAAATATATAAATACATAAATAATTATATAATTACATAATTAAATGCTTAAATGAATAAATATATAATTATATAATAAAATGTTTAAATAAATGAAAAAATAAAACACTATATAACGTAAGGCTTAATAAATGTATAATTATATAATTAAATGCTTAAATAAATAAATAATTATGTAAGTTAATGCTTAATTGTCACCATAAATAAAAAATACAAAAATGAAATGAGACATTAAATATATAAATGTTAAATTTATTTGTGTATTTATTTATTTATCCATTTATATATGGGATCTGTTGTGTAGGACTAGGTGTTGATATCCCTCAATAGATATATACCTAAGGCACCGATGAGACACTGTGGCGTTCAGATGTGTTGCAAGGACTAGTTGTCCCTGGGGACTCTGCATGGCAGGGGCGTCCTACTCCCTGAGCCTAGTTCCTGGCCGCATACCCGACACTGTGGCGTTCAGATGAGTGATGGCATCCTTTGAGTTCTCAAGTGGGCGGCCTCCTTCACGGGTGTTTCGCTGATTGGCCCACGACACCATCCAGAGGGTTCAGCAGTGATTCCCAGCGTCCCAGGTTCACTCTCATCAGCCATCACTCACTTGGAGGCCCAGGTCGGGTCTTTTCTCTTTATCCACAGCCACTGGCTCCCCTTTTCCGCAGCCCTGGAGAGGCCCTTGACTGCCTGCCTGTGGGCCTTCCCTCGCACGCCCATCTCCCTGAGTAGCCTAGATGTTGAGGTGGCTACGAAGCCTCTGCAGCCTACTTCCACTGGGCGTACCTCTGCTTTCCATCCTTGTTGTTGAGCATCGGCTGCGAGTTCGGCGTACCTCAGCTTCTTTCGCTCATAGGCCTCCTCCACTGCACCCTCCCAGGGTACCGTGAGCTCTATGATGTAGACGAGCTTGAGCGAGGGTGACCACAGAACAAGGTCTGGTCACAGGTTGGTGGATGCGATCTCAGGTGGGAAGCAGAGTTTCTTGTCCAGGTCTGCCAGCAGCTTCCAATCCTGTGCTCTGCCCAGCTGCCCAATGTCAGCTCTACTGGTGGTGAGGCTGGCTTGACCCTCCCGGACAAAAAGTGTTGGCTGCCAATGGAATGACGGGGGAGGAAGGGCGTTCGCACTTGTCCGTTGACTTTCCAGCACTGCTGCAAGACACCTTAGCACCTGGTTGTGCCGCCAGGTGTAACGGCCTTGAGTAAGGCTGGTCTTGCATCCCACTAAGATGTGCTTCAGTGTTGCTGGACTTGGACATAGAGGGCACGTGGGGTCTTCGCCATACCACTGGCTTAGGTTTGCAGGAGAAGGCAAAACATCATAGGCAGCCCTGATGGTAAAGCTTGCCCTGAATGCCTCCATCTCCCACAGATCTTTCCAGGAGATCTTCCTCTTCTCCACTCCTTCCCATGCCATCCACTGACCTTGCTTTGCCTGCGCCACAGCTTGTGCGCGCCTTCCTGCTTATATATATATATACATTTGTATATTTATTTATTCATTCATATATTAATTTATTTACTTATTCATTTATTGACACATTTATTTATATATTTAGCAGCCCAGTGGCGTAGCCAGAAATGATTTTTTTGGTAGGGTTTTAAGGGCCAAAACTAAATATATAAATAGTCAAGCCGGAAAGTCTGCACACCCCTTTCACCTTCTCCATGTTTTATTACGTTACAGACTTATACTACAATGGATTGAGTTCATTTTTTGCCTCAATCTACACACAATAGCCAATAATGACAAAGTGAAAACAGGTCTTTAGAAAATATGCCATTTTTTTTTCCTGACAAGAATAGGTTATTTAGGGGTTACATATCTGTACACACCCTTAGCCTAATACTTGGTTGCTGCACCTTTGGCAGCGATTACAGCTTCAAGGCGTCTTGGGAAAGAAGCTACGAGCTTGGCACACTTGTTTCTGGACATTTTTGCCCATTCCTCTTGGCATATCCTTGCAAGCTCCATCAGGTTGGATGGGGAGCGTCGGTACACAGCCATTTGCATCTCTTTCCACAGATGTTCAATTGGATTCAGGTCTGGGCTCTGGCTGGGCCACTCAAGGACATACATAGACTTTCTCCGAAGCCACTCCTTTGTTCTCTTGGCTGTGTGCTTCGGATCGTTGTCATGTTGGAAGGTAAACCTTCGCCCCAGTCTGAGGTCCAGAGCGCTCTGGAGCAGGTTTTCTTCAAGGATCTCGGTGTACCTAGCTGCATTCATCTTTCCCTCTATCAGGACTAGTCACCCCGTCTCGCTGCTGAAAAACATCCCCACATCATGATGCTGCCACCGCCATGCTTCACTGTAGGGATGGTATTAGCCAGGTGATGAGCGGTGCCTGGTTTCCTCCAGACGTGACGCTTGGTATTCAGGCCAAAAAGTTTAATTTTGGTTTCATCAGACCAGAGAATCTTGATTCTCATGGTTTGAGAGTCCTCTAGGTGCAAACTTCAAGCGGGCTGTGATGTGCCTTTTACTAAGGAGGGGCTTCCGTCTGGCCAATTGATCTTCTGAAAAGTTCTCCCATCTCCACAAGAATACGCTGGAGCTCTGTCAGAGTGACCCTCGGGTTCCTGTTCACCTCCCTGGCCAAGGCCCGTCTTCCCCGATTGCTAGGAAGATTCTTGGTGGTTCCAAACTTCTTCCATTTACAAATGATGGTGGCCACTGTGCTCTTTGGGACCTGTAAAGCTGCAGAAATTTTTCCGTACCCTTCTCCAGATCTATGCCTTGACACAATCCTGTTTCTGAGGTCTGCAGATAATTCCTTTGACCACATGGCTTGGAGTTTGCTCTGACATGCACTGTCAACTGTGGGACCTTATATAGGCAGGTGTTGGAAATCCGCAATCATGTCCAATCAATTGAATTTATCACAGGTGGACTCCAATTAAGTTGTAGAAACATCTCAAGCAGTATCAGTGGAAACAAAATGCACCTCAGCTCACTTTTGGGTGTCATATCAAAGGGTGTGCACACTTGTGTACATATGATATTTTACATTTAGATTTTTAATAAATTAGCACAAATGTCTAAAAACCTGTTTTCACTTTGTCATTATGGGCTATTTTGTGCAGAATTCTGAGACAAAAAATAGAACTCTATTGTAATCTATTGTAGAATATGTCTGTAACGTAATAAAACGTGGAGAAGGTGAAAGGGGTGTGCAGACTTTCCGGCTTTACTGTACATAATTATATAAATACATAATTACATAATTAATAAATATATAATTATATAATAAAATGTTTAAATAAATGAATAAATAATTATATAATGTAATGCTTAATAAATGTATAATTATATAATTAAATGCTTAAATAAATGGATAACTAAATAAATCACAAATTAAATGAGACATTAAATATATAAATGTTAAATTTATTTGTGTATTTATTTATTTATTTTTCCATTTATATATATATTTAGGCGGCACGGTGGTGCAGTGGTTAGCACTGTCGCCTTACAGCAAGAAGGTACCGAGTTCGAATCCCGGCCGAGGGCCTTTCTGTGTGGAGTTTGCATGTTCTCCCCGTGTCAGCGTGGGTTTCCTCCGGGTACTCCGGTTTCCTCCCGCAGTCCAAAAACATGCAGGTTAGGCTAATTGGAGACTCTAAATTGCCCATAGGTATGAATGAGTGAGTGAATGGTGTGAGTGCTCTGTGATGGATTGGCGGCCTGTCCAGGGTGTATTCCTGCCTCTCGCCCAATGCATGCTGGGATAGGCTCCAGCACCCCCCGTGACCCTGAATAGGAATAAGCGGGTTGATGGATGATGATGATGATGATATATATATTTATATATTCACACATTTGTATATTTATTTATTCATTCATATATTTATTCATTTGTATATTCATTTATTTACTTATTAATTTATTTATATATTTAGAATTTTATTTATTTATATATACTTTTATTTATCCTTGTGTAACGTGCTGCAGCGAAAATAAATCTGTCAACTTCATCCGTCAAAAGTCAGGGGGCAGACTCTGCCCTGTGATTGGCGGTTGAACACATGGTTTGTCAGACTTATCAGTGAGCGAGGCCCCTACTGGACTAGGTGAATTCAGTGTGTGATGATGCTTTCAGCTATCTGTTGCCCTATCTGCTGCACTATAGTGCTCATCTGACTAACTACGTCTGTCATTTCATGGATGGGGTTGGGAGTGGATGTGCTATTAATTTGCGGGGTGTGTGTATTGTCTGTGCGATGAATATGAAATGTATTTTCCCCACCGACTAAAGGAACCTCCCTTTGGTGTTCATTTGCCCTCACACCATGACCCATAACAGGACTACCATAAAAAGTAAAAGGCATTCCTCTAGCCCTCCCTCTGCCAATGAGCACATCCCTACCAATAAGAGAACCCTTATAATGGTCACATTATAACACTTGGTGACCAGTGGCCTACACAATACAAGATATTTAAAAAGGTTAGTGATCATCAAATGGCCACCAAAAAAAAATTACAGATTGACAATATGTCCTGTTATGTACGTGTTTTCGAGTTTTACTCAAATTATTGAACAATTTCAGCTCTAAAAATGCTTGGATTCCACCTGACTTCCCGATGACTATATGACGGTAGGACATCACCCAGTTTGCCAGGAAATCCAGGAAATCCAGTTGATGGATGATGGATGAGTCTGACGGGTCACGGCACCAATGCGACTGCTGGTTCCCGCCCCACATGTCATTAACCAGTCGGAATTAATGGATGCAGTGGATATTTTTTATTTGGAGGCAGTCTCCCAATCAGCATTCTGTAAGGGATCTCTGTCAGAGAAACGGAGGGAATATTGGCGATCCAGATGCGATAGCTGGGAAATCTTAAAGTGTTCCTAAGAACACCACTGGAACGGACAATGATCCGTAATGGAGAAAAAAATAAAATAAAAGAACACAAACCTCGCAATAAAAACGAGGAGCTCGATAATCGAGCAAAACAAAGAAATAAGCAATAACGCTTATCTAACTCCCGTTTGTGGAGTGAAACAAAAGAAACAGAGAACTGAAAAGACCCAAAAAAACTTTGGGTGAGACACTCGTAGGTTAGAGTAGAAAACAAAAGAAAACGAAAACCCGCGTTGCTAATCAAAGCGGTCGATAGCAATACAACTTCCTATACCCTTTTTTACCGGCTTGAATGTTATGTGAAATAACATGGAAGCAATGAGAGAGGCCGGAAGCGGGGTATAAATAGTGAGCGGAAATAAATGCCAGGTGAACTCACTAATGACGAGGCGAAAGCAAAACCCGTGGCGGAACACAGGAAAATCCGATAGATTACCGGTAAACGATAAAAACGAATAAAGCGACGCGGAGATAAGGGAAGAAAGGTAAGATCCATGACACATTCACTGTTCTGGTTTACAAGAAAAATGGCAGTGGCACATAAACATGACAGTCTCCTCTCTCAGTCAGCATTCATTGCTCTACAGCAGGGGTGGGCAATTCCAGGCCTCGCGGGCCGGTGTGTATGAATGTATTTACTGCCACCAGTTACCACGGCTCGATCAGCTAATTAGTCATACACACAATCACCGATTCACTTGTAAATTACAGAATGATAACATGCTACAATACACGCATACCGGCACAAGAACATTCATCAGCTGCTGTTCATATCGCGGATATGTAGATTAAAATATCAGATCGTGTAAACGATTGGGCTAAGTAAATAATTGTTAACTGGCGGCAGCAAAAACCTGCATACACACCGGCCCGCAAGGCCTGGAGTTGCCCACGCCTGCTCTACAGCATATATAACATGAACAAAACTAAAAATGATGTATATATTACCTTTATAAAAACACACAATATGATTCAAGTATTACAGGAATAGATAAATAGAATAAAATCTCAATAAAATACATTTTCAATAGATTCCATTACAAAGAAGTGATATTTCATGAATATCTATAATAATCATGACATATCTGAATTAAAAACCAATGTGTACATATGTATTAACAGTAGCTACAAAACGTCACACTAACAACATAGCTTGACAAGCCGTGTCAGCTAGACTCAACTTATATAGCTAGACTGACACGCACAATCATTTAAAATTACAGTGCAACTCATAAAATAGCTGGAAAAGCCGGCTCAGCTAGACTGAATTTATATAGCTAGCTGGCACAGGCTGACGTAACTGCTGTAACGTCAGCTACTGCAGCTCATATAGACACTTTGCCCTAATGTTAACTGAACATTGAATGGAAGATAAACTTTGACAGATGAAAATATCCCCTTACCTGGTTTACAAAAAAAATGGCAGTGGCAAATAAACACGACAGTCTTCTGTGATAAAAGATAAAAACAGCAAAAATAAGTAACATTATATAAATAAGCGCTAGTGACCGTTAAGATTAGCCGCTACTAACCAGCTAGCTAGCTAACCCAGGCCTGGCCAACCCGCGGCTCCCGAGCCGCATGCGGCTCTTTGCCTGGTTTCATGCGGCTCTTACGTTCATATCGAAGTTTGTGTTTGTGTTTTTTTTTAATGTGCGTGTTCGCTTCGCTTGAGTTCAATACGGTATTTTCGTCAAACGCGCATGTGCGTGAGAGGAAAATACCGCAAAGTTTCCCAGTAGGGGCAAGATCATTTGAGTAAACAATTTGTGTCAAGTTCGCTCTCAAAATGGCAGGGAAAAAATGCACAGCAAAACGAAAATATGAAGATGAACACAGGACGTTTTTAACAGAGTGGGAGAGTTTATATTTTTTTGTTGAACGTAATGGCAAGCCATTCTGCCTTATATGTCAGGCGTCATTAGCGCATTTCAAAGCTTCAAATCTTCAGCGCCACTTCAGCTCACTCCATGCTAACATCGACCAGGAATTTCCAAAAGGGACTGAACTTCGCAAGCACAAGTTGGTCACTTTGAAAAGTCAGGCAGAAAAGCAGATACAGTTTTTCCAAAAATTTACGAAGCACTCAGAGACCGTAACGCTTGCATCGTATCAACTGGCTTGGAACATTGCACGGGCTAAAAAGCCATACAATGAAGGGGAGTTCGTTAAAAAATGCCTCAGTGACGTTGTTGAAATCTTGTCTCCTGAAAACGACAAACTAAAACGAATGGTATCAGACGTCCAACTGTCCCGCCACACTGTTGAACACAGAATATCGGACATTAACACGGCTATTGAATCACAGTTGCACTCTGACCTTCAAGCATGTGAGTATTTTAGTGTCGCATTGGATGAGAGTTGTGACATACAAGACAAGCCTCAGTTGGCAATATTTGCACGGTCTGTGTCAAACGATTGTGTGATCAAAGAAGAACTCCTTGATATTGTGCCATTAAAAGACAGAACCCGTGGCATAGATGTGAAAGAAACAATGATGGCTGCATTTGCGAAAGCAAATCTGCCCATACCGAAACTAACTGCAATAGCCACGGATGGAGCGCCAGCCATGATCGGATCTGTGAACGGGCTTGTGGGGCTGTGCAAAGCTGACCAAACATTTCCCGAGTTTTGGAATTTCCACTGCATCATCCACAGGGAGCAACTCGTGTCTAAATCATTGAATTTAGACAACGTCATGAAGCCTGTGATGGAAATCGTCAACTACATCCGCACACATGCGCTTAACCACAGGCAATTCAAGAATCTCATCGCTGAGCTGGACCAAGGGCTTCCAGGTGACCTGCCGCTGCACTGCACTGTGAGGTGGCTGTCAAAAGGCCAGGTACTCTCTCGCTTCTTTGAGCTTTTGGATGCCATGAAACTGTTCATGGAAGAGAAGGACAAGGACTATCCCGAGCTCTCGGACCTCGAGTGGATTATGGATCTGGCCTTTTTGGTCGACATGCTGTGTCACTTTGACAGACTGAACCTGACCCTGCAGGGTAAGTTAAAAATGCTGCCTGACCTGGTGCAAAGTGTGTTTGCGTTTGTCAACAAACTGAAGCTGTTCAAGGCGCATATTCAAAAGGGAGATTTAACGCATTTTCCCACTCTGCTAAAAGCCAGCGGGCAAGTCACCAGTGCCGCCCTGAATAAGCAAAGAGCCAGATATGCAACACTGGTTGAAAACCTGCACGAAAGCTTTGTGACCCGGTTCCGTGATCTACAACTGAAAAGGCCACAGATTACGTTCCTCGTCGACCCATTTAATGCGGAGACGGACTGTTTGAAAGCCCCGCTAGTCACAGATGAGGCTGCGGCTGAGTTGGAGATGATCGATCTTTGTGAGGAGGACCAACTGAAACCTGCTTTAAGGGAAGGGACCATTGAGTTCTGGAAAAGTGTGCCAATGGAAAAATACCCCAATGTCAAACGGGCTGCGCTTAAGATACTGTCAATGTTTGGGTCAACATACGTCTGCGAGTCTGTGTTTTCTACCCTGAAACACGTGAAATCAAAGCATCGATCTGTTCTGACTGACACCCATGTGAAAAAATTGCTTCGAGTGGCAACAACGGAATACAAGCCAGATTTGAAGAGGATTGTTCAAGGCAAGGAATGCCAGAAGTCCCACTAAGCAACATGCATAGTAAAAGAAAAACGCTATTGTAAATTATTATATTTTTGTTTGTGGACTTGGTTGAACTGAGAGTTTGTGTGTGTGAGACAGTGCACACAATGTTCATTGTTGAAAATGACTGGCCTGTGGTCTTAGTACTGTAGGAGTCCATTTCTGTCATTATCATGTTGGTGTGTGACATTTACAATAAATCTGGCTGAGCAGAGGTCTGTGTGTGTGTGTGTGTGTGTGTGTGTGAGAGGAAGGGATGGGGTGATGTTCATGTGTGCCCATGTGTATGATGTGGCTCTTTGCGGTAACACAGTAAAAAATGTGCCTCTTAGTCTCTGACTGGTTGGCCACCCCTGAGCTAACCGATTACCCGGCAACGTCAACCAGCTGATTACCTCAGATATAAATTAAGTAAAACACCGAGAATATTCACGTGTGACAACAATGTGAATTACAGGGAATGCGTGGGGGTATACGATATGTCAAGATACCACATTTACATATGTTACGCATTAATTTATTCCCAAATTTTATGGACTTATTTTATGCGGACCGAGACCTGGCGTAGTTTACCTCTCAATCTGCATTCATTGCTCTAACCGAGGTAGCGTGCACATGCGCAAAGGTGCCTGCTGCCAGAACGTGAACATAGCCCAAAACAAATACCAGGCGGAGATTATTACCCAAAATAAATTAACTAGAAAAACGAAGAATCTTGTGAAATTCATTAGCTGTTACATTGCCGTGCATCTGGTAATATCTGCTAATCGTAGTGTCTGCTAATGTCTACATTACATTACATTAGTTATTTGGCAGACGCTTTTATCCAAAGTGCATATTGAAGGTCATAGATACAACTACAAAGCAAATCCAACAAAGCACAACTTTCACACAATGTAGGAGCTATCCCTAGTAATGAACATAGAATACAGTCGGCTATACATTCTTAACTATTAAAATATCAAATACACAAATAGAAAGTACGTACTATATAGGTAGTTAGTCAAGGTGGAGTCTGAAAAGGTGCGTTTTCAGACCACGACGGAAAACAGACAGTGTTTCAGCTGAGCGCAGTGGAGTGGGGAGTTCGTTCCACCACTTGAGAGCTAGGGTGGAGAAGCTCCGCAGTCGGGACGAGCGAGAGCCGTTAACACGGAGGGAGGGAAGTGCAAATTGCCCTGCAGCAGCAGAGCAAAGTGGTCCAGCAGGAGCGTAGTGCTGGATCAAGTCCTGTAAGTAGGAGGGGCCTGACCTTTTGGCTGCAGTGTAGGCCAGGGTCAGAACTTTGAACCTGATCCTGGCCACGACTGGCAGCCAGTGGAGTGACCTCAGCAGTGGGGTGACATGCGAGAACTTCGGGAGGTTGAACACAAGCCAAGCAGCCGCATTCTGGACCAGTTGTAGGGGCAGAATGGCACAGGCTGGTAGGCTTGCGTGAAGGGAGTTGCAGTAGTCCAGACGTGAGGTGACCATGGTCTGGACAAGGAGCTGAGCAGAGTAGGTGGTTAGGTACGGCCGAATCCTCCTGATGTTGTACAGGTGGAACCTGCAGGACCGTGCCGTTGCCCTGATGTGTTCTTTGAAGTCCAACTGGTCGTCCAGGATCACTCCCAGGTTCCTTGCAGAGCGGGAGGCGGTCACTATGGTTCCGTCGATAGTGATGGACAGGTCTAGAAGGGGGGAGGTCTTGTATGGCATGAAGAGCAGCTCAGTCTTGTCGAGGTTGAGCTTCAGGTGATGTGGTGGTATAATGGTGGTATAATGGTTAAGGAACTGGGTTTGTAACCGAAAGGTTGCAGGTTCGATTCCCGGGTCGGACACTGCCGTTGTACCCTTGAGCAAGGTTCTTCACCTGCATTGCTTCAGTATATATCCAGCTGTATTAATGGATACTATGTATAAATGCTAAATAAATGCTGTGTAAGTCGCTCTGGATAAGAGCGTCTGCTAAATGCCTATAATGTAATGTAATGTATGTCTAGCACACAACCTTATAATTTTGTGTTTACCCATTTATGCAAGAATTTTACAACTTCAACACACCGTTACACATGGAACACATTTATTGTTGTTAATTATCATTTTTATGTATATATAGTGCATAAAATAAATTCTTTTGAAATTCAACTGGCACTTTAAAGGCCTGGGTTTTGTTATTATTTCTGTTTGTGCACATAAGAAATATGCCTTTCAAGCTTACAGACTATTTTTATGGCCTTGATGGTTTTTGAACACAGATTATTTCCTGTGAACTACAGATTTCCAATACAACAATCAAGGCCATCAAAATTGTCCGTCAGCTTGAAAGGCATATTTCTCATTTGAACCAGTACCAGGTAAGAGTATCTTCACTCTAGCTTTAAAACTGTGCCCGCTACAGCCTCTGAAAGACAGCAATGCGTTTATCGCGTCAATCTTTTAACACGTTAAATATTTCAAATTAATTTAACAATGAACGTGTTAGTTTTGACAGCACTAATAAATAAATAAACATGTCTTGCCCTTTATGATAGCTGATGTTGCACATCAGCTGCCAGTGACATGTTTATCTTGCTGGTCCCTGGCTGTGATGTGTAACGCTACGCTACCAGCAAATGGTTATCCAACTTAACCTGAACTTACCGGGTGTCACTCCATTCGCCACTTAATGGTACGCTCGGACACTCCAAACAGCTTTGCTAGATCATGGATTTTCAGGCCACACAGTACGTAATGTTCAATTGTGTCAGCCGGTAAAGCAAAAGGACAGCCAAGTCGACCAGCGTTGCTGTTGCAGCCCTTTATCATATCGGCCTGCACGGCCTGCAGTCTCAGTTGTTGTACTATCTCCGCGAGGATTGTGAATACAGCTTAATTCATTTCTGTGTCAGTCAGGGCTGACATCGTTCCAATTCGAAGTCCTCAATCTGATTTAAAAAAGCATATGAATTGGAATTTGCCAAAAATCTTTTTTTGGGGGGGTTTTTAACAGCAGTTTGCATCCTTAATGTTGCACTACTGCCATCTTCTGGTTTTAGTTAATTCCTATATTGTCCAGTATTTCATATTTTCCTCATCAGTCCTGTTCTCATTAGGAAGCTGACCATGCATCTTCTGCCTTGTTCACTTCCACCACACTCCAGTATATTTTTTACTCCTGCTCCTGTTATCCCTACTCTTTTCATTTCTTCCATCATGTCCTTTCTCTCTGGTACATATTTCCTGCAACTAACAAGCACGTGCTCTGCAGTTTCTGGTATCTGACAATGATCACAAAAACTGGTTGGATGCTTCCCTATAATGTGAAGTGTACTGTTTAGATTACTGTGTCCTATTCTTAATCTAGTCATGATTGTCCCCTCTTTTCTATTTCCTCCCCTACTTCTCACATTATCAACTCTATTTTGAATAGAATGCAGATGTATTCCTTTCATCTCCTGATCCCATTGTTGCTGCCACTCTTTATTGATTTCCTTCCGTACAATGCTCTTTCCTTCTGATTTTGAGAGTTTATGTTCTATGTTTTCTTTTTTTCTGTTTAGCTAGTTTGTCCACTCTTTCATTACCCACAATGCCTGTATGAGCAGTTACCAAAATGAATATGACCTCAGCACCTTGTTTCCTTATTCTTGCGTGTATTGATATTATTTCAGAAATTAAATTTGGATGTTTACTGGACACACCTGACATGAGACTGTACAGAGCACAGACTGAATCACTACAGACTAGGACTTTATTTGGTTTGTTTTTTTCAACCCATTCTAAAGCCATCAAGATGGCGTACAGCTCAAGTGTATATACACTTACAGTGCCGTGAAAAAGTTTTTGCCCCCTTCCTGATTTCCTCTATTCTTGCATATTTCTCACACTGGATGTTTTCAGATCTTTAGACAAAATATAATATTGATTTTAGGGAACCTGAGTAAACAAATGACACATTTGTTTTTTACTTATTAAATTTATTTAATGAACAATAAATCCCAACACCCATTTCCCTTATTAAAGTAATTGCCCCCTTACAATAACTGCAGCCAATGTATAATAAAGTAATCATTTGTAATATTTGGTCACATATCCTTTGCATGCCATGACTTCCTGATGTCTTTGACCCAACAATATCAAAAGACTCTTGAAATCTTATTTTCTGGTATTTCTACAAGCGATACTATAACCTCTCTGCATTTGAATGGATCTCTATGGGAATTGGGGGGTGGGACTAGATTTAGTTGTAAATTACACTGGAATAGTATGGAACACATGGTTGGCTAAATGGCTCTAAGTCATCAAGGGTCTGATGTATCAAACGAGCCTCAAACCATCACTCTGCTGCCAGATATGCAGTAGATATGGATGGTTCACTTTAAGGGTTGTTTCTCCTGACAAATTTTCCTATTGAACTCTATGGAAAAATAAGTCAGGAGAAACAACCCTTAAAGTGAACCATCCATATCTACTTCATACAACTAAATCTAGTCCCACCCCCCAATTCCCATAGAGATCCATTCAAATGCAGAGAGGTTATAGTATCGCTTGTAGAAATACCAGAAAATAAGATTTCAAGAGTCTTTTGATATTGTTGGGTCAAAGACATCAGGAAGTCATGGCACGCAAAGGATATGTGACCAAATATTACAAATGATTACTTTATTATACATTGGCTGCAGTTATTGTAAGGGGGCAATTACTTTTTCACACAAGGGAAATGGGTGTTGGGATTTATTGTTCATTAAATAAATTTAATAAGTAAAAAACAAATGTGTCATTTGTTTAGTCAGGTTCCCTAAAATCAATATTATATTTTGTCTAAAGATCTGAAAACATCCAGTGTGAGAAATATGCAAGAATAGAGGAAATCAGGAAGGGGGCAAAAACTTTTTCACAGCACTGTAGGTAATTTGAGGTCCGTCTAAATATCTCATCTCTATGGCTAGTAACTGCAACGGCAAAACCTGTGTTTCCTGTTATTGGATCCTTTGATCCATCTGTAAAAACCTGTGCATAGTCTTTATACTTATATTCCTCATAGCCATAAAACTCACTCACCAGATCTGCATTTTTATTTCTTGCTTTAATTTGAAATAATTTCAAATCTACCACCAGAGTTTCTAGTATCCACACAGGGATTATGGGCCATATTACAGTTGGACAAAACTCATTATCATGCACTCCCAAGTCTCTTGCTGCTGCATCTCCTGTCCAGCCAAAATAATTTTTTTTGTTCTCTCTCTTTCCCAGCTGGCCTGCAGCACTCTTTTGGTTGGATGACTATATCCATGTCCCCTCAGATTTATCCAGTAGTTTACTAGCAGCTGTTTCCGACGAAGACACAGTGGCATTTCTCCTGCCTCTACTTGAATTGCACATACTGGCGATGTTCTCACTGCACCTAAACACACTTTCAATGCCTGAGCCTGTATTACATCCAGCCCCGCTAGCACAGATTTTGCTGCTGATCCATATTCTCCCATAGTCCAGTCTTGATCTGATTAGAGCTACATATATATATTTCAGTGATGCAATATCAGCTCCCCATCCCACTCCTTAAAGGCATCTCATAACATTTATCACTTTCTTTCACTTATCCTCCACCCTTCTAATACGCTCTCACCACATTAATCTCAGGTCAAACTACACTCCCAAAAAACAAAAACTTTCAACTCTCTCCAAGTTACTTGCATATAATTTCAGATTATTAATTTCCCTGAGTTTCTTTCTTGTGAAGATCATAATGTTTGTCTTCTCCACTGAGAATTTAAATCCCCATTTTGTCCCCCACGATTCCACTTGACGAATCCCTTCTTGTATTTTCTTAACTATATGTTCCACATTTCTCCTCATTTTCCACAGAGCCCCATCATCTGCAAACAGTGATCTTCCCATATCCATTGGCATATTTACAAATATATCATTTATCATTACTGAAAATGAAGTGGGACTTACAACACTCCCCTGAGGTGTTCCATTCTCAACAACGTTTGCTTGACAGTTCTGACCCTATTTTAACCTGGATGGATCTTCCGCTCAGAAAGTCCATAATCCAGTTGAAAACCTTCCCTCCGACTCCCATAGTATGTAATTTGATCATCAGCCCTTCTCTCCATAACATGTCATTTGCTTTTTCCACATCGAAAAACACTGTTGCCACTTGGTCTCTTTATTTACTTGAGCTTGATCTTCCAGACTCAATACTGGATCCATAGTGCCCCTTCCTCTCCTAAATCCACTTTGGTATGTAGCCACCATACCTCTTTTCTCCAAATAATACATTAGCCTCTCATTGACCATTCGTTCCATCAATTTACATACATGTGACGTCAAGGAAATAGGCCTGTAATTTGTTGGCTTACTGGCATCCTTTCCAGGTTTTCTTATTGTAATTATTATCGCTTCCAGCTCTCTGGGATTCTTTCTTCCTCCCACACTTTATTAAATAACATCAACAATTTATTCAGTCCCTCCATACTTAAATGTTTCACCACTTTCCCTCCACAGACAAATTATTGATACTGTGTACTGTAACAAAAGTATTTACCATTATCTCCTTTTCCTTATTGGTTATTGCAATATCATTTCCACTACTGAAAACAGGATAACTCCACTCCCTCCTGTCTCTGCCCATTTTTTTAATCATCCCCCACACCTCTACTACCTGAGTGGTGTTCCCAATTGTCTTATTGTTCTCCTTACTTCTGCCTGAGCTTGTTTGTACTGTATCATTTGCTGGAAATGATGTGTTCTTTTCACAAGTTTAAATGCTTTATTTATATTTCTCACTGCTGCCTTACATTTGTCATCCCACCATGGTACTGTTTTCCTCTTTACTTTGCCTTTACGTTTAGGAATGGATTCTATTGCAGCTGCTATTATACCTTATCTTATTTTATTCTCTTTTTTTTATTTTATATCCATATTATAATCAGTCTTATTCAGCTATCTATCACCAATCAGCCTTCTCGCTGTTTCTTTGCATTATCAGGGCTGCCACTTTCAGAAAGCCTTTTCTGGGCAGGAGGAGCTTGGAGTCGTCTGTAGTTATCTATCCGAGATATGAACTGTTTCACAAGCGAGTCATACCCGGTGCCGACTACCTGGCCCTCAATCTCATCTCGGAAGGATTTTGGGTAGTGAATTACCATCTTCCTTGCTATTTCAGTGATGTGCCTCTTTCCTGGATTCTTGCACACAGTCAGTATTTCAGCAACCACAATCCTAATAACTTCCCTTCTCTCTGCTGCAGACGGCCTCTTCTCAGTATCCAATAACTTTCTTGTACTTGAGGGCATCTTACTCCAGGGTACGTCAAAGCTGTAATGCCAGCTATTATCTCCTCTGGCTAAAGGAGAGGACCCACTCTCTGATGCAGTGGGTGAGGCTTGACTTGGCACAATGGGTGAGGCTTGACTTCTCATGGCTATGACCGAAGCGGAGCTCCTTGTGGCAGTGGCCTTCGGTGTAGAGTGATCACTGGTGACAGAATCAATGTCACTAATGAATGAATCTTCATCAGTGCTTGACTCTTCCATTAGGCTAGTAGCTATTGAGGAGGAATCATCCTCTCCTCTCATCACTGAGGAAGAACCTAAATAACACAGACACATTCATGTCAGTCAATATCATTCTCATATAATTTTCACTTATTCTTCTGTCTAGTGAGTCAATCCTAACCTTGCTGTAATCATACCTAAAAAGGTCTCTACTGACTTTGAAAATATTTGCTTCATATAAAGACAGTCATGCTACACAACTAGATGGGACCACGTAAAACCAGTAACAGACAGGGATCCACGTATTTTGTGAGTCTCTGAAAGATGTCATACATGCTGCTTAGATCTGTATACTTTACATGAAACTGAATATTTATCAGCTGCTCACGGCTATTGTTTTACTTACGTTTAATGCAAGCCAAAACTTTTCTGACTTCTATTGGCTTCAGGACTCCTGCAAGGTCATCTGCGTCCACATAGTTCAGGTCCTCAGCTGAACAGACTCCAAGGTTTCTGATCTCCTCGACTACTCGCTGTATAACATCCTCTTGTCTGAACACAGAACTGAGGGATGAGGTTAGGTCACTCACCCATCCATCCATGACTGCAAGAGGGGTGAAAGAGGAGTTATTGTTTAGTGGATATCAGATTGTGGATTACATACAATACATCATAATTACCATATGTGACCTTGGCTAATATACTTTTACTTTTTCTATTTCCCATTGACATAACTAGTTGAGCATTTCTACACTGAAATTCAACTAGTACCGAAAATAATTGCGAACCTCAACACTGATCAACAACACTGTGCTTAAGAGATATGACTTTATGCCCATTCAGACTGTACGGAGGCAATGGGTAGAAGTCCAGACAGTGATCTGCATTTATGCAGTGCATATCCTCAGCTGCTTGTTTGACTGCATAGAGTCCATACTCTGACAAATACAATGAAGTGTGTGGTGCCACCAGAAAGCACACCTCTTTGTCATCTTTAATCAAAACAAGCTCAATCTGACCAAACTTGATTGACTCATCAGACTCACGTTTTAGGCAGAGAAAAGATCCCTTTTTGTAAAGGATGCCCTTAAAGTTTACCTCAGTGGACATAGAATCTGGTTCTGTACACATGTGTGCTTCAACTGCATTGCGCACTGCATCACTGTACAGGTGAGCATGGTATGGAGTTGAGTTTTTTGGCCTCAGCACTGGTGCAAAAAAGGAGTTTGAGCTGAGGGTTGTTTGGAGGAGTTGGTGCTGGTTTGCGAGAGACTGGCATACGTTCTTAAAGTTTTGTGTCCTCCTCACACACCTCTTGAAGTACGAGTGTTTACTCTCAAATCTCATTGTCCATAGCCGTATTAGCGGGCCCAGTTTGAGGATCAATGATGCGTAATGGAGAAGATAGTGGTGCTTGGGTTTTAGATGATGAACACTGCTTTCCTGGTTTCTAGATATTCAACCACAATAATGTTGAGGTAAGCGACCTGGGCAGTGGTGATCGTGGGTGCACACACTAGTTCCACAAGTTCTTTCAAAGTGATCACTAGTTGCCACGCTGTGTCATGAGGATCAACTTTGTCACCAATAATGACAGGCAGGAGTCTAAGGAGACACCAGTTCTCAGCTGCTTGGCCATCTATTGTGTTGGCCTTTTCGCTCACCTGACAGGGAGATGAGCTGGAATCTGAGTCCTTGTAGGCAAATTGTGTGATTCGTCTGTTCAGCTGAGTGTATGTGAACCAATGCTTGACCTTTATAAAGTAGCGCAGGTAAATGGCTAAGTCATAAGCTACAACTCCCTCAAACAAGTCATGCCCTATGCAGGGAGGAAGGCCTGGCTGACATATATGGAAATATTTCAGAGAGTTAAAGACTGTGTCACGATATATGCCTTTGACATCACCCACATCACTCTCCTTGTCAGGGGTAGCGTGGGAACGAAGGACCAGACGCGACAGTAGGGGTTCAGAGAATGCTCAACTGAACACCACAGAGCGGGAGGGAAACCCCGCAAACAGGGAATAACAATATACAAACAAATAATAACTCTCCACACCAGGAGAGATACCGCTACAACTCAAAGCGACCCTAATAGGGCGAAAAAACTCTTAACTATATATTAAATCAAACAACAACGAAAAACCCTATAGCTCACAACGAGGGAGCCGAAACACATAAACAAGAGGTATTAGAGACGGAGAAGACACTCTGTCAAAGACAGAAGACAGGGATGAAAAGACAGAGACAGGATAGAAACGATTAACCTAATCTAAGTTTCTAACAAACTCTTGAACATATGCACCCTTGTCCCGTGGAACCACAACACGTTGAGGTGATACGGTCGACGCTTCATGTCCGAAAATACCGGCTTTCCTTGTCAAAAAGATAGGCAATATGGAAGCGTCAAACAACGATGACGTGAGGTTTAAATAATGACAGGAAACACGGAACAGGTGAAAACACTGAGCTGAAAACCAAAACACGAAACGGACTAGGAAAACAAAGAGAAGAGACGCAACATGAGCGCTCCCCAGGGAAGTGGACAAAGAGAGAAGAGCAGGCAGAGAAACCATGACACTCCTGCAATAACTGCACTGCTTCTTTGTAGGTATCAACAGTTCGTGCAGGAAAGCTCTGACTCACATTCTCAAGTTGGTCTCTGTGTACTTCACAATACCTGCAGAAGTACTTGGAAGTGCTGAAATTCTGTGTGTAGCCACCAATGCAGTGTGACCCCAAATTGTCACCAACAATAGATATTATTGTTACCAGAAGTGGTCACAAGTCCGTGTTCTTCAAGCTGTCTCAGGTCTGACAACATTCTAGAAAACACTGTGTCCTGACCAAAGGATTTAAAGTCTGTCTCTTTGCACAACAGTACTAACTGCAGATTGTCAATACTGGAACGATGGAATGGCTCAAAGTCAGCTAGTGTGAAGTATACTCCCACAAGCTTATGTTTTTTCCTGGATGACCCAAGTGGGTTGACAACTTCAAAAGCATCCTGATACAAGATCAGTTTTAAGATGATGTCACCTGCTTGCAGAAACAGCTCACTGGATTTGAAGACTGAGCCATCACAAATATCACTTAAGATGCCATCAGAAACTAGACGATTTTGAGACTTAACACACTCTTGCAACAGGATCTTTTAGAATAGCTCTTAAAGTCTCAGACAGGGGTATGTATTGTGCATAACAGTCTCTTCTATGTTCATTGGTGCCCAGGTAAACATTTTCTGGGTGCACATAGGCAAAGTTTTTCTGAAAATACTGCCTTCTGGTATATTCAGTGGAGAGATGAGAGCTACATGCAGCATGCAAATCAGTTTCCTGAAGACTCTGAAAAACTGAATCAATCTCAGTATCTGACATGTTAGTATTAGCTCTAAGTGTCTCTTTAATCTTGTCTTGTGTGTACTGATGACAAATGTCAGTCAAACCATTGATCTCTTCAACAATCATTTGAATAGTTGATGACGGAACAAGATACTTTGCCTGGAGTTGCATGTAAAACAGGCACAGATTTCTCATGTACAAAGACCTAATATCAATATCTTCTGTAACCTGTGACTCATTTTCACTTTGGTCCATTCCAGTTTCAGTTTCATTGGGCTCAATCTGAGAGGACACAGGTGGCTCGGAGTATGTGACTAGTATTTACATCAGTTTCATGTTTATGTGTTCTTGAAACATGGGATGTAAATGATGACTTCACTTTAAATGCCTTGTTACAATTGCTGAATGGGCAATGTACTAACTCATGCTTACTCAAATGTACCTTGAGGTGTGCAAGAAGATCTCTCTGATCTATGCATTGCTTCTTACAATTAACATCATCACATACAAATGACCTTTGTGTGTCATCCAACTGTGAAACAGGGTTGTTGTGGGAACGATAGACATGAGCTTTTAAGGCAGTGTACTTAGTGAATTTTTGTTTGCAGTCTGGAAAGCAACATGGATAGTAACTATTAGCCTCATGTCTATGCAGAATCTGATGATCAACATAGCTTTTAATACTTTTCAGGGACATGCCACATGAGCGGCATGTAAACTTTGGCATAGCATATGCCATTGTAGCCCACTGTTGGAAAACTACTCTAGCCAGCACAAAAGGAAAATACAAACTAGAACAAGCCTAAGAACTCTGCAAGTGATAATATAACTAAATAATAACTGCACTCTGAATTCTTAACTCTGCAAGTAAAGCCTACAGCTACGGTTGCATGTGTGAGGTCAGATGTGACATACCAAAGGTTGTGGTCGACCAACTCTCTTGGTCGTCGTGGAAGACGTGCTCTGAAGCGTGGCCCGCTGTGTAGTTAATATCCACCTGTAGCCAGTGAAAAAATACAGCACTTGCAATTGCAGTCATCTGTATCAACTTGAAATGCAGCAAACAACTGGCCACAACAAGAAATGCCTAATTATTACGTGAAAAAAATCATTGATAAACCATAAATTAAGACGTTTACTTTAAAATACTAACACTTGGTGCATATGGTCAACATGTGCTGATGGTACTTAGCTAACGTTAGCGTTAGCGAGCTAATGTTAGCTTTATGAAGCCACCGTCGATAAACATTTCTAGTCTTATTCACTGTAGTTAGACTTATTTCTTACCTTCTTCTCCCATGGGGAAGTACCAAAGAATCTGAAAACAGCGGAAAAGTCTAGGCTGCCGAAGGAAAGACCGCGCTGTCTCTGCAGAGGAAGGCTGTGTGTGTGTGTCGTCTCAGAGACTGTAGCGTAGAAAGTGGAGGGAAAAAAACAGCGCAGCCGCAGATTGAATTCCATCTGCTTGTTGATGGGTAAAACTTGATTACCAGTTGAGTAATTTTAGAATTCGGATGCTGAAAAAATAATGACCATTGCACAATAAAAAGTTAAGAGTAGGTTAACATTTATAAATTCCAGTGTAGATAATAAAATATTTTCTATTCATTGTGTTACATTAAACTGAAATAGACCTTTATCTGCTGTTCAGAAAATTGAAAATGACAATGCTATGAAAAACCATATGATTTCCACATTCTGGAAATTGTGCTAGTAAAGCATATTATTGATACTTTTGATATTTTGCTTAAATCAAGTTAAGTTAAGTCAACTTTATTTATATAGCGCTTTAAACACAATACAGTTGATCCAAAGTGCTTTACAGAGAAAATGGTGAAAAGAGATGAGAAAAGCCCAGATTTTTACACACTCAAACTCCCCACAAACCACTCATCCACATTCACAAACACAGTCATATGGCATACAACCAGCTTAAAGTGTTTGTTTTTATGTTATCTGATCAGAATGTGAATTTGTTGAATCGCAGTTGAATATGTACATAGAAATCATTTGGTCATATCAATGCCCTGGAGAAGAGTGTGTCAGAGAAAAATACAGTGAGGCAAGTCACACTGAGGCATACACTACACCAGGGGTCGGCAACGGGCGTCCCGCGGGCCATTGTTGGCCCGCCAGCAATAATATTTGGCCCGCCAAATAATTTTGAGATTTGAAAAAAAAAAAAAAAAAAAAAACTTTTTTTTTTTTTTTTACAATATCGAACCGACAGTCCCACGTATATATAGGCTATAATGTCCGAATAGAGAATCTACCCACACCTGAAGAATGCTTATTGTACTTTTATCCATGTTGAGAGTGAATGACACACACAGACAATCAGGCAGCGGGCTGCACTGACGCTGAACCCCTAGTAGTGAATCAATAAGTAGGTGGACAACGCGTGGTGCTGAAATAGCCAACATGCGGTGTGTGGTTTGAAAAAAATAACACCAGCTCAGTAAATCATTCAAACTTAATGTTTACTTATATGTGACTGCACCACACATGTAAACAGTAACAAAGCAAATTCAGTTTAATTTTATGAAAAACATCAAAAACAACAAAATCGGCGCAAAAAAAAGCTTGATCCGCTTGATCATGGAGTGCGAGGGGTGGTGGTGCATAGGCCTATGCTCCTGAAACGACAGAGCAAACACGCTACATTAGGGATAATAATTAAATGAGCCATTCATTAAAAATATAAAAAATACAATTAGGCTATTAAATGCAATAACGACAGGCTTAGTACTCACTTAATGTGAAAACTGGCATCTCCCATCGGTCACTATTCGTTGGATATCTGGTGATATGGACGTCACTTTAATCCGCAGGCAGTTTTCAAGGTTTTTATGCGTCAATCGATTCCTCTCCTGCGTCTTTGTGACACTGATATTTAATTGATACAACTGCTGTCCGCTGTCGGGTGTTTTGCACGTAAAGTTTTTCACTCTCTGATTACACCTGTGTAAACTGTGAAGTGACAATAAAATAACTTGAACTTGAACTTGCTTTGGTACTCATATGTATGGGGGTAGATTGTATTTATCATCCACACACACACAAATCTCAATTTGTGTTTCGTAAAAATAATCCACAATCGTATTTACCATCCACACACACACACCTCTCAATTTGTGTTTCGTAAAAATAATCCACAATCGTATTTACCATCCACACACACACCTCTCAATTTGTGTTTCGTAACACTGGCGAATCTACATTTGCCGATCGAAGGACACGCTTGATGTGCTTGGATTTACGGACAGAATTTTGAGACAAATATTCCGCTGTTTTTCACCGTGGCTGCATTCCAATCCCATATTTTTACTGCTTGCATCTTTTCCTCTGTCCTTTCCTCGCTCATTAGCTCCACCCAGTGGAGGCCATAAGGAAAGGATCCAAGGATCACATACGAGGACGCAGCAACCGAGGCAACATGAATTAAGCAAATGGAACGTCCTTGCTCAGTCAAGCGTCAGCTGAAGCGACGTCAATTACTAATGACGTGTTGCACAGCTGTATCACCTGTCCAAAAAAAAAAAAAACTATCAGCTGTCAGTGGCCTTTAATGCTAACGGATTGTTCTGTAGCCTATCGTATTTTTATCTCTGAGCTTGTTTTTGCATGCAACATGGTATAAACTATTGTTTTATTTGACGCTATATTGCACTGTGAAGTTATCACAATTATTTGCAATGATTTTCTCCCATGCAATTTGACAGATGTGAAAATGACATGTGAAATAAGAATATTGTCTCTCAATTACAGATGTTTGTGTTTGACGTACAGTGTCCCATTAACACATCCACAACAAACGGCTATTTATCACTGTGTGAGTAAAGATCGCACGAAGCATAATTTAAATTGTAAGTAAGCAACGCCTATATTCCACACGCTCAATGGCCAATTCATCAATGGACTCGAATGCATGTTTGTTCGTTAAAATTGGAGCACATTACAAATGACACTTCCAGCCAATAACCGAGCTGATGCCGTTTAATTAATTAATCAACAATTAAGCATGTATGATCTGATGGTATATAAGCGACAGATACTGATTTCAAAACTTAGATCGGCGACTTCAATAGGCTAGTATACTGGTCTGCTACTGTACGCAATCAACATTTCCGCAATGAACCTAGCGTTCGCCATAAACGCATGGCACCGGCTTCAGCGGGAACGGTGGCGTTGCCAGTTCAGGGGATCGCGACTGCTTCGCTCCGTCCTGTTCCTAAGTGAGGTAAGAATCACGTATTCTCAACAGTAGTCATAAGACAGTGCTCTTGATCAAACATGGACATTGATAAGCATGAAGCACTTTTAACAGTGGGTGGAGTAGAATTCACCTGGATAAATATACAGCAAAGTTATGTCATGCACACATAGTAATTGCATGTTCTATAATACCACACATTTACCTGCATGTTGGACTACAAACTATACATTTGGCTACTGTGGTTTGGGGTTAATCAATCAACTTGTGTGAACTGTAGGCTGCATGTACACACCATGTTTTTCATTTCATTCTTTTTTAGGTCAACGATCCAACAGCTGGGCATTATGCCCAAGAAAATGCCACTGTGCCAGTGCTCCAGCTTTACTTTAATGGGGACCAGGACCTCATGGAGGACTACCGTCTGAGCCATGGCTCCATGGAAGCATTGATAATGCTACTGCCGCATGGGGGAGCGTTGTCTGGGCACACCACTTAAGGGTCCAGGAGGTGCCTGCTCTTCAAGGCTCTGGAGGTGGACCACACCTTTGTACCCACGGTCATCACCGCATGTGCCATGCTCCATAACATCTGCCTGACAAAGGGGGACATCCTTGAGGTTGTCGAGGATGTTGGTGATATTGGTGTGGCTCCACCATGTCCAGTGAGGGGGGGAAAAAGCGGACATGGCCGGCGAGACCGACTGGCGGGGCAACCGTCTGCTCCAAATATGTGTCCAGTAGCACTGAATGAACATGATTATATGTAATTTGGCAATTGTTTGAAATATTATTTATACAGGAGAGCTTTTTGTTAGTGTCTCCGTTTCTTGTTATGTTTGTATATTCTCCCTTGCAGCCCCTCTTTCTGTCCAGTGTTAATCCACGTTTTATTTGTTATGTTAGTGTTAATAAAATCACTTATGGATACTAACATATCAGTTTCATACATCTTTTCTGTGCCACTTTTTCATTACCTTTATTTATTTCAAAACACACTATAAGCATACCACTTTGACACCAATGTATGTCAACCACCTGTCGGGGAAGTGAGGATTCTGTAAAATGTCTATTTTCTGAATCCAGTGTTTCCAACGGTCAATGCCCTTCCTTGTTTAAATGTTCAGCACTCTGAATACTGAACACAGGCGATATTGCGTGCTAGAACCACTCACTTATCCTGCAGTAAAAATATATTTAACATCATTTCATAATTATTAGAAATGACAATCCTCAATTCAATCGCATAATTCGTCCATAGGACAGTAACCTGGTGGAAGCAACAAGTCAAAACAAAGTCTAATTCAGACCTAAGAGTACATCATTTCAGTAAAATAAAAACAGTAAATTAGAATAATGACTGCAAATCATTCATTAATGAATGTAGGCTGACTACTTAGAATTTACAAAAAGGAAGACATTCACTTGAAGTTACCAGTAAAGAGCGAGAGACCGATAAGCCAGAAATAGCCTAGGTATTACCCTCCTGAAGCTTACACGATCAGCAAAATTGTTAGTATTTGTGTGTTTCTTTTCTCCCAAATAGTTTTGTGCTGCTGAAGGGGGCACTCAGATGAAAACTATATCTTAAAATGTAAAAACACAAGTAAAAAACAAATTGACAAACACTTGTGAACTATTTACATTTTATTAAGCATTTTCTCAAACTCATTAGAGCTTTCCAGTGTGGCCTTGAATCGCTCCTCTTTTCTGGCAGCATCTTCCTTCAGGAACCGCAGAACGGCTCTGTCAGGCCAAAATGTGTCCGTGAGCCAAAATTGATCCGGGCCAGAGATCGGAATGCTTGGAATGTCGTTGCTATGCCAACAGACACGCGAGCATTGTGACGCGTAGCATTGTGACGTGTTCGCAACTTGCTTTGACCTCAGAATCACCGGGTGACAAACTCGCGCTTGCTTTTATCCTACAAAACATGACAAGGCATTTTCATTGGGTGAACGCGATCGCATAGCAAATACAGTAAAAAAATAATAATCGGTCATCAGAAAAGCTACCAATAATAGGCCCAAAAAATAACAATTAGGCCGACTGATCGACGTGACAGTAGATTAGTTTTATTGGGCTATTCAACAACGCGATAGGCCTACTTACTCTTTCCACCTCGCTGGTTTAACTTGCAGGACGAACAGGCTATAAATGCGTTTAATTTTTTTCCTTCGTTTTTTTTTTTTTAAAAATCCGGCGTTGTTAACATTAGTAACGGATGCTCATTTTTTTATAAAGCAACATTTGACCAGGAAAACATGACATTTCAGTGCAAATTATGTCAATATGTAATTTAAATGTGTATATTAATAAGATTATACGTTTAACCGACTAGTGAGGGTAGCAACGTTTACTCCATCCCACAATTGGATGATTCCGGCGATTCTGAGGTCAAAGCAAGTGCGAACACGCGTCACAATGCTCGCGTGTCTGTTGGCATAGCAACGACATTCCAAGCATTCCGATCTCTGGCCCGGATCAATTTTGGCTCACGGATCAATTTTGGCCTGACAGCTCCCTCACCGGTCCTTCTCCTTTTGGGGGGTGTGGGACAGGCACAGCCTTTAGCCAGGCTGTGCATCCTCTTCCTCCTCCTCCACACACGCCCGGCTACAAGTGACCACCACAAATCCAGGAAGAGATGAGCCAGTGCCATCTGAGGTCTCATCAGCCACATGTGCCAGGTTTTCTGAAACACATGAATCCATCAGGACAGGAGGATCAATAGATGGCCTCCCCCCGATGGCCTCATGCATTGCATTAAACCATGGCCATGTGGCTGCTGTGGCCTCTCCCCTGTCTGTTCCGTCTCTGTAGCAGGGCATCTGAGTGCCTACAAGGAAAGATGCAAGGGTGAAGGTGAGCTGTGAGCCTATTGCACAGGCATAATTTTGTTTCAGTATGCAATAGAAACTACAAATTCGCAAAGGAAAAACATCATAAATTGAACCTCACCTTATATTTTTGCTTGAGGTTGTCCCATTTCTTTGCTATTTGGGTGGGGCTCACCTGGCCCTGTAGGCCCATCTGCAGACGAATTTCACTGAGGAAAACAACACATGTTACCATACCATACCCAAGTGCCCTACAACAATTACTGCCATGCCATAACATGTTTATGTGTTATCCATTTACAGGGCAGGCATGCCTCTTGCCATCACACTTACATTAGGGATATCAGAAGTTGTCATTTGCATACAATTAACTACTTCAACACAAGACATGAATCATGGTGCTGAGGAGTGATTCCGTCAACATTAATCTATGACATGTAGGAACACCAATATGGACAGTGACATGGTCCTGCAAGAACATAAAAAATGGCTTATTGCCAATGTTTCTGTGTAACATATTTTAGTTCTATGTGACATCACACATTATAGAATGTCACTAATGACTCACCCCCAAGCTTTCTTTGCTACATGCCTCTTCCCCGTAAACAGATGCTCATTCTCACACCTCAGCCGAATGAGGCTGAGGGTGCGCTCATCTGTCCCTGTAAATGACAACAGACCTGCAAGTAAAAACCAGCTAGTAATGTCTGTGTATAGCCCTAAATCATAACGGCATGTGTCAAGGGGCTTCACAAGCCCATAATTCAGACATGACATATGTAAGTAGGCTACATGATGCAAAATAGTAGCCTATCCTAATAAGCTAGCCTAATGTGCATTTCATCAGTCAAAGACAGCAAATGCAATAACATAGACTGAAATTACATTATTTCTGTCATACAAGAGTGAGGAAAAATATATTTTAAACGCAAAACAGCTGCGTGTTCATGTTTCAGTTGTTACACTGGAAATCGAGCAGCGACTGTCGAGCCTATTTCAGTTAGCCTACTTGCCGGGATGCATTCAACAGTGTGAACATAGGCTAAACGTAACATAGCCTATTGCATAGCGTACAATATAAAATTGTATACAGTTTTGAAAGGACATGGGTTAATTGAAGCTTGCGTTTCCTATGCAGTAACGTTAGCTAACAAACTATATGGGACAGAAACATGTCCTAAATGTTACGCTTACACGCTGAACTACAATATTTGTTGTCTCTTTTTTCATGAATAAACTTGCCTTTCGTTTGTCCGAAAGAACGAGTGACATTATAAATGAAAGCGCTTTATAAATTAAATAGAAAGGAACGATAAGCACTTACATTTGTGTACGAGTGGTCCCGCCATGTTTTAAACTGTGGCAGATGTGATGAAACACGTCACGCGTTCTGAGTAAAGACTTCCGCAAAGGCTGCACTCGTGTTTCCTCACTGAAGGATTCTCCGGGAGCTTCCTCTTTCCCCACTCCTCGCTCCTTGGTGGAGCATTTAGCGGTTTGGAATGTCCTTAAAGATGGCGGACCTCGATCGATTTCCGGGTCAGACGAGGACCAAGGAGAGAGGACGGCTAAAAAATGCGATTGGAATGCAGCCCGTGTCGTTTCACGCTCGCTTAACTTGCGATTCGTAAACTAAACTCCTTCTTCTTTGGTGCTACATAACACGGTGGTGGGTCTGTTCGGCTCATCAGCGCCACTTTTAGAACAAGTGGCAAAAATTATCATTATCTTTAAGAAGTGGATTCATGGTAAATTTAATTAAAACAACCGAGTTTTGAGTTTATTTAGGTTGTAAAGTTAACCCCACGCTAATCTTGCGATGGCAAGTTTTTTAAACAGTCATTGCACAAAACTCCTATCAGATTGCATGTAGCTAGCTAGCTAGATTACATTACACAGGGGTAGGTCCGTACATTGAGAGGAACTAGGAAGGACAACACT
Organism: Ilyophis sp. 1 JC-2022; assembly: GCA_022702515.1. NCBI lineage: Eukaryota > Metazoa > Chordata > Actinopteri > Anguilliformes > Synaphobranchidae > Ilyophis > Ilyophis sp. 1 JC-2022. The sequence goes on along the minus strand of CM040406.1, from coordinate 130,288,826 downwards.
ATGAGCTAAAATAAGGAGAGCACTCCATGCAATTTGAATTATCATGTTCATTTATGTGTCTTATCTACTAGCTAGCTAGCTGAACAAATAAAAGATTTCATAGGAGACATCGGTATCGGTGAGAATAGCTGTCAAATTAATTTAATTGGCTATAATACTTCACATGGTTGAGTTTGTTTTACATAATCTTTCCCATGAGGGGCGAAAGAGTTATGTAGCTACTGTGTACGGACCTACCCCGTTTATATCTGACTGATTTACCCTTAACTTTACAACCTAAATAAACTCAAAACTCGGTTGTTTTAATTAAATTTACCATGAATCCACTTCTTAAAGATAATGTGCAATTTTGGCCACTTGTTCTAAAAGTGGCGCTGATGAGCCGAACAGACCCACCACCGTGTTATGTAGCACCAAAGAAGAAGGAATTTAGTTTATGAATCGCAAGTTAAGCGAGCGTGAAACGACACGGTGAAAAACAGCGGAATATTTGTCTCAAAATTCTGTCCGTAAATCCAAGCACATCAAGCGTTCCTTCGATCGGCAAATGTAGATTCGCCAGTGTTACGAAACACAAATTGAGAGGTGTGTGTGTGTGGATGGTAAATACGATTGTGGATTATTTTTACGAAACACAAATTGAGAGGTGTGTGTGTGTGGATGGTAAATACGATTGTGGATTATTTTTACGAAACACAAATTGAGAGGTGTGTGTGTGTGGATGATAAATACAATTGTGGATTATACTTTTGTGCTTGGTTATTTTTGATAGAAATCTACCTCCATACATATCGGACTTTTCTTTTGAAACACGGAACTACGTTTCAACGTTGTTGAGAATCACAACACAAACTCGCTAGTCAAGCCAAAATACTGAAGTGCAATGGATTCGGTGAGTAATCCCCACTGCTACCTAGTTAAGAAATGTATTCACATTTTTCGAAAGAAAAGTCAGATCATTACACCAGATCCCGATATGAGGACCAAAGCATTAGAACGTGTCACATTTTTTAACGATCAATTACTTAAATTAGCCTTTTATTATGTTCTAGTCCGCCACCTAGTGGCTCAGAAAAAAATTAACACTTGGTTTTACCATCCAAAATGTGAACTTCCACAAACATTGTGTGAACTGTTAGACAATTTAGGCTAATCCTGTCCCTGATTAATGAATATTTTATTCAATTAATGAATGCCAAGCGATGCACCTAACTTGGAATGAATCAAAATGTATGTAAAGTTCCTACTTAGCTATATAATATATAAATTCACTGATACTTCTTATTCTAATTCCAGAGACATGCTCATCAAGGCAAGGTGATGATTGTCAGAGGGAAAAGTAAGTTAAAAAATCAGTTCAACAGATTGAATGATGGATTGACTATTGTGTTCCTTAACTAGTTGAACAATTAGTAGAACAAAGGAATTTAATAGACATGACCTATTCTGTCTCTGTCCAGTCAGATGGTCTTTGCAAAAGTGCAAATGCAGCCTCTGCCAGGATCCAGAACTGCCTGGTGAGTTGCTGTGATGCATTGTGGGGTTGTAGTTAGTTGACAGTCACTGCATCTGTAAACTGATTGTAGCATAACTACAATAGGCATACACATTTGACTGTTGTATTTTTTGGACCAGAAAAAAATAATAGCCTATATTAACGGTATGGTGTGCAGTTACAGATTTCTCAATAGTATGGGAGTTATTAATTAATGAGAAGCACGTACAATATTCCAAGATAATAGCTCTGAGATATAATTGACAATATTCTTCACTGTGTCCAACTGTACTTCACACAGCAAAGGACCCAGAGCAGTGCATCAACTGTGAGATCACGAGAAGGCTGAAGAACCAGGAGTGGACAAGATATTACCGGATGGTGGGGTACAGAATTAAACCCAGGGACAGGTAGGCAAACAGAGGCAAGACATACAGAGGTTGGATTTGTTCTTACTAAGTTCACATTCAATTCGAATTTTATTTGTATAGCACCATCTCATACAAAAGCAGTTAAAAATGCTTTATATAAAAACAAAATAAAAAGCTGTCGGTTTGTTAGAGCAGTTCCACTAAAATGTTTATTGCTCATAATGTGTAATCTCAGTTTAAATTGTAAAAATCGGTGTGAAGCTTTAGGATCAACTAATAATTATCTCTATCACTCATGATGTGATTGGTCACAGTGATCAAACATCATTCCTATAATATTGGAGATTATATGTTAATATTTCTGAGTGAGAAGGATTGTGGAGCAGCTGCAGAATGTAGTGTGAAAGTGAGTTTTTTTTAAATAGGCCTCGTATATTCTGGATGTGTTTTAACAGAATTTCACTGACAATGTTTAAATTTTTTTTTTTTTTTTTAAATTTGTTTCTGATTTTTTCCCTTTTTCTCCCAATTTGGTAGCCAATTGAACCCCTATTCTAATTCCCCCCCCCCCCCCCATAGCAACCGCTAGAGAGAACCACTGCTACACAACAATCGGTATTAGTATTAGTTGTGGAAGTCGTGGTCATGTGTCCTCTACGGAGCTCCGCGAAGCTCGACCGTGAGACACCCCGCCCCCCCGGCCCCGTGCGCTCTTCTTCCTCCCCCCCCCCCCCCCCGGAAGCAGCCGCCAATTGCTGCTTCCACAGGGCGCCGGCCACGCTCGGATATGGCAGGAGACAATGTTTAAATTTACTACATTTGTTGAAGTAGCTGAAATAAAGCCACTGAATGCTGTTGAGCCAAGATACAAATAGATGTCTAACATTTAAAATCTACTGTATTTTAACCTGCAAATCACCAAACACATTATTACTGGATCAGACTGTGACCTTACAATCATGTCTCTGTCTTTGATCTGTATATTTTTTAAATCTTTACGATATTTTCTAGGGCTGAGTTCTTCTGGTTAATTGGTTGGTCGATATGCTCTTGTCCGACCAAATTCTCATTGATCGGACAGTCGCTGGTGTTACTTTCATAAGGAGAAAAGCCGTCTTAATCAATTATTCTCTTGTATTTATTATGCCGCGATACTGTAATTCACCACTGACTCTGACTCAGGCTCTTTGTTTACCTAACCTACTCAGAATTGACTGAACAAACTCTGATCAGCTGTTCTGGAACTGAAAACTGAGTTTCCCAAAGTAGAGTTCAGGGTTAGGCTCAGAGTTTGTTAAACCTGCTTTCTGAAACAGGCCCCTAGATAAATTAATCTATGGATTGTGTTGTTTGGAAGATCCATAAACAGAGAATTGCAATAGTCCAGCCTGCTCACGACAAATGCATGCATGAGTTACTCTGAGTCAGACTGGGAAAGAAAGCCTCTGATTTTGGAAATGTTTCTGAGTTGGAAAAAGGCAACCTTGGTGATGCTGTTGATATGATCCTTAAAACTGAGTTCACCATCCATGGTTACTCCTAGGTTTTTAATCTGTTCACTTGTTTTTAGTGATCTGAAAGTGGCTGTCCACCGATGGTCCCCATCCAACCTGACAGAGCTTGAGAGGAAAGCTGAAACTTGAGAGAAGAAGGGCAGAAAATCCTCAAATCCAGGTATGTAAAGCTTGTCGCGTCATACGCAAGAATACTCTAGGCTGTAATCATTGGCAAAGGTACTATAACTACGTACTGAGTAAAGGGTCTGAATACTTATGTCAATGTGATTTATCAGTTTTTCCATTTTAATGAATTTAGGGGGGGAAATTCTAAAATTCTGTTTTTGCTTTTTGCATTATTATTTTTTAGATCACGCATTGGAACAAGGTTTACGGGGGAGAACAGGGACCCAACAGAGAGACAAGTCCTTCATTAGTAAGTATCAACTATATAATACAAGATATTAGTCCATTTTAATCACTATTTCTAAACCTTAGAACAAATCCTTTATTTAAAGAGGTATTGCACACTTCAACATGTTTGAATTAATACGATCAAACACCTTCAATAAAGTGTCAACACATGCTCAAGATTGTAAAATAAGTTTTATTTTGGAAGACAAAATAAAGTCACTAAAAATACTGTATAAAACAGATTAAAATCATCTCAAACTTTAACTTTCAGTGTTTGTGTTTAGACTTAGTGTTTAAATACAGGTGCAGCTCAAAAAATTAGAATATCGTGAAAAAGTTCAATATTTTTTGTCACTCATTTCAGAAAGTGAAACTCATATATTATATAGATTCATTACACATAGAGTGAAATATTTCAAGCCTTTATTTCTTGTAATTTTGATGATTATGGCTTACAGCTAATGAAACCCAAAATTCAGTGTCTCAGAAAATTAGAATATTTTTGCTTTAACATATTTATAAAGTATCATATTTAATATTTGGTCGCATATCCTTTGCATGCTGTTACTTCCTGAAGTCTGTGACCAATCGACATCAAAAGAATCTCGATAGGGTCTCGATTTCAGGTACTGTTACAAGCGATACTATAACCTCTTTGCATTTGAACTGATCTCTATGGGAATTGGGGGGTGAGACTAGATTCAGCTGTAAATTACACTGGTACAGTATGGAACACATGGCTGGCTAAATGGCTGTAAGTCATCAAGGGTCTGAGCTATCAAACAAGCCCCAAACCATCACTATGTTGCCAGATATGGAGTAGATGTGGATGGATCACTGCAAGGGTTATTTCTCCTGACTCATTTTCCTATAGAACTCTATGGTGAAAAAAGTCAGGAGAAACAACCCTTAAATATAATATGAGTTTCACTTTCTGAAATGAGTGACAAAAAATATTGAACTTTTTCACGATATTCTAATTTTTTGAGCTGCACCTGTATTTAAACACTAAGTCTAAACACAAACACTGAAAGTTAAGGTTTGAGATGATTTTAATCTGTTTTATACAGTATTTTTAGTGACTTTATTTTGTCTTCCAAAATAAAACTTATTTTACAATCTTGAGCATGTGTTGACACTTTATTGAAGGTGTTTGATCGTATTAATTCTGCAAAACCTTTAATGAAAATTGCTGTAAATGTATTGTTTTTGCACTTTATTTGAATTACGGTTTTTGTTTGGCAGCCGCTGCTGCCAGTCATTTGACCATTTTTTAAAAAGTGCTATCACTTTATTTAAAGTATTTGATCGTAATAATTCAGGAAAAATCTGTAAAATAACAGTCTGTCTGTGAAACTATAAGTACTAGGGATGTTCCTAACGACTAATTTCCCTGACGTTTAAACGGAAGTTTATACTTAGACTAGTCGACTAGTCTAAAAGTAAGAAAACAGTCAGAAAACAGTCAAAATTGAGCACAATTTAATCTATAAGGTTAAACATTGTCCGAAAAAATATTGCGTATATTATAAGAGCATTTTAAACCGTTAATCACATTCTTCAATAACCAAATCGTATTTTAAATGCCGCTGAAATGTGTGGCACTTTGCGCCTTGCATTATGAACATTGCACATTATCCTACAAAACATGACAATTCACGAAATAAAAGTTAACAAATAACATTTATTGAAAACAATATTCAACGTAACAAAACATTTTTAGGAAACGTGCCTGATTATTACAACGGCATTTTCATTGGGTGAACGCGATCGCATAGCAAATACAGTAAAAAATAATAATCGGTCATCAGAAAAGCTACCAATAATAGGAACACAAAAAAATAACAATTAGGCCGACTGATCGACGTGACATTAGATTCGTTTTATTGGGCTATTCAACAACGCGATAGGCCTACTTGCTCTTTCCACCTCGCTGGTTTAACTTGCAGGGCGAACAGGCTAATGCGTTTTGTTTTTTTCCTTCGTTTTTTTAAATTATTTTTTTAATCCGGCGTTGTTAACATTAGTAACGGATCCTCGTTTTTTTTATAAAGCAACATTTGACCAGGAAAACATGAAATTTCAGTGCAAATTATGTCAATATGTAATTTAAATGTGTACATTAATAAAATAGTAAGTTTAACCGACTAGCATTTCTGGTGCCGACTAGCGAGGGTAGCAACGTTTAATCGGCTAGTCGACTAAACGCGCACATCCCTAATAAGTACTATCACTTTATTGAAGGTATTTGATCGTAATAATTTAGGAAAAATCTGTAAAATAACAGTGTTTCTCTGTGAAACTATAGGTGCTATCACTTTATTGAAGGTATTTGATCGTAATAATTTAGGAAAAATCTGTAAAATAACAGTGTTTCTCTGCGAAACTATAAGTACTGTCACTTTATTGAAGGTATTTGATCGTAATAATTTAGGAAAACTGTAAAATAACAGTGTTTCTCTGCGAAACCTTTAATGAAAATTTCTGTAAATTTATTGGTTTTGCACTTTATTTGAATTAGGATATTTTACTTTCATTTTACGGTTTTTGTTTGGCAGCCGCTGCTGCCAGTCATTTGACCGTTTTTTAATGTTTTTTTTTTACAGTGTACCTCCACCTCTCGTCTCATCACTTCACAGCCCCAAAAGGCTACGCTGTGATTACCTCCATAGTTACACCACTTTGGCCTCACTCCCTCTCCGCACTTCACATATTCATGTCCCCACCACACCAATCACATCTTCTCTTTCCTTTGCATACCTTAGCCACATGCCCAAATTCCTGGCAGTTAAAACACCTCATTGGCTTTGGTATGTACTCTCTTATACTGTATCTCATAAATACATAGTATAGTTCCTTTGGGATTATCTTTGTCTCAAACTCAATCAAAATGGTTTCCGTCTCCATTTTCTCGATTCCCCTTGTCATTCTTTTAGCACTTTTCACTGCACTATTCCGTAGCCTCAAGTTCGCCAATAGTTCCTTCATACCAACACAGAGAGGCACTCCGCCGGATATTAACCCCTTGCAACCACCAACCTTCTTCTCCGCCACTATTACCACTTAGATTTTTCCAAAATTTCTAATTTCCTTTGCTTACTCCATCTGTGCTTCAGTATTACAGCCTATTAGCAAGTTACCATCTTCCAAAACTCTTGCATATTTCACTTCTCCAACTTGCCCTCAAATGATTTTTGTTAGTTTAAGCAGATCGATTTTCTTTACTCCTCCCTCTCCCTGGAATCGTACCACTATATTTAGCAATCCTACTTTCGAATCCTTCTACTCACCCTCTCTTCCCTCACTCTTCGTTCCGCCTGAGCTAGCTGCATCCTTTTTCTTTCTCTTTCGACTAGTCGCCTTCGTGGATCTACCCCCTCTCACCCCATCTTCCCATTCACTCTCCCTTCTCTCCTCTTCCTCACTTAACTCCATGCTGTTGTTGTCAACATCTGCCTTCCTCTCTGCCATCCTGTCTGAGTTCGTAAGAAACAGTGTATGAATATCGTTCCGGGCCTATACAGGCCGTCGGTCGATATCCCTACAATATGTTCCCCACAATACCCAACTATTTAGTCCTGATGTCCGTTAATCCAAAGTCAGAGTGTCTTTTAATCAATCATATAATAACGCGTCCCCACACAATTGCGTACACAATCGCTGCTTTTCTAATCGTTTAAATTCTTCGTTAGCCAAACACAAACAGCTTGCTTCCGCCTGCAATCCAGTCGGAGGGGCAAATTTTCCCCTGCAGGTCGCAGAATTACAACAACGCTAAAAACGACAGACCACAGAACAGTTCCTTTGCCTCCATCTGTTCAGCTACAGCCAACATATACCTTTGTAGCATGCAAGATTTAATTCAGATCCGCACCGGCTGCTGTCATCTTGAATTTGGAAAAAGCAGTAGATTCAAATTCAACCACCAATCACAATCACTTTTGATGGATGAAGTTGACAGATTTATTTTGTTCGGTGCAGCTAGTTACACTATGGATAAATAAAAGTATACATAAATAAATAAATGCAATTCTAAATATATAAATGAGTGAATAAATGAATATAGGAATGAATAAATAAATATACAAATGTGTAAATATATAAATACAGGTGCAGCTCAAAAAATTAGAATATCGTGAAAAAGTTCAATATTTTTTGTCAAAGTGAAACTCCTATATTATATAGATTCATTACACATAGAGTGAAATATTTCAAGCCTTTATTTCTTGTAATTTTGATGATTATGGCTTACAGCTAATGAAACCCAAAATTCAGTGTCTCAGAAAATTAGAATATTTTGCTTTAACATATTTTTAAAGTATCATATTTAATATTTGGTCGCATATCCTTTGCATGCTGTTACTTCCTGAAGTCTGTGACCAATCAACATCAAAAGACTCTCGATATCTTATTTTCAGGTACTGTTACAAGCGATACTATAACCTCTCTGCATTTGAAATGATCTCTATGGGAATTGGGGGGTGAGACTAGATTCAGCTGTAAATACACTGGTACAGTATGGAACACATGGCTGGCTAAATGGCTGTAAGTCAGCAAGGGTCTGAGCTATCGAACGAGCCCCAAACCATCACTCTGTTGCCAGATATGGAGTAGATGTGGATGGATCACTGCAAGGGTTATTTCTCCTGACTCATTTTCCTATAGAACTCTATGGGGAAAAAAGTCAGGAGAAACGACCCTTAATATTTTGGAACTTACGTGTGAAAGGGTTAAGCATTTAATTATATAAGTATACATTTATTAAGCACTACATTATATAATTATATATTTATTCATTTATTTAAGCATTTAATTATGTAATTATATTTTATAAATTTTTTAATGTATTTATATATTTAGCTTTGACCCTTAAAGCCTTCCATAGAAAACAGTTTCTCCACACTGCAAGATGTCATTGGTAGTGTGGCAATGACTCTTACTAGTGAATTTAAACTTGGGAAAATGTCTTGAGGGCAGCTGTCCAGTAGCCTAAGCATTGTGGAAGAACAGAACAGGTTCCCGATTAAATTTTGCGGTTCAACTGCTTGATGAAAATGGTGAATTCAGCATCAGGCATTGATATACCATACAGCTCGCAGGGGGCCGTCAGCTGTTCTTTTCGGCCAAAAGTTTGCGAAACTTTGAGAAAAGCGACCGCCGCTGGCAAAAGGCCATATGTCTCTTCTTGAAATGTTGTATTCTGTTCTGCGATATGCGTGTCCAGAATGCTATTCCACATTTGCTTTAAATCGCTGTTGTTCTTGATGCTTGCCGTGTTGCACTTACAGAATCGGTCAATTTCGCCGGTAGTTTTCGCTGCCGCGAAGCAGTGACGTCCTAGTTAGTGATGATATCGTGTTTGTTCATCAGTTCATCATTACTAATTTTGGAATCCACAGACGACAACCTTGCCGCATATAGGCTAGCATTTTTTTTTTTTTTTACCGCGTACAGTAACTTTCGTGTTCCAGAGTTTTAATTGGTCACAATACAATGATGACACGTACAGAAAACAAATCAAATAAAAAAAATATTTAAATTCAAATGTATAAAATATATATGTTTTCTGCCATTTGATTGGGGAGGCCACTGAAGCAGCCGCAAATACGAAACCGATTTAAGGTGGACCGGGAATTACGAATAAGAAGCTACGAATAAGGGCTGCGTCCCAATATTCTTCACTCCCCACCTCCCTTCCTCCACTCCCCCACGACCACTTCTCTCTTACCCGGAAGTATGAAAAACTGTGAACGTTTCGAGTACAAGTATTTGCATGTACAGTATACAATGTATCTGACATTGCGGTTTGCGTCGAGACATTAATTAATATGTAACCATTAATACGTAATTAAGATGTAATCAGGGACATTAGATTAAAACCAAAATATCTTTTTCCAGGGCACGGAGTAGAGGAGTGATTAGTAGTAGAGGAGGAGGAAAGGGGTGCGTTCCAATAGTTGAAAAATGCAATCTTTCCTCGTCCACTACCACTTCTCTCCTCTGTGCCCCGGAAAAGGACGTTTCATCATAATTAAAATATTCACCTTTGACCCGGGTCCTTCATTGTTAGGCCTATGTACATTATAAATACATAAAAGTCTATAAATAATACATGCAGGTGGGAAAAAAATGTATCACACAACATGTAATTGTAAGAAGATAATGTTGTTTGCATACGTTTTTAAGGTAATATACAACACTGTTCAAACGTGCCCCACTACGTGTCCAATGTGCCCCTCCCTCCCCTACGCACTCAAAGCTTGGGAGCTTGCACTCTGGAGCATGGAAGCACGGTAGCACGGAAACTTTTGCTCAGTTCATGGTGACATCTGACCTATAACCTTTAACATTTCCTGTAACTATCGGGGAAATTCTGACGAGTAAGTAGGCTAAACCTGAGAGGCATAACGTCGTTCGCTGGCATTGTACTGTATTGGCTGTTACTGAAATATTCTGACATAACCAGCAATATCAGTAACAGTTGAATTATCCTTTTTGCTAGCGTTCTTACTCCAGAAAAGTCAGTGGAAGGCAGCAATGGCTAGGAAGACAGCCTATTCATTACATCATTGAATTCCTTTAAGTAAACAATCAACCCTTATTGTTTTTGCATTGTAGACAATCGTGTCTGTGTTTTGATTATCTTTGCGCTGTTTACCAGAGCGTGAACAACTGGGGGTCGCCTACGCAGTTAGTAGAAACGGAGCCGATAATGTTTGTGGGGTGCTTCTGGGGTGGTTTTCCATTGAAATGGAGAAAAGACGAGCAGCTGCCAGAATAAGACGGCGGACCATTATTGAAAACGGCATCTGACGAAGGCAAACCATCCGGAGAGCTGGGGCGAAGAGGAGGGCTTTTCTTCGTAGGACAATTGCGCGTGTCAGCACCGACATAGGTTGTCCCACTTGTTACATTGGTGTCTGGAAGTGGGATAAAACTATACGCCTTGCTTTTCGGTGTACTTTTTTTTTTTAAGCTAGCTGAAGAATTGAAAATGGCAGGTGCTAGACAAAAATACAGTGAAAGGTTTGCGTGTGGAAGCTGACAGGAAAGAAAGCTTAACAGCGACAAATGGCAGCTATGCTGGACACCCCACCACTACCCAGAGCACGGCAATTACTGCAAGACCTGGAGATGCTGGGAAAAGAACGGGATAGTCACCATTCTAGGAGTAACAGGGATATCGCTGGCAGCGAAACCGACACAGAAGCGGGTAAGAGTCATTAGTCTACTTTCAAGTACGAATTCGAATGGGAAGCGAAATTAAATAATTTGAGCGAGGAGCTAAAGATAGCTAAACTGACCCGCTCGATTGAGGAAGAGACATAGGTAAAAACTGCCTGTGCTAGATAAGCTACCCAGTTATGATGATGTCGTTGCTCACATTGAAGAGATGGAAGAGTTAGCTATGGTCCGACATGGCCGCGGTTCTGACAACTGCTGGGATGAAAATGAAAGGTGAGAAACAGCCGCAGTCTGACAGGATGCAGGGAGAGAGAAACTGAATAAAAATAAACTGAAACCTCGGTTTGACGGATGGACATCTTGGGAGGCATACAAAGCAAAATTTTAACTGATTGCTCAAGCTAATGGCTGGTCTCACTGTGAAAAGGTGGCTCAGCTTGCTGCTGCATTGGAGGGAGATGCGTTGCGTGCACTCCTTGATCTGAGCGAGAACGAAACCTCCCAGTACTCGGAGGTCGTGGCTGCTCTCGAAAGCCACTTTGGGAGCCCTGAACCAGCCACTGGGTTACGCCAGCAGTTGGCTGCCCGCTCCCGCCAGCCAGAAGAGAAGCTGGGTATCCACAGTTTAGTGCTGATGTTCACCATAATCTAGCCATAATCTAGCATTCCTGCATGGCTTAACCTCTTTGTGCAGAAGCCAAATTGGGCCAATTTTCGCCTGTTTTGCACTGTTCTGTTTAAACCTTTATAACTACAGTTGTGCTCACCACACACACTTGTTTAATGGCTTAAATTGGAGAAGACCCCTGTACCTTTGTGTGTCTTAGATTAAAATAATAAAATGTCATAATCTTCATATAGATTATGGGCTGTAAATGCACAAACTCTTTGCAAAAAAAACAAAAACGAGGTTGTCATTCTTAGTTTACAGTACACTTCTGAAAGGAAAAGATGTAAAACAGGTCATATTTTACTGTCCTGGTGCACACACCACTTGTCAACATGTGTACAGAATTTTAGGGGGATATGTCAATCTGCTCAGGTTCCATAAGCTAATTTGTAAACAGTGTATCCTGGTGTCCCTTAGGGTGTCCAAATCTATCCAAATGGATAAAATGTGCATCACAGTAAATCAAGAGATAATCAGCTTTTTTCAACAGATAAAGTATTCTGACTCATAAAACACATGTTTGTATCAACTAAATGAGGAAATTTTCATTTTTTTCCAAATAATTTGGGTTTTGATATATAGGGGTCCAAAAACCTCTCCGAAAATGAATACAATGCTTTTTTTGTCCATATGAAGCATTTTATTATGTTCTTTGAGGTAGTAGGATCATTACAATCACTTCACATTCAGAGGGTGATACATTTATTAGCTCCAGTTCAGTTTATGGTTCCAGAAATGTATTTCTTTCCCCTGGTACACACTGAAGTCACTGATGTGTAGCCCGTCTTGCTGTCAGCCAGGACAAATAACTTGAAGCCCCACTTTGTTGGCTTGTCCTTCAAGTATTGTTTCATCCCATGCCAAGCTTTTGAGGCTACCATGCGTTCATCAATGGCCAGGTTCCGATGAGGGTGGTAGTAAGCCCTGCATGCAATCAGGATCTGGTCATGCAAAGGCTTCAGGCGAAACAGGCCATAATAACCTGCTTGGCCTTTCAGCTGGTCATTGATGGCATCTGCTGTTGTGTCGCTCATGTGGAGGAATGCACAAATGGCCTCATACCTGTAGCCCGGCATCACACTGCAGGGAAAGGGGTGCTTGTGAAGCCGGTCCTTCCTCCATAGGTCACGGGCAGCAGATGTCTTGACAAGACCCAGGTACAGGACGATGGACAGATATTTTTGCATGTCCTCAGCATCCACATCAGACCATGGTGTATGCAGTCCCTGAGCATGTTTACGGGCTGCGTTGCCATTTGTGTTGTCACAGAGGAGCTTGAGGACATGTGTGCTGAAGAACAGCCGAAAGAGATCCAGGGGGCTGTAGGCTAGGGAGCTGCGTGTTTAGTCGACTAGTTGATTAAACGTTGCTACCCTCGCTAGTCGGCACCAGAAATACTAGTCGGTTAAACTTATTATTTTATTAATGTACACATTTAAATTACATATTGACAAAATTTGCACTGAAATTTCATGTTTTCCTGGTCAAATGTTGCTTTATAAAAAAAGGAGCATCCGATACTAATGTTAACAACGCCAGATTAAATTATTTATTTTTTTTAACTAAGGAAAAAAACTGAACGGATTAGCCTGTTTGCCCTGCAAGTTAAACCAGCGAGGTGGAAAGAGTAAGTAGGCCTACCGCGTTGTTGAATAGCCCAATAAAACTAATCTAATGTCACGTCGATCAGAAAGTGATTAACGGTTTCAAATGGCTCTTATAATATACGCAATATTTTTCCGGACAATGTTTAACCTTATAGATTAAATTGTGCTCAATTTTGACTGTTTTCTGAGTGTTTTCTTACTTTTAGATTAGTCGACTAGTCTAAATTTAAACTTCCGTTTCAACGTCAGGGAAATTAGTCGTTAGGAACATCCCTACTGTAGGCCTGCTGAAGGTCTAGCTGCACTCCTGGGGTCCTCTGGGGGCAGAAGGGGAACTGATGAGGCTCTTCATCCTCATCCGCCATGTCGTGCCATCCGTCCTCAGACTCGGGCTCCTCGCGGTGAGCAGAGACAGCAGGGCCTCCTTGACCTCGTGACCAGAGTCCTGCGGGGATCAGGAGCAGATTTCTGCCCTGAATTATTTAAAAGAAAGCAAAATAAAAAAAGTGCACAATAAGAGCCACATAGTGTACTATGTTGTGAATCAAAAATGAAAATGCTAGGCTTTTCCAAAAACATTTAATAAATGCTACATTTGACATGGAGACTGCGATTCAGATTTACCCTAAATTAAGTTAGTTTACTTTATTTCGGTCATTAACATTTTCTTAATGTGTAGAAAGATATAATTCAATAATAATAAGTACTTTGACTGAAAATGTGTACCTACCCTTCTTACAATATACATTTTACCCTTTAAGAATTACAAAAATGTATTAGAATTACAAAAATAATTACTTTTTGTAATTCTTTTCTAAATTAAGTTGTTACTTTAGTCTTACAAATATCACAAAAATCAATACTAACCAGTGACACTGGATTGCCATTCACAACCAGCAACAATGTCATAAGTTAGTTTATGGCCCATGCATGCTAATGCATGGCTAAGCTATGTATCAACAGGCCTACTTATTATACAATACATGATATGACTTATGCTACCATTTAGCCACAAGAAATTAGATAATGCTATATTTTACATGACTACTGTGACTAAAATTCAACCGATGCACAAATAAAGTTATTTTTAATTTAATACAGTTAATACTTACATGTCAAGAGCCACATCTTCGCCCTGGGCAAAAGCATCTTCTACAAAAGAGTCGATGCTTTCAGCCTCAGATCCTTCTTCACTCTCTCCCTCCGACTCGCTCCTAAAAATCTCCTCCACTACATCCGACAGGGACATATATTTTTTGGCCATCATATATATATATATATATATATATATATATAAAAATACTAATTTACTCGAATCTCAATGTAATAATGATGACTCACGGTGTGCGCATTAGCAGGCTGAATTGCGATCTAAAATGGCTTCCGGATGTGTGCAACCAGGCACGATGTTACGCGTGGATAGCGATCGGCTAGTTAAATTCGCGTATGGGAATGCCATACCATTTCAGAAAGCTTAGGATGTACTGTATTGGACTATATAAGTGTCAATTAAAATAATGTTTGCGTGACGGATTTACAAGTGCATCTTTTGAATGCGATCATTACGCACGGCCATTTTAGATCATGGACACATGTTGAGAAAAGGATGCAATATTAAAAACGGGTCAACCAAGACAAAAAATAACCTCAGATTCTTGCAGGGGACATCTTAATCTTTATAACCAAAGGTAAGGTTACGAGTTTATTTCATATTTTACCGGAGCTTTTTATCGCAAAAGAAAGTTATGTGGTGACAAGGAAACATCACTCGTTTTTTTTCCTGTGGAGTGAGTAATCATGTTGACAGTTTTACTGGTATGTATTCAGAATCTTGGAAGGTGTTTCTTGCTGCTGTGATAGTAAACGATTTTTTGGTGATGAAATAAAAACTTTAATTAACTTGCAAATGTGTTTAAATGTCTGCTATCTTACATGTGGTCGGGTCCATTGTAGATGTAGTAGTAGCTACAGTGTAGCAGCATAGCATGCTACGTTCATGAATTACAAGCTAATGGTGGCAGATAGAAACGTGATATTAACCCCTTAGTGCAGATAGTCTATTTTGTCTCGCATGCGAGACAGTTTTACGCAACTGAGACACGCGTTGCTCCTGCAGCCAAACTATTAGTGGAAAACCCAAACGCGGTATTTTAACTTTATTGGTAGACGATTCGCGACGATTTCTGGCCAATGCGTAGTTTCTAAGTGTCACTATCTTTCCGTAGCAAGTCCATTTAACAAGCACTCCCCACCCAGCCTATACCTACCCATGCGTGACATAGTGGGCAATAGCGTCTATGTTGGGAGTTCATAAATATATGTATTCATCATATAATATCAGAATTCCGTCCAGCAACCAGATAAACCCACCAATAGCCCGACCGTATGCAAATACAGCGGTGCAAATCGCTGCTCAATCAATACCGACATAAACAAGTGAAATCATACAATGCCATTCTACTATCAATATCTGCTATTAAATATGGAATTCGTGTGCAATCCTCCCGTGGATTTAAGCGTAGATATGTCCCTTTCAAGATTCCGTGGTCATTTATTGTCTTGGACAATCCGTTTGAAAAATACACAGCGCATTGGAACACTATTAGACAAACAAAACTAGCTCTGCGTAACCCCCCCTTCCTGATTGCACAGTCGTGACGCTTTCAAATTTATTCTGGTTTGATCGACAATTGTTTTATCCAATAGAAGGCACGACAAGCTTCCCAAAAGTAATTTACATGTGTAATTGAAAGCTTGGATTAACTATTTAAGGGCGAGCGTAACTGCAATACTTGTTATATCACGACAATTTTACGCACACATGCGCAGATGACGCATTTGGTTTGACGCATTTGGTATGACGCATTTGGTATTACGCAATAAAACTGCGCGCAACTTTGAAGAGACTTTTTAGTAGTTTTCACCCGAAGTCGGTCAGAAGAGGACAACAACAGAGATTCTTCTAATACCTGTAGCATAGATTCTGTGGAAGAGGTGCCTATCAATATGGGGAAGATATCCTCCTCCTCCTCGACACTGCTTGTAATATTTTGATTATATACATTCGTTTTTCCACTGCGTGCTATATTTTCGTTATTTTTGTATTTGCATCGGTCGTAATAGACCACTGTTAGCCTGCTAATAATGCTGAACATATTTGAAAACACACTTTTTCAGACTCCACCTTGAATAACTACATGTATAAGGCAAATTATATAGTACGTTCTTTCCGTTTATTTTGTATTTTCTATTTGGTTTAGCTATCTCATAGCTTAGAATGTATAGCTGACTGTATTCGGTTGATGACTAGCGATAGCTTCTACGTTGGGAGAAAGTAGCGCTTTCGTGACTTTGCTTCGTAGATTGTGTCTATGACCTTCAATATGCACTTATTGTACGTCGCTTTGGATAAACGCGTCTGCCAAATAACTGTAATGTATTGATACTATTGTGTTCGTGCCATTCCCGTAGTGGCTCGTGGTGGCCTGCTTTGTTAGAATTCATAGCTTTCACAATGAAATTGAGTATTTTAGCGCTGTTCTGTTTGGTTGCTCAGTCGTACGTTATAAACTCCTCAAAAAAAGTTCGGAAACGTTATTTCGGTCGATTATTCCTCCCCTTTAATAATACCAATTGGTATTGTATTTTATATCGTTGGAAAGCCTGATTAGTCACCTTTACAACGAGGTACAACTTGTAAGGATCGTGCATTCGTGGAATGAGCAACACAGCTAACCGTGTGGGTAGCGGGCCAAAAAAATGTGCCTAAATCCCCTGCAATATTCTTCTGTTGGTATTCACTCTCGTTTTGAGTTGCTTGGTGGACTGGATGATTGCACTCTCCCACAGTAATAAGGAAAAAACAACACATATTGGCCATTTTTACACTTTATTCATTTTACACTGTCAGGGACCTCAGTAGCGTGTGGAAGATCCATACGCAGCCACAACAGCTTGGCACCTCCTCCTCATGCTGGTCACCAGCCTGGTCACACACTGCTGTGGGATGGCATCCCATTCCTCGGTGCCAATCAGGTGCCAGTCACACACCTGTGACTGGCATACACCTGCCAGCACTTGAAGCTCAAAACGAGAGTGAATACCAACAGAAGAATATTGCAGGGGATTTTGGCACATTTTTTTGGGCCGCTACCCACACGGTTAGCTGTGTTGCTCATTCCACGAATGCATGATCCTTACAAGTTGTACCTCGTTGTAAAGGTGACTAATCAGGCTTTCCAACGATATAAAATACAATACCAATTGGTATTATTAAAGGGGAGGAATAATCGACCGAAATAACGTTTCCAACCTTTTTTTTAGGAGTTTATTTTATGCCTCGATTTGCCGTGAAGCTAGAACATTGGTAGTGTTTTCCGATATTATTTTATTGTATTGTAATTTCTTTGTGCATAATGTACTCTATGGGGTATTAGTATATCCATGGGTGATGCTTTTCACTTAGGGAATGGAAAATATGTATTCAAATGTACTGTGTCCAGATGTGTGCAAGATGAATGTAAAATAAATAAATTAAATAAATAAGCAACAGTTGTGAAACACACTACAGAGTAATGCCATCCTAGAGCACGCAACAAAATATAACATAATGTAGCATACAGAAGAAAGTGTTTACTGAAGTACAAGAGTGAATGATTTCATATTTAGCTGTGTGTACCACAGTGTTATAATGCTTCTGCATTATGTAATTTCTTCCTATAACATGCTTGACCCTCCACCTCTGCCACTCCAGCAGTGCCCTCTACTGTTCAGAGTGAAGCCACTGCAGGACCAGATCCTTACAGCATACTGAAGACCGTGCCATTGATGAGTGCATGTTGGCCACGAAGGCACCGCACAGGATGAAGCAGTATATGAAGGATAATGGTGAAAAAATGGCACACTTGGCATCAAACACTGAACTGAAACTGTGCAATATCAATGTTTTCATCCATTAAGTGATCGTAAGGTAAAATGTATATGCTTTATAAAGGACAAAAGGCTTTTTAATAATTTCTCGGAGAGGTTTTGGGTAGGTTATTGGACACCTAGATATCCACCCCCCTGTACTGATCCAAAATAATTCCCACATGAAAATGATAAAAAGGTGAGTTAAATGAGTCAAAACGGTTGATTTGCACTGAAATGTATGATTAGTTTAAGATTTACAGCTATTCACATTTTAGCCAATTTGGATAGGTTTGGAGACCCTGGGTACATCAGGCTACACTGCTTACATTTCGTGTCATAGATCTTTAGTAGTTCTGTATATCACCCTGCGATTATTGAATGCTTGTGGACAAGGAGTTTATGATCCAGGAAATGTGTAGTTTTACCTGTTTCACTTATGTAGCTCTCAGTATTTTGAAGAAATATGTTTTGTTATGCTTTTTTTTGAAAAGTTTTGCTTGCATTTCCGGAACTTTATTTTGACTTAAATTATGAAAATAAACAAATCTAAGTTTGTACAAAAAATGGTACACCGGTTTTGTTTCATTTAAGCCATTTACCAAGTTTATGTGATGCTCACACCTGGAGTTATAAAGCCTTAAACAGAGTACCCCCATGATTTACCAAATATGCCATCTGCACTAAGGGGTTAAGCACGCTGATAGGATATTAAGTACTGATTATGATCATATGCGGTTATGGTGATAAATACGGTAATATCCATATTTTCGTAACTAGCATATAACTAGCGACGTATTTATGACGTGTCATAAAAAAGTAGAAAACGTGTGCGTCTCTGCCACTAGGGGCCAGCACTAACAGGTTAAGGCCGGAAACTTTGAGACATCATGTGCGTTTAGCTGCCCCCACCTCTCTTGAAAATGCCCTTAGCCAGGCCATTGCTGTTGAGGAGATTTTGACAGAGGGATGAATGGGAAATATGGGAGCTGACATGTACTCCCCACAAGTGAGACCTGATCTTCCTGGAGCACGAGGTGGAGCAGCGGCTGAAATAAGTGAACTGTGGGCAGCCGAGAGCGACGTACATAGTGCATTTCCGAACTTGGAACAAGTGCGTTAAAACAACCCTAAAAGGTTTTGTTTTTTTGGGGGGGTAACCACACAATATTGATGATTGGCATGTGAATAATAAGTAACCAATAAGTAAGTAACAATAATATGTAACCAATAAGCTAATAAGTAACCTTACAATTATTAACTAGAAGCTTGAACAACTTAAACAAGGATTCATAAAACATAATCAAGGGAAGTCACAAGGAGGTAGGGAGGGGTGGAGAGAGGTGCAGCTTGAAGAGGTGAGTCTTCAATCTGCGCTTGAAGGCGGTCAGACTAGTATTAAGAGGGGGGTACCAGTCGTCCTGAGGAGGCAGAACGCAGGGATCTGGCAGGTGTGTAGGGTCTGATGAGCTTTTGGATGTATGGAGGGGCAGATCCTCGGACTGCCTGGAAGGCGAGCACCAATGTTTTGAATTTGATTCAAGCCATCATAGGTAGCCAGTGGAGGTCAATGAGCAGGGGGGTGACATGGGAGTGTCGGGGGAGGTTGAAAACTGAAGGATAAGCTGAAGGGGTCTAATGGCTGATGCTGGCAGGCCAGCCAGGAGAGAGTTGCAATAGTCCAGGCGGGACAGCACTATCGCCTGGACCAGGAGCTGGGTTGAGTGGGTGGTGAGGAAGGGACGGATTCTTCTGATGTTGTACAGGAAGAACCTGCACGCCCGGGTTACTGTTGTGGATTTGAAGTGAAAATATCTCTCAGAGTTGTTTTCAGAAATTCAGAGTTTTTCAACTTTACCTCTCGAATTTCTCTAAGTGTTTAAACAAAGAGGACGAGACAGAATTTCAGAGACTTCTAGACTTTTATTCCTTACACCGCTCAATCAAAAGTCTAGTGTGAACCCCTCAGAGAGATATCACACTATTACATGTTTTCCATCAATTTTTATACAGTTTCTTTATCAGTTTATACATCCCATTTTTTGTCCATCTGACCTATTTGACCATACAGACACAGGCCATCTCTATCTCCGCCTTTCTTCGAGAACTTTCCAAACTTTTCCTTTGTAGGGCCTACTCCTATTGGATTGTATCTAGGTGACACCTGGGTTCTCAACCACCCGGCTCCGCCCCACAAAGATAGCTCTCAAAATCTCCCCCCTTAGATCCCCAGCCACCCATCTCCAGCTCTGTGTGCCCCCCCCTATGGCATCGCCTGTTTTTTAGGCCTGAGAAACCACCTCGTATCAGACCCTGGTTGCTTGGATACTATCTAAGTTCTCCTCCAAATTTCTGAACTGCTGACTGTGTGTAAAAAATAACAATGGCTTCAACTTTTATAGTCAGACTCAGCGTTCATATTCACAGAAATGTCTATATCTCACTGTGACCATTCTATTTATTAACTTTATGGGATTCTGTGAAAATGCATTTTAATTAATATATTACTATGTGTTTCTGTGCTTATTTTGTACTGAACCTTGGTCGGTCAGACACCAGGTGTCTGAGAATATCTGTTTGCCCAGGAGCGCCTTGGACAGCGCTCAACACAATCATTGTTATGGGAACATCTTATCATCTTATCAGACTCTCTGGACCTTTTGAAGGAAACTGCTTTTTATAGACAGAGAGTCTGTTTCTGTGCTTTGTGTTCACATAATGTGATTCCATATATATATATCTCACCATGTGTTTGAGTGCTCATGATACATTTTCAAATATAATCAATACATATTATCACAGGTAATATAGTTTAAAGGTAATACATATTCAAATATAGTCAATACATATTATCACAGGTAATATAGTTTAAAGGTGATACATATTCAAATATAGTCAATACATATTATCACAGGTAATATAGTTTAAAAGTGATACATATTCAAATATAGTCAATACATATTATCACAGGTGACCAATGGATTTAATGGAATTCCCAACATTACCACTGCAATGTTCTCGGGGAGGGACAGCCTGTTGTCCATCACCACTCCGAGGTTCCTGGCACAGGGCGTTGGGGTCAGTGGAGTGTCCCCTAGGGAAATGGAGAGATTGAGAGGGTGAGAGGTTAGAGCAGGAATGTAGATGAGCTCAGTCTTGCCTGGATTGAGCTTGAGATGGTGGTTGTCCATCCAGCTCTGGATGTCTCTCAGGCAAGCGGAGATGCGGGCTGACACCTGAGTGTCAGAGGGTAAGAAGGAGAGAAAGAGTTGAGTATCGTCAGCATAGCAGTGGTAAGAAAGACCATGAGCAGTGATAACAGATGTAAAGTTTTTTTTAATTAATTTGACACTTAGTTTTATTACGTAGTCTATACTCAAATCCTATATTGTTTAGAATAATTATCAAGGAACGAACATTAAATGCTTTCATTTTCAGTAACGTTCAGTATGATTCTTAAGTTCTCTATTGTGAGCATTTCACTGTCTGCATGCAAGTAAAACATATAGTGAACAAGACATGTATTATTACCTCACTGAACTGAACTGAATTGTAATTACAGGCAGCTACAGGTTAGGGCAAACGATTTTATATACGGACAGTGTGACACAAGACAATGACATTTTCAAAACTGTCAGGCTAATTACAGGCAGCGCACTGACAATGACATTCAATAATGACATATGAACTAATTATACATTTTTATTATTTACAGCCTCTGACATCAAATTGCCACATCAACACAACTGTGATGCCACAGTTCAAGCCAGACTTCCGGCTTTCAAGACGAGCCATACAGGCCCAAATATTAGACAAGCCAAATATTGCCCAGCAGGGCTCATGGCTGGGGTCATGAGCTGCATGCCCTTGTTTTTATTTATTGGGGGGGCTATTGACGAGTGCCACATCAGGATCAAGCCCCCTGGTGAGCCCAGTCGCATGTGCGACCTCAACCGCAAGCTCTTCCCATCAGTCCAAATGCAGGCTATCTGTGATGCTGTCTGAAAATAAAAAATAAAAATTGTACCCTGTATCGGTCCACGACTCCAGGATACTGAGGGGCACTGTACTCTCCACCAGGGTACTTCCTGTTAGGTGATGGTGGCTATCCATGCCTGGAAGGTCCCATCTGCCTCATCACTCTATTCAGGGAGCCTGTACAGGGGAGGGTTGAGGCAAGGTTCAACAGGCATCATGTGAGGGCACGGTCCATTATAGAGTGTGCCTTTGGAATGCTGAAGACCAAAGTATCTGAGGAGTATCTTCCTGGGTGCCTTGGAGGTCCGACCAGACTTTTCCCCAACGGTTGTGGTGGCCTGCACCATCCTCCCCAACCTTTTTCTCTCAGTGGGAGATGTCCTGGAGGTGGAGGAAGAGGACAGAGAAATGGAGGACTACCAGGACGCAGATGAGTGGCGGTCAAGCTTTGCGAGCCAGACTAGCTGCACAGCTTTCAGCCCCAATTAATACAGTGAGGGAACTGCAGGACCACGATTATCTGTAGCTGACAAATCAACACAAAATAACATTGTTAATTAAAATGAGTTTCCTTTAGTCTATGTCTTGAGGTATTAATTGCACTAATCAGTTTTTCCTGTACCTTGAGGTTTTTTTTGCACCAATAATTTTTTTGGGAGGCAATGAACTTGATTCATGGTGTACAAAATAAAAAGCTTTGTCAGACCAGTTAATGCTGTAAAAATTGTGGCACACAACATGCATGTAAAACAGCTGCCAATTAGAATATTTTACAGACTGTTATACATATTCATAGCACACTGCAATACATTAACATATATACCTACTGTTATGTCCGGTGAGAACAGGAACCCAATAGCAGGCAGGAATGAACAAAAAACGATGTTTTATTCCAGAAGGAACAAAATCACAGTCCAGGGGGAAGTCAAGACAGGCAGGGTTCATACACGGGAAGGCACAGCAGAGGTACAAAATCAGAATCCAGTAGCAGGGTAGCGAGAACACGGACTGAGGTCGAAGCCGGGAAATCAATGACACGAAAAACAAACCAAAGAACAGACCACAAAAACTCAAACAAACTCAAAACTAACCTAAACTCGAAACTCGGAACAGATAACTAACACTCGAAACACAGAAAACAAAAACTCGGAAAAAACAGATAACGAACTCGGGGAACTTACAGGCAACAGACAAAGCTACAACTAGGTATATTAGAATGACGAACTCGCGACGAGGAACAAAGACAGCAGGTATAAATGCATGTGTAGACAGGTGCAAACACTTAGCTCGAGAATAGCAGGAAATGGAAAAAGCGAGAGAGCTGAGCCACGTAACAAGGCAATTAGTAATTCGTTAGTAATTATCCTATCCTAGCCCTGTCGTTAGTAAATTAGTTAACAAGACAATGACTGGATACGTAAGGAAACACTAAACAGCTGTGGAAACGTGATGAGAATTAAATTGTTAGTTTGTGTTAGTAATAATTCTATTAAACCCTGACGTTAGTAGATTAGTTAACCACCCCGTGTTTAGCCAGTTAGTAATTAATAAGTCCTATATAAATGTTAGTAGTGCAGGGTAATACAAACGAAGTGTACAGAAACGAAAGTAAAACTCCGTGAGAGGGAGCGAGAGATACAGCACAGAACGCAAGGCTGCGGAAAACATGGAAAAATGTATGCTACCGAAACTGACAATACTATACATGACAGAAATACATAACAAACTCAGAACATGACAGTACCCCCCCCCCAAGGGACGGCTTCCAGACGTCCCCAACAGTACATAACACTAAGCAGGGTGGGTGGTGGGGGACCGGAGGAGGGATAATGGGATAGCAGGCAATGATGCAATAGTTCAGGGGGGGTGAAAAGTTTGTAAAGTCCAGAATGCAGAGCAGGGTGGGTGGAGGGGGTCCGGAGGAGGGAAACTCGGATGGAAGGTAATAGTTTGGGAGGGTGAAAAGGACTCGGGGTGAAATGTCCGGGATGCTGAGCAGGGTGGGTGGAGGGGGTCCGGAGGAGGGAAAAAATGACAGGACGGCGGCGCAGGAGTGACCGCTCAGGCGGCCGGAGGCGCAGGAGTGACCGCTCAGGCGGACGGAGGCGCAGGAGTGACCGCTCAGGCGGACGGAGGCGCAGGAGTGACCGCTCAGGCGGACGGAGGCGCAGGAGTGACCGCTCAGGCGGCCGGAGGCGCAGGAGTGACCGCTCAGGCGGCCGGAGGCGCAGGAGTGACCGCTCAGGCGGCCGGAGGCGCAGGAGTGACCGCTCAGGCGGACGGAGGCGCAGGAGTGACCGCTCAGGCGGACGGAGGCGCAGACAGTGCCGCTCAGGCGGACGGAGGCGCAGACAGTGCCGCTCAGGCGGACGGCGGCGCAGACAGTGCCGCTCAGGCGGACGGCGGCGCAGACAGTGCCGCTCAGGCGGACGGCGGCGCAGACAGGACCGCTCAGGAGGACGGCGGCGCAGACAGGACCGTTCAGGAGGCCGGCGGCGCAGACAGTACCGCTCAGGAGGACGGCGGCGCAGACAGGACCGATCAGGAGGAAGGCTGCGCAGACAGGGCCGCTCCGGGGACCGGCGGCAATGGCTGCATCGCTCAGGGGGCCGGCGGCGACGGCTGCATCGCTCAGGGGGCCGGCGGCGACGGCTGCATCGCTCAGGGGCCCGGCGGCGACGGCTGCATCGCTCAGGGGGCCGGCGGCGACGTCTGCATCGCTCAGGACAGGAGGCTAGCGGGCTCGGCCACTCAGGACAGGAGGCTAGCGGGCTCGGCCGCTCAGGACAGGAGGCTAGCGGGCTCGGCCGCTCAGGACAGGAGGCTAGCGGGCTCGGCCGCTCAGGACAGGAGGCTAGCGGGCTCGGCCGCTCAGGACAGGAGGCTAGCGGGCTCGGCCGCTCAGGACAGGAGGCTAGCGGGCTCGGCCGCTCAGGACAGGAGGCTAGCGGGCTCGGCCGCTCAGGACAGGAGGTTAACTGGTCCCGCCATTTGAGAGGAGGCAGGGAACGGGACGGGACTGGTGGCGTGGAAAGGGACCGGACTGGTGACGTGGAACGGGACGGGCCCGGAGGCCCGAGACCGGACGGGACGGGGGAAATGGACAGGGGCGGGACAGGAGGCATGGACCGGGGCGGGACAGGAGGCATTGACCGGGGCGGGACAGGAGAGCTGGGACGGAACGGGACAGGAGAGCTGGGACGGAACGGGACAGGAGAGCTGGGACGGAACGGGACAGGAGAGCTGGGACGGAACGGGACAGGAGAGCTGGGACGGAACGGGACAGGAGAGCTGGGACGGGACGGGACCGGAGAGCTGGGACGGGACGGGACAGGAGAGCTGGGACGGGACGGGACAGGAGAGCTGGGACGGGACGGGACAGGAGAGCTGGGACGGAAAGGGACAGGAGAGCTGGGACGGAAAGGGACAGGAGAGCTGGGACGGAAAGGGACAGGAGAGCTGGGACGGGACGGGACAGGAGAGCTGGGACGGGACGGGACAGGAGAGCTGGGACGGGACGGGACAGGAGAGCTGGGACGGGACGGGACAGGAGAGCTGGGACGGGACGGGACAGGAGAGCTGGGACGGGACGGGACAGGAGAGCTG
This sequence comes from Ilyophis sp. 1 JC-2022, assembly GCA_022702515.1. Taxonomy (NCBI): domain Eukaryota; kingdom Metazoa; phylum Chordata; class Actinopteri; order Anguilliformes; family Synaphobranchidae; genus Ilyophis; species Ilyophis sp. 1 JC-2022. The sequence goes on along the minus strand of CM040406.1, from coordinate 130,263,096 downwards.
GGACGGAAAGGGACAGGAGAGCTGGGACGGAAAGGGACAGGAGAGCTGGGACGGGACAGGAGAGCTGGGACGGGACGGGACAGGAGAGCTGGGACGGGACGGGACAGGAGAGCTGGGACGGGACGGGACAGGAGAGCTGGGACGGGGCGGGACAGGAGAGCTGGGACGGGGCGGGACAGGAGAGCTGGGACGGAGCGGGACAGGAGAGCTGGGACGGGACGGTACAGGAGAACTGGGGCGGGGCGGGACAGGAGGCTTGGGCTGGGAAGGAAAGACGAGGGATCCTCCGTCAACGGGTGGCTGAGCCCGTCGACGGAGCCGGGAACCAGGACCCCATCGTTTCCTCCCGGGCCCATAGCCCCCCGGGCAAAAGGCAAGACGGGTACCTTCAAAATTAGATGGTGTGGGGTTGTGGCTAGGCTCAGAGCTATCCAGTTGGAGAGAGACCACTCCGAGCCTAACGGAGTGGGAGCTGGGAGGAGGAGTCCGGAGTGATGGGTAGTGGTCGGCATGACGGCGGGCAAACTCCGGATTTTGCCCCCAGACTCCCATGAGGTATTCCTCATAGGAATCTGAGCCGAATGGGTCGAAAGCCATAGTGTAGATGGGCCTGCTGGGTCCCAGATGGCGAGTTCGTACTGTTATGTCCGATGAGAACAGGAACCCAATAGCAGGCAGGAATGAACAAAAACGATGTTTTATTCCAGAAGGAACAAAATCACAGTCCAGGGGGAAGTCAAGACAGGCAGGGTTCATACACGGGAAGGCACGGCAGAGGTACAAAATCAGAATCCAGTAGCAGGGTAGCGAGAACACGGACTGAGGTCGAAGCCGGGAAATCAATGACACGAAAAACAAACCAAAGAACAGACCACAAAAACTCAAACAAACTCAAAACTAACCTAAACTCGAAACTCGGAACAGATAACTAACACTCGAAACACAGAAAACAAAAACTCGGAACAGACTCGGAAAAAACAGATAACGAACTCGGGGAACTTACAGGCAACAGACAAAGCTACAACTAGGTATATTAGAATGACGAACTCGCGACGAGGAACAAAGACAGCAGGTATAAATGCATGTGTAGACAGGTGCAAACACTTAGCTCGAGAATAGCAGGAAATGGAAAAAGCGAGAGAGCTGAGCCACGTAACAAGGCAATTAGTAATTCGTTAGTAATTATCCTATCCTAGCCCTGTCGTTAGTAAATTAGTTAACAAGACAATGACTGGATACGTAAGGAAACACTAAACAGCTGTGGAAACGTGATGAGAACTAAATTGTTAGTTTGTGTTAGTAATAATTCTATTAAACCCTGACGTTAGTAGATTAGTTAACCACCCCGTGTTTAGCCAGTTAGTAATTAATAAGTCCTATATAAATGTTAGTAGTGCAGGGTAATACAAACGAAGTGTACAGAAACGAAAGTAAAACTCCGTGAGAGGGAGCAAGAGATACAGCACAGAACGCAAGGCTGCGGAAAACATGGAAAAATGTATGCTACCGAAACTGACAATACTATACATGACAGAAATACATAACAAACTCAGAACATGACACCTACAGATATATTTGCAGTTGCAGTGTAATATGAATACCTATAAAATTCAGTAAAATATTCAAATTGACAGCCATTTGAAATGCATGTGTGCCACAATGTTTACAGCATTAACTGTGGTCCGATAATGCAGATAAAGCTTTGTATTTTGTACACCATGAATTTGGCCCAGAAATTATCATAACTGAACCTTCTAAAATGCTGCATATACCAATGCTGGTTCATTCCTATATTAAACTAAAATCTAATATTTTCACAGAGGATACAAGAGCAAAAATATCAGATCAAGTAATGTTAGACAGTGAGTAATAATAAAGACTGAAGCAAGCATGAAATCCCAAAACAGATCGGCCCTCCTTGTGAATTCCTGCTTTAGCTAAATAATTAAATAAATGAAATGATTTATACCACAGGTATTTTCAATGGAGGTTTTTATTAAATTTGTCACTCCTTTCTGCAGCCTCTCTCTCCCTTCTCTCCTGCCGCTCCACCTCTGCTCTGGTCCTGACCTTATCCTTCCCTGCCTCCTGCCATATAAACTGCCGCAGCTCACTACTGTAGCCTCGCTTTCTCTTCTTCGACAGGACAGGGGACATACAGGTGCAGCTCAAAAAATTAGAATATTGTGAAAAAGTTCAATATTGTTTGTCACTCATTTCAGAAAGTGAAACTCAATATTCAATAAAGTTCAATATTGGAAACTCATGGTGTCACACTCTAATCAGCTAATTAACTCAAAACACCTGCAAAGGTTTCCTGAGCCTTTAAATGGTCTCTCAGTCTGGTTTAGTAGGCTACACAATCATGGGGAAGACTGCTGACTTGACAGATGTCCAGAAGACAGTCATTGCCACAAAAGGTCATTGCTAAAGAAGCTGGTTGTTCACAGAGTGCTGTATCCAAGCATATTCATAGAAAGTTGAGTGGAAGGAAAAAGCGTGGTAGGAAAACGTGCACAAGCAACAGGGATAACCGCAGCCTTGAGAGGATTGTCAAGCAAAATCCATTCAAGAATTTTGGGGGAGCTTCACAAGGAGTGGACTGAGGCTGGAGTCAGTGCATCAAGAGCCACCACGCACAGACAAATCCAGGACATGGGCTACAAATGTCGCATTCCTCGTGTCAAGCCACTCCCGAACCAGAGACAACGTCAGAAGCGTCTTACCTGGGCAAACCCCTTGGCGCAGATGGCATATTTGGTCAATCTTGGGGGTACTCTGTTTAAGGCTTTATAACTCCAGGTGTGAGCATCACATAAACTTGGTAAATGGCTTAGATGAAACAAAACCGGTGTACCATTTTTTGTATAAACTTAGATTTGTTTATTTTCATAATTTAAGTCAAAATAAAGTGCCGGAAATGCAAGCAAAACTTGCTTTTTAAATTTTATTTATTTATTTTACATTCATCTTGCACACATCTGGACACAGTAACTTTGAATACATATTTTCCATTCCCTAAGTGAAAAGCATCACCCATGGAGATACTAATACCCCATAGAGTACATTATGCACAAAAAAATTACAATACAATAAAATAATATCGGGAAAACACTGGCAATGTTCTAGCTTCACGGCAAATCGAGGCATAAAATATAAGGTATGACTGAGCAACCAAACAGAACAGCGCTAAAATACTCAATTTCATTGTGAATGAATGAATTCTAACAAAGCAGGCCACCACGAGCCAGTACGCGAACGGCACGAACACAATAGTATCATTACATTACAGTTATTTGGCAGACGCTTTTATCCAAAGCGACGTACAATAAGTGCATATTGAAGGTCATAGACACAATCTACGAAGCAAAGCCAAGAAAGCGCAACTTTCTCACAACGTAGGCGCTATCGCTAGTAATCAACAGTATACAGTCAGCTATACATTCTAAGCTATGAGATAGCAAAACCAAATAGAAAATAAAAAATAAACAGGAAGAACGTACTATATAATTGGCCTTATACATGTAGTTATTCAAGGTGGAGTCTGAAAAAGTGTGTTTTCAAATATGCTCAGCATTATTAGCAGGCTAACAGTGGTCTATTACGACCGATGCAAATAAAAAAATAACGAAAATATAGCACGCAGTGGAAAAACGAATGTATAGAATCAAAATATTACAAGCAGTAATACTTACATGTCGAGGAGGATATCTTCCCCATATTGATAGGCATCCTCTTCGACAGAATCTATGCTACCGGGATTAGAAGAATCTCCGTCGCTCTCCTCTTCTGACCCACTTTGAAAAATTGCTGAAAGGCACTTGACAGGCACGCGCACTTATATCGCGTAATACCTAATGCGTCATCTGCGCATAACTGCGTAAAATTGTCGTGATATAACAAGTATTGCAGTTACGCTCGCCCTTAAATAGTTCATCCAAGCTTTCAATTACACATGTAAATGACTTTTGGGGAAGTTTATCGTGCCTTCTATTGGATAAAACCATTGTCGATCAAACCAGAATAAAATTGAAAGTGTCACAACAGTGCAACCAGGAAGGGGGTTTTACGCAGAGCTAGTTTAGATTGTATAATCGGGTTCAAATGCGCTGTGTATTTTTCAAACGGATTGTCCAAGACAATAAATGACCACGGAATCTTGAAAGGGACATATCTACGCTTAAATCCATGGTAGGATTGCACATGAATTCCATATTTAATCGCAGATATTGATAGTAGAATGGCATTGTATGATTAGAGAATGATTTCACTTGTTTATGTAGGTATTGATTGAGCAGCGATTTGCACCGCTGTATTTGCATAAGGTGGGTTTATCTGGTTGCTATGACGGTATTCTAATATTATATGATGAATACATATATTTATTAACTCCAACATAGACGCTATTGCCCACTATGTCACGCATGGGTAGGTATAGACTGGGTGGGGAGTGCTTGTTAAATGGACTTGCTACGGAAAGATAGTGACACTTAGAAACTACGCATTGGCCAGAAATCGTCGCAAATCGTCTACCAATAAAGTTAAAATACCGCGTTTGTGTTTTCCACTGATAGTTTGGCTGCAGGAGCAACGCGTGTCTCAGTTGCGCAAAAAGGTCTCGCCGGCGAGACTATCTGCAGAAAGGGGCTAAGGAGAAAAAGAACTGGACTGTTGCTCAGTGGTCCAAAGTCCTCTTTTCAGATGAAAGTAAATTTTGCATTTCATTTTGAAATCAAGGTCCCAGATTGAGTGGAGAGGCACAGAATCCACGTTGCTTGAAGTCCAGTGTGAAGTTTCCACAGTCAGTGATGATTTGGGGTGCCATGTCATCTGCTGGTGTTGGTCCACTGTGTTTTCTGAAGTCTACAGTCAACGCAGCCATCTACCAGGAAATTTTTAGAGCACTTCATGCTTCCTTCTGCTGACAAGCTTGATGGAGATGCTGATTTCATTTTCCAGCAGGACTTGGTACCTGCCCACACTGCCAAAAGTACCAAAAGCTGGTTCAATGACCATGGTATTACTGTGCTTGATTGGCCAGCAAACTCACCTGACCTGAACCCCATAGATAATCTATGGGGTATTGTCAAGAGGAAGATGAGACACCAGACCCAACAATGCAGACGACCTGAAGGCCGCTATCAAAGCAACCTGGGCTTCCATTACACCTCAGCAGTGCCACAGGCTGATCGCCTCCATGCCACGCCGCATTGATGCAGTAATTCATGCAAAAGGAGCCCCAACCAAGTATTGAGTGTATAGAAATTAACATACTTTTCAGAAGGCTGACATTTCTGTTTAAAATATCCTTTTTTATTGATCTTATGTAATATTCTAATTTTCTGAGACACTGAATTTGGGTTTTCATTAGCTGTAAGCCATAATCATCAAAATTACAAGAAATAAAGGCTTGAAATATTTCACTATGTGTAATGAATCTATATAATATATGAGTTTCACTTTCTGACATGAGTGACAAAAAATATTTAACTTTTTCACGATATTCTAATTTTTTGAGCTGCACCTGTATTTGGCTGGGACACCACAGCTGAACTGGCCTCCTCTGATGAATCAATCAAGACGGGAGGTGTGATCGTGTGCCTCCCACCAATTGCCTCATCCATCTGGTCATACCATGGCCAGGTTGCAGCTGTGGCCTCCCCACACTCTGTCCCTGTCCCTGTCCCTGTGGGTGGGGATTTAAGCTCCTACACAGACATAAATGTCATTTGTTACATCTTGCTCTCTACATTTTTCTGGATATTCAGCTTCATGTGCCTTAACTCAAGAAGCATACTTACAAAAATGCTCCATATATAAGTTAGAAAAATTACATTTATGTGTATTGTAGGGCTGGGAAGTACAGGATACTTTAGTTTTAGGTATACTGGTTTGAATTGACGCAACGGTATGCAGTTTTCCTATACCTTTATCAACTCATTGTTTTTCATCCAACGAATATTAAAATTGCATATAGCAACAGCAGTGTTTACCTTATAATTGTGCAATTATAAGGCACTTATAGTCAGCACTAATGCAGTGTTGCATAATAACACCAAACATTTTGCTTTAGTTTTCATGCAAATTTACCTTGTATTTCGTAGTGAGATTTTCCCACTTTTTCTTTGCCTGCACAGCAGACCCCCCCCCCCCCCCAAGGCCTGCATCTTTTATGAAAGCCCTAATGAATAAATAGAACATTGTAAACCAACATAACAATTGTTTTATTGTTAAACTTTCGCAAATGTATATTGGTGGACGACATACTAAAAATGTATTACTTTAGCTAACACTTTCACTCATTCTAATATTTTTATTGTCAACTTACTCCCAGCCAGTTTTGGCAGCATTGCGCTGCCAGTGAACAGGCGGTCATTACATGTCCTCCACCGGATACATTTTTCCGTGTCTGGGTCGGTCTCTGGCATCAACATGAACATTAATAAAAGCTTATTAACGTGGCTAACAACAGAAATAAGCTAACAAATTTGTTAAAATTGTGTTAACGTTAGTATTCAAATAACAGTCACCAAATGCGTTACTGTATTAGGTGCAGCTAACGTTAGTTAATTTAGATAACCAATTTATCTTGCTAAATTGGTTATTTAATGTAAGTTATAAAGCTGGCCTGAGGCTATTTCATTAACTATTGTTTTTGTAATTTGAGATACATGTCAATATAACTATCTTTCATGATAAATAATTAGCAGAATAACGATTACGAATTTACTATCGGTAAAATACTCACATTTATACCCCAAGTCCTCAATTTTCACAGTTACTTCTAGTGGTTCCTACCACAGATATTGCTGCATTTAGCGCAATGGCATCGATGCAAATTCTGGGTTTTGTCAAGTAACAGGAACACCCAAACAAGAGCACATTACCCCTGTGCTGGCCTCCCTTCACTGGCTCCCTCTACGGTTTAGGATCGATTTTAAGATTTTAATGTCTGCCTACAAAGCATTAAATGGGCTAGCTTCAACCTGTCTCTCTGACCTTTTACAACCACATGTTCCATCAAGGTCACTCAGGTCAGCTGACCAGTTGCTTCTGGTTGTCCCAAGGTCAAGGTTGAAGCACAGGGGAGATCGTGCCTTTGCAGTGGTAGCCCCCAAACTCTGGAACGAGTTGCCTCTGCATGTTAGGCTGGTCCCTACACTGCCTGTTTTTAAATCCCATTTTAAAACGCATTTTTATTCCTTGGCTTTTAACTCAGTATGAGAGTAGCATTTCTGTCTTGTTTGTCTGTTAAACTGGTCTTTGTGTTTTTAGTGTATTGTTTATGGCTTTCGTTATCTTGATTGTACAGCACTTTGGTCAACTATTGTTTTAAATGTGCTTTATAAATAAAGATATTATTATTATTATAAGTACGGAAGTCCACATTCGGGGATTTTAGAATATACTTGGTTTTTGCATATATATGTGACGACCCGGCTCAAAGCCCATCACACAATTTACCAGGACGCGGAGTGAATTTAAGGGATAACAAGTTTATTTAACCAGAGGTTTCAAAAAGACCAAATAGTTCCACATTGAACAGCTTTGCTGGAGATTCAAAAAGCCATTGAGCATAATCGCTGCTGGTGGGCTGGGTCAGCCGCTTCTTAAACCCCAGCCTCCAGCTGTATCCAATGATGGAGCCACGCCTTCAGCTGAAATCAAGCAGGGTGATACAAGGTAGCCACTCCCCCAGCTCTGCAACAGCTTCCCTGTTTAACTTAAAATGGTGAAACATGAAGGGGGAAGGCGCCAGCCGTGACACATACTTGCAGTTCGGAACGCACTAATGACAAACAAAATGGCGGTATGCGCACTTGCTAGAGTGCAAGCATGCATAATGGAACACAGCCACAGTATTTGTCATTATCCAACTCAGACATGCGCACTTTCCAATTACGGCGCGAAAATGTGACGTAGGCCAAAATAAATAATACAAAAAAATATATCTTTGGCTGTGTGGTAAATATAATGCACAGAGTTAATATCATTATATTAGTGGAAATATTTTTTATTTGCTGTCAAAAATAAATGGAGCCCAATGGGAAAACTGGCTTTTTGAGCGCAAATCATAGATATCAGCAGAGGGCGACATTATATCCGGTGCTGAGGTTGAGAGCCGAAAGCTGGCCCCTCGATATCATGCCGCGATATTAATAAAAGTAAGTTTAAAAACTTTAAAAAACGATTAACTCAGAATAGTTTCTCTTCAAGTAGCCTAAAACAACTGCTTATTACATGTGTATGGTCCTGTTATTTTAAATGTTATAATATAATTCAAAATCTGATTGGTTCAGAATACTGCACGCATGCCAGCTAACCTTAATCAGACTACCAGAGTGATCACATTAACTTTCTTCAGTGTTGGTAGACTACATTTGTAGCCCATTTAGTCAAAATGCCAGTTTGTGCCGCTTACAACTGTATTAATCATTCACGTTCGATCTCGGGGATACACCTTTTCAGGTAGGCCTAAATCCAGGACTGCATGTGAAGCTGTGGTATTTCTTGCATAATTCCATAATAGCGCAGCTAAATTGTTTAATAAAATGTTAGGCCTCGTAACGTTTCCCATAGTAGCCGGCCTGTCATATTATGTTCCATTATGTTTCTAACCTTGTAGCCTACCGTGAACGTTGCATTAACGCCTGTTTTGGCAAATTACATTATACACTAACAACATACAGGAAAATGCACTTGCTGAGGCGCTTTGCCATCTCGGTTTAATTTTCTCTTAATTAGCTTGTGTTTGATGTTATTTTATTGAATAAAATCTGTAGCCTATATGTTAATAGGCTATATGTTTATGAACATACTTTGTTGCATCAAATAATTTCTTAGAATGATAATTGGATGATAGAACTATACCCATAGAGTGAATTAATTTTAAGTGGACATTGTTAATTTCTACATTTATAATACGTAATTAAGATGTAATCAGCAACATTAGATTAAAACACAAAGATCTGTTTCCGGGGCACAGAGTAGAGGAGGGGGTAGTGGAGGAAGGGAGGGTGCATTTTTAGAGTATTGGGATGCACCCAGTATCTAATTTTAGCTGTCAGATGATGTTAAAATGTTAAGAAGATCGCTAATGTCAGTTTTAACATTGTATTTGTACGGATGAGTGCACCGTTCTGCATTTGAGTGTGCTCCTGAATTTCCTCAACAAAACCCAGAAAATAAGGGGTTCATCCTGGTATTTTAAGTGCCCCCATTTGTCGCCCACTCAAAACCTTTTTGACGAAGTAGACTCAAATTTGCGCCCTCAAAAGGGTATGGGGTTGTATTCAGACACGGCCTAAGCTTGGGACTCATCCGACAAGTAACCCGGAAGTAAAAACGTAAAAGACATAGAGCGGATATGCATATCTATGGTACATGGTTCATATTACAAACTACTTTTTTTATTTTTGTTAATTCAATCTTCATTCATAATCTACACTTTGTAACAATGTTAACTGATTGATATTCTCAATAAAAAAATAGTAAATAAATAAATATTATGAACTACTTCCTCACTAGTTTGGAAAAAGTTTTGTGGGATTTCTTTCTCACACTGCTTGCAAAGTGAGGGGACAGGGCACATAGTAGACAGGGGTCTGAGTGGACAGGTGACAGTAGACAGAGAACAGGGGTCGTATTCGGACACAGCCATAGTTTGCCGTTCCCCTTGTGTAGCTGGCCGCCTGGCCCGGCAGCACATGAATTTAGAATGGTGATCAACCTGGATGACTGTGGATTATACATAATAACCACCACTCATTGACCAATCAGAATTGAGTATTCATCCATACCATGGTATAATGATAGGCTACTTGTAATTAGGACCAGTGATAGGGGCTGTGTCCGAATGCGACCCCTACACCCTTTTGAGGGCGCATATTTGAGTCCACTTTGTCAAAAAACTTTTGAGTGGGCAACTTTTTCTCACAAATGGGGGCACTTAAAATACCAAGATGAACCCCTTATTTCCGGGGTTTTGTTGAAGGAATTCAGGAGCACACTCATCCGCAGAACGGTGCACTCATCTGACAATTTCAGTAAGTAACCCGTGTCGGGTAAGTGAGGTAGGTAAAATGTATATTTTCTGAATCCAGCGGTTCCAACAGTCACTGCCCTTGTTAAAATGTTCGGCAGTCTGCATACTGAATACAAGCGATATTGCATGCTAGAACCCCTCACTTAACCTACATTCAAAATATATTTTACGTAATTTAATTTCATAATTATTATTAAAAATGACAATCATCAATTAAATCGCCAAATTCCTTGATAGGTAAGTCGAACTGTAACCTGGTGGATCAACAAACAAGTCAAAACAAAGTCTAAATCAGGTAAAGTTAAATCATTTTATTAAATGAAAAAACTCAATTAGAATAATGACTTATAATTTACAAAGATGAAGACATTAAACCAGACATTAATTTGAAATTGCCAATATTATTTACCCTCCAGCTGAACAGGAACTAAAGGAATAGCGCAAGGAACCCACCAGCACAAAAAAATAAAAGAGGAACAACTTATTCACCAACTTATTCTCCAAACTGAACTGAACTTCTTTTCATTGGCCCCCATAAATACCTTTCTCCACAGGGGGGGCATCTCTGCCCTTATTGGGTTAAGGTGTGGAGGAGGGAGGAAGAGGGCTCATTTCTGACAAAGACTGGCTTATCTTTGATATTTGTGGGGATGAGTGAGTGAGTGAGTGAGTGAGTGAGAGACAGAGAGAGACAGAAGTAGAGGGGGGGAGAGCAAGAGATGGAGGAGCTGGTTAGTTTACCTCACAGAACTATATAATAACTAGAAAAGAAACGTGGTCACGTGGTTCCATTCAACCCGATTCAATTCGGTTCTTCCGCAAGTGGCACCTCCGCAAGATGGCTGCCATGGTCCGGAAATAGTATTACCGATGAGCTCTGCCATGTATTTCCAATGGAGCGTTGTGAAAGACAACGGAGTCGCCCCAGCGCAATCTAGATACAAAAAGCTCACAATGTGGTAATCAATAGAAGCAGGCAATCACATTTTACATTTTTCCTGGCTCAAAAATCTTTATAGGCTGCACAGAAAAGAGGAAGGCATGATTTTAAAAAGCTCATCGGTGAGTGTTGAGTAGGCGCACTGAACTCTGATTGGTTAAGAACAAACAGATGAGATTTGGAACATGGTCACGTGGTAATCCTAGTTACATCACAGTACAATCACATAAGGAGGCCTATTTTTGCCTCAAATTAAATCTCATCTCCACTCAACTATGTTGGTTAGCTTGCAAGGAGCATACAGCGCGGTAGCTGACTGTAGCTGGTTAGCTAACAGTTATCAAGTTCGCATGCCAATTATCTTGTGCATAATAATGAAATGGTTTTCAAATGCTTTCACGTGTGTAATATTTCTAAGGACAGACTTCACATCTCAAGATGTGTTACATTACTAGTAACCTACCCCAGTGAACATGTTGAAAGGTTGATGAAATGCCGTCTCTTGTCGTGAAAAATCGCCCAAATGGCAAGAGGCTAGCGGGTCAGCGGACTAGTTGGCCGGAGTAATGTTCGCCGGTGCACTGGGTGCCAGCTTCACTCTGCTCGCAGACCCACCCGCTGCTAACTCACCAGACACAATCCTCCTGCTTTACTAACATTGCCCCGCTGACACTGGATGAAAAACGACCATCGTAACGTTAGTCCAAGGATGTAGCCAGGCTAAAAATGGCTAAATTAGAGATAAATTTAATTAAATTGACATGTCTATCAAACTAAATTTACACCCCTCTCGATGATGCATATGACGGTCTATCATATAGGCTAGATTGTTGGCTAATAAGCCTGCTTTGTTCACGTACAGTTTGGGACAACATAACGGCGACGTTAACCAAATAGTTTGTTAACAACGCTAGTTAACGAGATGGCTATTAAACATTTTTAGTAACTATTCGCGGCTCATTTATCTGAATTTGCAGTTGTGGTAAGGCTGTGAGGCGATTTCAACGAGGTAATGTTAGCCTACAAAGTCTTCAACATTAATCTATCTAACGTAGACACAAGTTCACCTTAGTTCATTCTATCAGTCCAACATGGACATTCTGGGAAGACTATACTTGCAAAATAGGCTAACGTACAATTTTCACAATGGCCATTTCCATCACGATTTCTCATAATTTAGGCTACACCTCACGTTAGCTAGCTGCGTAAGGCTGGTTCACTGAAAGCTTGAGAGAGCGGTCGGGACTCGGGATCTACCGGTGTAGCATTGCCTATACCACAGACGGCGAATTAATCAAAATAAACAAGTGGATGCAATAATCATTATTTAATTATGTGAATGTAATCATACACATAATGTATCTATGTATTTATTGTTTTGGTTTTCACATAACGTCGATGTGGTGGACTGGAAAGAAATTTGTTTTAATATGGGAAAGGTGGTGCAGTGGTTAGCACTGTTGCCTTACAGCAAGAAGGTACTGAGTTCGAATCCCGGCCGAGGGCCTTTCTGTGTGGAGTTTGCATGTTCTCCCCGTGTCAGCGTGGGTTTCCTCCGGGTACTCCGGTTTCCTCCCACAGTCCAAAAACATGCAGGTTAGGCTAATTGGAGACTCTAAATTGCCCATAGGTATGAATGAGTGAGTGAATGGTGTGAGTGCTCTGTGATGGATTGGCGGCCTGTCCAGGGTGTATTCCTGCCTCTCGCCCAATGCATGCTGGGATAGGCTCCAGCACCCCCCGTGACCCTGAATAGGAATAAGCGGGTTGATGAATGATGATGATGATGATGGGAAAGGTTGGTCAAACATTAGCCATTTATATGTTTCACCTTCAATACATGGCGTGCAGAAATAGCCTATATTTTGTCGAACCGCATGACACAGTAACTTTAATATTATGCGATAAATGTTTGCGCAGAAGAGCGAGTGCTCCTCGTTGCCTATTGTAGGCTATAGGACATTGTAGCTTTAGGCCTACATAACGTGGAAAGTTATTGTGGCTGCGTTTACCATTTTATGTTGCTCTTGTAGCTATGTTGATGTGTGCAGCACCCTCTCTCGCTAGGGTTGCAAAATCCCGGGAATATTCATAGGTGGAAACTTTCCATGGGAATTAACGGGAATAAACTGGAAATGTTGGCGTTATTTGTACTAGCTGTATTTACCTCGTCATATGCAGACATAAATATAAACATTTTGTTTTGTCATAAGCAGACATCCATGCATACATTTGTGAGTAGAACTTTAATGGATTCTTTCATTGAACAAAAAACATGAATGTTGTGTAACTTACATATGTAATTTACATATGTGCGTTGCTAATGCATTAAAACTTACTTGGTAAGCTTAGAAAGGAACTAAAGAGGACCTTATGAGAAACAAAACATTCTGCTCATTCCTCATGCTATGTTGTTGTTATGATTAGATATCTACATGAGTAAGGCACTCGTTTGAGCTGACAAGAACTGTTGACGCCATACACATCTTCTCTATATCTCTTAATGACGTGCGAAACTGCAAAACAAGAACTAGCTATCTTAACTGGTAAGCTAAGCCACCTGACTTCTAGATGAGGCAAAGGCTCTGAGTGGGTTGGGTATTAGGGAATGCCTATGCTTATGTGTTGATATATATATATATATATTGTGTGCATTCTCTGAGAAATCAGGAAGCTTAGGTGAGAGCTTTCTCATTCTGTTTGTTTCTGCTTGCAAGAGAAATAAAAAGTCTTATTGTGTTTGAATCTGTCTCTGCTGTGGAATCATATTGGTATGATTGACAACTTTAGCCCTGGTCATAAGAAGGGAAAATAGAATTTCCGTCACAATTTGGCATTGTCGGTGGGATCTCTAACTTAGTTCTTCCCTCTACAGACTTGCTTTTTTCACTGAGAAGGAAAGACAGTGCACTGCCGAGAAGACCGGGACAGTCCCATGACTCGATACCAACAACCCCACCGGCGTACTGTAAGCAGTTTTTCAATGGAATGAGATGGTGGTAGCCTGATCGGAGAAAGTGAGTATGTCTGTCTTGGGTGATTAATACGAGATCCGAACAAAGGACCAGTAGCGCTGAGCAGAGGATTTTAAACTGCCGGCCAGAATGTCCGGAATGATTACAGTTTGTCGGACATACGATAAAAAAACGGCTATATCGATTTTCAATGTATGAACGACAGGCAGGTGCATTTAATGATGTAGCCTAGCTAACAACATACGTATGTTACAGCATAGTATTATATTTTGGACTGAAAACTATTTGAAAATAAAGGAATAATATAAAAATTTAATATAACAGCTTCGCCTTGCACAAGCGGATGAATTACATTAAAATCGCACATTTGGTGTGCGTGACTGCGTGCGTAATGTTTTCTCAACAAAAGAAGCTGTCTTGATTTTGCATCATTAGTTTATTAGAACACATTTTTCTTCAGAATAACGAGCAATAACCTCGTTTTGAATAATGATTTTAACATTTCTTTACTCCAAGGCAAATTGCAGAGTTGCGGAAGATAAGGAAAAGAGCCAGCGATGACACGTGACAATTGGGATCCGACCTAACGTTAAAGAACAACGCTTTCAGACCAGATTTTCGCATCATAACCATATGTATTTCTCTTTCATAACACGACCCTTGGTGCTGAGGCCATAAGCAGAACACCGGACGTCTAACAAAGAGGGGCCGACGGACTCTCCTGTTTCTACGGTTGGACCGTACATAAACAGGTTAGTCGAGGGAGCATCTGGCCTCCCGCGAAGTACTCCATAGCTATCTCGGGCTTAAAACCCTGAATGACAATAGAGAAATAAATAAAATATAAAACGTATGGTATTGGGTTTTGAAACGGTGACAATGGGTTCTTGTAGTTCAAAGGCAACAATTGAGGGTCTCCCAGAGGGACCGGCTAAAATAATGCAGAATAAGTTCGGCTGGAGAATGGTACAACAATTACAGAAATGGGAAGACTTCCCCAAACATGGTAGTTTTAGCCCAAATCAAATAGAACAGTTGCAAACAAAATTAGAAAAACAACAAGCCATAGTGATGAAAAAATATATATATAATAATAAGGAATGGGAGCCAGACTGATATGCGTTTAGGAAATGGGAAAGGGAGGCAAACAGGAGAAACAAAAAACAAAAACAGGGAACAAAGCCAAAAGAGTTAGAAGCGGCAGCTGCATCAAATCAAATGCAGGGTTGGACAAGTGCCCCTGCCAGGAGTAATTTATGGCTACATAGCTATGAAGACAGTTTGAGAGAAGTTTGAGAACCCATCCAGTCATGAGAGGGTAAACAATCCTACCCACCTATCAAGAGCCAGCCCAGGAAGATGGGGTCACAGCTGTTGACAGGTGACAGTAAGGAAAGGATGCCACTCCACATTACGCTACGGCTAAAGGCTTCTCTGGTCCTGTCTCCGGACTACAACTCGTTATAAGCCTGATCAGGTGCGTTTTTAAATCTAGACTTAAATATTGAGACTATGTCTGATTCCCTTATACATTTTGGCAGGGTGTTCCACAGTAGTGGCGCTCTTTAGGAGAAAGCTCTACCACCCGTCAAGTTTTTAGATATTCTAGGGACTACTAAGTAGCCTGCGTCTTGGGAACGAAGGGATCTTTTCGGCTTATATGGTAAAAGCAGATTACATATATACACTGGCGCAAGTCCATTTAAAGCTTTAAAGGTCCGAAGCAAAACCTTATCCTATCCTATACTTAATTGGTAGCGAATGAAGTGATGCTAGCTGAAAAATCTGTCACTTCCACCTCCTCCCTCATGACCAGGCTTTTACCCGCAATTAGCAGTTTAGCAGTTATATGCTGTTATATTATTTTACTTTGGCAGTCATATTAGGCTGGTTATATGCCTAATATGGTTATATGTTTATGCAAGAGCACGGTGGCAAAAACAGGTCTGTGGGTACACATGTGGGTTCTCCATTTTTGCTGAAAATATTTGCAAACGTTGCTTGATTTGTGCTCAGTTGGTGGTGGTCTCAACGTACAACGGTCAGCACACCCTCCTCCCTCAGAACCATTTGAACATCTTATGATGGATTACATACACCAAACACCGTGCAGAGGGAAGGCATTTTGCCTGGTAATCATTGATGTTTTCTAAATGGGTTGAAGTGTTTCCAACAAAAGCAGCAGACTCATACACAGTTGCATAAAACCCTACTAACAGAAATCATTCCCAGGTGGGGAATACCAAAAAAAAAAAAAATATATATATCTCTTCAGATAGAAGCCCACACTTTGTCAATAACTCGTTAGACAAAGTCACAGCTGATTTTGGCATGAACATGAGGCTACATTGTGCATACCACCCACAAAGTGGGGGTGCGGTAGAAAGGGCAAATCAAACTTTGAAAACAAAACTGACCCAAATAATGGAGCAAATTAAATTAGATTGGGTCCAGGCCCTACCCATTGCCTCACAGGAATGAGGGGACTCACTAACAGTAACAGGCCTCTCCCTTTTTGAAGTCATCACAGGCAGACTAATGAGGATCCCAGGGATAACACTCAACTCTGACGTAGCTGAAACAAACATGGTTACTGCCATGCTCTAACAAATGTTTTTAAGTCTGTACATCTGCAGATAAAAGCAGTCTTTTCCGAGCCAGCTAGCGGACCTCTACACACACTGCAGCCAGGCGACTGGGTGGTCGTCAAGGATTTCAGGAGGCAGAAGTGGCACCAGAAGCATTGGAGAGGCCCATTCCAGATTCTGCTCACCATACCAACGGCGGTTCAAGTAGAAGGACGAGTATCGTGGGTCCACGCCAGGCACTGCAGACAAGCGTCACCCCTGCCTGAGGAGGAAAGGCAGATAGCCAACGCAACGGATGTTAGTTCAGTTTAAAAACCCACAGAGAACCACCTCAGTGCGCAGCATGACACCAGTATTCTACGTCACCGGCCCAGAGAGAAGAGGCGGCAGCCTGATGAGAAGACTAGGCTGCAGAATGACCACAGGACTCTGCATCCTAGGACTGATCAGCATCCTGATCGTGGCATCCATACTACTGACCAGCGACAACCATAAGGGAGGTACCCAATCCATTAACAATGACAATACCGCCTCTACATTCACCACACCTAATGTTACCCCAGCGGCCCTCCTGCCCCTGCCTTCTTTCAGGAGCTATGTGGGGTTAAAAATATGTTGTTGTTATGATTAGATATCTGCATGAGTAAGGCACGCGTTTGAGCTGACAAGAACTGTTGACGCCATAAACATCTTCTCTAGATCTCTTAATGACGTGCGAAACTGCAAAACAAGAACTAGCTATCTTAACTGGTAAGCTAAGCCACCTGACTTCTGCATGAGGCAACAGCTCTGAGGGGGTTTGGTATTACGGAATGCCTATGCTTGTGTGTTAAGATATATATATATTGTGCATTCTCTGAGAAATCAGGAAGCTTAGGTGAGAGCTTTCCCATTTTGTTTGCTTCTGCTTGCAAGAGAAATAAAAGTCTTATTGTGTTTGAATCTGTCTCTGCTGTGGAATCATATTGGTATGATTGACAACTTCAGCCCTGGTCATAAGAAGGGAAAATAGAATTTCCATTACATTTGAATAAAATAAATGTATTTCCTAACCCCCCCCCCCCCCCCCCCAAAAAAAACAAAAACAAAATGGATTCAAAATGGATGTAGTCCTTGGGCTCAAATGCAGTCGTGTGGCCTCAATAGCCTTGCTGTAGTGTGCTGGATGCTGGGAATTATTTCTGCATTTGATGGAAGAATGCACTGCACATGTGATGGAAGAATGCACAGTGTATGCAGAGGGCCCTGCAGTAGTGTGCAGGATGCTAGGAATTATCTGTGCATGTGATAAAAGAACGCACTGCACATGTAATAGAGTACTCAAGTGAGTATGTCAGACACGGGCGGAGTTTGGTTTCGGAAATAAATTCCCTATTACAGATAGAACGAACTTCGGAGACTATCGACAATTTTTTGAAATCTTATTTATAGAATGAGCCGAAAAGTTCCTGGATTAGCCTGTATGGTATATGGATATAGAGGATACATTGCATGTTCCAAGTTTTAGTTTTTAAAGTAATGATTAATGATTTGTAGTCCGGTTTGTGGTCCACTTTAACGGACTACATATACATTACTGAAACGCACGTGCGGGCCCCGACCAATCAGATATCATCATCTCGTCTGGACATTTTTGGCAGTGCATACCACCTTGCTAATTCTGCCATTTTACTTCATTGAACCGTCCAGAGGGAATTATGGAACATCGAGTTTTTAAACAGTGCCAGCGCTGGTATATTCACACAAAAAAAATACTAAAACATAAAATATACTCAAAGCTGGTCCAGAAAAACGACATATTTTGTTATATTGAACAATCCAGGAAATTGATGATAAGACATAGTCACTAGAAATTGTTTTAAAGTAAGTTGTAGATATATCTATAGTCTAAATGAATGGGAAAGTCACTTCCGAAACCAGTGTGTCGTAGTCACTTGAGTACTCCTATGGAAGAATGCACAGTGCAGGGTTGAAATTCACCTGAATTCGCATTAAATTTTGTTAAGGTTAGCCTAATATGTTCTAAAGTAGCTATAATTATGCCTTGCTTTCTTTTAAATGAGCATCGAGTTAATATTGGCGTATTATCAACAGGCTTTTTGTCATGGGAATGGCAGCCTCTGTTTTATTTCAGTGTTTCTGTTTTCTTGGTGACGATAGATCACTATCAGATTTTTTTCAGCTCCGTTCTGGTCCTTTCCTGGTGCTCTGTCACTCAGTGGACGCACCTGTTTGCGGTTTCCGTCTCTTCCTTTTCCGGCGTTTCTGAGTTAATTTGCGATTACACAGTGCCGGTAAACAGTATAAGATTCCGAAAACCACGTTTCTTATTTATTTAAGCAAAGTGGGAAAAGTCTGGCTAGTGTGTTTGAGTGTATGGTTTATTTCTCCAGCCATTCGGCTTCCTTTTCCCAATCCTCATCTGTTCCTTCTTTCCGCAGTTCGCTGCCTTTTCTGTTTATTTTGTTCTACCCTAGCTCGCTGTTGCTCTGAGCTTATTGGGTTTTGTTTTTTCTGTTTCACTCTGAGTTTATTTCGCCTCTCTCTTTGAGGTTGCTTTAAGTTACTTTCTCTCCTCCGCAGTACCCTGTTTACTGCTTGTCATTTCCGCCCTAGCTCACTGCTACCTGGAGTTTATAGGGTTTTGGTTTAGCTTCCTCTAGAATCTGTTTCTGCCGGCTAGTTTTCTAGTCGTCCTGCCCAATTTCCTGCGGGTTCTTTTCTGTTTTTATTCCCCACCCGTCTCCCTGTTTTATACCTCAAGCTGAGGGTAGGAGTACGGTTCTTTGTTTCTATTTTTCTGTCCTTATTTACGGGGTCTCTCTATTCCAGTGGCTCTCTTTTTCAAGAGATTAAAGAATCACTTTAATCGCTCTTGACCTCCGAAAAAAATATCCACCACTACACATTTGTGATAGCCTGTCATTTCTACGCCTCTGACGGCTACTACGAGCTAAAAAAAAAGTTCCCTTTCATTTAGCATAGCCACAGAACTGTACTGTTCCGAGAGCATTATTAGCAGTCGTCGCTAGCTAACGTTATACATGTCTGGTCGCAAGAGGTTTTTGCTTTCTGGGAGGGAGGGCTAATATGTTGGCTAATAAGCCTGCTTTGTTGAACAACATAACGACAACCAAACAGCTTGTTAATAATGTAGTTAGCTAACGACATAAATATTTTTAAAATTTTGTAACATTAACTATTTGCGGCTCATTTATATGAATTTGCAGTAATGTTAGGCTGTGAGGCGATTTTAACAGGATAGCCGCTACGTTAGCCTTCAGTATTAATCTGTTTAACACAACGTTACATTGCAAAAATCACCATAGTTCATTCTATCAGTCTAACATCGACATTCCAGGGAGGCTATAGCCTACCTGTAAAATAGGCTACGGTTATCACTGTGGCCATTTACATCACAATTTCTCATTATTCAGGCAACACTTCATGCTATTATTAGCTGGGCAAGGACCACTGGTTCACGAAAAGCTTGAAAAAGCGGTTTGGATCACCGACTGCAATACCACTGACGGTAAATAAACAAACCGGTGCAACAATCATTATTTAAGTATGTTAATGTAATCATAAATTCAATAATTTATCGATGTATTTATTGTTTTGATTTTCACATAACATTAAATGAGCGTGTTCGGCTAGAGCCGATTTACGTCATATCTGCGTCGGCCTGCATCGGAAACTGTCCGAGATGGCCGAAAAATCGGTGCTGCGTGAACTAAGGCGGAATTGACAACAGAAGGTTAAGCAGGCTCCTTTAGCAGCGGTGCAGTTGCTCTCGGGCGCCTTCAACAACATCGCCGCGCCTTCAAACAAACCAACAACAGAATTGGTTAGAGCGTGAGGAGAGAGTGGTGTTTCCTCACGACAAACGCGGATAATTTCACAATATCGTCACCTATCTCGGCGTATTGATTCTACTCTCAAAAAAAAAAAAATCTAAATGAAATGTACCCCTCCCTAAGTGTTTTAACACAGGTATAAGGGTTATTTATTAAATCCTACAATGTAATAGCAGTATTTTCCTCTTTCCCTTATCTGTTCTCCTTTATAATTTCACAATGAATATTTATTCCGTTTTTTCTTAGTATTGCTATATTTAAAAATATTTTTTAAATATAATACAATCCTTTATTGTTCTTCAATTAATGTGATTTTGTTTCATAAAGTGAGCTTCTAGTATAAGCCCTGTAGGGTTTCCAACCTCTAGCATATTTCTGCAAATTACGTTGTGAACTTGCATTTGTTACTTTCGTGCAAATAATAAAAAAATGTGTTTTGAGAGTGTGGGATTGAGTAACATAAGGTCGCTACTCTGGTTATTATATACTGTACCGTACATGTACTTTCTTGAAGTAACGTTAAGCCTATATGAATACGAAAAGTACAATATTGGTAATGCTACACAAACATATGTGTAGCAAAAAGTTGCCAATTTTCATTCTTGACTGCTTCTGTAATCCATCTGCCTTGAGATAAATTAAGAAAAAGTTTTACTAACAGTAGGCCTACATAAAATCTGTTGACTGAACCAAAAAAGTGTATGAAGAAATTATAACAAAAAAAGGCCTGTCCAAATATAGGTAACTTAGTTTTATTCAATACCTTATTCAACTATATTTGTAATTATACCATATTCTATATAAAAGTAGATTCAACTTTGTTATAAGGAGTGGTTTGTTTTTGCAACAGCTTAAGTGTAAAATCCTAATTGGACTGTTGTCCAAAAAAGTGTCCTCTCCAGAACATTTGGTGTGAGCATATAGAACATTAAGGTAGGACCACCAAATGATAACTCATTAATTTATTTCAAAGTATTTGGATGTCTTTTCATGGGGGGAAAAAACTGTTGCCTAATCAATATTTCTCTTCACCATCCTTGTTATCAGTAAGACACCTTATCAAGATCTGAAGGTATGACCTGCTGTCTGTCAGTGTTGAGAAGTGGAGTTTTCCCCATCTCCAGATGGGACAGTGTATAGCCAGGCCTCTGCATGTCACATTCCAGCAGAGGGGACCACATACAAACAACCCAATGCCATAATAACATGAAGGGTATTAACAATTAAACAACATTAAGCAACACAACCTGGGTACAATGCTGTACATCCATCGTGCAAGTTGTTGTAAGATTAATGATTGAGATTAAAGATCTAACACTGTTATTATGGCCGTGGGTAATTAGATGTGGGTGGTCTGGTCTCCAGAACAAAATAGATCAATTATACCAGCAATTAAGCAAAGAGAACATTTTCAGAATATTTATTTCACACAATATGGTGACATTCACAAAAGGTAAATAAACTGTAGGACTATTCCCCTCCACCACCATTCAAGACACAATGACACCAGGTTATTTCTGTCATTTTGTATGTTTATTGTTAAATCAGAAATATATGAACAATGATTGGTGACAGGTAAAAGGAAGACAACATGTTGATATTGGAATACATCTTATGCAAATACAATTCTATTTATCCATACATTACCATAACTGGCAAGGAAAATGTCATCTTTCTTACATTGTTCCCTCAAAACACATAACGACTCCCAGTATCCCAATGTCCCTATATGTACTATATTAGTTATTCATTCATACAAACTCAATTTATCTTGTTAGACATTGAATGGCATTCAATTCAATATGTTCATTGTCAGGGTCCAAAGAGACCACGTGCTGTCATGTAATTTGAATAAATCATTAACACTGACACTATGAGTAGCTGAATCATGTATGCTATGTAATGTTTTCAATCTCAACAGACTGGTCAAGTAAAGGATATATACAGTGAACAGTGAATTTTCTTCCTGAGTTTTGGCTCTGTAATCCAGCACTTTGGATGTGAAATGATACAGCAACTGTGAGGCTAAAGTACAGACTGTAAGCTTTAATTTGAGGGCATTTTCATCCATATTGTAACTGAAGAAGGCTGGAGTACAGGCCTGGCATAGCATCACCAGTGAAGATACCCAGCATCTGATGATTTCTACAGCTATACATGCAAAGGACATGCAAACACCAAGTATTATTATTTCATAGCAACATAATTAATGATTAGGAGTAATACACTTTCCCTTTATGTCACAAGTAATATCTTCAATGCATTAACTGTACTCTAAAAAAAAAAGTCCCGTGAAAGAGACCTTTCTCATTTATATTGGTACAGATATTCTGCAATAAAATATGCTTTAGAACCACCACTCAAAAGTCTATGTAAACATGCAAAGTTATGATACTTAAAATAGCTACATAGATTCTGACATTACAATGTATGACTACCGATGGCTTCGATGTCTTCTGGGTTTAGATGAACTAAAATTACGTCTACGATGTTTGCTAGTTTAAACAGAGATGACAGGTGTAGTTTAGGCCATCTCATTAATTGACAGACAAGAAACGGCTGAATATGAGCAATAGAACATAAGCAGCCTAATGTTTACAGGTATGTTAACATAACAGCTTAGCTAAATAATTTAGTTATTCGACAATGAAACGGCACCCAGCGCTTTAATTCCAATGGAAATGATACGTATTTATTCAAGAAGTTTAATTGGAGTTTCACTGTGGCACATTTCAGGGTGATAGCCAGTCGCGTAGCAAAAGATAAATATTGACTACCCGAACAATACAAGTCATGAAATAATGTAAGTCAGTATTAAAACAACCTTCATTCGTTCTCCTCCATTTCTTCAAGATTTTGAAGTAAAACGGACATCTGTGTCGCCTCCAAGTCCTCCGCAACCACAAACAACACGGCTAATTCCTCCATGTTGTTTTTCTCCCAGCCGGTTTCAGAAACGTCCGAAACTGTCCCAATTGGATCTGCTCAGGCGATTTTCATTTCCGCCTGAGGCAGGTAAGCCGACTGCTCACCGATGTCTACTCGAACACGCCCATTGTTCTCAGGACACCCACTCCGCAGTGGTTCTGGTCGTGGTTCTAGATTTACAGCGGCAGCCATTACTTTCTGAAAAAGGGACAAAATGACCACCTTCACGTGACATGTCATGTTGGCCAATCAGAGAAAAAACTTTGGGCCATGGAAAAAGCGCCGTTTTGAGAAGGAAGTTGCCCTTCTAGTTCTTATAGAGCAGTGTTAATTTTGTCAACCCGAAGAAAAAAATTAACATTTTAGTCAATGGATTTTTTTTCATGACTACGACAAAATTTTACATGAGGAAATTGATTTAAGAAAATAAAAACTGAATCCCTTCCTAATATTGTTGACAAAAAAAGATATGACGACAACGGATAATTAAAATATATTTTTCCAGATTTCTGCGCGGCCGCCATAGGCTATAGGCGGTCGATATCAGCGTATTTTGCTAGTGTAGGTTATTGACAGATGCATGCTTCCTCTGATAAAATATACTATAACTAGCTTAATTCTCAACTAATTTAAGTAAATTTTTACTTGTTATAAACGTGAGAAATGTCTGCATAACACAGGTTACGTTATTTCCAAATTTCCCATTAACTATTATATCCTACAGGAGTTGTCAAAATGTTTTTTTGTTTTCATAGTAGTAAATTAATTTATAATTTCTGAGAAATATGAACTACCACTAGGGGGCAACCGTGGATAGTGGAAGCGTAATTGTAAAGGGGCAATAATGAACACAAACCCATCGTTTTCTTATCCCAGGACATGGCATTCTGTAGAAATATAGCCCAGCTATAATAAAAAAATGTGTGAGCACTGGGTGTTGATTGATTCATGTTTATTATTATTATTATAATATATATTTTTTATTTTATTTTATTTATGGCACTTTTGGTGGATTCAATACAAATATTACAAATAAATCATTTTGCATGTCTTAACTTATTACTTATTAGTAATTAAAGAGGTGCTGCATCAGCCAGCCACTCACCATTACAACTTAAAGGGGGCTATCACTAAATCTATAACATCAAAAATATAGTGGACAGTTGAATAAATATTTCTGCATATGTATTACAATTATTACATAATTGATGATTATGGCTTACAGCTAATGAAAACCCAAATTCAGTGTCTCAGAAAATTAGAATATTACATAAGATCAATAAAAAAGGATATTTTAAACAGAAATGTCAGCCTTCTGAAAAGTATGTTCATTTCTATGCACTCAATACTTGGTTGGGGCTCCTTTTGCATGAATTACTGCATCAATGCGGCGTGGCATGGAGGCGATCAGCCTGTGGCACTGCTGAGGTGTAATGGAAGCCCAGGTTGCTTTGATAGCGGCCTTCAGGTCGTCTGCATTGTTGGGTCTGGTGTCTCTCATCTTCCTCTTGACAATACCCCATAGATTCTCTATGGGGTTCAGGTCAGGCGAGTTTGCTGGCCAATTAAGCACAGTAATACCATAGTCATTGAACCAGCTTTTGGTACTTTTGGCAGTGTGGGCAGGTGCCAAGTCCTGCTGGAAAATGAAATCAGCATCTCCATAAAGCTTGTCAGCAGAAGGAAGCATGAAGTGCTCTAAAAGTTCCTGGTAGATGGCTGCGTTGACTGTGGACTTCAGAAAACACAGTGGACCAACACCAGCAGATGACATGGCACCCCAAATCATCACTGACTGTGGAAACATCACACTGGACTTCAAGCAACGTGGATTCTGTGCCTCTCCACTCTTCCTCCAGACTCTGGGACCTTCATTTCCAAATGAAATGCAAAATTTACTTTCATCTGAAAAGAGGACTTTGGACCACTGAGCAACAGTCCAGTTCTTTTTCTCCTTAGCCCAGGTAAGACGCTTCTGACATTGTCTCTGGTTCAGGAGTGGCTTGACACGAGGAATGCGACATTTGTAGCCCATGTCCTGGATTCGTCTGTGCGTGGTGGCTCTTGATGCACTGACTCAGTCCACTCCTTGTGAAGCTCCCCCAAATTCTTGAATGGATTTTGCTTGACAATCCCCTCAAGGCTGCAGTTATCCTTGTTGCTTGTGCACCTTTTCCTACCACACTTTTTCCTTCCACTCAACTTTCTATGAATATGCTTGGATACAGCACTCTGTGAACAACCAGCTTCTTTAGCAATGACCTTTTGTGGCTTACCCTCCTTGTGGAGGGTGTCAATGACTGTCTTCTGGACATCTGTCAAGTCAGCAGTCTTCCCCATGATTGAGTAGCCTACTGAACCAGACTGAGAGACCATTTAAAGGCTCAGGAAACCTTTGCAGGTGTTTTGAGTTAATTAGCTGATTAGAGTGTGACACCATGAGTTTCCAATATTGAACGTTTTCACAATATTCAAATTTTCTGAGACACTGAATTTGGATTTTCATTAGCTGTAAGCCATAATCATCAAAACTACAAAAAATAAAGGCTTGAAATATTTCACTCTATGTGTGATGAATCTATATAATATATAAGTTTCACTTTCTGAAATGAGTGACAAAAAATATTGAACTTTTTCACGATATTCACATTTTTTGAGCTGCACCTGTATACAGTATATATATGCATAAACACACAGTATGTATCTGCGTGTGTGTGTATGACAAAAGCTATATATGAAGTGAATTAATTATTAATAATGAACATTATTGTTATTATTATTATTAGTAGTAGTAGTATTACTAGTTGTAGAAGAGGTGGTCTGGTACTAATCGCGGTGGCATTATTAATAGTGGTAGGCTATAAGAAATGTAAACATTTTAAGGTGGGTTCTGTCACCTTCCCATCTTCTTTCCCAAAGAAAAAACATTCAACAAACTAAAACTGGTAAAGCATCACTTTCACTATCTTACCACCAAATTTGTCCGTTTCCATAGGGGGAAACATTGTCTGACTGCTGAATTTAACCCCATTAGATAACGTTCCCCCTATGTTTTGAAGAAAGGAAGGGCTCACATACATCAAACTAATACTGGTAACTCATATCCCCATATAGAGATAATTCACCAAGTTTCACCATCTTACCACCAAATCTGTTCGTTTTCATAGGGGAAAACATTATTTGACGGCTGAATTTAACCACATCAGATATCGTTCCCCCGATGATGCTGAAGAAAGGAAGGGCTCACATACACCAAACTAATACTGGTAACTCATTTCCCCATATAGAGATAATTCACCAAGTTTCACCATCTTACCACCAAATCTGTTTATTTCCATAGGGGGAAACATTGACTGCTGAATTTAACCCCATTAGATACCGTTCCCCCTATGTTTTGAAGAAAGGAAGGGTTCACATACACCAAACTAATACTGGTAACTCATTTCCCCATATAGACAAAATTCACCAAGTTTCACCATCTTACCACTAAATCTGTCCGTTTTCATCGGGGGAAACATTATCTGACAGCTGAATTTAGGCCCATCAGATAACTTTCCCCCTATGATTCAGCGGAAAGGAGGGGCTCACATTCACCAAACTAATACTGGTAACTCATTTCCCCATATAGAGATAATTCACCAAGTTTCACCATCTTACCACCAAATCTGTCCGTTTTCATCGGGGGAAACATTATTTGACGGCTGAATTTAACCCCATCAGATATCGTTCCCCCGATGATACTGAAGAAAGGAAGGGCTCACATACACCAAACTAATACTGGTAACTCATCTCCCCATATAGATATAATTATCCAAGTTTCACCATCTTACCACCAAATCTGTCCGTTTTCATAGAAGGAAACCTTATCTGAAGTTTGAATTTAACGCCATCAGATACCGCTCCCCCTATGATTCTGCAGAAAGGAAAAACTCACATACACCAAACTAATATTGGTAACTCATCTCCCATATAGAGATTATTCACCAAGTTTCACCATTTTACCACCAAATCTGTCCATTTTCATAGGGGGAAACATTATCTGACGGCTGAATTTAACCCCATCAGATACCGTTCCCCCTATGATTCTGAAGATAGGATGGGCTCACATACACCAAACTAATACTGGTAACTCATCTCCCAATATAGAAATAATTCACCAAGTTTCACCATTTTACCACTAAATCTGTCCGTTTCCATAGGGGAAAACATTATCTGACGGCTGAATTTAACCCCATCAGATACCGTTCCCCCTATGATTCTGCAGAAAGGAGGGGCTAACATTCACCAAACTAATACTGGTAACTCATCTCCCCATATAGAAATAATTCGCCAAGTTTCACCATCATACCACCGAATCTGTCCGTTTTCATAGGGGGAAATATTATCTGACAGCAGAATTTAGCCCCGTCAGATACCCTTTCCCCTATGATTCTGCAGAAAGGAGGGGCTAACATTCACCAAACTAATACTGGTAACGCATCTCCCCATAAAAACATAATTCACCAAGTTGCACAATCTAACCACCAAATCTGTCCGTTTTCATAGGGGAAAACGTTATCTGACGTATGAATTTAACCCCATGAGATACCGTCCCCCCTATGATTCTGCAGAAGGGAAGGTCTCACATACACCAAACTAATACTGGTAACTCATCTCCCCATATAGAGATAATTAACCAAGTTTCACCATCTGACCACCAAATCTGTCCGTTTCCATAGGGGGAAACATTATCTGACGGCTGAATTCAGCCCCATCAGATACCGTTCCCTCTATGATTCTGAAGAAAGGAAGACCTCAGATTCACCAAACTAATACTGGTAACTCATTTCCCCATATAGAAATAATTCAGCACGTTGCACCATCTTACCATCAAATCTATCCGTTTCCATAGAGGCAAACTTTATCTGACAGCTGAATTTAGCCCCATCAAATACTGTTCCTGCTACGATTCTGAAGAAAGGAAGGCCTCGCATTAAAGAAACTAATACTGGTAACTCATCTCCCCACATAGAGATAATTCACCAAGTTTCACCATCTAACCACAAAATCTGTCCGTTTCCATTGAGGGAAACATTATCTGATGGCTGAATTTAGCCCCATCAAATACTGTTCCCGCAACGATTCTGATGAAAGGATGGGCTCACATACACCAAACTAATACTGGTAACTCATCTCCCCACATTGACATAATTCACCAAGTTTCCCATCTGTGGGAATTTGATATTTAATTCTATAAAAGTATATGTTGTAATAGAATGAATAAACTTGTCTGTGCTAGTTAAGTTTCAAATGAGTGACCTTAAGCCTGTATTCTGATGAACAAGGCCACAGAAGAATGTCCCGAGAAGCATTCTTCAGAAAAAGGATTTGCCACAAAAGATAGATAAGGTTCTATCCTAACAACTTAGTGGAAAAGTACTAGGAATATGTAATTCTAAATGCTTGGTATGATTGGTTTGAATCATACGCCCAGTGATGTATGCAAACAGTATATAAGCAGGAACAGTAGCAGAGATGGAGCGAGCGTGCGCGCGAGCGCGCGCTTCCAGAGGACCACAGATGTACTAACCCATTGTATTCTTCTGTAAAGACTTCGAGCTGACAAATAAATACAAAGTGTTTTAATCTTTCGAATTGAATTAATCTCATCCTTGATCTACCTCCTTGACCACGATAAGAGGGATACTCGTTTTAACCCCAACACATCTTACCACCGAATCTGTCAATTTCCATTGAGGGAAACATTATCTAACGGCTGAATTCGGCCCCATCAAATACCTTTCCCCCTATGATTCTGACGAAAGGAAGGCCTCACATTCACCAAACTAATACTGGTAACTCATCTCCCCACATAGAGATAATTCACCAAGTTTCACCCTCTAACCACAAAATCTGCCCGTTTCCATAGAGGGAAACATTATCTCTCGGCTGAATTTAGCCCCATCAGATACCGTTCCCTCTATGATTCCGAAGAAATGAAGGCCTCACATTCACCAAACTAATACTGGTAACTCATCTCCCCATATAGAAATAATTCAGCAAGTTGCACCATCTTTCCATCAAACCTGTCCATTTCCATAGAAGGAAACATTATCTCTTGGCTGAATTTAGCCCCATCACATACCCTTCCCTCTATGATTCTGAAGAAAAGAAGGCCTCACATTCACCAAACTAATACTGGTAACTCACCTCCCCATATAGACATAATTCAGCACGTTGCACCATCTTACCATCAAATCTATCCGTTTCCATAGAGGCAAACTTTATCTGACAGCTGAATTTAGCCCCATCAAATACTGTTCCCGCTACGATTCTGAAGAAAGGAAGGCCTCACATTCATCAAACTAATACTGGTAACTCATCTCCCCATATAGAGATAATTCACCAAGTTTCACCATCTCACCACCAAATCTGCCCGTTTCCATAGGGGGAAACTTTCCCCCCATGATTCTGCAGAAAGGAGGGGCTCACATTCACCAAACTAGTACTGGTAACTCATCTCCCCATATAGAGATAATTCAGCTAGTTTCACAATCTTACCACCAATTCTGTCCGTTTCCATAGAGGGAAACATTATGTTACAGCTGAATTTAGCCCCATCAGATACTGTGCCCCCTATGTTTCTGAAGAAAGGAAGGCCTCACATTCACCAAACTAATACTGGTAACTCATCTCCCCATATAGAGATAATTCACCAAGTTTCACCTTCTTACCACCAAATCTGTCCATTTTCATAGGGGGAAGCATTATCTGACGGCTCAATTCAGCCCCATCAGATACCGTTCCCCCTATGATTCTATAGAAAGGAAGGTTTCACATTCACCTAAGTAATACTGGTAACTCATCTCTCCATATTGAAATAATTCACCAAGTTTCACCTTCTTACCACAAAATCTGTCCGTTTTCATAGGGGGAAACATTATCTGACGGCTGAATTTGGCCCCATCAGATAACGTGCCTCCTATGTTTCCGAAGAAAGGAAGGCCTCACATTCACCAAACAAATACTGGTAACTAATCTCCCCATATCGAAATAATTCACCAAGTTTCACCTTCTTACCACAAAATCTGTCCGTTTTCATAGGGGGAAGCAATATCTGACGGCTGAATTTCGCCCCATCAGATACCATGCCTCCTATGTTCCTGAAGAAAGGAAGGCCTCACATTCACCAAACAAATACTGGTAACTAATCTCCCCATATAGAAATAATTCACCAAGTTTCACCTTCTTACCACAAAATCTGTCCGTTTTCATAGGGGGAAGCAATATCTGACGGCTGAATTTCGCCCCATCAGATACCATGCCTCCTATGTTCCTGAAGAAAGGAAGGCCTCACATTCACCAAACAAATACTGGTAACTAATCTCCCCATATAGAAATAATTCACCAAGTTTCACCTTCTTACCACAAAATCTGTCCGTTTTCATAGGGGGAAACATTATCTGACGGCTGAATTTAGGCCCATCAGATACCTTTCCCCCTATTATTCTGAAGAAAGGAGCGGCTCACATTCACCAAACTAATACTGGTAACTCATCTCCCCATATAGAGATAATTCACCAATTTTCACCATCTTACCACCAAATCTGTCTGTTTTCATGAGGGGAAAGTTTATCTGACAGCTGAAATTAGCCACATCAGATACCGTTCTCCCTATGATTCTGCAGAAAGGAAGGGCTCACATACACCAAACTAATACTGGTAACTCATCTCCCCATATAGAGATAATTCGCCAAGTTTCACCATCTTACAACCAAATCTGTCCGTTTTCATAGGGGGAAACATTATCTGACGGCTGAATTTAGCCCCATCAGAAACCGTGCACCCTATGTTTCTGAAGAAAGGAAGGCCTCACAATCACCAAACTAATACTGGTAACTCATCTCCCCACATAGAGATAATTCACCAAGTTTCACCATCTTACCACCAAATATGTCCGTTTCCATAGACGGAAACATCATCTGAAGGCTGAATTTAGCCAAATCAGATACCGTTCGCTCTATAATTTTGAAGAAAGGAAGACCTCAGATTCACCAAACTAATACTGGTAACTCATCTCCCCACATAGAGATAATTCACCAAGTTTCACCATCTAACCACAAAATCTGTCCGTTTCCATTGAGGGAAACATTATCTGACGGCTGAATTTAGCCCCATCAAATACTGTAGCGGCAACGATTCTGATGAAAGGATGGGCTCACATACACCAAACTAATACTGGTAACTCATCTCCCCACATTGACATAATTCACCAAGTTTCCCATCTTACCACCGAATTTGTCAATTTCCATTGAGGGAAACATTATCTAACGGCTGAATTCGGCCCCATCAAATACCTTTCCCCCTATGATTCTGACGAAAGGAAGGCCTCACATTCACCAAACTAATATTGGTAACTCATCTCCCCACATAGAGATAATTCACCAAGTTTCACCCTCTAACCACAAAATCTGCCCATTTCCATAGAGGGAAACATTATCTCTCGGCTGAATTTAGCCCCATCAGATACCGTTCCCTCTATGATTCCGAAGAAATGAAGGCCTCACATTCACAAAACTAATACTGGTAACTCATCTCCCCATATAGAAATAATTCAGCAAGTTGCACCATCTTTCCATCAAACCTGTCCATTTCCATAGAAGGAAACATTATTTCTTGGCTGAATTTAGCCCCATCACATACCCTTCCCTCTATGATTCTGAAGAAAAGAAGGCCTCGCATTCACCAAACTAATACTGGTAACTCACCTCCCCATATAGACATAATTCAGCACGTTGCACCATCTTACCATCAAATCTATCCGTTTCCATAGAGGCAAACTTTATCTGACAGCTGAATTTAGCCCCATCAAATACTGTTCCCGCCGCGATTCTGAAGAAAGGAAGGCCTCGCATTAAAGAAACTAATACTGGTAACTCATCTCCCCACATTGACATAATTCACCAAGTTTCCCATCTTACCACCGAATCTGTCAATTTCCATTGAGGGAAACATTATCTGACGGCTGAATTCTGTTACGTTCGTGCAAAGGACCCAGACGCAGACCACAGGATTAGGCAAAAAGAGTAGTTTATTCCGTTCAGGAGTCAAGCCAGGAGATCAGAGGTAGGTAGGTACAAAGGGATAGGCAGGAGAATGGTCGATATCCAAAACGTGGTCAAAAACGAAAAGGCAGACTGGACAGACAAGGACTAGGCAAAAGAATCGTAATACAGACAGGTGTCGCGGAATAATTATACAGATCTCAGGCTTTAGAAAATAGTAGGCACTGGAAAAAGTTAATCAGCGTTCTGACACAGACTGGAAGTAACACGGGGTTTAAATGCACAAGATACAAATGACACAAAGGGAATCAGGTGTGTGAGAAGGCGGGGTTCCAAACGAGAGACAATGAAATACATCTGGGAAACAATTAAACAACCACAGAGACAACTAGGGAAAACGCGGACTGGATTTCAAACATACACAATGACAGATGACCTGGAGTTTCAGGAAATCGTGCATAGAGTAAGATGACAGGCAGAGTAGATCAGATGCAGCTGAGAATGATTAGCAAGGACAGAACAGCATGAAAATGTACGCTCTAATATATTAGTGAGATTAGTAACTATACACACCCCTGCCGTTAGTAGAGTTAGTGGTAATATACAAATTAGTTTGTTAGTGGAGTTAGTAGATCTAATCAATCGTTAGTATGTTAGTGGTAATTAGTAAATCTAAGTACACAGAGACAGGTGCGAAGTAAGAGG
The DNA here is from genome assembly GCA_022702515.1 of Ilyophis sp. 1 JC-2022. Classification (NCBI taxonomy): domain Eukaryota; kingdom Metazoa; phylum Chordata; class Actinopteri; order Anguilliformes; family Synaphobranchidae; genus Ilyophis; species Ilyophis sp. 1 JC-2022. The sequence continues at coordinate 130,230,014 of CM040406.1, read as the reverse complement.
GAACCCGAACACCAATGAGATCACCCGAATGGTACAGCGACGTAAACAGGGAGTGACAGATCCGATGTAAACAGGCAGACACATGACAACTAGGCAAAACGGAAAAGTAAACAAGTCAGATGGAAAAAGCTAAACTAAACAATGCATACATACAGATGAGAATAAATGATAATAATATAATACAATAAAAATAGCAGGTACATGTCAGATCCTTACAGTACCCCCCCCCCTAGGAAGCGCCTCTTGGCGTTTTAATGGGTGGTGCAGGATGAGTCCTATGGAAGTCCTTGAGCATGTCCTTGTCCAACACGAACCGTGAAGGAATCCAGGATCTCTCCTCGGGGCCGTAACCTTCCCAGTCGACCAGGTACTGAAGGCCACGGCCCCGACGACGAACGTCCAACACCTTAGAAACGGTGTAAGCCTCTCCGCCGTCGATGATCCGGGGGGGTGGCGGGGGATCAGGTTCGGGACAAAGGGGGTGGGTAACAGCGGGTTTAATTCTAGACACATGAAAAGTGGGGTGTAGTCTCCGCATAGTAGCGGGAAGTTTGAGTCGAACGGCAGTGGGACTGATGATCTTGAGCACCGGGAAGGGACCCAGGTACCGGGGAGCTAGCTTCCGTGACTCTACTCTGAGGGGAATGTCTTTGGCTGAAAGCCACACCTTCTGACCCACCCGGTACTGGGGAGCCTTGACTCGGTGGCGGTCCGCCGTCTCCTTCATCCGGGCACTGGCTCTGGTGAGGTTGATGCGGGCGGATCTCCAAGTCCTGGCACAGCGCCGGATGAAGGTCTCGGCAGACGGGACCCCCACCTCCACTTCCTGGCTGGGAAATAGTGGGGGCTGGTAACCTAGGCAGCACTCAAAAGGGGAGAGTTTCGTAGCAGATGAAGTGTGACAGTTCACAGCGTACTCGGCCCAGGGTAACTGCGAGCTCCACGTAGTGGGGTTTCTAGAGCAAAGACACCTAAGGACAGTCTCTAGGCATTGATTGGCTCGCTCAGTCTGGCCGTTGCTCTGTGGGTGAAAACCTGATGAAAGACTAACCGTGGTGCCCAATAGTGTGCAAAAAGCCTTCCAGAATCTAGCCGTGAATTGTGGACCTCTATCTGAGACTATATCCGTGGGGATGCCGTGTAACCTAATGACGTGCTGGACAAGAATGGATGCCGTTTCCTTGGCGGAGGGGAGTTTAGTGAGGGGAATAAAGTGAACAGCCTTAGAGAACCGATCTACAATGGTGAGGATAGTGGTGTAGTGATTGGAGGAGGGTAGCCCCGTGACAAAATCGAGTGCAATATGGGACCAGGGGCGGTGAGGAATGGGGAGTGGTTGGAGTTCACCGTGAGGGGGTTGGTGAGATGACTTATTCTGTGCACATACTGAGCAAGCGGCTACAAATGAGGCTACGTCTTGTCGGACCTCCGGCCACCAGAACTTGCGTAAAATAAAAGTGATAGTACGATTTATACCTGGGTGGCCGGAGATTCGTGATGAATGTCCCCACTGGAGCACCTGGGACCGAGCCGCTTCTGGAACATAGAGACAGTTGTTAGGACATTGGCTGGGAGTTGCCTCCCCATTCTGGGCACTCCTAACAATACCTTCGATGGGAAGGCTGATGGCATTAAGGAACACCTTCTGAGGAAGGATTGTGTCCGGACAGGGGTCCTTAGAGGAGGGTTCGAAACGTCGGGATAGGGCATCCGGCTTGGTGTTCTTAGCCCCTGGCCGGTAAGCCAGACAGAAATCAAATCGGGAGAAGAAGAGAGCCCATCTGGCCTGACGGGAGTTAAGCCTCTTGGCGGTTTGTAAATATTCAAGGTTCTTGTGGTCGGTCCAGACCAAGAATGGTATCTGAGCTCCTTCCAGCCAGTGTCGCCACTCCTCCAGGGCCATTTTAACGGCCAACAACTCCCGATTCCCAACGTCGTAGTTCTCCTCCGTGGGGGTGAGGCGGTGTGAGAAGAAGGCACAGGGGTGAACCTTCTGATCCTCCGGGGATCGTTGGGATAGGATGGCCCCTACCCCCACGTTGGAGGCGTCCACCTCCACGATGAACTGGGTGGCCGTATCGGGATATCTGAGAATGGGAGCTGTGGTGAACAGTTCCTTGAGGCGAGAGAAGGCCTCCTCAGCCTTAGGGTTCCAGGTGAATCTCAGTTTGACTGAGGTGAGGGCCGTGAGGGGAGCCGCTACCGAGCTGTAGTTCCGGATGAAGCGGCGGTAGAAGTTGGAAAACCCCAAGAACCTCTGAAGCTCCTTCCGGCTCTCAGGACGTGGCCACTCCAACACAGCCTTGGTTTTCGCCGGGTCCATCTTGACTTGACCCTTCTCTATGATGAAGCCCAGGAAGGTCGTGGATGAGGTGGAGAACTCGCATTTCTCCGCCTTGACAAATAGACGGTTCTCGAGGAGACGGCCCAGTACCTTGTGTACGTCTCTCTCGTGTTCCTCCAGGCTCTGGGAGTAGATGAGAATGTCATCCAGGTATACATAGACACAGTGATCTATCATGTCACGGAGAACATCATTAACCAGGGTCTGGAAAACGGCGGGGGCGTTAGTGAGCCCGAACGGCATCACCAAGTACTCCCAGTGTCCAGTAGGTGTGTTAAAAGCAGTTTTCCACTCGTCGCCCTCACGAATCCGGACCAGGTGGTAAGCGTTTCTGAGGTCCAGCTTCGTGAAGACGACGGCCTTCTGGAGCTGCTCGAAAGCGGTGGACATAAGCGGGAGAGGGTAGCGGTTCTTCTCCGTGATGTCGTTCAGGCTCCGGTAGTCGATGCAGGGGCGGAGAGAGCCGTCCTTCTTCCCCACAAAGAAGAATCCTGCTCCAGCTGGAGAGGAAGAAGGGCGGATGATGCCAGCTGCCAATGACTCAGACAGGTATTTCTCCATGGCTTCCGTCTCGGGTCGGGACAGGGAGAACAGACGGCCTCTAGGCGGGGAAGTGCCAGGCCTCAGGTTTATGGCGCAGTCGTAGGGACGGTGTGGGGGTAGAGACGAAGCGCGCGCCTTACAGAAGACCTCCTTGAGGTCATGGAACCTGGCTGGGACCCCCTTCAGATCCGGATCTTCCTCAGGGCAGAGCACAGGAACAGGTGAGTGGGCCTCTTGTAGGCAGCTGGCCGCACACGATGGGCTCCAGCCTACAATTTCATGTCCCCTCCAATCGATTTCCGGGCAGTGACGATTAAGCCAGGGGTGCCCAAGGACCACAGGGGATTGGGGAGAATCGATGATGTGGAGCTGAAGCTCCTCCTGATGGTTACCGGAGACGAGAAGCTTGATGGGTAGGCTTTCCTGGGTGATGTCCGCGATCTGTTCACCGGAGAGGGTGTTAGCTACTAATGGGTGTTCCAAGGGTGTTATAGGAACTCCCCAACGGGCCGCGGCACCAGCGTCCAGGAAATTGGCTTCAGCTCCGGAGTCAATGAGGGCACGGGTCTTCTTAGTGTTGGTCCCCCACTGAAGAGTGACCGGGATGCATGTGCGGTTCCGGTTGGAGGAGTCGACTGGTGTGACGCCCACTAGTGCTCCTCCGGCCACTAGTGAGCGTTGTCTTTTAGTGGACACCTATCCACAAAGTGCCCAGGTTTGCCGCAGTAGAGACAGACCCGATCCCGGATGCGGCGCGCCCTCTCGGCCGCCGATAACCTGAAGCGGTCAATCTCCATGGGCTCCTGTTCAGCTTGGCGGTGGTTAGGAGGCCTGCTGGAGTTGGATGATGATGTAGCGGGCTCGGTCCTGCTGCTGCGTTGGGTGAACTGAGGAGCACGCGTCCTCTGGAATGGACGTTGCCGGTCTCGGAGGCGTGTATCCACCCTGATGGCCAAGGCGATGAGTTCGTCCAGGCTGGAGGGAAGTTCCCGGGTCACGATCTCGTCCATCACCTCGTCGTTGAGACCATTGAGGAATACGTCGAACTTGGACTTGTTGTCCCAGCCGCTGGATGTAGCTAGCGTCTGGAACTCGATGGCGTAGTCTGATGCCGAGTTTCTCCCTTGGCGGAAACGTAGCATCTCTCTAGCCGCCTCATGACCGTGTTTGGACCGATCGAATACCCTTCTCATCTCCTCCATAAATTCCTCGGCCCCCCTGCAGCAAGGCCGACCCGCCTCCCAGGTGGCGGTTCCCCACTTCTTGGCCCGCCCGGTAAGCTGAGTAATGATGTATGCTACCTGGGCTTGCTCAGTAGGGAAGGTGTGCGGCTGCAGTTGGAACACCAGCTTGCACTGGATCAGGAACGGTCGGCATTCACCCGGTTCACCGTCGTAGCGTTCCGGAGGGGGCAGGCGAGGCTCCCGGATGGGAAGATGTTGTGCCGGTGGGAGCTGGGGTGCGTCGGTAGGTGCAGGAGGATGCATGTTGGTCACCAGTTCCCTAACGCAGGTCATAAGAGACCGGAGATCTTGGGTCACGGACTCGAGGTTAGCCTGCTGCTGGCCAATCAAGGCTCCTTGCCGCAGGAGTGCGGCGTGCAGGTGGGTTGGGTCCGCTGGGTCCATGTCTGGTCAGAACGTACTGTTACGTTCGTGCAAAGGACCCAGACGCAGACCACAGGATTAGGCAAAAAGAGTAGTTTATTCCGTTCAGGAGTCAAGCCAGGAGATCAGAGGTAGGTAGGTACAAAGGGATAGGCAGGAGAATGGTCGATATCCAAAACGTGGTCAAAAACGAAAAGGCAGACTGGACAGACAAGGACTAGGCAAAAGAATCGTAATACAGACAGGTGTCGCGGAATAATTATACAGATCTCAGGCTTTAGAAAATAGTAGGCACTGGAAAAAGTTAATCAGCGTTCTGACACAGACTGGAAGTAACACGGGGTTTAAATGCACAAGATACAAATGACACAAAGGGAATCAGGTGTGTGAGAAGGCGGGGTTCCAAACGAGAGACAATGAAATACATCTGGGAAACAATTAAACAACCACAGAGACAACTAGGGAAAACGCGGACTGGATTTCAAACATACACAATGACAGATGACCTGGAGTTTCAGGAAATCGTGCATAGAGTAAGATGACAGGCAGAGTAGATCAGATGCAGCTGAGAATGATTAGCAAGGACAGAACAGCATGAAAATGTGCGCTCTAATATATTAGTGAGATTAGTAACTATACACACCCCTGCCGTTAGTAGAGTTAGTGGTAATATACAAATTAGTTTGTTAGTGGAGTTAGTAGATCTAATCAATCGTTAGTATGTTAGTGGTAATTAGTAAATCTAAGTACACAGAGACAGGTGCGAAGTAAGAGGGAACCCGAACACCAATGAGATCACCCGAATGGTACAGCGACGTAAACAGGGAGTGACAGATCCGATGTAAACAGGCAGACACATGACAACTAGGCAAAACGGAAAAGTAAACAAGTCAGATGGAAAAAGCTAAACTAAACAATGCATACATACAGATGAGAATAAATGATAATAATACAATACAATAAAAATAGCAGGTACATGTCAGATCCTTACAGAATTCAGCCCCATCAAATACCGTTCCCTCTATGATTCTAAAGAAAGGAAGACCTCAGATTCACCAAACTAATACTGGTAACTCATCTGCCCATATAGAAATAATTCAGCACGTTGCACCATCTTACCATCAAATCTGTCCGTTTCCATAGAAAGAAACTATATCTGACGGCTGAATTTAGCCCCATCAGAAACCGTTCCCTCTATGATTCTGAAGAAAGAAAGGCCTCACATTCACCAAAGTAATACTGGTAACACATCGCCCCATATAGAAATAATTCAGCACGTTGCACGATCTTACCATCAAATCTGTCCGTTTCCATAGAAGGAAACATTATCTGACGGCTGAATTTAGCCCCATCAGATACAGTTCTCCCTATGATTCTGAAGAAAGGAAGGGCTCACAGACACCAAACTAATACTGGTAACTCATTTCCCCATATAGAGATAATTCGCCAAGTTTCACCATCTTACCACCAAATCTATCCGTTTCCATCGGGGGAAACATTATCTGACAGCTGAATTTAGCCCCATCAGATACCGTTCCCCCTATGATTCAGACGAAAGGAAGGGCTCACATACAACAAACTACTACTGGTAACACTTCTCCCCATATAAAGATAATTCACCAAGTTTCATCAATTTACCACCAAATCTGTCCGTTTCCATAGGGGGAAACATAATCTGACATCTGAAATTAGCCCCATCAAATATCGTTCCCCCTATGTTTCTGAAGAAAGAAAGGCCTCACATTCAAGAAATTAATACTGGTAACTTATCTCCCCAGATAGAGATAATTCACCAAGTTTCACCATCTAACCACAAAATCTGTCCGTTTCCATAGAGGGAAACATTATCTCTCGGCTGAATTTTGCCCCATCAGATACCGTTCCCTCTATGATTCTGAAAAAAAGAAGGCCTCACAATCACCAAACTAATACTGGTAACTCATCTCCCCACATTGACATAATTCACCATGTTTCACCATCTTACCACCGAATCTGTCCATTTCCATTGAGGAAAACATTATCTCTCGGCTGAATTTAGCCCCATCAGATACCGTTCCCCCTATGATTCTGACGAAAGGAAGGCCTCACATTCACCAAACTAATACTGGTAACACTTCTCCCCATATAGAGATAATTCACCAAGTTTCACCATCTTACCACCAAATCTGTCCATTTCCATTGAGGGAAACATTATCTCTCGGCTGAATTTAGCCCCATCAGATACCGTTCCCCCTATGATTCTGACGAAAGGAAGGCCTCCCATTCACCAAAGTCATACTGGTAACTGATCTCCCTACATTGACATAATTCACCAAGTTTCACCATCTTACCACCGAATCTGTCCGTTTCCATAGAGCAGGGGTCTTCAATCTTATCCAGTAAGGGCCGGTGTGGGTACAGGCTTTTGTTCCAACCGAGCAGCTACACACCTGATTCTACTAATCAAGGTGCTTAGCAAAGACTCTAGTGATTGATTAGTGGAATCAGGTGTGTAACTGCTTGGTTGGAACAAAAGCCTGCACCCTCACCGGCCCTTTCTGGATAAGATTGAGGACCCCTGCCATAGAGGGAAACTTTATCTGACGGCTGAATTTAGCCCCATGAAATACCATTCTCTCTATGATTCTGAAGAAAGGAATGCCTCGCATTCACCAAACTAATACTGGAAACTCATCTCCCCATATAGAAATAATTCAGCACGTTGCACCATCTTTCCATCAAACCTGTCCGTTTCCATAGAAGGAAACATTATCTCTTGGCTGAATTTAGCCCCATCACATACCGTTCCCTCTATGATTTTGAAGAAAAGAAGGCCTCGCATTCACCAAACTAATACTGGTAACTTATCTCCCCATATAGAAATAATTCAGCACGTTGCACCATCTTTCCATCAAACCTGTCCGTTTCCATAGAAGGAAACATTATCTCTTGGCTGAATTTAGCCCCATCACATACCGTTCCCTCTATGATTTTGAAGAAAAGAAGGCCTCGCATTCACCAAACTAATACTGGAAACTCATCTCCCCATATAGAAATAATTCAGCACGTTGCACCATCTTTCCATCAAACCTGTCCGTTTCCATAGAAGGAAACATTATCTCTTGGCTGAATTTAGCCCCATCACATACCGTTCCCTCTATGATTTTGAAGAAAAGAAGGCCTCGCATTCACCAAACTAATACTGGTAACTCATCTCCCCATATAGACATAATTCACCAAGTTGCACCATCTAACCACCAAATCTGTCCGTTTCCACAGAAGGAATCATTATCTGACGGTTGAATTTAGCCCCATCAGATACCGTTCTCTATGATTTTGAAGAAAGGAATGGCTCACATACAACAAACTAATACTGGTAACTCATCTCCCCACATTTACATAATTCACCAAGTTTCACCAACTTACCACCGAATCTGTCCATTTCCATAGAAGGAAACATTATCTGACGGCTGAATTTAGCCCCATTAGATACCGTTCCCCATATGATTCTAACGAAAGGAAGGGCTCACATTCAACAAAATAATACTGATAACTCATCTCCCCACATTGACATAATTCAGCACGTTGCACGATCTTACCATCAAATCAGTCCATTTCCATAGAAGGAAACATTATCTGACGGCTGAATTTAGCCCCATCAGATATAGTTCTCCCTATGATTCTGAAGAAAGGAAGGCCTCACATTCACCAAACTAATACTGGTAACTCATCTCCCCACATAGACATAATTCACCAAGTTTCACCATCTTACGACCGAATCTGTCCATTTCCATTGAGGGAAACATTATCTGACAGCTGAATTTAGCCCCATCAGATATCGTTCCCCCTATGATTCTGAAGAAAGGAAGCCCTCACATTCACCAAACTAATACTGGTAACTCAGCTCCCCACATAGAAATAAGTCACCAAGTTTCAACATCTTACCTCCAAATCTGTCCGTTTCCATAGAGAGAAACATTATCTGACGGCTGAATTCGGCCCCATCAAATACCGTTCCCCCTATGATTCTGACGAAAGAAAGGGCTCACATACAACAAACTAATACTGGTAACTCATCTCCCCACATTGACATAATTCACCAAGTTTCACCATCTTACCACCGAATCTGCCCATTTCTATTGAGGGAAACATTATCTGATGGCTGAATTTTGCCCCATCTGATACCGTTCCCCCTATGATTCTGAAGAAAGGAAGGCCTCACATTCAACAAACTAATACTGGTAACTAATCTCCCCAGATAGAGATAATTCACCAAGTGTCGCCATCTGACCACCAAATCTGTCCATTTCCATAGGGGGAAACATTATCTTACGACTGAATGTAGCCGCATCAGATACCGTTCCCTCTATTATTCTGAAAGAAGAAAGGCCTCATATTCACCAAACTAATACTGGTAACTCTTCTCCCCATATAAAGATAATTCACCAAGTTTCACCATCTTACCACCAAGTTTCGCCTCCCAGGTTGCCTGGGCTGGTAAAGTATCGGCACCCCATCCCCTTATCACAGGAGTCCCCCAGGGCTCAGTCCTTGGTCCCCTCCTCTTCTCCACCTACACCAAATCCCTTGGCCCTGTTATCACTGCTCATGGTCTTTTTTACCACTGCTATGCTGACGATACTCAACTCTTTCTCTCCTTCTCACCCTCTGACACTCAGGTGTCAGCCCGCATCTCCGCTTGCCTGAGAGACATCCAGAGCTGGATGGACAACCACCATCTCAAGCTCAATCCAGGCAAGACTGAGCTCATCTACATTCCTGCTCTAACCTCTCCCCCTCTCAATCTTTCTATTTCCCTAGGAGACACTCCACAGACCCCAACGCCCTGTGCCAGGAACCTCGGAGTCGTGATGGACAACAGGCTATCCCTCTCCGAGAACATCGCAGTGGTAACCCGGGCATGCAGGTTCTTCCTGTACAACATCAGGAGAATCCGCCCCTTCCTCACCACCCACTCAACCCAGCTCATGGTCCAAGCGATGGTGCTGTCCCGCCTGGACTATTGCAACTCTCTCCTGGCTGGCTTGCCAGCATCGGCCATTAGACCCCTTCAGCTTATCCAGAATGCAGCAGCGCGCCTGGTCTTCAACCTCCCCCGACACTCCCATGTCACCCCCCTGCTCATCGACCTCCACTGGCTACCGGTGATGGCTCGCATCAAATTCAAAACATTGGTGCTCGCCTTCCAGGCAGTCCAAGGATCTGCCCCCCCATACCTCCAAAAGCTCATCAGACCCTACACACCTGCCAGATCTCTGCGTTCCGCCTCCTCGGGACGACTGGTACCCCGCCCCCCCCCCCCCTTCATACTAGCACCCGGTCTCGACGTCTGTCTGTCCTGGCCCCACGGTGGTGGAATGAGCTCCCCGTGGAGGTCAGAACAGCAGAAAGTCTGACCGCTTTCAAGCGCAGATTGAAGACTCACCTCTTCAAGCTGCACCTCTCTCCACCCCTCCCTACCTCCTTGTGACTATTGTTATCAGAAGAAAGGAAGGCCTCGCATTCATCAAACTAATACTGGTAACTCATCTCCCCATATAGACATAATTCACCAAGTTGCACCATCTAACTGTAGCGGACTATTTTCTGTGTGTTGTGTTATCAGTGAATGAGACGCGCACTGCATTGGAGAATCTGTGGGATTTATTCTTTACAAGAGAAAAAGAAAACAGGCGTCACACACAGTCATCTGCACCTCTCCACTTCTACAAAAAATAACACAAAACTTACATGAAACACTAAAGTATGACATTACATACGAAGCAACACCATTAAAACTCAACCAGCACACGCTGAATATTAACCTGCAAATGCGCATAACACGCCTTTGTAGTTAGCACAAAGCTAATTAAATTAGCAGACCACGCACGTGGTTAATTCAGTCTTAAAAATTTAACTACAAATTATTCATACAATAGAGGCTAGACCAACAGGTTCGCTAGCACATCACATTACAGTATGTATCACTATAGTATCATTTTAAAGCAAAACAAAGGAAATATAAAGTTTGAAGAGAGCATCTGAAACCGTGACTCACCAGCTCAGAGCATACACACTCACTGACGCTGGGCATGGGGGTGTAATGCCAAAGTAATCCCCCAGGGGAACAAAAAGGTTCACCACAATAAAAAGACAGATTTAAGGAGATAAGGAAACAAAATAAAATAAATAAATAAATAAAAATATATTTAGCACGGCTACATACTCCCCTCTGAACTTCACCAAAACATCTCAAAACCTAGCAGAGTACTCCCATATGTTCACCTTCTGCAACTAATAAGTTACTCACTTTACTGAGAAAATGACCCACGAGGGCTGCGCAATCCCTCCTGGATACACTTGTAAAAAAAGGGGTGCCTTGTACACCACCTCATATGTTAACACTAACTATACCTTTGTCAAACAAGGAGTGTTTAATAACTATCACTGCTGCTGTAATGAATATTCATGATGTTTCACAGGGGTACTCATCTCACAAATAAGGACCTAGCAAAATCAGGGACTGAGGACCTTTTCTTCTGTGTCATGTTCTGAATCAGCCTATCGACAGGTTTCACTAGCCTGCCTACCCTTGTCCTTATTCTAGACACTGTACTGTTCACTTCGCCATGGGGGACATTACCATTGGCTATCGCATCAACCACACTTGACACACTCATTGGCCTTTGGCTAATGCTATCATTATGCTCAATGTCTTCGGGGCCTTCATCAGCGTCAGGGCACTCTGAGGGTGGACTGGGGACAGGACTACCCAAAACCCAATTGATTGTTTGGTCTTCTGTAACATCCCTTGTCACCACCTCCGACACCTCACTTTTTGTCCCATCACAGCTTGACTCAGTCGACTCTGCGAACGATGATTCGACATCCTCGTCCTCCATCTCAAGTGGCAGGAAGTTTGCACACAGAAGGAGGTTGCGATGCACAACCCTTTCATGCCCACTGCTGGTGTTCTTGACACGGTAGGTATGACACCTCCGGTCTCTTGCAACCACCACATACGGGGTAGACTCCCACTTTCCCACAATTTCCTGCATCCTTTTTCACCCTTATTAGCCAGCAGAACTTGATCTCCCTCCTCGATGTCATGACCTTTGGTCCTCCTGTTGTACACCTCGGCCTGGCGCTTCTGGCTGGTGACTGCATTGACCTGGGCAGATGATAGTGCCTCCCTTAGATCCTCCCTCAACTTAAGGACGTATTTGTTATAGTCAGCGATGTCGCAATCTCTTTCCACGTTGTGGAACATCACGTCGACCGGGAGTCTAGGGATCCTTCCGTACATTAAGTAGAATGGTGCATAGCCCGTTGACTCGTGGGCGGTACAGTTGTAGGCGAAGGTCAATGTTTGTAACATCTGGGGCCATTTCTGCTTTGATCTTGGAGGTAGTGCTCGGATCATACTTCCCAATGACCGGTTAAAGCGTTCAACAACACCATTTCCCATGGGGTGATACGCTGTTGTCCTCGACTTCTTCACTGCAGCAATCAGCAACAACTCTTGAATCAGCTGACTCTGAAAGTTGGCTCCTTGATCGGAGTGGATTCTCTCCGGGAAGCCATAAACACAGAAGTATCTGTCCCAGAGTTGGCAAGCAACTTGCTTTGCTGACTGATCGTGACATGGGAAGGCATGAGCCATCTTTGTAAAGTGATCCGTAATGACCAGGACATCCACATTCTTTCCGTTTGGGACCCTCTTGAGATGGTCAATACAGACCATCTCAAGAGGGCTTGTTGTCTTTATACTTTCGAGAGGGGTTCTACCTTCGGGTTCTGGTGTTTTGCTCACTACACAGCGCTTGCAGGACTTGACATATTCCCGAACATCTCGTTCCATGTCGGCCCAGTAGAACCTCTGTTTTGCCAGGGATAAGGTTCTGTATTAGCCTTGATGCCCAACTTCGTTGTGGATGCCTTGCAGAGCTTGCTTGACCAAGGCTGCAGCAACAATGTACTGGTAGCGCCTCTTCCCAGTCAGCGAATCTTTGAGCACTCTGTACAAGGTTCCATCCAACATCTTCAGCTTGTCCCACTGCTTTAGTATTTTCTGGACCTTTAGAGGCTCATTGACCCGTTCTCTCCTAGATGGTCTCCTGCCACGTGTCACATAATGGATGACTCTTACTATTACAGTGTCTTCCTGTTGCTTGTCCTGGAGCTCAGTGAGGGAGAATACTGGTAATGCACTTTGGCCTGGTGGAGTGAGATTTTGTACATCATGGGTCAACCAGGAGATCACTCTTCCTTTCGATCCCTTCTCCCACTCAATTTGGCCATCTAAGACCGCTGTCACCTCTTCACTGCTCATAGTGCGACATCCCGCTTCAGACACACAGTTTCGCCTCTTGACAGTTTGACAAATGGTTGTCTGCTCAGTGCATCTGCTACAACATTTTTACTGCCTGGGATGTACTGTATACTAAAGTTGTATAGTGCCAACTTCGACACCCACCGCTGTTCACAAGCGTCCAGCTTTGGCTTCGTGAGGATGTAAGTTAGCGGGTTATTATCTGTCCAGACAGTAAAGGAATGTCCCTTCAGCCAATGACTGAATTTGTCACACACAGACCATTTGAGAGCGAGGAACTCCAGACGATGGGCTGGGTACTTTGTCTGTGCACGGGTCAAGGATTTACTTGCGAAGGCGATGGGACGTGCCTTGCTCCCTCCTTCGGGGACTTGAGAAAGTACAGCGCCCAATCCATCCAACGAGGCGTCTGTTGAGAGGACGAATGGGCGATTGAAGTCAGGATGGGCTAGCACTACAGAACTCAGCAGGGCGGTTTTCAGCTGGTTGAATGCATTACTCTGCTCTTGAGTCCAATCACCTGGGCTGAGTCTCTTGAAGTGTGTAGCATGTTTTCAATCAATCAATCAATAACCTTTATTTAAACTCGAAGAACACTGAGGTTGCCCTCATTTACAGTGATGTCGAGTAAGAGATAAAATAACACAAGATAAAAATGACAACATAAAGGCACAACATAAAATGATAAAATAAATAAAAGATTTTAAAAAATAAAAATATAAAAAGATAAAAAGATCAGAACAAGAACAGAAAATTCAGCTAAAAACAATTACATTGTGAGGTGCAAAATTCAGCAATCATTGTTTTAAAATGTCCAACAGACGGAAGACTGTCCATTTTTAAAGTGCTTTGCAGGGCATTCCATGAGTGGGGAGCACTAACAGAGAAGGCAGTCATACCTAGTTTAGAACAAGCCCGGGGAACATTGAGCATGAGCACCTCACTGGAACGGGTATGATATGAACCAGTGTTCCTTTTTAGGAGAGAAGTAATATAAGGTGGTTGCATACCGATGAGAGCTTTAAAAATAAATAAAAACCAATGTCTATCACGCCTCATTAAAAGAGAGGGCCAACCAACCTTTTCATACAGGGAGCAATGATGTATATTATAGCTATCACCTGTAATGAATCTAAGAGCTGAATGGTATACAGAATTTAAAGATCTAAGAGTAGAAACAGAGGCATGTCTATAGACTACATCTCCATAGTCCAGAACTGATAAAAATACTGCTTCAATAATCCTCTTCCTGCATACCATAGGAAAACTGGTTCTATTCCTGTATAAGAAGCCAATTTTCTGTCGTAGCTTGCTTATAAGTTTGTCAATATGGCATTTAAACGTAAATTTTTCATCAAGCCAGATGCCAAGATATTTATAGACTGAAACTCTCTCAATAATAGAACCATTTGCAGCAGTTATATGCAGACTATTGTGGTCAAAATCTCTAGCCCTAGAGAACAACATAAATTTTGTTTTGTTCTCGTTAAGAACTAATTTAAGAGAAGCGAGAGCTTCTTGAATGGTATTGAAAGAATGTTGCAATTTTTCAATAGCTAATTCCACAGAGTCAGCAATACAATACAGAATGGTATCATCAGCATAAAGATGAAATTGAGAACCACTTGCTGGGGACACAATATCATTAATATAAATAGTAAAAAGCACCGGACCTAAAATTGACCCCTGTGGAACACCTTTAGTAATTGATAAAAAATCTGATTGGACACCCCCTAATTTCACACATTGAGATCTGCAAGATAGATAATTCCGAAACCAGTTACATGCATTTCTATCTAGGTTAATGCTACCTAATCTATTTAACAGCAAAGAGTGGTCAACAGTATCAAAGGCCTTAGACAGATCTATAAACAGGGCAGCACAGTGTTGTCTTTTATCTAAAGCAGAAACTATATTATCTGTAACCAAAGTGATGGCTGAGATAGTGCTATGGTTAGCTCTAAAACCAGATTGGTGCAAAGATAAAATGGAGTGGCGTGAAAGAAACTCTTTAAGTTGACAGTTTACAACTGATTCTAAGGTTTTAGCCAAACAAGACAGTTTAGAAATTGGCCTATAATTATTAGGATCATTCTTTTCTCCACCCTTATGCAATGGGAGAACTTGCGCAGTTTTCCAAGCTCTAGGAACTACACATGAAGACATAGACAGATTAAAAATATGCGTTATTTGCGCAGCAATTAATGGGGCAGATAGCTGGAGAAAAAAAGGATCCAATTTATCTTCACCAGTGGATTTCTTAGGATCAATGGCTAGAAGAGCATCAAGTACCACACTGGGAGACACGGAGCTAAAAGAAAACTGGGAAGCAACATTGGGAGTAGGTACGTAGGCATGCTCTAAAGAAAGATGATTATCATTAGCAGAAGGGGATCCAAGACCCTCATCCTTAAAAATATGGCCAGCTGCGGCAAAATGTCTATTAAAAGCGGAGCAAATTGCAATTTGATCGTTTATAAGACCGTCATAAAATTTAACCTGAGAAGGTACAGAGGCAGAAGAATTGCTACTAATGGATTTTACCACCTTCCAAAATTTGGAAGGA
Source organism: Ilyophis sp. 1 JC-2022 (assembly GCA_022702515.1). Lineage (NCBI taxonomy): Eukaryota > Metazoa > Chordata > Actinopteri > Anguilliformes > Synaphobranchidae > Ilyophis > Ilyophis sp. 1 JC-2022. Next base: position 130,214,643 of record CM040406.1, on the reverse strand, counting down.
TTAGAATAAGTGTTAGTGATCAAATTCAAATAATAGTCAGATTTATTTTTCTTCACAAGAGACGTGCATTTGTTTCTAAGGACTCTAAATGCAGCCCAGTGTGAGGCCTCATTTGTATGTCTAGCACGAGACCAAGCTTTATTTCTAGACAAGAATAACGAAGATAGTTCAGAGGTAAACCAAGGACTAGATCTGTTCTTTACTCTATACTTTTTAAAGGGGGCATGTCTATTTACGACCGACAAGAAAGTGGAAATAAAAAATTCTAAGGCTAATTCAACATCAGGGATAATATTCGTAGAATGAATACCACTATTATAAAGGTCATGAAGAAAGGCTTGTTTGTTAAAATTATTTAAGTTTCTCTTAATTACAATGCGAGAAGAAGTCCTCTTGACATGTGTATCACGGATACATACAATAGGACAGTGATCACTAATATCCAGGTCAAAAACTCCACTTGCAGAAATTTTATCTATCTTATTAGAAAAGATTAGGTCAATTAATGAGGATTTTAAGGGGTTCTTCAAATTAGGCCTGGTTGGATCTATGATCAATTGGGATAAATTGAGGCTAACAGAAACATCTTTTAAATAATCAGAAGCATTTGTTAGCCAATCAATATTAAAATCTCCCATAACTATAATTTCAGAGTTAGTATAGCGGGAAACTAGATCAGCCAGAAGATCAATAGACCTGACATCAGCTGAGGGAGGTCTATAAATACCAACAACAACAAAAGAATTATTAGACCCACAGTCAATGTTAAGAGCAAGAAATTCAAATTCAAATTTTTGCATTGGTCTTGCCCGTTGCAGCAGCGGTCAGGGAGAACAGAGGCTTTGCCATGCTGGAGCAGTCTTGTATGAACCTCAGTACATCACCATGCCGAGGAAGGACTTTATCTTCTTTGCTGAAGGTGTGACTCCATCCTCCATCATCAGGTCTTATTCACTCAAAGCGGTGATGGCTTGCACTTTCTCGGGGTCAGTAGCAACTCCACTCTCATCAATGATGTGACCCAAGAACTTAACGCTTCGCCGAAAGAAGTGGCACTTCTTCTGTGCCAACTTCAGTCCATGTTCCCTCAGCCGACCGAAGACCATTTCAAGTCTTTTAATGGTTTCTTCTTCGTTTGGGGCAAACACTAGCACATCATCAAGGTAGCACAACAGAGTCAAGAAGTTTTGGTCTCCAAAGATATTCATCATAAGGCACATAAAACTTGCCGGGCTATTACACAGGCCTTGTGGTAGCCTGTTGAACTCATGGAGGCCTACTGGTGTAGTGAAGGCTGTAAACTTCTTGTCCTGTTCATGCATGGGGATGTTATAGAACCCTGATGTCAAGTCCATGGCACTGAATATGGCATTTCCCCCTAAAGCAGCCAAACAGTCCGCTTGGTGGGGTACTGGATGAGCGTCCTTCACTGTGCGTGCGTTAAGCCACCGGTAGTCCACACAGATACGTAAATCACTATTCTTTTTCCATACGAGTACCAGCGGAGAGGCCCATTCGCTGGAGGACTTGCGTATTATGTCCTTCTCTTCCATCTCAGAGAGGGCTTCTCTCAGCTTCTGGTACTGGCCTGGTGGAACACGGCGGTATGGTAATCGGAATGGGCGGTCATCCGTCAAGTGGATTCTGTGGACAAAGTCCTTAGCCTGACCACAGTCCAAGTTGTCCTTGGAAAATACGTCTCCATAACTCTGTATGAGCTCCACCAACCGGCCCTTCCAGTAGGGCGACACTTCGCACGAGTTGATATCGATTTCACCCAATCCGAGGCTGTTAAGTTTGTCCTGAGAGATAGGAACTATAGGGGTGTCATGGACATGATCGGTATCCTTCTGTATGTTTTGGCCTTGTACCTTTAACTCTGTGTGGGGGACATGGTCCACCCTGTGCTCAAAGTCTTCTAGTGCCACACATAGTGAAACATCAGCTAGTTTCATGTTCCTCCTCAGTGTTACAGGCTTGTCACTTGGGTTCACAACCTTTACAGGTACCCACCTGTCACCACTCATCGATGCCACAGTCCTCCCTACCATGATGTTTTTCCTGTGTGACTGAGATTTCAATGGCTCCACTAGTATGGCACTTCCCTCTGAGACAGGAGCATTACTAGGAAGCTTGCCCCACACTATGTGCTCATGCCTGGGCATAAGTGTCACGGCACTAGTGATCTTCACAGTTCCAATAACATCTGGAATCTTGTCACCCTTCCATCTTGTTATGCCCGAGAATGCCATGTTCAAGAACTGTTCAATGTTCAGCTCGCTAGAGGAGTCAGCTTTGTTCATCACACGCCAGTAGCTGGGGTCTTGCTTGAATTGACGTAGCAGGTATTTTAGTACATTGGTGCCTACTATCATCTGGTCACGTTGGCCTGGTACGACTAATGTGGGCACGCTTACTTCCTCCCCATAGATACTCAACTTGAACTGATAAATGCTCTTGGGCCGCACTTGCACACCACCACAGCCCACCAGAACAATATCCATGCTGGATTGAGTGCTCTCTGGTAGCAGTCCTGCTTTGTGGAGCTCCTCTTCAGTGTCTTCACTCATCATACAAGCTGTCGAGTAGGGCCTGTAGTATGACTTGGTCATTTACTAGCACGTCAGAGTAGAATAGATCATCTGCCTTCTCAAGCCTGTGTATGTTCTGGCAAATTATAATACTGTCATTCTGAGCAGACTTGCAGCTTTCTTTGTACACAGAGTTTAGGTCTTCTTCTGTTTTGAGGGCTTGACATGTTGCACTCACACTTTGCCCTCCGGAGTGTGAGTGATTCAGTTTCCCTGGTTCGGTGTGCGGCTCTCTGGCTGGGTTTGGTGTGGCATGGCTCTTGTGCAGTCCCTCTTCAGGTGGCCAGGTTCCAGACATCCAAAGCACCTCTTCTCCTTCATACAGTGTTCATGTGTGGTATGTGTCTTCTCACCACACACACGGCAGGAAGTGGAGCGTGTCCACTGGGTTGACTGTTGGATCGGGGAAGCTGTCCTTGCCAGGACGCCTTCCAACATGCTCAGTACTCGCTCTAATGCCCCTGCTTCTGGTGCAGCGAATGCGCTCACCTTCGTCTGTGTGGGAGGTTCTTGAACACCGGCTCTCGTTGTAGTCATCCCCTCCGCCACAGGACTACAGATAGCTGCAGCTGCCGTCACCGTGTTGAGTCTCTCTACTTTGGTGGACCTCTTCCTTGTCAGATGTTCCCTCTGGTGCTCATCGATAGCCTCTTGAACTTCCATGGCCGACCATTTACTGATAGGCTTACACCTGAACACACTGGAGAGATCAGGGTTGGAACAGTTCCTGATGAACATCATAGCAACTTCCGCAGGCATGCTCTCCATCTTTCCTTCCACAGGTGCCTGTCAGCATGTTCAGCTGCTGTGTTCAGTCGGACCCAGTAGTCCACTGGGCTCTCCCCTGCACCTGGCTGTGTGGCGTAGAAATCAGCCATTGGTAAGCTGGTCATGGGGCAATCGCTAAAGTATCTTCTGAGTATGTCGTATATTACTTCAGGATGTGCGGCCTTGTCAGAACTCTTCAGCCCTACCTTGACAATGTTCTTCGCCCGCCCCAAGAGATGACTGAGGACTTCATCCATCTGTTCTGCAGTAGGGCAGCTCTTTTTGCGTAGATACACGTCCATCATGTCTATCCACTCTTGGACTGTGTATTTGTCTGTGCCATCTCCTCTATACATCGCCGGTTCCTTAGCATCTGTCTTCACTACGACATTCAGTCGAGACATATCTAATGGCGGGAGAGTTATGGGGGGTGGGGGACTTCTTGTGGGGGTAGGTGTTTGATTAGCCAATATGCGACTAACAACAGAGTCACCAATCTGGGTCCCTAGCTCTCCTAGCAAGTCACGTAACTGCTCTAGGGTGTCACTATTAGTAATGCTGGGGGTGGAGGTCTTAGGCTTCACTACAGACGCGGCAGCATCCATACCTAGACCACAGTCACAGATTTATCAACAGTCAATACGGCCCTCGGATTCTTCCTGCGTACAGTACGATACGCTCACTTGCTCACAGCTAGACCTCGGCGATCTGCAGTGGCTGATCTGAAGAATCCGGGTCACGGCACCATTTGTAGCGGACTATTTTCTGCGTTGTGTTGTGTTATCAGTGAATGAGACGCGCACTGCATTGGAGAATCTGTGGGATTTATTCTTCACAAGAGAAAAAGAAAACAGGCATCACACACAGTCATCTGCACCTCTCCACTTCAGCTCAGAGCATACACACTCACTCACCCGTCATATAATATGCAGCATACAGACTACACATACAGACCAAAATATGAAAACATAAAAAGTGCACAGACTAAAATATCCAAAATGTAATAAACTATAATAAAGTGCAATAAAACATTTGAAAACACATTTACCATAATACAAATCATTAAATCATCCCACTCATATCAACCCTTTTTTTATAATGCAAAAATATTAGGAACAAACTCTTCAAACAAGCATACCTTCACAAGAGAAAAATAACACAAAACTCACATGAAACACTAAAGTATGACATTACATACGAAGCAACACCATTAAAACTCAACCAGCACACGCTGACTATTAACCCGCAAATGTGCATAACACGCCTTTGTAGTTAGCACAAAGCTAATTAAATTAGCAGACCACGCACGTGGTTAATTCAGTCTTAAAAATTTAACTACAAATTATTCATACAATAGAGGCTAGACCAACAGGTTCGCTAGCACATCACATTACAGTATGTATCACTATAGTATCATTTTAAAGCAAAACAAAGGAAATATAAAGTTTGAAGAGAGCATCTGAAACCGTGACTCACCAGCTCAGAGCATACACACTCACTGACGCTGGGCTTGGGGGTGTAACGCCAAAGTAATCCCCCAGGGGAACAAAAAGGTATGCCATTGAAAACCAATAGGGTGGGAACCTATTTACAGGTAGGAACTAATTTTGGGGAAGTTCACCACAATAAAAGACAGATTTAAGGAGATAAGGAAACAAAATAAAATAAATAAATAAATTAAAATATATTTAGCACGGCTACATAACCACCAAATCTGTCCGTTTCCACAGAAGGAAAAATTATCTGACGGCTGAATTTAGCCCCATCAGATACAGTTCTCTCTATGATTCTGAAGAAAGGAAGGCCTCACATTCATCAAACTAATACTGGTAACTCATCTCCCCACATAGAGATAATTCACCAAGTTTCACCCTCTAACCACAAAATGTGTCCGTTTCCATAAAGGGAAACATTATCTCTCGGCTGAATTTAGCCCCATCAGATACCGTTCCCTCTATGATTCTGAAGAAATGAAGGCCTCACATTCACCAAACTAATACTAATCTAAGATGGCGGCGCGCACGCAATGCGAGCCCCTGTGTCTCTCCAGTTTTTGCAAATTAGCGGTTATTTACCTACTCGTTTTAAGTCTGTTCACTCAGAACAGTCTTGCCAACACATCTTACACCCGACAAGAACTTTTGGACATTGGAGGACAATGTTCAGTCAACTTTAACGGCGATCTCACGCCACACGCTGAGATCATAAGGACACCGGAGATCAGCGACCCAGTTCGACCGGCCGGAAGTGCTCCCAGACGGCGCAGAGAACGTAAACAAAGGAGGGGAAGACGCGGAGGCCTACGAGCTAACTCCTAACCGACTATCAATTCCCAGCCTTTTTCTCGCGAATGTTCGGTCTCTGGTGAACAAGATGGATGAACTGCGGCTGCGGATCACCACTCATAAATGGATTATGGACTGCAACGTCATGATTTTCACGGAAACATGGCTCAATAGTGGCGTTCCCGACAACGCTATTGTGCTACCGGGACGTGAAATCTTCAGAGCGGATAGAACAGAGGAGGGCTCCGGTAAGACCAGAGGTGGGGGTCTGTGCATTTATGTCAACAAGGCTTGGTGTACGGACAATACCTTCATTGAGAGCCACTGCTCTGCTGACCTAGAGCACATCATGGTTAAGAGCAGACCTTTCTATCTGCCTAGAGAATTCACTTCTACAATTGTGACTGCAGCATATATCCCTCCGGATGCTAATGCTAAGCTAGCCATGAAACAACTGCAGGCAGCCATTAGCAAACAACAGACCACACACCCAGAGGCAGCCTTTATTGTTGCGGGGGATTTCAACCACTCCAGCCTGAAGACTGTTCTCCCTAAATTCCACCAGCATATCTCCTGTCCTACAAGAGGTGATAAGATTTTAGACCATGTTTAGACCAACATGGCTGAGGCTTACAAAGCCGTCCCCCTCCCCCACCTTGGACAATCTGATCACATCTCTTTGTTCCTGTTCCCCAAGTACTCCCCACTCATCAAACGAGTGAAACCCTCTGTGAGGACAGTCAAAGTTTGGCCTGAGGGGGCAGACTCTCTACTGCAGCACCGGTTTCAACACACGGACTGGAGTACGTTTGCCACACAGGCCACCCTGGACTCCCACACAGACATTGACTCCTACACCACCTCCGTTTTGGACTACATCAACACCAACGTCAACGATGTCACCACCCTCAAACGGATTACAACATTCCCCAATCAGAAGCCTTGGATGAACAAAGAGGTCCGTCTTCTGCTGAAGACACGCGACACCGCCTTCAGATCAGGTGACGCGCAGGCCTACAGCTCAGCCAGGGCCAATCTGAAAAGGGGTATCAAGAGGGCCAGGCACAGCCACAAGCTAAGGATTGAGGAGCACTTCATCAACTCCGACCCCCGACGCATGTGGCAGGGCATCCAGTCCATTACGGATTACAAACCCACTAGCAACTCCCCCCCAAGCAACGACACCTCCCTCCCTGATAAGCTCAATGACGTTTATGCCCGCTTCGACAGGGACAACCACGAGGCGGCTATCAAGGCCATACTTCCTGTTGACCACCAGCCCCTCACTCTCTCCCCCACTGATGTGTGTGCTGTACTGAGCAGGACTAATGCACGCAAGGCTGCTGGCCCCGATGGCATCCCCGGTCGGGTGCTCAGGGTCTGCGCTGAACAGCTGACTGAGGTCTTGACTAACATCTTAAACCTGTCACTGGCCCAAGCAGCTGTCCCCACGTGCTTTAAAACCACCTCCATTGTGCCAGTGCCGAAACACACCTCTGCTGTGAGCCTAAATGACTTTCGCCCTGTTGCACTCACCCCCACCATCATGAAGTGCTTCGAGAGACTAGTCCTGGCTCACCTCAAATCAGGCCTATCCCCCCGACTGGACCCCCACCAATTTGCCTACCGGGAGAACAGGAGTACGGAGGACGCCATCTCCTCAGTGCTTCACTCCGCGCTCTCCCACCTGGAGGGTGGTAACACCTATGTGAGAATGCTGTTCATTGACTTTAGCTCAGCATTCAACACCATAATCCCCTCCAAACTGATCTCCAAACTCGGCGACCTTAGCATGCCAAAGCAGGCACGCACACCCCCATCCTTATCGACGGGACGGAGGTTGAGCGTGTCTCCAGCTTCAAGTTCCTGGGTATCCACATCTCCGAGGATCTCTCCTGGGCCCTCAACACCTCGGCCCTGGTCAAGAAGGCTCACCAGCGTCTCTTCTTCCTGAGGAGACTGAGGAAAGCTCATTTGTCTCCTCAGATCCTGGTGAACTTCTACCGGTGTGCCATAGAAAGCCTCCCCACCAGCTCCATCACAGTCTGGTATGGAAACTGTACTGTCTCTGACCGGAAAGCGCTGCAGAGGGTGGTGAAAATCGCCCAACGCATCACTAATACCACTCTCCCATCAATCGAGACGGTACAGTACAAACGGTGTTTGAGGAAGGCACGCAGCATAGTCAAGGACTCCTACCACCCCAAACACAGACTGTTTGCCCTCCTCCCCTCTGGGAGGCGCTACAGGACCCTCCTCTCCAGAACCAGCAGGCTCAAAAACAGCTTCTACCCCTCAGCTGTCACCCTGCTGAACTCTGCACCTCGGTGACCGCCCCCCCCCCCGGATACCTGTGCCCCCCCCCCCCAGATACCAACCCCCCGCCCTACCTCCGGACCACCCCAGTCACTCCCCCAGAGACTTTTACTGTTAAATATACCGCTGTACATAATGCCCATACTAATCATCCTGTACCATACTGTATCATACTGTATAGACTTATATTTTTCTTACAATTACTGTCATTGATGGCCCTTACTACTGTCTATTTATGTTTATTTATACTATTGAGATTATTTATATATCCACATTTATACTCCTGTACATAATGTTTATAGTATACCATATTATATATATACACAATGCACTTTACTGCCTCTTTGCACTCAAGTCAGATGCTAAACTGCATTCCAAAAAAAAGGAAGGGCTCACATACAACAAACTAATACTGGTAACTCATCTCCCCACATAGAGATAATTCACCAAGTTTCACCCTCTAACCACAAAATCTGTCCGTTTCCATAGAAGGAAACATTATCTGACGGCTGAATTTAGCCCCATCAGATACAGTTCTCCCTATGATTCTGAAGAAAGGAAGGCCTCACATTCACCAAACTAATAATGGTAACTCATCTCCCACATAGAGATAATTCACCAAGTTGAACCATCTTACCACCAAATCTGTCCGTTTCCATAGAAGGAAACATTATCTGACGGCTGAATTTAGCCCCATCAGATACCGTTCTCTATGATTTTGAAGAAAGGAAGGGCTCACATACAACAAACTAATACTGGTAACTCATCTCCCCACATTGACATAATTCACCAAGTTTCACCACCTTACCACCGAATTTGTCCATTTCCATTGAGGGAAACATTATCTGACGGCTGAATTTAGCCCCATCAGATACCGTTCCGTCTATGATTCTGACGAAAGGAAGGGCTCACATACAATGAACTAATAGTGGTAACTCATCTCCCCACATTGACATAATTAACCAAGTTTCACCATCTTACCACCGAATCTGTCCATTTCTATTGAGGAAAACATTATCTGACGGCTGAATTTTGCCCCATCTGATACCGTTTCCCCTATGATTCTGAAGAAAAGAAGGGCTCACATACAACAAACTAATTCTGGTAACTCATCTCCCCATATAGAGATAATTCACCAAGTGTCACCATCTGACCACCAAATCTGTCCGTTTCAATAGGGGGAAACATATTCTGACAGCTGAATTTAGCCCCATCAAATACCATTCCCCCTACGATTCTGACGAAAAGAAAGGCTCACATACACCAAACTAATACTGGTACCTCATCTCCCGACTTAGAAATCATTCACCAAGTTTCACCATCTTACCACCAAATCTGTCCATTTCCAGAGAGAGAAACATTATCTGACCGCTGAATTGAGACCCATCAGATACCGTTCCCTCTATGATTCTGAAGAAAGAAAGGCCTCACATACACCAAACTAATACTGGTATCTCATCTCCCCACATAGAAATAATTCACCAAGTTTCACCATCTTACCACCAAATCTGTCTGTTTTCATGAGGGGAAAGTTTATCTGACGGCTGAATTTAGCCCAATCAGATACCGTTCCCCCTATGATTCTAACAAAAGGAAGGGCTCACATACAACAAAATAATACTGGTAACTCATCTCCCCACATTGACATAATTCACCAAGTTTCACCATCTTACCACCAAATCTGTCCATATCCATTGAGGGAAACTTCATCTGACGGCTGAATTCGGCCTCATCTAATACCGTTCCCCCTATGATTCTGATGAAAGTAAGGGCTCACATACAACAAACTAATACTGGTAACTCATCTCCCCATATAGAGATAATTCACCAAGTTTCACCATCTTACCACCAAATCTGTCCGTTTCCATAGGGAGAAACATTATCTGACAGCTGAATTTTGCCCCATCAGATACCATTCCCTCTATGATTCTGAAGAAAGAAAGGCCTCACATTCACCAAACTAATACTGGTAACTCATCGCCCCATATAGAGATTATTCAGCAAGTTTCACCATCTTACCACCAAATCTGTCCGTTTCAATAGGGGGAAACATAATCTGAATGCTGAATTTAGCCCCATCAAATACCGTTCCCCCTACGATTCTGACGAAAAGAAAGGCTCACATACACCAATGTAATACTGGTATCTCATCTCCCCACATAGAAATCATTCACCAAGTTTCACCATCTAACCACCAAATCTGTCCGTTTTCATACGGGAAAACATTATCTGACTGCTGAATTCGGCCCCATCAAATACCGTTCCCCCTATGATTCTGAAGAAAGGAAGGCCTCACATTCAACAAACTAATACTGGTAACTCATCTCCCCATATATATATAATGTCAGGACTGCGCCGTAGTGTCCCAAGATGTCCAGCAGATGGCGGCAGAGTGCACCTTAGTTGGATTTTTGTGGACTGTGATTTGGACTTGGCTCACCTTAAGTGGGTTCACCTGTTTGTCGTTGCTGATTGCCTGTACCTGTATTTAAGGCGTGTTTGTGTTTTGCCCTGCATTCGAGCCTCATGTGTTCTCCCCAAGAGATACCTGTACCTGCGTTTGCCTTTGTGGAACCTTTCCTTATTAAATAGTTATTATTTTTGGCTCCTGAACTCAGCGTCCTGTATCTAAACTCAGTACCTTAAGTTTGCATTGTGACAGTAGGCTCGAATCAACAACATGAGTTTAACAGGCGCCGAAGGAGGAGACATCAGCCTGGCCCAAGTGCTCAGGGCTTTGGAGACTCATGGATCCTCAATCCAGCAGATCCAGGCCTGGATATCTCAGCAAATGCAGCAGAACCCCCCGGCTGGCAAGACCCTCCTACAGAAACCCGAGCGGTATGATGGTACCCCAGAAACCTGCCAGGGATTTTTGATGCAGTGTGACCTGTTTTTTATCATGCAACCGGATCAGTTCCCCTCAGAGAAAGCTAAGGTCGCTTTTATGATTTCCCTACTATCTGGCAAAGCTCTAGCGTGGGCTACTGCCCTGTGGGAGGCTACTTCCCCACTTTGTGCTGATGCAGCAGAATTCTCCAAGGCACTACGCCAGGTTTTCAACCATCCTGTGAGTGGCAGAGAAGCAGCACGTCGCATCAGCACGTCGCATCAGCACGCTCCGCCAAGAAGCCAGAGCCGTTTCTGAATACACGATAGAATTCCGCACCTTAGCAGCTGAAAGTAAATGGAACAATGAAGCACTTATGACCACTTTTTACAACGGCCTGTCGGAGGCGGTCAAAGATGATTTGGCTAGTCGGGAGTGGGGTGCTACTTTAGATGAGCTCATTACCACCTCTATCTGCCTCGATCAGCGCATACGCGAAAGGAGGCGTGAGCGCAGTTTTCCCAATCCCGCTGCTCAGCCCTCACAAGCAGAGGCTATGGAGATAGGCAGGAACCGCATTACACCTGCTGAAAGAGAGCGTCGCCGCAGAGAGAGATGCTGCCTTTACTGCGGAGAAGCTGGTCATTACCGGGACCGATGTCCCCAGCTGCCGGGAAACGAAAACGCTCATTAGGAGGAGGGGACAACTTAGTGAGCGGTTTGGTCCAATCTCAGTCCCCCAACCCAGCTAAGCGCCTAACCCTGAGTGCTCAACTCACCTGGACCCCAGAGAACCCTGAGAATGTCCCTATCACTGTGCTGATTGATTCCGGCTCGGAGGAGAATCTGATGGACTCTGCTCTGGCCACATGCCTCGGTCTACCGATCATGGCTCTTCCCAATCCTGTGAGAATCCAGGCGCTCGACGGACGACCCCTAGGCTCCGGTAGGATTGACTACGTGACACACCCCTTATTGCTACAGATTGGTTCACATAAGGAGACTATTTCTTTGGCTTTAGTCGAATCTCAACATGACAGGGTAGTGCTAGGGTTTCCCTGGCTTCAGAAGCACAACCCCCTGTTCAATTGGTCCACTGGGGAATTATTGTCATGGAGCCCAGAGGGCATTTCAGCCAAACATGTTACACCGGTGATAGAGTGTTCCGCTGCCTGTTCATCTCCTGAGCTCACTTCAGTCCCCGCCGAGTATCATGACTTAGCTGAAGTGTTTAGCAAGGCTAGAGCTACAGCACTGCCTCCTCACAGATCTTACGACTGTGCCATTGACCTGTTGCCTAACACTATTCCCCCCCGGGGACGACTGTACCCTCTCTCCATCCCAGAGACTCAGGCCATAGAGGACTACATTAGTGAGTCTCTTAATAATGGGCTCATTAGGCCTTCGACTTCCCCAGTGTCAGCAGGATTCTTTTTTGTACCCAAGAAAGATGGCGGTCTACGACCGTGCATAGACTACCGAACACTGAACAACATCACAGTGAAAAACAAATATCCGTTGCCACTCATGTCGTCTGCCTTTGATCTTCTTGGAGGGGCTACAGTATTCACTAAGCTAGACCTGCGGAATGCATACCATTTGGTTCGCATCAGAGAGAATGATGAGTGGAAGACTGCATTTAGCACCCCTAGTGGACACTATGAATACCTTGTGATGCCATTTGGTCTGACTAATGCACCCGCTGTATTCCAGGCCTTTGTAAACGACGTGCTCAGAGACTTCCTCAATCGCAGTGTTTTTGTCTACCTTGATGATGTGCTCATCTTTTCCAAGTTCCTTACAGAACATCGTCAGCACGTCCGGCAGGTTCTACAGCGGTTACTGGACAACCAGCTGTTCGTCAAACTGGAGAAGTGTGAGTTTCACGTTACGCGCACCTCCTTTTTGGGGTATGTCGTCTCCCCGGATGGTGTGATCATGGACAAGTCCAGGGTGCAGGCAGTACAGGACTGGCCGGTTCCAACCATTCTCAAACAGGTACAGCATTTTGTGGGGTTTGCTAACTTTTATCGTCGCTTCATTCGTGGTTTCAGCTCCATTGTAGCACCCATCACAGCAGTGACCCGTGGAGCCCCGACCAAACTCAGATGGACCCCGGAGGCACAAGCGGCATTCGAGCACCTCAAGGCTCGGTTTACATCGGCTCCCCTGCTGAGGCATCCCGACCCTACCCTACCGTTTGTATTGGAGGTGGACGCGTCCAGTTCTGGAGTTGGAGCTGTGCTTTCCCAGAAAACAGGTATGGACAATAAGACTCACCCGTGTGCCTTTTTCTCCCGCAAGCTCAGTGACGCGGAGAGGAACTATGACGCCGGTGACAGGGAGCTGTTGGCCATCCTACGGGGGCTTGAAGAATGGAGACACTGGTTGGAAGGAGCACGCCACCCATTCACGGTCATCACGGATCATAGAAACCTCCAGTACATCCGTGAAGCCAAACGCCTGAACCCCTGACAAGCCAGGTGGGCTCTGTTTTTCACCCGATTCAGGTTTGTCATCACTTTTCGCCCCGGAACCAAGAACGCCAAGGCTGATGCCTTATCGCGCCAGTATGACACTGATGTTACTGACCCAGTCCCGGAGTGCATCATTCCCCCCAGCTGTGTGGTGGGACAGGTGACGCTCGCCCTGGAGGACGCCGTCCTGCGTGCGCAAGAGGAGGACCCGGGTCCTGGTGGGGTACCCCAGGGCTGTCTGTATGTCCCACTCAACGCCCGCTCTGATGTTCTGCAATGGGGGCATGGCTCACCAGTGACGGGACATCCTGGGACTGCCCGCACGATGGAGCTCGTTAGCCGCCGCTTTTGGTGGCCGCGCATGAGAAGTGACATTGAGGAGTATGTCCACGCGTGTACTATCTGTGCTACACAGAAGTCAGGAAACCAAGCCCCGGCAGGCCTGCTTCACCCCCTGCCGGTTCCATATCGACCATGGTCCCACATCTCGATGGACTTCATCACGGGCCTGCCACCTTCTGATGGTAACACAGTGATTTTTGTAATCGTGGACCGATTTTCTAAAGCTGCCCACTTTGTCCCTTTACCTAAGCTGCCTTCTGCGAAGGAAACCGCCGATGTGGTGGTCCAGGAGGTGGTGCGTTACCATGGCATCCCAAGTGACATTGTCTCTGATAGAGGCCCCCAATTCATGTCCAAGTATTGGAGTGCATTTTGGTCCTTGTATGAAACTTCTGTCAGTCTTTCATCAGGCTATCATCCCGAGAGTAATGGACAGACGGAACGTGTGAACCAGGAGCTGGAGAAATACTTACGCTGCATGGTCTCATCTAATCCGGGTGCCTGGAGTCGTAAGCTGGTGTGGGCTGAGATCGCCCACAACCAACTGAGTGGGTCCTCCACCGGTATGTCCCCCTTTGAGGTTCAGTATGGATATGTTCCGCCATTTTTTCCGTCTCAACAATCCGAGTCAGCGGTCCCCTCTGCTGATGCTGCTGTGGCCAGGTGCCGCCAGGCCTGGAAGAAGGCCCGTGCAGCGCTTACACGCACCACCGAACGCTATCGGATCCAGGCCAATCGCAGGAGAAGGCGCACCCCGACGTTCCGCCCTGGACAGAAAGTGTGGCTCTCCACCAAGAACCTGCCTCTGCGCACAGACTCCAAATTCACTCCCCGGTTCATCGGTCCATTTCCTGTGGAGAGGAGGATTAACCCGGTGGCTTACAGACTCAGGCTTCCTAGGACTCTCCGGGTAAGACCGGTGTTTCATGTCTCTTTACTAAAACCTCTCTTCTCCTCGCCCTTGTCCAGGCCTGCCCCGCTGCCGCCCCCTCCGCGGGTCGTCGCTGGTGGTCCGGTCTACACCGTCCGGAGGCTGCTGGATTCCCGGCGGAGGGGGCGGGGCCACCAGTACCTGGTAGACTGGGAGGGCTACGGCCCGGAGGAGCGCTCGTGGGTGCCCTCCCGGCACATCTTGGATCCTGACCTCATCCGCGCCTTCCACCGCGCCCACCCTCTCAAGCCTGGCCCACCTGGAGGTGGTCGTCGGGAGGGGGGCACTGTCAGGACTGCGCCGTAGTGTCCCAAGATGTCCAGCAGATGGCGGCAGAGTGCACCTTAGTTGGATTTTTGTGGACTGTGATTTGGACTTGGCTCACCTTAAGTGGGTTCACCTGTTTGTCGTTGCTGATTGCCTGTACCTGTATTTAAGGCGTGTTTGTGTTTTGCCCTGCATTCGAGCCTCATGTGTTCTCCCCAAGAGATACCTGTACCTGCGTTTGCCTTTGTGGAACCTTTCCTTATTAAATAGTTATTATTTTTGGCTCCTGAACTCAGCGTCCTGTATCTAAACTCAGTACCTTAAGTTTGCATTGTGACATATAATTCACCAAGTGTCACCATTTGACCACCAAATCTGTCCGTTTCCATAGGGGGAAACATTATCTGACGGCTGAATTTTGCCCCATCAGATACCGTTCCCTCTATGATTCTGAAAGAAGAAAGGCCTCACATTCACCAAACTATAACTGGTAACTCTTCTCCCCATATAAAAAAAATTCGCCAAGTTTCACCATCTTACCACCAAATCTGTCCGTTTCCATAGAGGGAAACATGATCTGAAGGCTGAATTTAGCCAAATCAGATACCGTTCCCTCTATGATTTTGAAGAAAGGAAGAACTCAGATTCACCAAACTATAACTGGTAACTCTTCTCCCCATATAAAAAAAATTCACCAAGTTTTACAATCTTACCACCAAATCTGTCCGTTTCCATAGGGGGAAACATAATCTGACAGGTGAATTTTGCCTCATCAGATATCGTTCCCTCTATGATTTTGAAGAAAGGAAGGCCTCACATTCACCAACCTAATACTGGTAACTCAGCTCCCCATAGAGAGATAATTAACCAAGTTTCACCATCTTACCACCGAATCTGTCCATTTCTATTGAGGAAAACATTATCTGACGGCTGAATTTTGCCCCATCTGATACCGTTTCCCCTATGATTCTGAAGAAAGGAAGGCCTCACATTCAACAAACGAATACTGGTAACTCATCTCCCTAAATTGACATAATTCACCAAGTTTCACCATCTTACCACCGAATCTGTCCATTTCCATTGAGGGAAACATTATCTGACGGCTGAATTTGGCCCCATCAAATACCGTTCCCCCTATAATTCTGAAGAAAAGAAGGGCTCACATACAACAAACTAATTCTGGTAACTCATCTCCCCATATAGAGATAATTCACTAAGTGTCACTATCTGACCACCAAATCTGTCCGTTTCAATAGGGGGAAACATATTCTGACAGCTGAATTTAGCCCCATCAAATACCATTCCCCCTACGATTCTGACGAAAAGAAAGGCTCACATACACCAAACTAATACTGGTACCTCATCTCCCCACATAGAAATCATTCACCAAGTTTCACCATCTTACCACCAAATCTGTCTGTTTCCAGAGAGAGAAACATTATCTGACCGCTGAATTTAGACCCATCAGATACCGTTCCCTCTATGATTCTGAAGAAAGAAAGGCCTCACATACACCAAACTAATACTGGTATCTCATCTCCCCACATATAAATAATTCACCAAGTTTCACCATCTTACCACCAAATCTGTCTGTTTTCATGAGGGGAAAGTTTATCTGACGGCTGAATTTAGCCCAATCAGATACCGTTCCCCCTATGATTCTAACAAAAGGAAGGGCTCACATACAACAAAATAATACTGGTAACTCATCTCCCCACATTGACATAATTCACCAAGTTTCACCATCTTACCACCAAATCTGTCCATATCCATTGAGGGAAACTTCATCTGACGGCTGAATTCGGCCACATCTAATACCGTTCCCCCTATGATTCTGACGAAAGTAAGGGCTCACATACAACAAACTAATACTGGTAACTCATCTCCCCATATAGAGATAATTCACCAAGTTTCACCATCTTACCACCAAATCTGTCCGTTTCCATAGGGAGAAACATTATCTGACAGCTGAATTTTGCCCCATCAGATACCATTCCCTCTATGATTCTGAAGAAAGAAAGGCCTCACATTCACCAAACTAATACTGGTAACTGATCGCCCAATATAGAGATAATTCAGCAAGTTTCACCATTTTACCACCAAATCTGTCCGTTTCAATAGGGGGAAACATAATCTGAATGCTGAATTTAGCCCCATCAAATACCGTTCCCCCTATGATTCTGACGAAAAGAAAGGCTCACATACACCAATGTAATACTGGTATCTCATCTCTCCACATAGAAATCATTCACCAAGTTTCACCATCTAACCACCAAATCTGTCCGTTTTCATACGGGAAAACATTATCTGACTGCTGAATTCGGCCCCATCAAATACCGTTCCCCCTATGATTCTGAAGAAAGGAAGGCCTCACATTCAACAAACTAATACTGGTAACTCATCTCCCCATATATATATAATTCACCAAGTGTCACCATTTGACCACCAAATCTGTCCGTTTCCATAGGGGGAAACATTATCTGACGGCTGAATTTTGCCCCATCAGATACCGTTCCCTCTATGATTCTGAAAGAAGAAAGGCCTCACATTCACCAAACTATAAGTGGTAACTCTTCTCCCCATACAAAAAAAATTCACCAAGTTTCACCATCTTATCACCAAATCTGTCCGTTTCCATAGGGGGAAACATTATCTGACGGCTGAATTTAGCCAAATCAGATACCGGTCCCTCTATGATTTTGAAGAAAGGAAGAACTCAGATTCACCAAACTAATACTGGTAACTCATCTCCCCATATAGAAATAATTCACCAAGTTTTACAATCTAACCACCAAATCTGTCCGTTTCCATAGGGGGAAACATTATCTGACGGCTGAATTTAGCCCAATCAGATACCGTTCCCTCTATGATTCTGAAGAAAGGAAGGCCTCACATTCACTAAACTAATACCGGTAACTCATCTCCCATATATAAATAATTCAGCAAGTTGCACCATCTTACCATCAAATCTGTCCGTTTCCATAGAAGGAAACATTATCTGACGGCTGAATTTAGCCCCATAAGATACTGTTCTCTCTATGATTTTGAAGAAAGGATGGGATCACATACAACAAACTAATACTGGTAACTCATCTCCCCACATTGACATAATTCACCAAGTTTCACCATCTTACCACCGAATCTGTCCGTTTCCATAGAGGGAAACATTATCTGACGGCTAAATTTAGTCCCATCAGATACCGTTCCCTCTATGATTTTGAAGAAAGGAAGGCCTCACATTCACCAAACTAATACTGGTAACTCATCTCCCCATATAGAAATAATTCAGCAAGTTGCACCATCTTACCATCAGATCTGTCCATTTCCATTGAGGGAAACATTATCTGAGAGCTGAATTTAGCCCCATCAATTACCGTTCCCCCTACGATTCTGACGAAAGGAAAGGCTCACATACACCAAACTAATACTGGTAACACATCTCCCCACATAGAAATAATTCCCCAAGTTTCACCATCTTACCACCAAATCTGTCCGTTTCCATAAAAGGAAACATTATCCGACGGCTGAATTTAGCCCCATCAGATACCGTTCCCCTTATGATTCTGAATAAAGAAAGGCCTCACATTCACCAAACTAATACTGCTAACTCATCTCCCCACATAGAGATAATTCACCAAGTTTCACCATCTTACCACCAAATCTGTCCGTTTCCATAAAAGGAAACATTATCCGACGGCTGAATTTAGCCCCATCAGATACCGTTCCCCTTATGATTCTGAATAAAGGAAGGCCTCACATTCACCAAACTAATACTGGTAACTCATCTCCCCATATAGAAATAATTCAGCAAGTTGCACCATCTCACCATCAAATCTGTCACTTTCCATTGAGGGAAACATTGTCGTATGGCTGAATTTAGCCCCATCAATTACAGTTCCCCTTATGATTCTGAAGAAACGAAGGCCTCACATTCACTAAACTAATACTGGTAACTCATCTCCCCATATAGAGATAATTCAGCAAGTTTCGCCATCTAACCACCGAATCTGCCCGTTTCCATAGGGGGAAACATTGTCTGATGGCTGAATTTAGCCCCATCAGATACCGTTCCCCCTATGATTCTGAAGAAAGGAAGGCCTCACATTCAACAAACTAATACTCGTAACTCATCTCCCCACATCGAGATAATTCACCAAGTTTCACCATCTTACCACCAAATCTGTCCGTTTCAATAGAAGAAAACATTATCTGACGGCTGAATTTAGCCCCATCAGATACTGTTCCCCCTATGATTCTGAAGAAAGGAAGGGCTCAGATACACCAAACTAATACCGGTAACTCATCTCCCCATATAGAGATAATTCACTAAGTTTCACCATCTTACCACCAATCCTGTCCAATTCCACAGGGGGGAAACATTATCTGACGGCTTAATTTAGCCCCATCAGATACCGTTCCCCTTATGATTCTGAATAAAGGAAGGCCTCACATTCACCAAGCTAATACTGCTAACTCATCTCCCCACATAGAGATAATTCACCAAGTTTCTCCATCTAACCACCAAATCTGTCCGTATCCATAGGGGAAAACATTGTCTGACGGCTGAATTTAGCCCCATCAGATACCGTTCCCTCTATGATTCTGAAGAAAGAAAGGCCTCACATTCACCAAACTAATATTGGTAACTCATCTCCCCATATAGAAATAATTCAGCAAGTTTCACCTTCTTTCCACCAAATCTGTCAGTTTCCATAGGGGGAAACATTATCTGACGGCTGAATTTAACCCCATCAGATACCGTTCCCCCTATGATTCTGAAGAAAGGAAGGGCTCACATCCACCAAACTAATACTGGTAACTCATCTCCCCATATATAGATAATTCACCAAGTTTCACCATCTTGCCACCAAATTTGGGCGGAAGTGTAGTATAATGGTTATGGAACTGGCCTTATAACCGAAAGGTTGCAGGTTCAATTCCCAAGGAGGACACTGCTGTTGTACCCTTGAGCAAGGTACTTAACTTGAATCGCTTCAGTATGTATCCAGCTGTATGAATGGATAATATGTAAAAAAAATGCTTAAAGGTTTTGTAAGTCGCTCTGGATAAGTGCGTCTGCTAAATGCCTGTAATGTAACGTAAAATTGAGCCCCGTCGGAAACTATTACCCTTTTATTCTTAATAAAGGAATGTTTCAGGTTCACCAAACTAATACTGGTTAAACATCTCACCATACAGATTTATTTCAGCACCAATACATATTACTGCATTGATTTACGTATACACTATATGCACAATAGTATCTGGACACCGCTTGGTCTGGGGCTGTTTTTCATGGTTCAGGTTAGGCCAGACATGGGCAAACTACGGCCCGCGGGCCATATACGGCCCGTTGGGCTTTTTAATCCGGCCCGCCGAACTTGTCCAAATTATATTATTAAATTAAATTATATTATAATTAAACCTCATTCATTTGACCTTTTCCCTGCAATGCCTGCGTTTCCCCAATAGATGGCGCACTACAGAAACATTGACCTTTATTGGAGTGTGGTGTAGGCCTATTACTCTACTTCACTTTTGTGCTTTGCCTTTTGAGCCCTTCTGTAAAAATGAGCGGACCAAAGAAAAGAAAAGTGGACAGTGAGTGCCGAGTGTTTAAAAATGAGTGGACAACAAAATATTTTTTCATCGAAGTCCGATCAACGGCTGTATGCCTGATATGCCAAGAAACTGTTGCGGTTTTCAAAGAATACAATATCAGCCGTCACTTCGCCACGAAGCATGCTAACTACGCTAGCAAGCAGTCAACGCCAGAACGGGCGGCTACGGCTCAGAGGTTGACGGCTAATTTACAGACTCAGCAACAATTTTTTCACCGACAAACCGCAATTCAAGAGTCAAGTACCAAGGCAGGTTTTTTGCTGGCATTCAAATTAGCAAAGGCTAGCAAGCCTTTCTCCGAAGGCGAGTTTTTAAAAGAATGCATGGTAGAGACAGCAGGTCTCCTGTGTCCGGAGAGCAAAGGCAAGTTTGAAAAAATCAGTTTATCACGCAGGACTGTGACTTGCCGTGTGGAACTTATTGACGAAGATATAGCCAGCCAATTAAACAAAAAGGCCGAGTCCTTTACGTTATATTCACTAGCGCTGGATGAAAGTAACGACATAAAAGACACTGCTCAGCTCCTAATTTTTATCCGAGGGATTAATGACAGTTTTGAGATTACGGAGGAGTTTTTGACCATGGAGTCCCTGAAAGGAAAAATGCGGGGAGAAGACTTGTATAACCAGGTGTCTGCTGCCATCGAGAGACTGAAGCTACCTTGGAGTAAACTTACCAATGTCACCACGGATGGATCGCCAAATTTAACTGGTAAAAATGTTGGGCTGCTGAAAAGGATCCAGGATAAAGTGAAAGAGGAAAACCCTGACCAGGATGTTATTTTTCTTCACTGCATCATTCATCAGGAATCTCTGTGTAAGTCTATATTACAGCTTAATCATGTCGTGAATCCAGTTGTAAAACTTGTTAACTTTATACGAGCAAGGGGACTTCAGCATCGTCAGTTTATTACGTTCCTGGAGGAAACCGATGCGGATCACCAGGACTTACTTTATCACTCTCGTGTCCGCTGGTTAAGTTTGGGCAAAGTGTTTCAACGAGTGTGGGAGCTCAACGAGGAGATTAGGGCATTTTTGGAGTTAATGGGGAAATCCGCCGAATTTCCTGAGCTAAGCGACAAGAACTGGCTTTGCGACTTTGCGTTTGCTGTGGACATATTTTCACACATTAATGAGCTGAACGTGAAGCTACAGGGTAAAGATCAGTTTGTGCATGATATGTACACAAATGTTAGAGCCTTCAAATCCAAGCTGACTTTATTCTCCAGACAAATTTCAAACAAATCTTTCGCTCATTTTCCCACACTAGCCATGCAAAAAGAAGCGACCCAAAACGTGAAGAAATACAGCAAATCATTGGACGACCTGCACGGAGAATTCTGCCGTCGGTTCTCCGACTTTGAAAAAATTGAAAAGTCACTTCAGCTGGTGTCCTGTCCCCTGTCACAAGACCCTGAAACAGCACCACAGGAGCTGCAATTGGAACTGATAGATCTTCAGTCTGACTCCGTCTTAAAGGAGAAGTTCAATTCTCTTAAACTGAATGACTTTTATGCTTCACTTAACGAAGCCACATTTCCAAACCTCTTGAGGACGGCACAGAAGATGCTGACGTTGTTTGGCTCGACCTACGTATGTGAGCAGACATTCAGCGTCATGAACATCAACAAAGATCGTCACAGATCCAAGTTAACTGACCAACACCTCGGATCTATCCTGAGAATTGCCACAACAAAAATAACTCCAGACTTTGATGCACTGGCAAAAAAGGGAGATCAACAACACTGTTCCCACTGAAACTGAACGTGAGTTTCTCTACTGTGTTATGAAATTAATGCATTTGGAAAACAATTTGTACAATGAGCCTTGCATATTCATGCTTTGCTACCTGTTAAAGGCCAAATCATTTCATGTAATGGCTTTTACATGTAATTTATATTAGTTCACACAAACACTCCATCCATCTGTTCCTGGCCCGGCCCCTCTGTCAAATTTTAGAACCCATTGTGGCCCGCGAGTCAAAAAGTTTGCCCACCCCTGGGTTAGGCTCTTTATTTCCAGTTAAGGCAAATCTTAACACTACAGCCTACAATGACATTCTAGACATTTCTGGGTTCCCAAGTTTTTGGCAAAAGTTTCAGAATGACAATGCCCCCATGCACAAATAGAGGTCCATACAGAAATGGTTTTTTGAGAATAATGCTCTTCTGACTGAATGGAAACAAATCCACACAGCAATGTTTCAACTTCTAGTAGAGAGGCTGTTTTAGCACCAAATGGGGAGTAACTCCATATTAATGCCCATGATTTTGGAATGAGATGTTGGATGAGCAGGTGTCTATATACTTTTGGCCATGTAGTGTATCTAAATTGCTGAAATTATGAGTACTACTCATTGTCAACATTTAGACCTTAGTCTAAATTCAGTCAGCATGTCTGCTCAAATACAGAAATCTATTGATTCTGTATTTTCTATGTATAAATTGATACAGGGTTATACTCCAGCATTTACCTCGTTGCATCCTGGCCCTTCTTTATCTTTGTGTGAGATTCCCCAAGTGAATCCAACAGCACAGCTCTGTTCTCTGATGGATACATTGCCTGAATGTAGCAGAAAGAATATACAGTGTATTTATAATTTACAGTCAAGCCGGAAGGTCTGCACACCCCTTTCACCTTCTCCACATGTTATTACGTTACAGACTTATACTACAATAGATTGAGTAAATTTTTTGCCTCAAACATAACAATAGCCAATAATAAAAACAGGTTTTTAGAAAATATGCAATTTTATTTTACTGACAAAAATAGGTTATTTAGGGGTTACATATCTGTACAAATCCTTAGCCAAATACTTGGTTGCTGCACCTTTGGCAGCGATTACAGCTTCAAGGCATCTTGGGAAAGAAGCTACGAGCTTGGCACACTTATTTCTGGACATTTTTGCCCATTCTTCTTGGCATATGCTTGCAAGCTCAGGCTGGATGGGGAGCGTCAGTACACAGCCATTTTCAGCTCTTTCCACAGATGTTCAATTGGATTCAGGAGCAGTTTTCTTCAAAGATCTCGGTGTACTTAGCTGCATTCATCTTTCCCTCTATCAGGACTAGTCGCCCTGTTCCTGCTGTTGAAAAACATCCCCACATCATGATGCTGCCACCGCGATGCTTCACTGTAGAGATGGTATTAGCCAGTGATGAGCGGTGCCTGGTTTCCTCCAGACGTGACACTTGGTATTCAGGCTAAGTTCAAAATCTTGATTCTCATGGTTTGAGAGTTCTCTAGGTGCCTTTTTGGCAAACTCCAAGCGGGCTGCGATGTGCCTTTTACTAAGGAGGGGCTTCTGTCTGGTCACTCTACCATAAAGGCCTGATTAGTGGAGTGCTGCCTGGATGGTTGATCTTCTGAAAGTTTCTCCCATCTCTACAAGGATACGCTGGAGCTCTGTCAGAGTGACCCTCGGGTTCCTGCTCACCTCCCTGGTCAAGGCCCATCTTCCCCGATTGCTCAGTTTGGCCCGGCGGCCAGGTCTAGGAAGATTCTTGGTGGTTCCAAATGTCTTCCATTTACGAATGATGGTGGCCACTGTGCTCTTTGGGACCTGTAAAGCTGCAGAGATTTTTCCGTACCCTTCTCCAGATCTATGCCTTGACACAATCCTGTTTCTGAGGTCTGCAGATAATTCCTTTGACCCCACGGCTTGGAGTTTGCTCTGACATGCACTGTCAACTGTGGGACCTTATATAGGCAGGTGTTGGCAATCCCCAATCATGTCCAATCAATTGAATTTATCACAGGTGGACTCCAATTAAGTTGTAGAAACATCTCAAGCAGTATCAGTGGAAACAAAATGCACCTCAGCTCACTTTTGGGTTTCATATCAAAGGGTGTGCACACTTGTGTACATATGATATTTTACATTTAGATTTTTAATAAATTAGCACAAATGTCTAAAAACCTGTTTTCACTTTGTCATTATGGGCTATTTTGTGTAGAATTTTGAGACAAAAAATTAACTCAATCTATTGTAGAATATGTGTGTAACGTAATAAAACGTGGAGAAGGTGAAAGGGGTGTGCAGACTTTCCAGCTTGACTGTATACATAGATATGGAAAGCTTACTCACTGGCCACCATAGAAAAACAAATACGTTATTGTTGGCTATGTCTTCTTTAGGTAATCGGAGTTCTGTATGTGTCATGGTTTGTCAGCCTGCTCTTCTCTTGTTGGCCACTTCCCTGGGGAGCGCTCGTGTTGCGTCTCTTCTCTTTGTTTTCTTTGTCCATTTCGTGTGTTTGGGTTTTCTATTCAGTGGGTTCACCTGTTCCATATTTCCTGTCATTATTTAAACTTTGCATCGTCTTTGTTCGACGCTTCCATATTGCCAATTTTTTGACAAGGAAAGCCGGTAATCCACGGTATAGGACTGTCATTTTGTCACGACCGTATCACCTCAACCTGTTGTGGTTCCACAGGACTTGTTGCAGGTGTTTGGGAGTCTCCCCCCCCCCCCCGCCTTTTGGTGTTCAGTCGAGCACTTCTAGAACCCTTACTGTCGCGTCTGGTCCTTCGTTCCTAATGCTACCCCTGACAGTATGGTATTATTTTATAGAGCACATCAAGAACACAATTTTTGACCCTTGCCACTACTACTACTACTACTACTACTACTGCACCCAATGCCACTACACTTTACATTTAAAGTGAAAACAACCAACTAACCCTGAATCTCTGAATTTTGCCATTACATACAGCAGTTATGGGCCAGTAGAACCGCCGACATATTGCATTCCTGGTTTGATAATGCCACAATGGGCACCAATAGCACTGGCATGAAAATCGTATATATTTCATCTGCCTCCTGCGAACCACAAATCACTTTCCTCTTCTCGGAAGGTTTTCCCTTTGCATAATAGAGGGATCCATCTGTAGATTGCAAAAAAAAGTATTCGCTTTTTTATTACCGGCCATAAGCACAATACTGTTTTTGTTGTTGTTGTTGGAGCTGTTTTACATGTAAGGGTGAATTCAGGTATTGTGGGACATCAGGTAATGTGGGACAACTAAGGCTGCGTCCCAATATTCTTCACTCCCCACCACCCTTCCTCCACTTTCCCACTTCCACTCCTCTCTTACCCGGAAGTATGCAAAACGGAACATTTCGAGTCCAAGTATTGGCATGTACAGTATACAATGTACCTGACATTGCGGTTTGCATCAAGACATTAATTAATATGTAACCATTAATACGTAATTAAGATGTAATCAGCGACATTAGATTAAAACACAAAAACCAGTTTCCGGGGCACAGAGTAGAGGAGTGGTAGTGGAGGAGGAAAGGTAGCATTTTTCGACTATTGGGATGCACCCTAAGCTTTGACATGCTTATTTCCTGCTCTGTCAAGAGCCAATCAAAATAATTGTTACTAGGTTCTTGTACAGAAACGACATGATCAAAGTCACATGATTTCATTGATGTCATATCATGATGGGTGTCATGGCAAGCTTCATATATGAAGGTCATCTGGCAAAATACACTGCTCAAAGAAATTAAGGGAACACTTATCAACACAGTATAACACAAAGTCAATTAAACTTCTGGGATATCGATCTGTCCAGTTAGGAAGCGTAAACAATTGTGAATCAATTTCACCTGCTTTGGTGCAAATTAAAGTGACAACAGATGGACAGGAGAGGCAACAGCAAGACAACCCCCAAAAAGTAAATGGTTTTTCAGGTGGTGGCCACAGACCATTTCTCTCTCCTTATCCTACCTGACTAATTTTTCTCGAGTTTAGAATTTTGCTAGTGACCTTGTCACTAGCATGAGGTGGTACCTACAGCCCATTCAGGTTGCACAGGTAGTCCAGCTCCTCCAGGATGGCACATCCATACGTGTCGTCGCAAGAAGATTTGCTGTGTCTCCCAACACAGTCTCAAGAGCGTGGAGGAGATACCGGAAGACGGGCCATTACACGCGGAGAGCTGGACAGGGCCGTAGAAGGGCAACAACCCAACGGCAGGACCGGTATCTGCTCCTTTGTGTGAGGAGGAACAGGAGGAGCACTGCCAGAGCCCTACAAAATGACCTCCAGCGGGCTACTCGTGTGCATGTTTCTAACCAAACTGTTAGAAACAGACTCCATGAGGGTGGCATGAGGGCCCGACGTCCTGTAGTGGGACCTGTGCTCACAGCCCAGCACCATGCAGCTCGATTGGCATTTGCCAGAGAACACCAGAATCGGCAGGCCATTAGCGCACCGTTCTCTTCAACATCATCCAGCATGACCGGTTTGGTTTAATTGACTTGGTGTTATACTGTGATGATTAAGTGTTCCCTTAATTTTTTTTTGCAGTGTACATGGTTAGGTCAATGACATAAGCTTTCGCTTGAATTAATGTTACGGTTCTAATTCTGTCAGAAACAATACATTGTGCCTAATTATGATGCAATTATGCATATGAAATACTTTTGCAATGAAATTAATTAAAAAGTGGTAAAATCACAAATCACAAAACAATGACATAACTTTGAAAAGACAATAAAATAAATATGCTTAAACTGTGGCATAGATTCATCTTGATTTCATTGTCTATAATTATGTGTATTCGATAGAACGGGCCAATCCCAAATTATATTGATGACATAGGCAAGAATGGCATCGGTGTCCGTCTAAAAGCCTATACTCACTTCTACAAGCTCCAAGCTGCCCCTCGGATGGTTGGTGAGGGAGGCGGGGGAGGGGTTGGGGTTGGTAAGTGTCTGTGTTTAGGTTTCAGAGAACAAAGCAATTACTTGTCACGAAACTGTCATGGATCTTGCCTTCCTTCTCTTATATCCGCGTTCTCTTTATTCTTTTTTGTCGTTACCGGTAATCTATCGGATTTTCCTTTGTTCCGTTACGGGGTTTTGCTTTCGCCTCGTCATTAGTGAGTTCACCTATCATTCATTTCCGCTGACTATTTATACCCCGCTCCCTCCCTCTCTCGTTGCTTCCATGTTATTCCACGTAATATTCGAGCCGGTAAAAAAGGTATAGGAAATTAGTTAGAAAGCTAGTTTAAAAAGAAATGGTTAGGAAGTTCAGAGCAGAGGCTTTCTCGTTTATTTTGGTTTTCCACTCTCAGCTAAGAGTGCTCTTCCCCAAAGGTTTGGGGACTGTTGAGTTCTCTGTGTTTCCTTTTTGTTTCGCTCCACAAACAGGAGTTAGATAAGCGTTACAGCTTATTTCTTTGTTTTTTGCTCGGAGATCGAGTTCCTCGTTCTTATTGCTAGGTTATTTGTGTTCTTTTATTTTCTTCTATTCCACTACGGATTATTGTCCGTCTCAGTGGTGTTCTTTCGAACACTTTAAGATTTCACAGCTATCGCATCTGGACTTCCAATATTTCCTCCGTGTCTCTGACACAGAGATCCCCCACAGAACATGGAAGCCACATGGGAAGTTCCAGCGATAGTTGCGAATCTGAAAGGGGTCATAGGTACTCAGGAGGCAGTCCTGGCAGACTGGAACTCAGGGCAGATCCACCTCCAGTTGCACAAGCACCCACACAGTCCACTCCCCCGTCATTTCCATCTAACGCTAGGGAACCAAAACTCCAACTCCCGCTGCGATATAGAAAGTGTCAGGGGTTTTTAATGCCGTGCTTAATTTTTTTTAAAATACAGCCCTCGCGGTTCTGTGCACATGAATCCAAAGTAGCCTTTATTCTCTCTCTCTTAACCGGGACTCTCCCGGCTCTCGCATGGGCCGACCCACTGATCAGGGCAGATTCACCCATCGTGAGTAACACAGAGAGGCTTATGGCGGAGATGGTGTCCGTTTTTGATCACGACGTTTCTGACAAGGAAGCTGCCATGCGTTTGACCCATCTTCGTTAGGGCACCGACACCGTGGCGGCCTTTGCGATTACTTTCCGTGCTCTCGCGGGGGTGACAGGATGGGCCGATGAGCCTCTTTGTGCACTGTTCCTGAACGCCCTATCAGAACCCATAAAAGACGCCATTGCGGGTATCGAACCACACGCTACATTCGGTGCTCCGGTATCTGCGGCCATTCGGTTAGACAACCGGTTTAGAGAGAGAGAGAAGGAGAGGGCCGACATCGCCCAGCCCGTGACTCTTCCTCTCCCACGCCAGCGCCGTCTCACTTTCTGTTTTTAGCTCCCATTGAGCAGGAGGAGTCCATGCAGGTCGATGGTTCCTCCATGCGCGAAACAGGGGATGCTAAGTCTCATGAGTGGTGGTGTAGGTACTGTAAGAGGAGGGGCCATTTAAAGGACCACTGTCCCAAACTTTCGGGAAAAGAGGGGTCTCGCTAGGGGAACCGAGTCGCCTAGCGGGACTAAATTTAAATTACCCTCTGACCTTCCTCCAGGTTTATTTATGCTGGAACGACTGCCGCATTCACTGCAAAGCGTTTATTGATTCAGGGGCGGTTGAGTGCCTCGTCGACTCCGACTGGGTTAAATCCCACAAGATCCCCACCCACCCTCTCTCTCTTCCTCGCCTGGTTACGGCTTTGGACGGCCGCCCGCTAGGCACAGGCACTATCTCCCGGGTTACCGCCGCCATACGCATGCGCGTTCCGTATCCAGAACAGGGGGAGATTAAATTTTTTTTAGTGGAGTCCCCATCTTATCCGCTGGTTTTGGGTCATTCCTGGCTTACTCGCCCTAACCCACATATTAATTGGAGAGGGGCGGGTTCCGTTATTCGTCAATGGGGGCCCAAATGCAAACGCCACTGTTCTGCCTCCAGTCCTTTTCTGTTGGGAGGAGGGGGTGAGGATTATGCCGAGTCTGACTCAGAGAGTGATGACTCCATTAAACAGGAGTCCTCTCATGCTCCCTCCGAGAATGGAGAGGAGAGCTTAGACTGGGATCACTCTGCAGAGCAACCTCCTGCGTGGCAGGAGTTGACGTCCGATTCAGAGATCGATTGGGAGATTCACTCTGTCTTGGACACTGGGGATGTTGAAGTGGGAGGGGCGCTCAAATTCCAATTGCCCGATAATGTCTCTAAACAGTACGCCGATCTTGCAGAGACATTCAGCAAACAACGATCCACTTCACTACCACCTCACAGACTATATGACTGCGCCATAGAGCTATACCCGGGCACTACCCCCTCTAGAGGGTTTCTTTACTCCTTATCCATTCCTGAGAGCGCATCCATGCATAAATATATTGAGGAGGCCTTGGCTAATGGGTTCATTAAACCTTCCACCTCGCCTGCAGGGGCGGGTTTTTTTTTTGTTAAAAAAAAGACGGAGGTCTCAGATCTTGTATTGATTACAGGTCCCTTAACGACATAATGGTGAAGAACAGGTATCCCCTTCCCCTTATGAACTCCACCTTCGAGCGTCTTCAGGGGGCGTCTGTCTTCACGAAGCTGGACTTACGTAACGCCTATAACCTCATTCGCATTCGTGAAGGCGACGAATGGAAGACCGCTTTTAACACGCACAGCGGCCACTACGAATATCTCGTTATGCCGTTCGGGCTCACTAGCGCCCCCTCTGTGTTTCAGGCATTAGTTAACGATGTGCTGAGGGAGATGCTAGAAATATTCGCCTTTGTTGATCTTGACGATATTTTAATATTTTCGCCCGATCTTACCACACATGTCGGTCACGTTCGTCAGGTTCTTTCGGCTCTTCTCAAGGCCCAATTATTTGTGAAAGCAGAGAAGTGCGTCTTTCACTCTAGCTCTGTGTCATTTTTGGGTTTCATTGTAAAAGAGGGTAAGGTACAGATGGATCTGGAGAAGGTTTCCGCGGTAAAAAACTGGCCTACGCCGTCTTCCATAAAACAGGTACAACGTTTTTCAGGTTTTGCAAATTTTTATCGGCGATTCATTCGCAATTTTAGTGCGGTAGCAGCGCCTATTACTGCACTTACTAAGAAAAGTCGCGGTGGCCAGTTCCAATGGAATTCCAAGGCGGAGGCAGCATTCACGGAATTGAAGAAGAGATTCACTTCCGAACCCATCCTGGTCACACCCAACCCCTCCCTTCCCTTTGTGGTAGAGGTGGACGCCTCCGAGCTAGGCGCCGGAGCCATTGATACGTGAGTTCGTATCATTCATTCTGGTCGGTGTTTACATTCCACCGCGGGCCAACGTGCAAGAGGCAGAGCGCACGCTCGCCGACCAGATATTGAGTGTAGAGCGGACAAACCCGGATTCTTTAGTTATTGTCCTCGGTGATTTTAACAAAGGAAATCTCACCCACGAACTCCCCAAATACAGACAATTTATTAAATGCCCGACCAGAGAGGAGAACATTCTGGATCACTGTTACACCACAGTAAGCAGTGCCTACCACGCCGTCCCCCGCGCTGCACTGGGACACTCTGACCACGTCATGGTCCACCTGATTCCTGCATACAGGCAGAAATTAAAGCTGTCTAAACCTGTTGTGAGGACATCAAAGAAGTGGACCAGGGAAGCTGTAGAGGATCTTCAGGCGTGTTTGGACTGCACTGACTGGGATGTTTTCAGGACTGCTTCCAATAATCTGGACGAGCACACAGAGGCTGTGACTTCTTACATCAGCTTCTGTGAGGACAGCTGTGTACCATCATGCACCAGGGTGAGTTATAATAATGGCAAACCCTGGTTCACAGCCAAACTCAGACAGTTAAGGTCAGAGAAGGAAGATGCATTTAGGAGTGGGGACAAAGTCATTTTTAAAGAGGCAAAGTACAGGTTTGGCAAGGAGGTGCGAGCAGCTAAACGACTGTACTCAGAGAAACTCCAAGACCAGTTCTCAGCCAATGACTCTGCTTCTGTCTGGAAGGGGTTCAGACAGATCACAAACTACAAAGCAAAAACCCCCCACTCCATGAATAACTCGCGCCTGGCCAACGACCTGAATGAGTTCTACTGTCGCTTTGAAAGACAATGGGACAGTCCTGACACCATCCCCTGTGACACCATCCACCAGCTTCAGCCCACCACCCCCACCTCAGCGACACCTCTGTCCTTACTGGAGAGAGATGTGAACAGGGTGTTCAAGAGAATTAACCCCCGCAAAGCAGCAGGGCCGGACTCTGTCTCCCCATCTACAATGAAGCACTGTGCTGATCAGCTGGCTCCGGTGTTCACAGACATTTTTAACACCTCTCTGGAGACTTGCCATGTACCTGACTGCTTCAAGTCCTCCACTATCATCCCTGTCCCTAAAAAGCCAAAGATCACAGGACTTAATGACTACAGACCCGTTGCCCTGACCTCTGTGGTGATGAAGTCCTTTGAGCGCCTTGTGCTGTCCCACCTCAAATCCATCACAGGCCCCCTCCTGGACCCCCTGCAGTTCGCCTACAGAGCCAACAGATCTGTAGACGATGCAGTTAACTTGGCCCTCCACTTCATCCTCCAGCACCTGGACTCTGCAGGAACCTATGCCAGGATCCTGTTTGTGGACTTCAGCTCTGCCTTCAACACAATTATCCCATCTCTGCTACAGGACAAGCTCTTACACATGGGCGTGCCTGACTCCACCTGCAGGTGGATCACAGACTTCCTGTCTGACAGGAGGCAGCGCGTGAGGCTGGGAAAACACATTTCTGACTCCCGGACCATAGCACCGGTTCCCCCCAAGGCTGCGTTATTTCCCCTGTGCTATACTCCCTGTACACCAACAACTGCACCTCCAGTCACCAGTCTGTCAAGCTCCTGAAGTTCGCGGACGACACCACCCTCATCGGACTCATCTCTGGTGGGGATGAGTCCGCCTACAGGAGGGAGATCGACCATCTGGCGGACTGGTGCAGTCAGAACAACCTGGAGCTAAATGCTGCAAAGACAGTGGAGATAGTGGTGGACTTCAGGAATAACCCAGCCCCACTCATCCCCATCTCCCTGAGAGACTCCACAGTTGACATTGTGGAGTCCTGCCGCTTCCTGGGAACCTTCATCTCCCAGGACCTCAAGTGGGAGCTGAACATCAGCTCCATCACTGGAAAAGCCCAGCAGAGGTTGTTCTTCCTGCGGCAGCTGAAGAAGTTCAACCTGCCAAAGACGATGATGGTCCACTTCTACTCTGCCATCATCGAGACCATCCTCACCTTCTCCATCACCATCTGGTACGCTGCTGCCACTGCCAAGGACAAGGGCAGACTGCAGCGTATCATCCGCTCTGCGGAGAGGGTGATTGGCTGCAACCTGCCATCTCTCCAGGACCTGTATGCCTCCAGGACCCGGAGGCGTGCAGGCAAGATTGTGGCCGACCCCTCTCACCCCGGTCACAGTCTGTTTGTAACACTTCCCTCTGGCAGGAGGCTGCGGTCCATCAGGACCAAAACCTCTCGCCATAAAAACAGTTTCTTTCCTTCTGCAGTTAGCCTTATCAACAAGGCCCGGGACCCCCTACGTCACAGACACAGACTCTATCCCGCCTCATAGACACTTTACACTTACCTACTTCCCACTGTACATTTTGTTTATTTATATTTTTATTTTTACTTATATTTTTATTTTTTATTTTTATCTTGCATATATCATATTATATTGGTTGAAACTTTGCACTACTACTTGCACTACTTGTTTTTGTGTTTTGTTTTGTTTTATGTTTTATATTATATTATTTTATTTTATGTTTCATGTTGGTTTATGTAGCACCAATAAACCACAGTAAATTCCTTGTATGTAAATACTTGGCGAATAAAGGGATTCTGATTCTGATTCTGATTCTGATTCTGTCCCAATGCTCGCCACTTGACCGCAAAATGCACCCCTGCGCTTATTTCTCTCGCGTCCTAACATCGGCGGAGAGGAATTACGACGTAGGGGATCGAGAATTGCTTGCGGTCAAGTTGGTTTCGAAGGAGCGGAACATCCGTTTACGAAGTATGTTCAGCTGGCTAAGAGGCGTAATTCACGGCAAGTGCGGTGGGCGCTGTTCTTCTTAAGATTTAATTTTATCATCACATGTCGTCCCGGGTCCAAAAACGTAAAACCTGACGCTCTCTCGCGGATTTACGACCACTCTGAGACAGACTCGGTTCCCGAGCCTATTATTGCCACTGACCTCGTTGTTGCCCCGGTTATATGGGAGGTTGAGGCAGCGGTGCAGAGAGCCTTGCGCTCGGACCCAGGTCCAGGTGGGGCACCGGCCAACTGTCTTTTCGTGCCTCCTCGTCTTAGGTCTCGGGTTCTCCAATGGGGTCACGCCTCCCAACTCACCGGTCACCCGGTCATCGAACTAGGGATTTTTTATCCCGGCGTTTTTGGTGGCCTAGCCTGGAGAAGGACGTATGCTCATTTGTCGCGGCTTGTCCGGTTTGCGCTCGCAGCAAGGCCTCTCACCTTCCCCCTTCGGGTCTTCTTCATCCCCTACCTATTCCCACCCGCCCCTGGAGTCATATTTCCCTGGACATCGTCACGGGGTTGCCGTTATCTGCAGGCAATACTACCATTTTAGTGGTGGTCGTTTTTCTAAAGCGGCTCATTTCATTGCGCTGCCCAAGCTGCCTTCAGCACCTGAGACAGCGCAACTTATGATTGACAATGTGTTTCGGCCGCACGGCCTTCCGTCGGATGTGGTGTCCGATCGCGGTCCTCAGTTCGCCGCCAAGTTTTGGCGGGCGTTTTGCTCTTTGCTGGGGGCTTCGGTTAGTCTGTCTTCCGGTTTTCACCCGGAGACTAACGGCCAGACAGAGCGTACTAATCAGACTCTAGAGAGTACTCTTCGCTGCCTTGCCGCGTCCAAGCCCACCTCCTGGAGTCGTCACCTCGCCTGGGCGGAGTACGCTCATAACACGCTACGTAACGCCTCCACCGGTCTCTCCCCCTTCGAAGCTCAGCTGGGTTATCAACCCCCTCTTTTTCCTGAGCTGGAGAGGGAGGTGCCCTCCGCAGGATTTTTCGTTCGGAAGTGTCGGTCGATCTGGAGACAAGTGCATTCGTCTCTCATACGGGCTTCGTCGAAACAAAAAGCCACGGCTGATAGGCATCATCAAGCCGCACCATCCTATAGAGTTGGACAGCGGGTCTGGCTTACTACTCGTGACCTTCCGTTGGGGGTAGAGTCCCGCAAACTCACCCCTCATTTTGTGGGACCTTTCAAAATCATAAAAAAGATCAATCCAGTCACATCCACCCCACGTTTCACGTCTCCCGTCTGAAACCAGTACTCATCAGCCCCCTCACCCCGGTTGAGAAACCACCTCCGCCTCCCCGACCGCATTGTGGCCGAGAGACGTGTGGGCAGAGGGTGGCAGTTCCTGGTAGACTGGGAGGGCTACGGTCCGGAGGAATGTTGCTGGGTTCCATCAAGAAACATCCTGGACCCTCAGTTAATCACCGACTTCTGCAGAGATAAGGTTGTGGAAACGTCCGGTGCCGTTCCTTAGAGGGGGGGTCCTGTCATGGATCTTGCCTACCTTCTCTTATCTCCGCGTTCTCTTTATTCTTTTTTGTCGTTACCGGTAATCTATCGGATTTTCCTTTGTTCCTATTCCTATTTCCTCTGTGTCTCTGACACAAAGATCCCCCACAGAAACGACATTGAATTCAATGACAATAAGAGTTTAGGGAAGTTTATAGGACCGTTTTCAATAGTCATGTGTTTCTTCTAAGTTGTCATTGTGGTGTCTGTATCTGTATTATTTTCTGGGTCCTAGAGACAGGCTATTACGTTTTACAGTACGGTACAAGGTGTTCTTATCGTTCGTTTTCTTGTTAGAGGCTACCACTACTAATACTACTACTACAACTAGCACTGCTGCTGCTTTAATACGAGGACAGGCTACTACTATGACTACTACTACTACTACTACAAATAATAATAATAATAATAATAATAATAATAAAAGCTTATGTATTCTTTTTTCTGGTGTTTCATTGTATAATTGATGAATATGTCCTCCCAATGATTAATTTCTGTAAGCATTAACATGAAACAATTGTTCATGTCCAAAAATCACAGCGATCTCAGACCGCATGTCCAAAAACAACATTTGCTTTAAAAAAATTATAATGGTATGTACAGCAGTCAGGAATACAGTATATAGTATTACAAACAGAAGTTGGTAAAAAAATAATTATTTATAAACACAGAGTAAACAGTATGCGACAGAGCTCAATTAATTCCTCTTATAAAAATTTTATAAACGGGAGGCAGGATGGTGAGCCTTGGTGAATCCCCCAGCATGGTGAGATGTTTTACAAATAATGGTTTGGTGAACATGAGACCTTTCTTTATTCAGAAACATTTGGTGGAATGGAATCTGACAGGGCTCAATTCAGGAATCGGATAATATTTACCCCTATGAAAATGGACAGATTTGGTGGAAAGATGGTGAAACTTCTGCAGAATCATAGGGGGAACGGTATCTGACTAGTGATGTGCAGTTTGCGAACGAATCTGTATTTTTGAACGACTTTTTATCCTGAGTCGTCTGAGTCGACTCGCCAGTTCGAGGGAATCGTGCTTACCCACGGCTCTGGCTCATAGCTCTGACTCTGCCTGCTTTCTACTTCACTCCCGGGAGACACTCAGCATTGGTTAATGCGCGGCGCACAGTTTTTGATTGCTAAGTTATAACCTAGGTAAGAATACATTTTAATTTGATCTAACAATATTGCACACACTTTTGTGAAGATAATAATCGCCCCAGCTCATTCCAAAGTTAATATGACTACTAATGGTTAAAAGAAAGATACGTAGCTACAGTAGCTATACTACCCAACTGATCAGCACGAAATCAACTCGACTCAATTTAAGAGCCATGAGCCATGGCAATATCCCACGGCTCCAGACAGCCAGAACCAGAGCCGTGACACAAACGGAAGCCATTTTCGAGTTTTAACCACATAACGGTTCTTATAGAGTTCTGTGTATTTAACAAAGGGCAAAATGCAGTACACCGTTAAGCTATTAATCGGGTTTACGACTCAGCGTGATTCAACCGGAAACCCTATTGACAAAGAAATTATGTTGGTCTATATCTAATGATATTCCGAGACGCCGACTGTTTATTACAAAATTATTAAACTTGGCTGTTTGTGAGAATTCCAGTCAACTATGAAACAATTAGGCCTAATATGCGATATTGCGATTGTGTTCAGTGAGATTAGACTACTATAAATGACAGAAAATACTTCAAAATGACAGGTTAGGCTACTAAAAATGACAGAAAATATATTTAAAGTGGTAGCATTTTTAGTTTAGAACTCTTGACTAACAACAACAGCGAACAGAATAAATACAATTGTGTATGATATAATAAATAAAATACAGTTAAAATAAAATCATTTAAATAACCCTATGGTGTCCAAATAAACGACACAGGCTCCTGTACATCATATGCACACACTGACACACACAATAAATATCTGGCTTGTTTGTCAAATTTGACTGGCTATCTCTCTCATACAGTCTTCCATCCACCTCATTTTCAGTAGACATAGGCTACTGGATTCAAGGATCAATGAAAAAAATAAGATTAATATTAGCATAGATGAAATAGCTCGATACAAATATAACCATGCAATGTCTAAAATTACTTGTAAGATCTAATGTGACAATCTATGATCGAAAAAACAGAGATGGGAAAGTCGTAAATGAACGTAACCTGCGATTGCAAACTAGCTTGAGAAAGTAGGTAACTGTAAATTTTGAATATTAGCAATGAGTATCATTCAGATGATTTGGGTCTGAATAAAATATCAATGCTAGTTTACTAACTTATTTTGCCTACTTTGTTACCAGCTAGGGTCTGCTGTCTGAAACAGCTTCTAATTCAAGAAAAAGATGTGGCTCAAACGGCTCTACTGTATTGTATCCCCCTACAAAAATTGCAACTTCGACTCCGACTCTTCAAACTGAATGGTACGAATAGAGCAAACTCAGAAAAAAGAGCCGAACTGTTCATCACTATATCTGATGGGCCTAAATTAAACTGTCAGATAATGTTTGGGGATGTGTGAGGCCGTCCTTTTTTCAGAATCATAGAGGGAACGGTATCTGATGGGGCTAAATTCAGCCGAGAGATAATGTTTACCTCTATGGAAACGGACAGATTTTGTGGTTAGATGGTGAAACTTGTTGAATTATCTCTATGTGGGGAGATGAGTTACCAGTATTAATTTCTTGAATGTGAGGCCTTCCTTTCTTCAGAATCATAGGGGGAACGGTATCTGATGGGGCGAAATTCAGCCATCGGATAATGTTTCCCTCAATGGAAATGGACAGATGCGGTGGTAAGATGGTGAAACTTGGTGAATTATCTCTATATGGGGTGATGAGTTACCTGTATTAGTTTGGTGAATGGGAGGCCTTCCTTTCTTCAGAATCATACGGGGAGCGGTATTTGATTGGGCTAAATTCAGCTGTCAGATTATGTTTCCCCCTATGGAAACGGACGGATTTGGTGGTAAAATGGTGAAACTTGGTGAATTATTTCTATATGGGAAGATGAATTAGAAGCATTAGTTTGGTGAATGTAAGGCCTTCCTTTCTTAAGAATCATAGGGGGAACGGTATCTGATGGGGCTAAATTCAGACGTCAGATAATGTTTCCCTCAATGGAAATGGACAGATGCGGTGGTAAGATGGTGAAACTTGGTGAATTATCTCTATATGGGAAGATGAATTACAAGTATTAGTTTGGTGAATGGGAGGCCTTCCTTTCTTCAGAATCATACGGGGAGCGGTATTTGATTGGGCTAAATTCAGCTGTCAGATTATGTTTCCCCCTATGGAAACAGACAGATTTGGTGGTAAAATGGTGAAACTTGGTGAATTATCTCTATATGGGAAGATTAATTACCAGCATTAGTTTGGTGAATGTAAGGCCTTCCTTTTTTATCAGAAACATAGGGGGAACGGTATCTGATGGGGCTACATTCAGCTGTCAGATAATGTTTCCCCCATTGGAAACGGACAAATTTCTGGGAAGATGGTAAAACTTGGTGAATTATCTCTATATCGGGAGATGTGTTACCAGTATTAGTTTGGTGAAGGTGAGCCCTTCCTTTCTTCAGAATCATAGGGGGCACGGTATCTGATGGGGCTAAATTCAGCCGTCAGATAATGTTTCCCTCTATGGAATTGGACGGGATTGGTGATTCGATGGAGAAACTTGGTGAATTATCTCTATATGGGGAGATGAGTGACCAGTATTAGTTTGGTGAATGTGAGGCCTTCCTTTTTTATCAGAAACATAGGGGGAACGGTATCTGATGGGGCTACATTCAGCTGTCAGATAATGTTTCCCCCATTGGAAACGGACAAATTTCTGGGAAGATGGTAAAACTTGGTGAATTATCTCTATATCGGGAGATGTGTTACCAGTATTAGTTTGGTGAAGGTGAGCCCTTCCTTTCTTCAGAATCATTGGGGGCACCATATCTGATGGGGCTAAATTCAGCTGTCAGATAATGTTTCCCCTAATGGAAACGGACAGATTTGGTGGTAAGATGGTGAAACTTGGTGAATTATCTCGATTTGGGGAAATTAGTTACCAGTATTAGTTTGGTGAATGTGAGGCCTTCCTTTCTTCAGAAACATAGGGGAAACTTTATCTGATGGGGCTACATTCAGCTGTCAGATAATGTTTCCCTCTATGGAATTGGACGGGATTGGTGATTCGATGGTAAAACTTGGTGAATTATCTTGTACTGTCCTCGCTACGTGTGAGTGTGTACGCAGTTCGACAGCCAGCCAAACTCCTTTCAAGAACAACATGGGAGTCAGGGTGTCCAAGCTCCTGTGTTTAATGTCACACTTGCATGAAGTCAATGAAACAATACTGTTTTTTGCATTGGGTAGGAGTAAAACTGAAGGAAACAAAAGAAACATACAATAAATGACTAATTCAGCTTTACAAATAAAGATTGTGTCAAGTTACATATGCACACTGCTGATTCAAGGAAAGTAAATGCTATACTTAACATAAGAAATTCTCATTTTTGACTGAGCATTTGCTTATGTTCAATAGGCTAAACTAAGCAGGCTACACAGACATATTACAAGCCAAGTTGCACCCAAGCATATTAACTTGTCATGTTAAGTATTAAATCTCAGTTAACACAGTTAAATCAAGGTCTGCTAACAGAAGTAAACTAGTGAACACACTATGCTAATTTACATGAGCTTTCTATAGGGAATGACATTGCATCATGCTAGAAAATGTAAAATTGACAATATAAATGATGCACACACTACATCCATGAAATATCACCAACAATTATACATAAACATGAAAATAAATCATTCAAACTTACAGGCAATGCTTTCGAAGGCATAACAAGGAGGGATTGCAGTGGATTAATCAAGAGCACACTTTGAACTCATGCTGCTTATTGTTTGATTTTTCACCTTATTCACTTCCTGCTTCCTGTTTCCTGTTCTCTAAACATACAATTGAATGGCCAGTAGGTGGCACCAAATAACCCTGCAAATTAAAGGGCAAAACATCACCAAATGAACCTTGCAATTAAATGGGCAAAACACTCCCCGTCTGGCGTCTATTAGATGCCACTATTTTTACAACATGCTGAATCAATAACACTCAGTCCTCTGTAGGTAGGAGTAGTATGACCTCTGATATGGGTCTGAAGAACTTCTTGACTGTCCCTTGGACAGTAACCTTGAGCTCTACCTTGCGCACCCTACCGTCCTTGCTGGGGAAAACAGAGGTGACAAGACCCATAGGCCACTCATTGCGGGACACTTGGCTTTCTTTTAGTAAGACAATGTCACCCTCTTGAAGACTCCTACGAGCCTCATTCCACTTCTGCCTGCTTTGCAGGGTTGGAAGATACTCAGTCCGCCATCGGGTCCAGAACCTGCTGGCCAGCGCTTGGACTTGTCTCCATTGGCTCCTCAGGAGGTCTTTGTCACCGAAGTCTCCAGGCGGAGTGGGCACACTGCCTTTCTGTGTGAGTAACATGTTTGGAGTGAGGAGGAATGGTGAATCTGAATCGGAGGAGACAGGAATGAGGGGCCTCGCATTGATGATTGCGGACACTTCAGCCATGAAGGTGCACAGCACTTCGTGGGTCAGTTGAAGTGGTCTGTTCTGTAGCAACATGGAATCCAGAATGCGGCGCGACACTCCAATCATGCGCTCCCACACACCGCCCATGTGTGAAGCATGTGGAGGATTAAATTCCCATGTGCAACCCCGCTGGCTTAGATATGTCTGGATGCTTAGCTGTTGGTTGTGTTCCTTCCCTAATTCTAGCTCTCGACAGGCTCCGATAAAATTGGTTCCACAGTCCGATCTTAACTGCTTTGCTGGCCCACGGATGGCAAAAAATCTTCGTAAAGCATTAATGCAGCTGGACGTGTCCATGGACTCAATTACTTCTATATGCACCGCTCTCGTGCTCATGCATGTAAATAGCATTGCCCAGCGTTTGCTATTAGCCGATCCTCCTCTGGTACGACGAGTAGTGATAGTCCATGGACCAAAAACATCCAGGCCGACATATGAAAATGGAGGCGATGGGGTAAGGCGTTCCGGAGGCAGATCAGCCATTTTCTGCACTTCCGTTTCTCTCTTGAGCTTTCTGCATGTGACACATTGGTGCAAGACAGATCCAATCAACCGTTTGCCGCTGACGATCCACAAGCCTGCTGCTCGAATGGCTCCCTCAGTGAACTGGCGGCCCTGGTGTTCCACCAGTTCATGATGGTGTCGTACCAACAGTGTTGTGATGTGGCTTTGTCGTGGCAGGACAACAGGACTCTTTTCTTGCATGTTCAATTCTGCATGTGTCAGCCGCCCTCCAATTCTGATGAGACCGTCATTCAAAACTGGATTCAGTTTCCACAGTGGGCTGGTCTTGGGAATGGTTCTTTCCTCGGAGAGTGCCTTGTACTCTTCAGAGTACACCTGGCTCTGAACTGACCTGATGATTATGCTCTCAGCTGCAGTCAGCTCTTCTGGAGAACAGGTCTTCCTGCACCAGTGCCAACGTTTGCATTTGTCTGATGATCTGCTGGCATCAGACTTGTGAGAGCGAACCATCTGGATTAAAAGAGCTATAGCCCTCACGAGTGATCGCCAGGTAGAAAAGCACTCAAAGCGCTCACAGGTGAGTAAGCTCTCTTAGGTACGAGTCATCATGCTGGACACATGAGGGTGGATTTCCGCGTCTAGCTCTGGATCGATGAGGCTGAATGACTCTTGAGCCGTATGGTCAGCTAGGTCAGGCTTGTGTAAGAAAGGTGGCCCAGTAAACCACATTGTGCTGGAGAGCTGAGAGGCGGGCACTGACCTGGTGGCGAGGTCGGCTGGATTCAGCTCTGTGGACACATATTGCCACTGGTCGGGTCGCGTTGATTGTCTTATTCGTTGAACTCTGTTGTGTACATATATGAAGAAGCGTTTTGACTCATTGCTAATGTAGCCGAGCACGACTTTGCTGTCGCAGTAGAATTTCACTGCATCGAGCTCAAGATCCATCTCATCCTGTATGAGCTCCGCCATCTCCACCGCTAATACTGCACCGCATAACTCAAGGCGTGGTATGGTGAGCTCCGGTCGGGGTGTCAACTTCGCCTTTCCTAAGACAAATCCCACGTTGATTTGGCCCTCATCATCCAGGGATCTTAGGTAGGCTACCGCACCGATAGCTTTGTTAGATGCATCTGAGAAAATGCACAACTCGATGCGTTTGGCTTTGGAGAGTGTCTGATGAGTAGGTGCGTGGGATGTGAAGATTTTTTAAATCTTGGAGAGAATCTCTCCAAATCTCCCATTCAGTTAGCCTGCCTTCAGGGAGAGGAGAGTCCCATTCGGTCCCATCTGTGCAGAGCTCTCATAGTAGGGCTCTTCCCTGAATGGTCACGGGCGCCACCATGCCAAGAGGGTCGAAGAGTGAATTGACCGTTGACAGCACTCCGCGGCATGTAAATGGCTTGTCACCTACAGACACTGCAAAGGTGAATGTGTCAGATTTAGTTTCCCAGCGTAAACCAAGGCTTCGTATGTCTGGTATGGTTCCATCATGGAGGTCTAAATCCTTAATGCCCTGGGCAAGATCCTCAGCTGGGAAGGCCTTCATCACTGCTGCACTGTTTGAGGCAAATTTGTGCAACCTCAGGTTGGACTGTGCTAGTGATGCCTGAGTTCGCTTCAGCAGGCTGATGGCTTCTGCCTCTGAAGGCAAGGATATGAGCCCATCGTCGACATAAAAATGTCTCTCCACAAATTGTCTTGTGTCCGCTCCATGCTCATGTTCTCCTTCTTTAGCAGCGCATCTAAGCCCATGGATGGAGACGGCAGGGGAAGGGCTGTTGCCAAAAACATGGACCCGCATCCTATATTCAGTGATATCCTTTGACATGTCGTTGTCACGGTACCATAAAAACCGCAGATAGTTCCTATGGTCCTCTCTCACCACAAAACAATAGAACATCTGTTGGATGTCTCCTGTAACTGCTATGAGCTCCTTCCTAAAGCGAATCAGCACGCCGAGGAGGGAATTATTCAGGTCTGGACCTGTAAGGAGAACATTGTTGAGGGAGATGCCACAGTGCAGGGCACTCGAGTCAAAGACTACCCTAATTTGACCGGGCTTCTGGGGGTGGTAAACTCCAAAAATTGGGAGATACCAGGACTCTTCTCCAGCTTTGAGTGGAGGTGCTAATTCAGCATGGTTGCTTTCAAAGACCTTCTCCATGAAGGCAATAAATTGTCCCTTCATTTCAGGCTTTCTATCCAATGTGTGCCGCAGTGACTTGAGGCGTAAAAGCGCCTGATCACGATTGTTGGGCAGGGGAAGCCGGGGTACCTTGAATGGGAGGGGCGCGACCCAGCTGTTCGCCTCGTCTTTGTGACATTCTTTCTCCATAATGCTCATGAAGGCCTTGTCTTCGAAGGAGAGAGCGCTTTTATTGTCATCTTTTGTCTTTTCAAACACTGTGTGCCCCAGTTGGTCGACAGCTCTGTTGTCAGCCGAGCACCTCCATGCTGTGTGTGAGAAACCACCCTGTTGCTCCCCGCCGTAGCTTGTTCTCTCCCTCACATGGATATGACTTGGACAGGGAGTGAGGAAAGAGGGTCGTCCGCTTTCCAACAGGTTTGTCTTAAAGGCGCTTATATCAGGCTTGTGGGCTTGGCCTAGGCACACTTCTCCCACTAACACCCAGCCCAAGTCGAGTCTTTGAGCAAAGGGGGCATCATGTGGTCCATTAACTTGCTCTCTCACCTTATGCACCCTCACAACATCTCTTCCCAGCAAGAGGAGAATTTGTGCCTTTGAGTCCAATGGTGGGATGTGTGATGCTACTACCTTTAAGTGGGCGTGGTGAAGTGCTGCCTCAGGTGTTGGTCTCCAATCCAATCGGTTGTTCGGGATTTCACTGCACTCTATTAGTGATGGTAAGTCTATGCTCACCCCTCCACTCACTGTTTCAACACAGAACCCTTCTGCTTTTCTTCCTGTCATCTCCAAAAGTCCGGCACAGGTTCTCAATGAGTAAGGGGCTGGGCTGCTCTTGATGCTGAATATGTCGAAAAGGTCTGGCCGTGCTAGTGACCTGTTACTTTGGTTATCGAGTATCGCGTACATGTTAACTGAGCGGTCACGCTGTGCTCGTGGATAGACTTTTACGAGACATATTTTGGAACACGAACGTCCCATGAGACCTTGGCCGCACACCTCAGTGCACGTGGAGCTCACCAATGGTGCAGTGATAGGGGTTCCCTTTCTTTCATCTTTGGGCTCAGGCTCATTGATGACTGACCTTTCAGTTGCGAAGGCAGGACCTGGGTGCATAGCGGTGCTGTGGCGAATACTTTCACACTCCCTGCATCTCAGCACTGTTTTACAATCTCTTGCAGTGTGGGAAACGGAGGCACAACACCTAAAACATAACCCATTGTCCTTCAGGTAGGCTTTGCGTTCCTCAATGGTCTTGTCTCTGAAGACTCTGCATTTTGTAAGCGGATGAGGCTTATGATGGATGGGGCATTGTTTTTCAGGATCGACTTCCCACTTTGCTGCATTTGTGCTGGAGTCTGTCTTTCCAGTGACATCCATCTTGTGCACAGATATGGGCATTCTTGTGCTTGCGTTCCCCGACATGGATCTCTCATACTTTGGGGGTCCACTACTGAAGCTGGACAGGGCAAAGGCTGGATCATTTCTAATTCTGGCTTCTCTGTAGATAAAATGTGTAAAGAATGAAAATGGGGGGTACAACATGTTGTTGTTTTCTTTGAATTTTGAGCCTACGGAGATCCATTTCTCTTGGAGAGGGTGGGGCAACTTCTCCACAATTGGGTTTA
The DNA here is from genome assembly GCA_022702515.1 of Ilyophis sp. 1 JC-2022. Classification (NCBI taxonomy): domain Eukaryota; kingdom Metazoa; phylum Chordata; class Actinopteri; order Anguilliformes; family Synaphobranchidae; genus Ilyophis; species Ilyophis sp. 1 JC-2022. The sequence continues at coordinate 130,170,002 of CM040406.1, read as the reverse complement.
TACCGCGGGCAGTATCTAAATAGGCGAGCCCCGGTAGGTATCCGTCTGTTTTGGCTGCCATCAGCTCCATTAAGAGGTCTCCCAGCTCTCTAAGCTTGGGATAATCTCTGTTTCCTATTTTAGGAAAGTTTTCCAGCTTACTAAAGAGGGCTTTCTCTATGACCTCGGGAGCACTGTAACACTCTTTAAGTCTTACCCAGATCATTTTAAGGGCTGTGCCTGGGTCATTGATGTACACAGACCGTATTCTATGGGCATGTACTGATGATTCTTTGCCCAGCCATGACGACAATAAATCTAACTCCTCACTAGCGCTCAAGCCCAAACCACCAGTGGCATTAAAGAAGGATGATTGCCATGCCCTAAAACTCTCAGGCTTGTCATCAAATTTGTTGAGAGCTGTGTTTACAAGTTCTCTACGTGCTAAATATTGTGCAATATCTGTCATATTAGCCGTCTGTGCATGAGCTGCCAGAGTTTGATTGACTTGGAAGGGCTGTGATTGGATGGGAGGCTGCCATGCCGGTTTACCTGTTTTCACCTGTGACAGGGGTTCGTCTTTGAGGTGTTGAACTTTGGCGTGAGTAGTGCCCGAGAGATTGGGAGCTGTGGATTGAGGCGCGGGTCTCTTTGAGGGAGACAGAGGCGCTGCGAACTCTTCTCCTTGTGCCCACTCATCAATAACAAAGAATTGCTCGTCATCAGCGTAGCGTGAATGATTCACCTGAGAGAACTCATGTTGGGCTAGTGATTCCGATCCTGTGTTCTCGTGTATTGATTCTGTGTTTTGGAAGGAGGGTTTGTCCGCGTGTATCCTAACCTGCTCCTGGACATACTCGCTTGTTCGCTTCACAATTATTTGAGGTGATGCAGGGTAATGAGCACTGCCGTGGTACTCGTCCACCTCTGCTGCTGCTGCTGCTTCCAGTATATCTGCCTCAGCAGTAGCGGCTGCTGCTTCCCTCTCAATATGAAGTGCCTCAATCGTGGCATCCAATGTAGCAGCCTCTGCTTGTAGTCTGACCTTCTCTTTCTTAATAGCCAGCTCCTTCTTGGCAAAGATAGCACGAGCTTGTGCTGCTTTAGCTTTAGCACGTGCTCTAGCTGCTCTAGCTGTTACTGCACTGGATGCTGATGATCTAGATGAGTGTGTGCTTCTTGAGCTGACCATAGATCTCTTCTCATCTAGGCTGTTCTTGTCATCCATGGCTGCACAGTGTTGCACAGTGGACATCGCTTGTTGCGCCAACTGCTGTCTTGCCTTTTTACTGTACTGTCCTCGCTATGTGTGAGTGTGTACGCAGTTCGACAGCCAGCCAAACTCCTTTCAAGAACAACATGGGAGTCAGGGTGTAGCGTCCAAGCTCCTGTGTTTAATGTCACACTTGCATGAAGTCAATGAAACAATACTGTTTTTTGCATTGGGTAGGAGTAAAACTGAAGGAAACAAAAGAAACATACAATAAATGACTAATTCAGCTTTACAAATAAAGATTGTGTCAAGTTACATATGCACACTGCTGATTCAAGGAAAGTAAATGCTATACTTAACATAAGAAATTCTCATTTTTGACTGAGCATTCGCTTATGTTCAATAGGCTAAACTAAGCAGGCTACACAGACATATTACAAGCCAAGTTGCACCCAAGCATATTAACTTGTCATGTTAAGTATTAAATCTCAGTTAACACAGTTAAATCAAGGTCTGCTAACAGAAGTAAACTAGTGAACACACTATGCTAATTTACATGAGCTTTCTATAGGGAATGACATTGCATCATGCTAGAAAATGTAAAATTGACAATATAAATGATGCACACACTACATCCATGAAATATCACCAACAATTATACATAAACATGAAAATAAATCATTCAAACTTACAGGCAATGCTTTCGAAGGCATAACAAGGAGGGATTGCAGTGGATTAATCAAGAGCACACTTTGAACTCATGCTGCTTATTGTTTGATTTTTCACCTTATTCACTTCCTGCTTCCTGTTTCCTGTTCTCTAAACATACAATTGAATGGCCAGTAGGTGGCACCAAATAACCCTGCAAATTAAAGGGCAAAACATCACCAAATGAACCTTGCAATTAAATGGGCAAAACAATCTCTATATCGGGAGATGAGTTACCAGTATTAGTTTGGTGTATGTCAGCCTTTCCTTTCTTCAGAATCATAGAGGAAACGGTATCTGATGGGGCTACATTCAGCTGTCAGATAATGTTTCCCCCTTTGGAAAAGGACAGATTTGGTGGTAAAATGGTGAAACCTGGTGAATTATCTCGATATGGGGAAAATAGTTACCAGTATTAGTTTGGTGAATGTGAGGCCTTCCTTTGTTCAGAAACATAGGGGGCACGGTATCTGATGGGGCTACATTCAGCTGTCAGATAACGTTTCCCCCTTTGGAAAAGGACAGGTGTGGTGATTCGATGGTGAAACTTGGTGAATTATCTCTATATGGGGAGATGAGTGACCAGTATTAGTTTGGTGAATATGAGGCCTTCCTTTTTTATCAGAATCATAGAGGGAGCAGTATCTGATCGGGCTATATTCAGCCGTCAGATAATGTTTCCCTTTATGGAAACGGACAGATTTGGTGGTAAGATGGTGAAACTTGGTGAATTACCTCTCTGCTGGGAGAAGAGTAACCAGTATTTGTTTCGTGTATGTGAGCCCTTCCTTTCTTCAGAATTATAGGGGGCACGCTATATTATGGTGCTAAATTCAGCTGTCAGATAATGTTTCCCTGTATGGAAATGGACAGCTTTGTGGTAAGATGGTGAAACTTGGTGAATTATCTCTATATGGGCGGATGGGTTACCATGTTAGTTTGGTGTATGTGAGCCCTTCCTTTCTTCAGCATCATTGGGGAATGTTATCTGATGGGGCTAAATTCAGCTGTCAGATAATATTTCCCCCTATGGAAACGGACAGCTTTGTGGTAAGATGGTGAAACTTGGTGAATTATTTTTATACGGGCGGATTGGTTACCAGTATTAGTTTAGTGTATGTGAGCCCTTCTTTTGTTCAGAAACATAGGGGGAACGGTTTCTGATGGGGTTAAATTCAGCCGTCAGATAATGTTTCCCCCTATGGAAATGGACAGATTTGGTTGTAATACGGTGAAACCTGGTGAATTATCTCCATATGAGGAGATGAGTTACCAGTATTAGTTTGGTCAATGTGAGGCTTTCCTTTCTTCAGATACATAGGGGGCATGGTATCTTATGGGGCTAAATTCACCCGACAGATAATGTTTCCCTGTATGGAAACGGACAGCTTTGTGGTAAGATGGTGAAACTTGGTGAATTATCTCTATATGGGCGGATGGGTTACCAGTGTTAGTTTGGTGTATGTGAGCCCTTCCTTTCTTCAGCATCATTGGGGAACGTTATCTGATGGGGCTAAATTCAGCTGTCAGATAATATTTCCCCCTACGGAAACGGACAGCTTTGTGGTAAGATGGTGAAACTTGGTGAATTATTTTTATATGGGCGGATGGGTTACCAGTATTAGTTTGGTGTATGTGAGCCCTTCTTTTGTTCAGAAACATAGGGGGAACGGTTTCTGATCGGGCTATATTTGTCATGGATCTTGCCTTCCTTCTCTTATCTCCGCGTCCTCTTTATTCCTTTTTGTCGTTACCGGTAATCTATCGGATTTTCCTTGGTTCTGCGACGGGGTTTTGCTTTCGCCTCGTCATTAGTAAGTTCACCTGTGATTAATTTCTGTTGACTATTTATACTCCGCTTCCTGCCTCTCTCGTTGCTTCCATGTTATTCCACATTCGAGCCGGTACAAGAAGTATAGGAGGTTAGTTAGAAAAAGCTAGTTTAAAAAAAAAGAGGTTAGGAAGTTTAGAAAGTAAGTTCTCTTTTTTCGCTCTCAGTGCAGAGCAGAGGCTTTTCGTTTCTTTTGGTTTTTCCTTTCTTATCTAGGAGTGCTCTTACCCGAAACGTTTGGGGTTCTGTTGAGCTCTCTGTGTTATACTTTTTGTTTCGCTCCACTAACAGGAGTTAGATAAGCGTATAGCTTATTTCTTTGTTTTCGCTCGGAGATCGAGTTTCCTCGTTCTTATCGCGAGGTTATTTGTGTTTAACTTTATGTTTCGCTCCACGAACAGAAGTTAGATAAGCGTATAGCTTATTTCTTTGTTTTCGCTCGGAGATCGAGTTTCCTCGTTCTTATCGCGAGGTTATTTGTGTTTTACTTTTGTTTCGCTCCACTAACAGGAGTTAGATAAGCGTATAGCTTATTTCTTTGTTTTCGCTCGGAGATCGAGTTCCTCGTTCTTATTGCGAGGTTATTTGTGTTTGGTTATTTTCCTTTATTCCACTACGGATTATTGTCCGTCGGTGGTGTTCTTCCGAACATTTTCAGTTTGCTCAGCTATCGCATCTGGACTTCCAATATTCCCTCTGTGTCTCTGACACAGAGATCCCCCTACAGAACATGGAAGCCACAGGGGAAGTTCCAGCGATAGTTGCAAATATGAAAGGAGTTATAGCTACTCAGGAGGCAGCCCTGGCGGAACAGAGAGAGAGTGTTCGTTCTCTGCAATATTCGCAGCAAGCGTTGCACGAGCAGATGCAACTGCAGGCAATAGCTCTGCGAGAATTGTCAGAGAGTATCCGGACTCTCTCTCTCAGGGCAGATCCGCCCCCAGTCACACAAGCACATACACTGGTCACTCCCCCGTCATTTCCACCTAACGCTAGGGAACCGAGACTCGAACTCCCATTGCGATATAGCGGGGAATCAGGAAAGTGTCAGGGTTTTTTAACGCAGTGCTTAATTTTTTTTTAAATGCAGCCCTCGCGGTTTTGTGCACAGGAATCAAAAGTCGCTTTTATTCTGTCTCTTTTAACTGGAAATGCTCTCGCATGGGCTGACCCACTGATCAGGGCAGATTCACCAATCATGAGTAACACAGAGAGGCTTATGGCGGAGATGGTGTCAGTTTTTGATCAAGACGTTTCTGGCAAGGAAGCTGCCATGCGTTTGACCCGTCTTCGTCAGGGCACCGACACCGTGGCGGCCTTTGCAATTACTTTCCGTGCTCTCGCGGGGGTGACAGGATGGGCCGATGAGCCTCTTTGTGCACTGTTCCTGAATGCAGAACCCATAAAAGACGCCATTGCGGGTATCGAACCACCCGCTACATTCGGGGCTCTGGTATCTGCAGCTATTCGGTTAGACAACCGGTTTAGAGAGAGAGAGAAGGAGAGGGCTGATAAGGGTTTTAAATATCGCCCAGCCCGTTACTCTTCCTCTCCCACGCCAACGCCGTCTCGCTTTCCGTTTTTAGCTCCCACTAAGCAGGAGGAGTCCATGCAGGTCGATGGCTCCTCCATGCGCGAAACAGGGGATGCTAAGTCTCGCGAGTGGTGGTGTGGGTACTGTAAGAGGAGGGGTCATTTAAAGGACCACTGTCCCAAACTTTCGGGAAAAGAGGGGTCTCGCTAGGGGAACCGAGTAGCCTAGCGGGACGAAAATTAAATTACCCTCGGACCTTCCTCCCGGTTGAATTACGCTGGAACGACCGGCGGATTCACTGCAAAGCGTTTATTGATTCCGGGGCGGTTGAGTGCCTCGTCGATTCCGACTGGGTTAAATCCCACAAGATTCCCACCCACCCTCTTTCTCTTCCTCGCCTTGTTACGGCTTTGGACGGCCGCCCGCTAGGCACAGGCACTATTTCCCGGGTTACCGCCGCCATACGCATGCGCGTTCCGTATCGAGAGCATACGGAGGAGGTAAAATTTTTTTTTGTGGAGTCCCCAGCTTATCCGCTGGTTTTGGGACATTCCTGGCTTACTCGCCATAACCCACATATTCATTGGGGGGGGGCGGGTCCTGTTATTCGTCAATGGGGGCCCGGATGTAAACGCCACTGTTCTGCCTCCAGGCCGTTTTTGTCGGAAGGAAGGGGTGAGGATTGTGCTGAGTCTGACTCAGAGAGTGATGACTCCGTTAAACAGGAGTTATTTTATGCTCCCTCCGAGAATGGAGAGGAGAGTTTAGATTGGGATCACTCTACAGAGCAACCTCATGTGTGGCAGGAGTTGACGTCTGAATCAGAGATCGACTGGGAGATTCACTCTGTCTCGGACACGGAGGAGTTTGAAGTGGGAGGGGCGCTCGAATTTCAGCTTCCCGCTAATGTCCCTAAACGATACGCCGATCTTGCTGAGACATTCAGCAAACAACGGTCCACTTCACTTCCACCTCACAGACCTTATGACTGCGCCATAGAGCTATACCCGGGCACTACCCCTCTAGAGGGTCTCTTTACTCCTTATCCATTCCGGAGAGCACATCTATGCGTAAATATATTGAGGAGGCCTTGGCTAATGGGTTCATTAGACCTTCCACCTCGCCTGCAGGGGTGGGTTTTTTTTTTGTTAAAAAAAAGATGGAGGTCTCAGACCCTGTATTGACTACAGGTCCCTTAACGACATAACGGTGAAGAACAGGTACCCCCTTCCTCTTATGAACTCCGCCTTCGAGCGTCTTCAGGGGGCGTCTGTCTTCACGAAGCTGGACCTACGCAATGCCTATAACCTCGTTCGAATTCGTGAAGGCGACGAATGGAAGACCGCTTTTAACACGCACAGCGGCCACTACGAATATCTCGTTATGCCGTTCGGGCTCACTAGCGCCCCCTCGGTGTTTCAGGCGTTAGTTAACGATGTGCTGAGGGAGATGCTGGAGAGATTCGTCTTTGTTTATCTTGACGATATTTTAATATTTTCGCCCGATCTTACCACACATGTCGGTCACGTTCGTCAGGTTCTTTCGGCTCTTCTCAAGGCCCAATTATTTGTAAAAGCAGAGAAGTGCGTCTTTCACTCTGGCTCTGTATCATTTTTGGGTTTCATTGTAAAGGAGGGGAAGGTACAGATGGATCTGGAGAAGGTTTCCGCGGTAAAAAACTGGCCCACGCCGTCTTCCATAAAACAGATACGTTTTTTAAGGGTTTGCGAATTTTTATCGGCGATTTATTCGCAATTTTAGTGCGGTAGCAGCGCCTATTACTGCACTTACAAAAAAAAATCGCAGCGGTCAGTTCCAATGGAATTCCAAGGCGGGGGCAGCTTTCACGGAGTTGAAGAGAAGATTCACTTCCGAACCCATCCTGGTCACACCCAACCCCTCCCTTCCCTTTGTGGTAGAGGTGGACGCCTCCGAGCTAGGCGCCGGTGCCATTCTGTCCCAATGCTCGCCACTTGACCACAAGATGCACCCCTGCGCGTATTTCTCTCGCGTCCTAACATCGGCGGAGAGGAATTACGACGTAGGGGATCGAGAATTGCTTGCGGTCAAGTTGGCTTTGGAGGAGTGGCGCCATTGGCTCGAAGGAGCGGAACATCCGTTTACGGTTTGGACTGACCATAAAAATCTGGAGTATGTTCAGCTGGCTAAGAGGCGCAATTCACGGCAAGCGCGGTGGGCGCTGTTCTTTTTAAGATTCAATTTTATCATTACATATCGCCCCGGGTCCAAGAACGTAAAACCTGACGCTCTCTCGCGGATTTACGACCGCTCTGAGACTGACTCTGTTCCTGAGCCGATTATCGCCACTGACCTCGTTGTTGCCCCGGTTATATGGGAGGTTGAGGCAGCGGTGCAAAGAGCCTTGCGCTCGGACCCAGGTCCAGGTGGGGCACCGGCTAATTGTCTTTTCGTGCCTCCTCGTCTTAGGTCTCGGGTGCTCCAATGGGGTCACGCCTCCCAACTCACCGGTCACCCCGGTGTTCATCGTACTAGGGATTTTTTATCCCGGCGTTTTTGGTGGCCTAGTCTGGAGAGGGACGTACGCTCATTTGTCGCGGCTTGTCCAGTTTGCGCTCGCAGCAAGGCCTCTCACCTTCCCCCCTCGGGTCTTCTTCGTCCCCTACCTATTCCCACCCGTCCCTGGAGTCATATTTCCCTGGACTTCATCACAGGGTTGCCGTTATCCGCAGGCAATACCACCATTTTAGTGGTGGTCGACCGTTTTTCTAAAGCGGCTCACTTCATTGCACTGCCCAAGCTGCCTTCTGCACCTGAGACAGCGCAACTTATGACTGACCATGTGTTTCGGCCGCACGGCCTTCCGTCGGATGTGGTGTCCGATCGCGGTCCTCAGTTCGCCGCCAAGTTTTGGCGGGCGTTTTGCTCTTTGCTGGGGGCTTCGGTTAGTCTGTCTTCCGGTTTTCACCCGGAGACTAACGGCCAGACAGAGCGTATGAATCAGACTCTGGAGAGTACTCTTCGCTGCCTTGCCGCGTCCAAGCCCACCACCTGGAGTCGTCACCTCGCCTGGGCTGAGTACGCTCATAACACGCTGCGTAACGCCTCCACCGGCCTCTCACCCTTCGAAGCTCAGCTGGGTTATCAACCACCTCTTTTTCCTGAGCTGGAGAGGGAGGTGGAGGTGCCCTCCGCAGAATTTTTCGTTCGGAGGTGTCGGTCGATCTGGAGACAAGTGCGTTTGTCTCTCATACGGGCATCGGCTAAACAAAAAGCCACGGCTGATAGGCATCGTCGAGCCGCACCATCCTATAGAGTTAGTCAGCGGGTTTGGCTTTCTACGCGTGACCTTCCGTTGCGGGTCGAGTCCCGCAAACTCGCCCCTCGTTTTGTGGGACCCTTCAAGATCATAAAGAAGATCAATCCAGTCACTTTTCGACTGCAACTGCCGCGCTCAATGCGCATCCACCCCACGTTTCACGTCTCCCGTTTAAAACCAGTGCTCGTCAGTCCCCTCGCCCCGGTGGAGAAACCACCTCCGCCTCCCCGACTCATTAAGGGGGGTCCGGCTTATACCGTTCGGCGCATTGTGGCCGAGAGACGTGTGGGCAGAGGGTGGCAGTTCCTCGTAGACTGGGAGGGCTACGGTCCAGAGGAACGTTGCTGGGTTCCATCAAGAAACATCCTGGACCCTCAGTTAATCACCGACTTCCGCAGAGATAAGGTTGTGGAAACGTCCGGTGCCGTTCCTTAGAGGGGGGGTCCTGTCATGGATCTTGCCTTCCTTCTCTTATCTCCACGTCCTCTTTATTCCTTTTTGTCGTTACCGGTAATCTATCGGATTTTCCTTGGTTCAGCGACGGGGTTTTGCTTTCGCCTCGTCATTAGTAAGTTCACCTGTGATTAATTTCTGTTGACTATTTATACTCCGCTTCCTGCCTCTCTCGTTGCTTCCATGTTATTCCACATTCGAGCCGGTACAAGAGGTATAGGAGGTTAGTTAGAAAAAGCTAGTTTAAAAAAAAAGAGGTTAGGAAGTTTAGAAAGTAAGTTCTCTTTTTTCGCTCTCAGTGCAGAGCAGAGGCTTTTCGTTTCTTTTGGTTTTTCCTTTCTTATCTAGGAGTGCTCTTACCCGAAACGTTTGGGGTTCTGTTGAGCTCTCTGTGTTATACTTTTTGTTTCGCTCCACTAACAGGAGTTAGATAAGCGTATAGCTTATTTCTTTGTTTTCGCTCGGAGATCGAGTTTCCTCGTTCTTATCGCGAGGTTATTTGTGTTTAACTTTTTGTTTCGCTCCACTAACAGGAGTTAGATAAGCGTATAGCTTATTTCTTTGTTTTCGCTCGGAGATCGAGTTTCCTCGTTCTTATCGCGAGGTTATTTGTGTTTAACTTTTTGTTTCGCTCCACTAACAGGAGTTAGATAAGCGTATAGCTTATTTCTTTGTTTTCGCTCGGAGATCGAGTTTCCTCGTTCTTATCGCGAGGTTATTTGTGTTTTACTTTTGTTTCGCTCCACTAACAGGAGTTAGATAAGCGTATAGCTTATTTCTTTGTTTTCGCTCGGAGATCGAGTTCCTCGTTCTTATTGCGAGGTTATTTGTGTTTGGTTATTTTCCTTTATTCCACTACGGATTATTGTCCGTCGGTGGTGTTCTTTCGAACATTTTCAGTTTGCTCAGCTATCGCATCTGGACTTCCAATATTCCCTCTGTGTCTCTGACACAGAGATCCCCCTACAATATTCAGCCGTCAGATAATGTTTCCCTTTATGGAAACGGACAGATTTGGTGGTAAGATGGTGAAACTTGGTGAATTACCTCTCTGCTGGGAGAAGAGTAACCAGTATTTGTTTCGTGTATGTGAGCCCTTCCTTTCTTCAGAATTATAGGGGGCATGCTATCTTATGGTGCTAAATTCACCGACAGATAATGTTTCCCTGTATGGAAACGGACAGCTTTGTGGTAAGATGGTGAAACTTGGTGAATTATCTCTATATGGGCGGATGGGTTACCAATGTTAGTTTGGTGTATGTGAGCACTTCCTTTCTTCAGCATCATTGGAGAACGTTATCTGATGGGGCTAAATTCAGCTGTCAGATAATATTTCCCCCTATGGAAACGGACAGCTTTGTGGTAAGATGGTGAAACTTGGTGAATTATTTTTATATGGGCGGATGGGTTACCAGTATTAGTTTGGTGTATGTGAGCCCTTCTTTTGTTCAGAAACATAGGGGGAACGGTTTCTGATGGGGTTAAATTCAGCCGTCAGATAATGTTTCCCCCTATGGAAATGGACAGATTTGGTTGTAATACGGTGAAACCTGGTGAATTATCTCCATATGAGGAGATGAGTTACCAGTATTAGTTTGGTCAATGTGAGGCTTTCCTTTCTTCAGATACATAGGGGGCATGGTATCTTATGGGGCTAAATTCACCCGACAGATAATGTTTCCCTGTATGGAAACGGACAGCTTTGTGGTAAGATGGTGAAACTTGGTGAATTATCTCTATATGGGCGGATGGGTTACCAGTGTTAGTTTGGTGTATGTGAGCCCTTCCTTTCTTCAGCATCATTGGGGAACGTTATCTGATGGGGCTAAATTCAGCTGTCAGATAATATTTCCCCCTACGGAAACGGACAGCTTTGTGGTAAGATGGTGAAACTTGGTGAATTATTTTTATATGGGCGGATGGGTTACCAGTATTAGTTTGGTGTATGTGAGCCCTTCTTTTGTTCAGAAACATAGGGGGAACGGTTTCTGATCGGGCTATATTCAGCCGTCAGATAATGTTTCCCTTTATGGAAACGGACAGATTTGGTGGTAAGATGGTGAAACTTGGTGAATTACCTCTCTGCTGGGAGAAGAGTAACCAGTATTTGTTTCGTGTATGTGAGCCCTTCCTTTCTTCAGAATTATAGGGGGCATGCTATCTTATGGTGCTAAATTCACCCGACAGATAATGTTTCCCTGTATGGAAACGGACAGCTTTGTGGTAAGATGGTGAAACTTGGTGAATTATCTCTATATGGGCGGATGGGTTACCAATGTTAGTTTGGTGTATGTGAGCACTTCCTTTCTTCAGCATCATTGGGGAACGTTATCTGATGGGGCTAAATTCAGCTGTCAGATAATATTTCCCCCTATGGAAACGGACAGCTTTGTGGTAAGATCGTGAAACTTGGTGAATTATTTTTATATGGCGGATGGGTTACCAGTATTAGTTTGGTGTATGTGAGCCCTTCTTTTGTTCAGAAACATAGGGGGAACGGTTTCTGATCGGGCTATATTCAGCCGTCAGATAATGTTTCCCTTTATGGAAACGGACAGATTTGGTGGTAAGATGGTGAAACTTGGTGAATTACCTCTCTGCTGGGAGAAGAGTAACCAGTATTTGTTTCGTGTATGTGAGCCCTTCCTTTCTTCAGAATTATAGGGGGCATGCTATCTTATGGTGCTAAATTCACCCGACAGATAATGTTTCCCTGTATGGAAACGGACAGCTTTGTGGTAAGATGGTGAAACTTGGTGAATTATCTCTATATGGGCGGATGGGTTACCAATGTTAGTTTGGTGTATGTGAGCACTTCCTTTCTTCAGCATCATTGGGGAACGTTATCTGATGGGGCTAAATTCAGCTGTCAGATAATATTTCCCCCTATGGAAACGGACAGCTTTGTGGTAAGATGGTGAAACTTGGTGAATTATTTTTATATGGGCGGATGGGTTACCAGTATTAGTTTGGTGTATGTGAGCCCTTCTTTTGTTCAGAAACATAGGGGGAACGGTTTCTGATGGGGTTAAATTCAGCCGTCAGATAATGTTTCCCCCTATGGAAATGGACAGATTTGGTTGTAATACGGTGAAACCTGGTGAATTATCTCCATATGAGGAGATGAGTTACCAGTATTAGTTTGGTCAATGTGAGGCTTTCCTTTCTTCAGATACATAGGGGGCATGGTATCTTATGGGGCTAAATTCACCCGACAGATAATGTTTCCCTGTATGGAAACGGACAGCTTTGTGGTAAGATGGTGAAACTTGGTGAATTATCTCTATATGGGCGGATGGGTTACCAGTGTTAGTTTGGTGTATGTGAGCCCTTCTTTTGTTCAGAAACATAGGGGGAACGGTTTCTGATCGGGCTATATTCAGCCGTCAGATAATGTTTCCCTTTATGGAAACGGACAGATTTGGTGGTAAGATGGTGAAACTTGGTGAATTACCTCTCTGCTGGGAGAAGAGTAACCAGTATTTGTTTCGTGTATGTGAGCCCTTCCTTTCTTCAGAATTATAGGGGGCATGCTATCTTATGGTGCTAAATTCACCCGACAGATAATGTTTCCCTGTATGGAAACGGACAGCTTTGTGGTAAGATGGTGAAACTTGGTGAATTATCTCTATATGGGCGGATGGGTTACCAATGTTAGTTTGGTGTATGTGAGCACTTCCTTTCTTCAGCATCATTGGGGAACGTTATCTGATGGGGCTAAATTCAGCTGTCAGATAATATTTCCCCCTATGGAAACGGACAGCTTTGTGGTAAGATCGTGAAACTTGGTGAATTATTTTTATATGGGCGGATGGGTTACCAGTATTAGTTTGGTGTATGTGAGCCCTTCTTTTGTTCAGAAACATAGGGGGAACGGTTTCTGATCGGGCTATATTCAGCCGTCAGATAATGTTTCCCTTCATGGAAACGGACAGATTTGGTGGTAAGATGGTGAAACTTGGTGAATTACCTCTCTGCTGGGAGAAGAGTAACCAGTATTTGTTTCGTGTATGTGAGCCCTTCCTTTCTTCAGAATTATAGGGGGCATGCTATCTTATGGTGCTAAATTCACCCGACAGATAATGTTTCCCTGTATGGAAACGGACAGCTTTGTGGTAAGATGGTGAAACTTGGTGAATTATCTCTATATGGGCGGATGGGTTACCAATGTTAGTTTGGTGTATGTGAGCACTTCCTTTCTTCAGCATCATTGGGGAACGTTATCTGATGGGGCTAAATTCAGCTGTCAGATAATATTTCCCCCTATGGAAACGGACAGCTTTGTGGTAAGATCGTGAAACTTGGTGAATTATTTTTATATGGGCGGATGGGTTACCAGTATTAGTTTGGTGTATGTGAGCCCTTCTTTTGTTCAGAAACATAGGGGGAACGGTTTCTGATGGGGTTAAATTCAGCCGTCAGATAATGTTTCCCCCTATGGAAATGGACAGATTTGGTTGTAATACGGTGAAACCTGGTGAATTATCTCCATATGAGGAGATGAGTTACCAGTATTAGTTTGGTCAATGTGAGGCTTTCCTTTCTTCAGATACATAGGGGGCATGGTATCTTATGGGGCTAAATTCACCCGACAGATAATGTTTCCCCCTAGGGCAGGGGTGTCCAAACTTTTTTCACTGAGGGCCAGATGGAGAAAAATGACTACCACGGGCCATAGGCTATTATATATATATATATATATATATATATATAGGCTATGTGTGCGTGTGTGTGTAAAATAAATACAAGTGCGCTCAGACATGTGGCATACAGTTGCCAACATCACTTAGATTTCTATTTAAATTAGGCGAATAGTATTATAGCCTATTAAAAGGCGAGCTTGAAGAGATTTTAAGAATTTCACTCACCAGTGACACTTCTAATGAGAACAGTGTTGTTGTGCCTTGGACTGAAGAATCGCTGTGATGTCGGGCGTGAGGTTTGTAGATGCGATACGCAGGACATCGCAAAGGTGACTGTTATCTTTGATCGCAAACGGCTCTTGTTTAGCGTCATCAGGGAAAATGTTTGCTCACATATGTATGTGGAGCCGAACAGACTCAGCATTCTTTTTGCGTGGCGCCTCATCTGTGGAAATTTTGACTTTTACAAACTCTTGTAGAACTTGTAGAAACATTGCATCTCGATGAGTTCCAACTGTATGTCCCCTGGTGCTTCATCCACGTTAACGGAGAAGGGGCATGAGAACATGCAAAATCATGAAAGCGCGTGTTGAACTCTGTGATCAATGACGTGATTACTGTCACATATTTCCCCATCTGCTCAGGGCTGTTGGCATTTGGGAAAGTGTCGATTACCTCCCAGAGAGAGGGGAAGTGTGCGGCATTGCGTTCACTGACTTGTCTCTCAAATAGACGGAGCTTCACGACAAATGCTTTCATGTGTGAGTACATTTGTGACACGATTGTGTCTTTCCCTTGCAAGGCTGTGTTCAGGACATTCAGCTGTCCGGTCATGTCAGTTAAAAATCCCAGGTCTTCCAACCAAACAGGGTAACTCAGTTCATCGACGGACAATCGTTTTTCTCTTAAGAATTTGTCGATCTCAGATTTGAGGGAGAAGAACCGCTTGAGAACGGAGCCGCGGCTGAGCCATCGCACATCAGAGTGGTAGATCACGTCCCCATATTCTGTATCCATTTCAGACAGGAATGCCCGAAATTCTCTGTGATTGAGTGCTTTCGCACAAATTATGTTAATAGCTTTCACGACTGTATTCATGACATCGCCCAGTTTCGTGACTTTGGCGCATAATGCTTCGTGGTGTATAATACAGTGCAATTTAACAGCCTCGCCCCCAGACTCATGAACTTTTCTGCAAACCAGGGAAGCCATTCCGTTACGCTCACCTATCATGGCTGGAGCACCATCTGTTGTAACTCCACACAACTTGTCCAAAGGGAGATAACGATTTTGAATAGCAACTGACACAGCTTCAAAAATATCAGCTCCTTTCGTTGTTCCAGTCAGGCTCCGAAGGTCGAGGAGCTCTTCAGTAATGCAAAAATCATCGTCAACCCCTCGCAAAAAAATTAGTAGCTGAGCCGAAGCTGTTGTGTCGGTACTCTCGTCACACGCAATTGAATAGAAATGAAAGAACGGAGCTTTGTCTGATATTTGCGCCTTGATGTTAGCTGATAAATCCTCGATTTGCCGCGCCACTGTGTTTCTCGCGACACTAACATTGCAGAAGTCTTGTTTCTTTTCTGGGCATACAATCTCCACAATTTTTGTGACGCACTCTTTTAATAAAATCACCCTCTGCAAAGGCCTTTCCATACTTCGCTATTAGCTTAGCCACCTCGTAGCTAGCCCTGGTAGCATTCTGCTGCGTTTGATTAGCACGAAAAAACTGGGATTGTTGCAATGATAGGCTTGCCGCCAACTGCTTTGATTTCTCTTCTCTGGCTGCTCCAGTATATGCCTTAAAAAACGCATCATGTTTCGTTTCATAATGTCTCTGAACGTTAAATTATTTTCATCACCGCTACTGATTCCTGGCAAATTAAACAGACACACTTGCCTCTGTACTCAGTGAAAAAGTATTCATTTTGCCATCGTGGCTGGAATTTCCTACATTCACTATCCACCTTTCGATTCTTTGCAGTCGCCATGTTGATAAGAATATGATTTGTAGGCTACAGGAACGTTGGCTAGCTAATGCATGAGATGTGGGGATTTGTTTGGGGGGGGCGTAAACTGCTGATCTGTTTTTAGAGTTGGGCTTTTACTATGCTGCCCCCTAGTGTTAAAAAAACAACAGCATTTTTTTTTCTCATTTGTAGCAGTGGGCCAGATTTAATCATTCTTCTGAAATGTTTCGAGGGCCGCTTTAAAACGCTTCAAGGGCCGCAATTGGCCCGCGAGCTGTAGTTTGGACACCCCTGCCCTAGGGAAACAGACAGCTTTGAGGTAAGAAGGTGAAACTTGGTTAATCTCTATATTGGGAGATGAGTTACCAGTATTAGTTTGGTGAATGTGAGGCAGATTTGGTTGTAATACGGTGAAACTTGGTGAATTATCTCCATATGAGGAGATGAGTTACCAGTATTAGTTTGGTCAATGTGAGGCCTTCTTTTCTTCAGATACATAGGGGGCACGGTATCTTATGGGGCTAAATTCACCCGTCAGATAGTGTTGCCCCCTATGGAAACGGACAGATTTGTTGGTAAGATGGTGAAACTTGGTGAATTACATCTCTGCTGGGAGATGAGTTACCAGTATTTGTTTTCTGTATGTGAGGCCTTCCGTTCTTAAGAATCATAGGGGGAACATTATCTGATGGGGCTGAATTCAGCCGTCAGATAATGTTTTCCTCTATGGAAATGGACAGATTTGGTGGTAAGATGGTGAAACTTGGTGAATTATCTCTATGTGGGGAGATGAGTTACCAGTATTAGTTTGGTGAATGTGAGCCCTTCTTTTCTTCAGAAAGATAGGGGGAACGGTATCTGATGGGGTTAAATTCAGCTGTCAGATAATGTTTCCCTCTATGGAAATGGACAGATTTGGTTGTAATACGGTGAAACATGGTGAATTATCTCCATATGAGGAGATGAGTTACCAGTATTAGTTTGGTCAATGTGAGGCCTTCCTTTCTTCAGAATCATAGAGGAAACGGTATCTGATGGGGCTACATTCAGCTGTCAGATAATGTTTTCCCCTATGGAAACGGACAGATTTGGTGGTAAGATGGCGAAACTTGGCAAATAATCTCTATGTGGGGAGATGAGTTACCAGTATTAGGTTGGTGTATGTGAGCCCTTCCTCTCTTCAGAATTATAGGCGGCACGCTATCTTATGGGGCTAAATTCAGCTGTCAGAAAATGTTTCCCCCAATGGAAACGGACAGCTTTGTGGTAAGATGGTGAAACTTGGTGAATTATCTCTATATGGGCGGATGGGTTAAAAGTATTAGTTTGGTGTATGTGAGGTCTTCCTTTCTTCAGAAACATAGGGGGAACGTTATCTGATGTGGTTAAAATCAGCCGTCAGATAATGTTTCCCCCTATGGAAACGGACAGATATGGTGGTAATATGGTGAAACTTGGTGAATTATCTCCATATGAAGAGATGAGTTACCAGTATTAGTTTGGTGTATGTGAGCCTTTCCTTTCTGCAGAAACATAGGGGGAACGATATCTGATGGGGTTAAATTCAGCCGTCAGATAATGTTTCCCGCTATGAAAATGGACAGATTTGGTGGTAAGATGGTGAAACTAGGCGAATTATCTCTATATGGGGAGATGAGTTACCAATATTAGTTTGGTGTATGTGAGCCTTTCCTTTCTGCAGAATCATAGGGGGCACGGTATCTGATGGGGCTGAATTCAGCTGTCAGATAATGTTTCCCACTATGGAAACAGACAGATTTGTTGGTAAGATGGTAAAACTTGGTGAATTATCTCTATATTGGAAGATGAGTTACAAGTATTAGTTTGGTGAATGTGAGGCCTTCCTTTCTTCAGAAACATAGGGGGAACGGTATCTGATGGGGCTAAATTCAACCTTCAGATAATGTTTCCCCATATGGAAACGGACAGATTTGGTGGTAAGATGGTGAAACTTTCTGAATTATCTCTATATGTGGAGATGAGTTACCAGTATTAGTTTGGTGAATGTGAGGCCTTCCTTTCTTCAGAAACATAGGGGGCACGGTATTCAATGGGGCTAAATTCAGCCGTCAGATAATGTTTCCCCCTATGGAAACGGGCAGATTTGGTGGTAAGATGGTGAAACTTGATGAATTATCTCTATATGTGGAGATGAGTTACCAGTATTAGTTTGGTGAATGTGAGGCCTTCCTTTCTTCCGAAACATAGGGGGCACGGTATTCAATGTGGCTAAATTCAGCCGTCAGATAATGTTTCCCCCTATGGAAACGGGCAGATTTGGTGGTAAGATGGTGAAACTTGATGAATTCTCTCTATATGGGAGATGAGTTACCAGTATTAGTTTGGTGAATGTGAGGCCTTCCTTTCTTCAGAATCATAGGGGGCACGCTATCTGATGGGGCTAAATTCAGCTGTCAGATAATGTTTCCCCTTATGGAAACAGACAGCTTTGTGGTAAGATGGTGAAACTTGGTGAATTATCTCTATATGGGGAGATGAGTTATCAGTATTAGTTTGGTGAATGTTAGCCCCTCCTTTCTGCAGAATCATAGGGCGCACCATATTTGATGGGGCTGAATTCAGCCGTCAGATAATGTTTCCCGCTATGAAAACGTACACATTTGGTGGTAAGATGGTGAAACTTGGTGAATTATCTCTATATGGGGAGATGAGTTACCAGTATTAGTTTGGTGAATGTGAGCCCCTCCTTTCTGCAGAATCATATGGGGAAAAGTATCTGACGTGCCTAAATTTAGCTGTCAGATAATGTTTCCCCCTATGGAAACGGACAGATTTGATGGTAAGATGGTGAAACTTGGTGAATTATCTCTATATGGGGAGATAGGTAACCAGTATTAGTTTGGTGAATGTGAGCTCATCTTTTCTGCAGAATCATAGGGGGAACGGTATCTGATGGGGCTAAATTCAGCCGTCAGATAATGTTTCCCGCTATGAAAACGGACACATTTGGTGGTAAGATGGTGAAACTTGGTGAATTATCTCTATATGGGGAGATGAGTTACCAGTATTAGTTTGGTGAATGTGAGCCCCTCCTTTCTGCAGAATCATATGGGGAAAAGTATCTGACGTGCCTAAATTTAGCTGTCAGATAATGTTTCCCCCTATTGAAATGGACAAATTTGGTGGCAAGATAGTGAAAGTGATGTTTTATTAGTTTGTTGAATGTATTTTGTTTGGAAAATAGGGAGTGGGAAGGTGACAGAACCCACCTTAAAAGGTTTAATTATTATTTAATGCCACCGCTATTCGTACCACACCACCTCTTCTACAACTACTACTACTAATAATAATAATGTTAATTATTAATAATTAATTCACTTTATATCTAGCTTTTTTTCACACACACGCACACACACATATATATATATATATATACTGTGTGTATGTATATACAGGTGCAGCTCAAAAAATTAGAATATCGTGAAAAAGTTCAATATTTTTTGTCACTCATTTCAGAAAGTGAAACTCATATATTATATAGATTCATTACACATAGAGTGAAATATTTCAAGCCTTTATTTCTTGTAATTTTGATGATTATGGCTTACAGCTAATGAAACCCAAAATTCAGTGTCTCAGAAAATTAGAATATTTTGCTTTAACATATTTTTAAAGTATCATATTTAATATTTGGTCGCATATCCTTTGCATGCTGTTACTTCCTGAAGTCTGTGACCAATCAAAATCAAAAGACTTTCGATATCTTATTTTCAGGTACTGTTACAAGCGATACTATGACCTCTCTGCATTTGAACTGATCTCTATGGGAATTGGGGGGTAAGACTAGATTCAGCTGTAAATTACACTGGTACAGTATGGAACACATGACTGGCGAAATGGCTGTACGTCATCAAGGGTCTAAGGTATCAAACGAGCCCCAAACCATCACTCTGCAGCCAGATATGGAGTCGATGTGGATGGATCCCTTTAACCCTTTCGCGCGTACCATCACAAATATGTGATCATTCCAGACATGGCCCAAACGCGTACTATCACAAATATGTGATTAGAACGTATCACTGGAACGCTCCGTTGAGAATGAGGTCACAATGGTTTACTGCCGGCTAAACAGACACGTCACAGAGGTGTGTATATTATGGAAAATAAACCATCAACTTGCGATTTCAGAAGCTGAAATGAACGATAAATGACACATTGCTGTGCATCGAATATCTTCGTTACATCAACACTGAGCAAGCTAAGCAGTTTGGTGGTTTTTAACCTCACAAGCTAACAATTTCATCCTAATGTAAAAGTGCAAACATGATTCCAGTGCGGTACCTAGTCGTTTATTGTTGTACTGAAATGCAAATGTTACTATGTCAACGTTAGTTGTTATCCGAATAGTCATCTAGTTTAATTTGCAGTGTATGCATATGGGTTACTACGTAGCTAGCTGTATTATACCGACGATCTCGCTTACATGCGCATTCACAAATCGTCTATTTACGAATGATGCAACAATAAACCTGTGGGCTAACCCTTGGACTAAACACACTGTTCCACAAAAACATTGTACCAAATAAACATCTTTACAACATTTACATTTATTTGTTTATGCAGACATTCACACTTTCACAGAAGTAATGTAAGCAGCAAATACCCCCTAGCCTATAACGTTGATTTAGCTACAGTTTGCTAACGTCAGTGCTAACCAAGCTGTCAAAATGAGCTAACTACGGGCTGACAGAAAATATAATATACACAATCTTATAGCGATTACAGTTTACAATGTTTTACATCATGGGTAAACTCATCCGTGATCAAAATAATTGACGAAATACTCGAAAAACGCATTTTCAAAAATAATCCGGCAGTAGGCTAATATTGGTTTGCGGTGCTGCCATCTTGTTCTTCCGCATTCAACCAAAGATGATTCATGATGAAGAGATGCTCCACTTGCTCCCAACTGTAACCATATCAATTCTCAAACAAGTTAACCTGGAAGTGAGTTATCTTGTCACGTTATCATCTTTGGTTGGACCAGAGATGACGTTGTATGGCTGCGCCCAACTTATTAGCTTTATCAGAGATAAATAGCATATGGTGAGCAGTAACGAACAACCTTCAAAAATGTACTTTACCAACATCATGGGTGTCCATTGCAATGGTTGCTAGAATCGGAATACACCACTTGTAACAACTATTTGAAAACATGCGAAAAATATTAAAAATAAAAACATTTTCACCACACAAACAATTAGCTGACAGATATTTTTATTGATGAAAATGAAAGACGGTGCAGTTAGCTACGGAGTCAGATGGTGACTGTCCCTCGTCGCCTCACACATAATGAGAATTATCTAGTGTTGTTATATATATATATATATATATATTAGTGTAGGCTATGTATATGTATGTATGTGTGCTAATATTAGCTAACTCAACCGTGCGAAGGCTAGTGCTGTGACGTAACAGTCGAATTCTAGAACAGCTGTTGCACACAGAAAAAAACTCACGCTTTGGGGCCGTTGAAAATATTTTGGAACTTACGTGTGAAAGGGTTAAGGGTTGTTTCTCATGACTTTTTTCCCCAGAGTTCTATAGGAAAATGAGTCAGGAGAAATAACCCTTGCAGTGATCCATCCACATCTACTCCATATCTGGCAACAGAGTGATGGTTTGGGGCTCGTTCGATAGCTCAGACCCTTGATGACTTACAGCCATTTAGCCAGCCATGTGTAATTTACACATATATTATATATATATATATTGTAATTTAAAATGTACTGTACCAGTGTAATTTACAGCTGAATCTAGTCTCACCCCCCAATTCCCATAGAGATCAGTTAAAATGCAGAGAGGTTATAGTATCGCTTGTAACAGTACCTGAAAATAAGATATCGAGAGCCTTTTGATGTTGATTGGTCACAGACTTCAGGAAGTAACAGCATGCAAAGGATATGCGACCAAATATTAAATACGATACTTTAAAAATATGTTAAAGCAAAATATTCTAATTTTCTGAGACACTGAATTTTGGGTTTCATTAGCTGTAAGCCATAATCATCAAAATTACAAGAAATAAAGGCTTGAAATATTTCACTCTATGTGTAATGAATCTATATAATATATGAGTTTCACTTTCTGAAATGAGTGACAAAAAATATTGAACTTTTTCACGATATTCTAATTTTTTGAGCTGCACCTGTATATATATATATATATATATATACTGTGTATCTACTTATATCTATATACATATATATACACATACACGCACATATAAAATGCAAAAATATACTCATGACAGATTTTTTTTTAAAACGTAGCATCACGTAACTTCTAGCTACCACTAACGTTACCACCAAGTCACCGACACCATACTAACTGATGACGAAGCCACAAGAACACTTTTCCGCTGCTTTTCTGAACGTATTTCACTGTTTTACATCAGTGGCGCCCCCAGAAATCTTTCATTGGGGTGGCCAGAAGGGGCCACTGAAAATCTTGGGGTGGCACAACAAAACCAAAAGCCATAACTGAATTTCAAGAATACTATTATGTTGTTGTAGTATATAGGCTAGTTGAAAACTATTTCAATATGAGAGTTAAGGAATCGCATACTGATATACTTTGGTTTCTTATTTTACAGTTAATGTTACTAATTATCTGATGTGCACAGACTAATATTGGTACAGTTAACATTTTGAGTTCCACAACAATCTTGTTTTAATGTGTTATGTATGTGTATATACATAGGCGATTCATTGTTTTTCAAATAGGCTAGTAGTTGTCCTTTTCCTTAAAAAGATAAATATACAGCTATAATTTGAAGGAGTAGCTACATTGATTGTAAGGAACAAAACATTTACTGGGAACAAGCCTACTAGTTTAAAAACACCACACAGAGGCCTACAATTATTTTCAATACAGCTGTATTTGGCTGTTTCTGTTTATTTTTGTAAACAAAAATGTCCAAAAATGAAAAACACAACAAAAAAGCAATCATGGACAACAATGTACATTTTATTATAGCATACTTACAACCTACTCATATCCCTGCTTTATTAGGCTACATTCTTCTCAACCCGTTTCGTCCACAGTTATTATAGGCTTGGCTATGTGTAGCCTACCGTTTTTATTCGGATTTTTTTTTTTAAGGGTTTCCGCGTTGTTATGGTTTTGAAAGCTCCGCGCTATAATTGCTATGATGCAGCGTTGGCAAAAACTGGTAAAATGTATACATTTTTTTCAAAGAGGGCATTTCCCGATGTAATTGCTGACTTGTGGCGAAAGTGCCACCATGGTGATAGATTTACTTTAACATCTGTCCCAGAATGTAAACAAGTCGTCCATTTTCACTGTAAGAAGAAATTTCATGACAACGTTACCTCTATTTCGCTAGCTTAGCTTACTTGAACAGTTACAACCTGCATGAGAAGAGTAACCTACTCATTGAAAGCTGATTGCTTTTTCTTTGTCTCACCGTTTGTTTGGAATGTACACGCATACAACGATGAAAAATTATCGTTCTTTGGATGCCCACAACTTTTTTTAGTGGATGATAGATTTATTTTTAAGTAGCTAGATTAGTCTTTTACTGAAACTAACTAGCTAGCAAACGCACAAAGGCTACTCAGGAATGCTAGCTCGTCATGTTGGTCTAAATCTAACATAATCTAACGTTGGTATGCTAGCTAACCTTGTTGGCTTGCTAGCTAACAATGGGTAACCCTGTTGGCATGCTAGCTAACGCTGTTAGCATGTAACATTGGCATGCTAGCTAACGGCACCGACAGTGTTTATGACTCCTGTGGGTACAAGGAGTTTATTTCACAGATAACAGCCCATAACGTTAGCTGTTGCTAACAAGGTGGTAGCCAGCTGGTCTAGCTAGCTGCTATGTTGACTTTCTCCAAAAATTGTTTGTTTTTAGCCTGAATATCAGACTGAATTGCGCGAAGGCATTGCGATTGCGACCAGGTCTCCCACGCTTCCTCTCGCAAGTGCGAGCTTGTCACAATGCTAGCGCGTCATGTTGGTATAGCAACTACATTCCAAGCATTCCGATGACGTGCCCGGACACATTTTGGCAGCCGGACACTATTTGGCCTGACAGCGCCACCAAGGGGTGGCCAAAGGGGGCAACGGCCACCCTGATACAATCGCTGGTCCCCCCACTGGCCCCCCCTCGCGAGTTGCATATGCATAATATGCTGCTATCTGATATTTGACATTACTATTACTATTCATTTAAATCAATAATTATATTTTTTTCATAATAGTTCATGCATGTGAAAGAAAATAACAAATGTATAGCCAGTCAGTGCACTGCCAGGAGACTGAGCACAAATAGGCCCCGCCCATCCCGGGGGGAAAACACATCCCGCTCTCGCCCTCCATTGACTTGACGTGCTGGTGCCTTCTTGTCATTTCGATCCGTTAGCAAACAGCATAAAAATGCATAAAAGTGGTTGTTTTGTGAGATGCACTACGAACAAGCCCATAAGATGAGAAAAGTGGATCCGAGCAATAAGACAGACTTGAGGCGTCGGTGGGAAGAAAGGGAAAAATGTGGGACCCTGAAACTCCACATGCTTATGTGTGCAGCATGCATTGTTTCACAGGTAGCCTAAGTCAAATAAGTTATCCATTTGTCAATTTATGGCTAACTAATATTGCTGTAAGAAACGCTAAAACATTTTGACCATATGAACATGGTTTGTAGTGGAATGTGGATAAATCGGAGTGCTATAACGTTACAGTATTATATTTGCAAGTGCAAAATATTATCATCCACTAAAAAAAGTTGTGGGCATCCAAAGAACGATAATTTTTCATCGTTGTATGTGTGTACATTCCAAACAAACGGTGAGACAAAGAAAAAGCAATCAGCTTTCAACGGGTAGGCTACTCTTCTCATGCAGGTTGTAACTGTTCAAGTAAGCTAAGCTAGCGAAATAGAGGTAACGTTGTCATAAAATTTCTTCTTACAGTGAAAATGGACGACTTGTTTACATTCTCGGACAGATGTTAAAGTAAATCTATCACCATGGTGGCACTTTCGCCACAAGTCAGCAATTACATCGGGAAATGCCCTCTTTTTAAAAAAAATCAAAATTTTACCAGTTTTTGCCAACGCTGCATCATAGCAATTATAGCGCGGAGCTTTCAAAACCATAACAACGCGGAAACCCTTAAAAAAAAATTTAATAATAAAAACGGTAGGCTACACATAGCCAAGCCTATGATAACTGTGGACGAAACGGGTTGAGAAGAATGTAGCCTAATAAAGCAGGGATATGAGTAGGTTATAAGTATGCTATAATAAAATGTATATTGTTGTCCATGATTGCTTTTTTGTTTTGTTTTTCATTTTTGGACATTTTTGTTTACAAAAATAAACAGAAACAGCCAAATACAGCTGTATTGAAAATAATTGTAGGCCTCTGTGTGGTGTTTTTAAACTAGTAGGCTTGTTCCCAGTAAAAAACAATGAATCGCCTATGTATATGCACATACATAACACATTAAAACAAGATTGTTGTGGAACTCAAAATGTTAACTGTACTGATATTAGTCTGTGCACATCAGATAATTAGTAACATTAACTGTAAAATAAGAAACCAAAGTATATCAGTATGCGATTCCTTAACTCTCATATTGAAATAGTTTTCAACTAACCTATATACTACAACAACATAATAGAATTCCTGAAATTCAGTTATGGCTTTTGGTTTTGTTGTGCCACCCCAAGAACCCCAATATCAGTATGCGATTCCTTAACTCTTATATTGACATAGTTTTCAACTAGCCTACCCAGATAGCAAGGAAACATTGAATCAATGTTGAATTAACATAAGATGAAGCATTGATTCAATGTTGATCTCTGATGTTGATTCTGCGTCCAGGTGCTCATCGAGTTTAAGTTGAATCAATGCATTGAAATAATGTTGAAACAATGTTGATGTTAACAATGGAAATCAACGTAACTAATGTTAAATCAATTTATTATCAATGTTATCTATGATAGCTAATGATAATATAATTTTATAACTACATTTTACAATGCTCAAAGTAACTCATTCTTGCTCAAAGTACTCAAAATCTACAAAAAAACAAACAGACATGGAACTCCTAGTTGAAAGGGCGTTTTATTACATTTTCCCTCGTCGGATATCGGGATTTCTAGTTGAAAATGAATAAATTAATAAACGAATGCAGCATTAGCATGAACCACAAACACGCTTTGCTGTTAAGTCTCATTTTGTTTATTTTCCTACGTCACCCGTAGCAACTTGAACTTTTAATTTAACCAAGAAAAAATAAATTCACTTACCACATAACATAGGCTACACATACAGTCAAGCCGGAAAGTCTGAATACCCCTTTCACCTTCTTCACGTTTTATTACATTACAGACATATTCTACAATAGATTGAGTTAATTTTTTGTCTCAAAATTCTACACAAAATAGCCAATAATGACAAAGTGAAAACATGTTTTTAGAAATTTTTGCAAATGTATTAAAAATCGAAAACTGAAATCTTTCATTTACATAAGTATTCATACCCTTTGCTTTAACATATTTTTAAAGTATCATATTTAATATTTGGTCACATATCCTTTGCATGCTGTTACTTCCGGAAGTCTGTGGCCCATCAACATCAAAAGACTCTCGATATCTTATTTTCAGGTACAGTTACAAGTGATACTATAACCTCTCTGCATTTGAATTGATCTCTATGGGAATTGGGGGGTGAGACTAGATTCAGTTGTAAATTACACTGGTACAGTATAGAACACATGGCTGGCGAAATGGCTGTAGGTTATCAAGGGTCTGAGCTATCGAACGAGCCACAAACCATCACTCTGCTGCCAGATATGGAGTTGATGTGGATGGATCACTGCAAGGGTTATTTCTCCTGACTCATTTTCCTATAGAACTCCATGGGGGGGAAAAGTCAGGAGAAGAAACCCTTAAGGGGGAACCAAGCCCCAAGTTTTAGCTAGACCACGCCTCTTTCATTATTTCAAAAAATGCATCCAGTGACAGAAAAAAAGGAGCTGGACTATGGCTGGCTACCACGCCCCTTTCCCATACGCTGCCCTCGCTCTGTCACGAAAAAAAAGTATCGCCCTTCCCAAGGCATTTTTGGAAGACGATGAGAGGCCGGCAAGCAGGCGAAGTAACCAGAAGAGATGGGGAACGTGGCGTGATAACCAATCAGATTCAATATTTGACATATAAATTGTCCTCCTTTTCTAATTTTATTTCCCCATTCCTAGTTCTGTTATGGAGGACCCGTTAATTATTGCTGTGTACCAAATAATAGGGTTGGTATAATTGAACAAACAGTGTAAAAAAAAAATTCAAAAAAAAAATAGGACATACTTACATACTTATGTCTCTTCGTTTGTCTATTTATTTTAAAAAACATAATTTTAAGCCCCCCGTAGGCCTACAATAATTTTATATTTCCCATCTGGCGTCACTGAAGCGGGACAACAAATTGAACGAGACAGAGTAGCCAGCTAAACTGAACGAGATAGAATTAACTGCTCTTCAGAACTCGAACGTCTGCTATTGCGGTCAAAAAGAATGACAAATCGCTGCAGTCGGTCTGTAAATTCGGACATTGAGCTTACATCGCCTAGCCTACAAGTTGAATGCAGGATTCATGTATACAATCAAGTAACTGATATTTATTAATGTAAACTTATACGTTGTTATTGGTAAATGCAAGTTTAGTGGGGCGGGCACTGGCACCACTGTTGAACATACATGTAGCCTAGCTACTACGAATAGCCTACCGAGTAGGCTATCACGGATTAAACTGATGCCATTTAAAAAAAATGTTTTAATCAAAACTCGAAACGTTCGAAAGGTTCAATACAATTAGATGTCTCAGAACGAGATCACTTGGACTGTGCTAAGATCCAAACTGCCCGACACTGTCACTATCAAGCCCAACACAACGTCTTGAACTTCTCTCCTTTTATATGTCTTGATAAACAGGCGTCACCAAATGATGACGAAACGAAGTACCAGAGCGACGTGGTTCCCATTGACACGTCACATATTTTTCTTATATCGTTCAACCCATAGAGGGAAGGATTTTGGTCATTTTTATTGCAAAATGAGAAACATCAACTTTTGTATTGAACAATCGAGATTGGAACTAGTCAATCACAAGCTTTTTGGTGTGGCCCAATAAATAACTTATCAACTAAAATAAGTTGTTTCAGTGCTTGGTTCCCCTTTAAAGTGATCCATCCACATCTAGTCCATATCTGGCCGTAGAGTGATGGTTTGGGGCTCGCTTGATACCTTAGACCCTTGATGACCATTTCGCCAGTCATGTGTTCCATACTGTACGAGCGTAATTTACAGCTGAATCCCCCAATTCCCATAGAGATCAATTAAAATGCAGAGAGGTTATAGTATCTCTTGTAACAGTACCTGAAAATAAGATATCGAGTCTTTTGATGTTGATGGGTCACAGACTTCAGGAAGTAACAGCATGCAAAGGATATACTACCAAATATTAAATATGATACTTTAAAAATACATTAAAGAGTATGAGAAATTTCCGTTTTCAATTTTTTATAAATTTGCGAAAATTTCTAAACATGTTTTCACTTTGTCATTATGGGTTATTGAGTGTAGATTGATGGGCAAAAATGGCAATTTCATCCATTTAAAATGAAATCTACAACACAATAAAGTGTGCAAAAAGTGAAGGGGTATGAATACTTTTGAGCACCACTGTATGCCACCGGGAACACCGGTCGTCGTGACTCTGACGTTCCTAGTATGCACCACTGATAAAACTAATCAGCAAGTATAGAGGAAAGGCAGACTAAGGTATAATTAGTCCACTAATAGCAATACCCTCACAAATAACCTATAAAAAGTCTGTAAATAAAAGCATTTAAAGCGAAAATCACTACCACTACCTCGAAGCATTTGCACAACCAAAGTTTTGCGATGAAAAATGCTGCACAATCCCTTACTTGCTGCCACTTTCATCTTACTGCTTAGTGACTTGTATGCGCACTTTGTTGTGGCCCCCCCTACAACCTCCATACACTGTCACCACAGCCTGATAAATATGGCTAATCAGAAAACACTGCAATGGCAAAACGCTTAACGCTAATTAAACTGATGAATCAATCATTCAGAAAAAAAGAAATCATGCAAATTGACAATGTGGAAGCTTCTAGCTAGCTAGCAAGCCAACACACCTGACAGTTCCCTCTGCTTCCATAACGTTAAATTTAGTTCGGATATCACTGGCTCACTAAGCTAACTCGTACTTCAAAATAAAAAAGGATATGTTGTTCCAAATATGTTGTGCCTTGTTCCAAAATATAATTCGTTCACTCAATCACTTTATGATTTTAGAGACTAACATTACATTAACTTTACGTTACCTCCGTAGCCTAACGTACTTGCCAGCAGTTTTCGTAACGTTACAAGTTTGGAACAATTGCGAGGGAAACTTGGGATCATCGGATCAGAGAGGAATACATTAACAGATGAGAGGCGAAATGCACAGAATTAAACTGTTCCGAAAAAATATCTTAAGGGCGAATATTTCACAATTAACGTACCTAGCTAAGGACGTACGGTATGAGCAATCACACTTAGCCTTGGTGGTTGTGTCTCCATAAGACCACGCTCCGGCTACAAAGCCTTAAAAATGAAAGCACAACTATCTCAATTACAAGGTTAAAAAAAAGTATAGCCATAATGGGGAAGCCATTGTTAACATAAGTTATGGCTATATCTAAGTTATACATATATAAGTTAACAAAATTGAACACTGAATTAGGCTACTTAGGTCTAGCATTTACCATATGTGACCCAGTGTGGTGCTGAAAAAGGAGATGATCCAATCAACTTCATGTGTTTCCGATGCTGTCGTATCCCACAATGCTGCGCGGTACAGTTAAATTCAAATTTCACAGTAATTTGCTGTGTTATAGCACAGCCTGCATTGATTTCACAATAAAATTGTGACCTTCGATTTCTAAAAACCTAACTCCTAAACACAAACCTACTGGTACTTTACAACCAAAGCCTACATGAGCTCTTTGTACTCCAAAAACTGTATTTACGGTAAGATTAATGCAACAAAATGTGCTGCTCCTACGTACTGCCAAAACCCATTTTTCTGCCAAAACCCCTGAATACATACATTTTAATATCCCTTCATTCCAGGCATATATTTATTTAATTATTTGCAAAAATCACCAGCATGCCCTTTTATGAATTTGGGCCCCTGCCCCTGTAACATCCTCTGCACGTGCCTGGATGAGTGTAACATTAATAACAAATGTTTGGTTTCATTCTACGGTTTTCTGTCTTGCAGCTTTGAGCACTTTCCCCCATATTATGCTTCATTGATAAATATGGCGTTTATTTAGTTCCATAAATAGCGTGCGCGTGGAATTGTGAAGCGAGCGCACAGAACTGTATCCGCGCGTGTGGAGCTATGAAGCGAGCGAGCAGAGAACCATCCACGCGAGCAAAGCTCATGTGCGAGCGCGGAGCTGTGAAGTGAGCGAGCAGAGAACCATCCGCGCGCCAAGTTCATTTTTGAGACTTTGGGGGCGGTGATGGGAAACACAGTGGCTGATCTCTCCACTCCTTTGATTGGTCACTTTTTTTTTTTTTTCCCAACTATTTTTATTGCTTTTATAATTTTTCACACATGAAACAACAAATACAAAACTCCCTCCCTCCCCCCTCCCCACAAACACCCCCACCCTCAACAGACCCCGGCTCAAATACAAAACAGTCATAGCAGAGAAGGAAATACACAATAATAATAATAATAATAATATACAACTGATACAAAACAGTAGTAGTACTAATAAGAAATATTAACAATAATTATACAAACAGAAATAAACAAAACACAACACACATGTATAAACCTGGAGAGCAAGCGAAGATCTCGGACCTAAAAGCAAGCACCAGGACACAGTGCCAACAGTACAGAAAAAAAAAAAGGCAGGACAGCAACGGCTCAGTCAGTGGGGAGAAGCCTCAGCTCATTAAAGTGGGAAATAAAGGGCTGCCATCTTTGGTTAAATTTCTCCAGGGAACCTCTAAGAGTATATTTGATTTTCTCAAGTTTGAGAAAAAACATTACATCTCCCAACCAGGAAGAGGCTGAGGGAGGATGAGGTGATTTCCACAACAGAAGTATCCTTCTCCGAGCCAGGAGAGATGCAAATGCGATAACATCTGCCTGCGATTTAGTACAGGTATGTGACACATCTAGGGGGACACCAAAGATGGCCGTTGAAGGGCACGGCTGAATATCTATATGTAGGATTTCAGATAAAGTTTTGAAAACGTAACACCAAAAATTGTGCAATCTTGGACAGAAAAAGAAAGTGTGACTATGGTCAGCAGGGGCGTTGTTACAGCGGTTGCATCTGTTATCTACATTTGGGTATATTCCCGCTAGTTTGGCCTTGGAGAAGTGAATCCTATGAAGAACCTTAAACTGTATGAGGCCCAAACGAGCACAGGATGACGTTGAGCTCAACCTCTTAGTTCCCACATCCCACCAATCATCAGTGAAATCGATATTCAACTCTCTTTCCCATGCGGACTTGGCTCTGAGGACAGGTTTATCGTCGAACATCATAAGACAATGGTATATCTGGGAGACGAGGGCTTTCTGATTAGGACTTAGTTTCAGTAAGTTCTCCCATGGTAAGATGGGGGGTGGTGAGGGGAACGATGGGAACCGGGTGCAAACATAGTGTCTTACTTGTAAGTGACGAAAGAAATGTGAACGTGGCAAGCCAAATTTGTTAGCCAGGGATGCAAAATCAGAGAATGTGTCATTTACTTATAGGTCTAGGAGGCAATTAATACCTTTTCTTTTCCATAAGGAAAAGGAAGAGTCTAAGGTGGAGGGGGGAAATAGGTGATTACCACAGATGGGGGCCAATATAGATGGACATGAGAATTTGAAGTGACGCCGAAACTGATACCAGATCTTTAAGGAGGCTGACACAATTGGGCTTCTGGTGTGTTTGGATGGGGAAGTCGGGAGTGGGGAACACGGGAGTGGGGAACACAGTAGGGCAGGAAGAGATGATGACAGGCATGACAGAGCTTCTAAGGATCCCCAGGGGGTATCAGCTACATGGAACCAAAATAACAGCTTTTGAATGTTAGCGGCCCAATAATAGTACATAAAGTTCGGTAGGGCAAGGCCTCCTCCAAATTTACTCATTTCTAATATACTCCTGCTAATTCTAGGGTGTTTCCCTGCCCAAATGAATGTTGAGACCAGTTTGTTCAAAGACCGAAAGAAAGATTTTGGCAAAAATATTGGAATGGATTGAAATAAGTAAAGAAACCTGGGCAAAATAGTCATTTTTACAGCACTGATTCTGCCTGTTAGAGTCAGAGGGAGGTTGCCCCATCTCTGAAAATCAGATTTAGCTTGGTTAAGTTGGGGGGTGAAGTTAGCAGAAAAAAGAGCTGAGAGTGATCGAGTGATATTGACCCCAAGATATTTAAACCCTGAATGGATCATGCGAAACGGCAAATTCAACTGTTGGAGGTCAGAGGCGGGTATATTAATGGGGAAACATTCACTCTTCTGTAAGTTTAGCTTATATCCGGAAAATGTTCCAAATTCATTGAGGATGGAAAGAACAAAAGGGGTAGCAGTAGCAGGATTCGTAACGTATAGCAGGAGGTCGTCCGCGTATAGCGACACTCGATGCTCTATACCAGGGGTGTCAAACTCATTTTCACCCCGGGCCACATCAGCATTATGGTTGCCCTCAAAGGGCCGGTTGTAACTGTAAGACTATAAATATAACCATACTTGGGATTTTCGCGGACCTCGATTGTAATTGTTGACGGGGGGGGGGGGTGCAATAGCCTTTTTACATTTTTTATACAAACTTCATTTGACGTTTTATTTAACGTATATACCGTGGGTGTGCGTCCGCGTCTGCGTTTGTCTGTTATATCGTAAAAGTAAATCCCCGTTAACCAGCCACGTAGATACACGCGTCAGATACTTACGTTCTCGCGGCCCGCATAAAATTACGTGGCGGGCCGGATTCCGCGTCAGATAATTAAGTTCTCGCGGGCCACAAAAAATGACGTGGCGGGCCGGATTTGGCCCGCGGGCCGGGAGTTTGACACCTATGCTCTATACCCTCACGATAAACTCCTTGAAATAGGGGGGAGGAGCGCAGGGCTATAGAGAGGGGCTCTATCGCTAGAGCAAACAAGAGTGGACTTAAGGGGCAGCCCTGTCGGGTCCCACGCGATAGCGTAAAATAGTCAGACCTGGTATCGCCTGTACAGACACTTGCCTGGGGATTCGCATATAAAAGACGGATCCATGAGCCAAAACGATCACCAAAGTACAGTAAATAAATAGTTCCATTCTATTCTGTCAAATGCCTTTTCGGCATCTAACGATATAACTACTTCTGGATGTTTAGGGGTTTGGGTCGAATAAATAATGTTCATTAATGATGTCAGGTAAAACTGCCTCTAGGCGACTCGCTAACACCTTTGCTAATACCTTGACATCCACATTAAGAAGAGACAAAGGCCTATAGGACCCACAGAGAGTAGGGTCCTTGTCTTTTTTAAGAAGGAGAGAGATGGATGCTTGAGTCAGAGTAGGTGGTAGCGTACCACAGTCGATTAACTCATTGTAAACATTCAAGAGAAGCGGCGCTAATTTATCACTAAATTTCTTTAAAAACTCAGTGGGATAGCCATCGGGGCCAGGGGCTTTTTGAGATTGCATTGATTTTATCGCCTTAACTACTTCGGTCAATTCCAGTGGTGAATCTAAATCACTTGCAATAGCAGGGTCAATAGAGGGTATAGCAAGGTTACTAAAAAAAGTATCCATGGTGATGGTGTCTGCTGGAAAGTCTGATTGGTAAAGAGTAGAGTAGTAGGTTTTAAATGTTGCATTAATATCGGCAGGGTCAGATAATAGGCCACCACTGGGGTCCTTAATTTGAGTAATTAGCCGCGAGGAGGCTTGACGTTTAAGCTGATGTGCGAGCAAACGGCTAGCCTTATCGCCATGCTCATAGTACCTACCACGCGAATGCAAAAGCATGCGTTCTGCTTGCTTGGTGGAGAGCAAGTCAAACTCAGCCTGCCTATTCATGCATTCCTTATACAGTTCAGGGCTCAGATTTATGGCATATTGGTGATCTAGATTGAGAATTAAGTCTGTAAGACGAGTTTGGTCAGCCTTATATATTTTGTGCAATTTGGCAGAGTAAGATATAATTTGACCTCTAAGAAAAGCTTTTAGAGACTCCCACAAGAGAGAGTTAGAAGTAGAGTCAGATTTGTTAAGAGAGACAAAAGTGTCAATAGAGGAGGAAATATAATCACAGAAGTCCTTATTGGAGAGAAGTAGAGAATTGAATCTCCACAAAGGACGGGGCCTGTGATGGGACGTCAATGAAATGTCAAGAACCAGAGGGGCGTGGTCACTAATAACTATTGCCAAATATTCTGTAGAAGTCACATTGGGAAGAAGACCGGCATCAATAAAGAAGTAATCAATTCGAGAATAGGAGCGATGCACATGTGAAAAAAAGGAAAATTCTTTTGTATGTGGATTACGGAATCTCCACGGATCAGCACAGCCATTTTGCAACATAAAATCTGCAAAGGCCCTTGACATACCGGAGGGAGGAGCCAGGTTGGGACTGGAGCGGTCTAATTTGGGATTAATTAAACAATTTAGGTCGCCACCAAAAATAAGATGATGTGTATTCAAATCTGGGAGGCTACTCAGTAGTTTGCAAAACTGGCATTGTCAAAATTAGGGGCGTGTACATTAACCAGTAGCACAGGCTTCTGCAGTAGAGTACCTGTTACAATTAAATACCTCCCATCAGGATCAGATATAATATTAGTGGGGGTGAATTGTATCCTTTTGTTAATCAATATAGCAACGCCCCTAGCCTTAGAATTAAAAGTGGAATGAAAGACCTGACTCACCCATGATTTGCGCAGCCTGGTATGATCGTCACGGCGCATATGCGTCTCCTGGATGAAAGCTATGTCCGTTTTCAGATGTTTAAGATGCGACAGAACCTTGGATCTCTTTACCGGATGGCCCATACCTTTCACATTCCACGACAGAAACCTGATAGAGTCACCTGGTCCATTAGGGCCAGAGTTTCCTGCACTATTAGACATCAGTTGAATTTAAATGAATAAGTCTGTCTTATGAAGAGTCTTAGAGAAAATATAATGTAATATAAAGACCGAGCTTCGAAAGAAAAAAATTTAAATAAAAACACACATATATACAAAAATAAGCCAAAACAAAATACCCATTGCAAGAGCCCCCGAGGGTAATACCACCCCCCACCCCCCCACCCTCCCCGACCCAATGTCCTCATCCCCAAACGATGAAGACGGCAGGTCCAAATGTGGTTTAGATTTCCGTTGCATCATGACAAGGGAAACACTTCTCTTCTTGTGCAGAGGGGCCCCCAAGTGTCTGAACAGAGCACCTTGCGTGCATGTAGAAAACGAAGGCTTAACACCCAGCCCAAAAAATATATATTCAGCTGTAGGCTAACTAGCGGAGCAGGCTAGTAGCTAGCTAGCATGAAATAGCATAACAATAAACAAGTGCAGAACGAACAGAGCACCTTGTGTGTATTACAGAAAACGAAGGCTTAACACCCAGCCCAAAAAATATATATTTAGCTGTAGGCTAACTGGCGGAGCAGGCTAGTAGCTAGCTAGCATGAAATAGCATAACAATAAACAAGTGCAAAACGAACAAATCACGCCAAATAAGATTAAAGTCTCGTGCCACCTGATGGGATGAAAGAGTTCAGAATGTATTTGTATTACCGCAAATGTATTTGATTTGATTACTGATTTGGTGCGCCCTATTTGCGGTGACCACCATCATTGGACTACATTTCCCAACACGCTTTGTGACTAGCTGCAGTGAGAACGCGTCTGTGGCTATAAGGAAAAAATAAAAAATAAAAAGTTGTCCAATGACATTCGCTGTTATTGTCACTGCGTACTAGCGTTTGGTTACCAGGAAGAAGAAACACAGCACGTCCAAAACTGGTCAGCCGATGGGGAAATGGGATTCGTAGAATCTCTGGGCGTCTCTGGGAGACTCGAAGACTTTCCTCTCCCCACGGTATTCCACGCGTAGACGGGCTGGGAACAGGAGAGAGAATTTGACTTGCTTCTCGTACAGGTTGCGTTTCACATCAGCAAAGGCGGCTCTCTTCTTAGCGACATTGGCAGTCATGTCAGGAAAGATGTAGACATTCTGTCCACGGTATTGGAGCTGGCGCGTATCCCTCTCTCGTCTCAGAATCCGTTCCGTGTCGCGGAAGTAGTGAAGTCTGACAATGAATACTCTGGGTCTGGTCCCTCTCGCGTCCTCCGCCGAACGTGGTGGGCCGATGCGATGTGCCCTGTCTAGGACCGGGGGAGAGGGGAAAAAGCTTGCGCCCAAGACGTCCGCGAAAAAGTCCGTCATGAATTTAACTGGGTCTGCACCCTCCGACTTCTCCGGGATTCCAATCACGCGCAAATTGTTGCGTCGTGATCGAGATTCTAAGTCCTCAGTCTTAGCCTTGAGATGGACATTCTCAGATTGCAGGCGAGAACAGATATCCTCGAGGGCGACAATCCTATCGCTGTGGTCCGAAAGGGCCGTTTCCATTCCCGTCGCCTTCAGGCCGAGCGAGTCGGTGGCTGACTTTACCTCTTCTAGGGCAGTAGCAAGGGGGTGCAGGGCATCATCAACTATCGTTTTCATGGTAGTGGCGAGGATAGTCGTCAGTTCGGAAAGCAACACAGCGCGAAGCTTGTCAAGGTCTGGGGGTAAAGCGCTATCGCCGCCATGCTCGACCAGCATCGTTGCTACATCGCCAGAGGCAACTTTAGGCTTCTGTTTTCCGCGACGTCATCATGTCCAGCGCTACAGAATGGTCTAAGAACGTAATGGGTCCGAAAATAAAGTTCTCGAGTTAAGTTTGGGTGTTAATTTGAACGAAATGTTGAAAAACACTCGGGAGCCGCTCACGACGCGTCTTCCTCGTTCACATGCTAACCGAAAGTCGTCTGATTGGTCACTTTAATACCGGCCTTGATGTGTGTGATTTGACCGTGGAATCGCAGATTCCCATTCAACAGGAACCATTCTTAATTTCTGTTTCTGCATTGTTGCCTACAGAGGTATACAACTGCGACTAAGAACATGCTGATCATGGAATATTTATATTCGTTGACTCGGTGTAGGCCTACTCTAATAATATGCAATTTGATATTACAGAAGCCACCTTAAAGTTTGCCGAAAGCTTCCGTCATGGCTAACGTTACTAAAAACCTGAAACTGAATGTTAGGCTAGGCTACTGCTTAGCAACAAAACTTGCAGTTACTCTGAATATGTCATACACACTTTATAAAGGCTAGGCTAATGGCTTAACATGCGTCAGTATAGTTGTCATGGAAATGTGGATTATATCTTCTAAACTGCCGAATCAATATGTTTGTAATTTTTGGATTTCCAGATGGAATTTAACATGAAAGCCTACATCTGATAATAATGATATATTATTTGATGTAGGCTATGTTAATCTTTGATGAATAGATGTATATCTGATCCATTATGAACAATCAATATAAAAGGACTAGGGCTAGGCTATAGACCTAGGTATTCGTATTTTTGTAATATTAAAGTTTTGTTCTACAGATTTCATAAAATTACGAATAGCGTTCATTAGGCCTAGGCTGGTCATTACTATTTTGACACTGGTGTTGGGGATGGAGCCGAGATGGTATCTGCCAATTTCCCGATCCATGTGAAATTGTGAAATCACCTAGCCTATAGCTACCTACTCTTGACATAGGCTACTGTATCTTGAATGTGCTTGTTATAATCTAACCGTAGCTATGCCTTGTTTACATAGGCTTGGCATAAAGGGGTGTATTGGCATGAAATTGAGTTCGGATTTAACCTTCTAAAATTGGTATGAATTTGAATTCTGATGTAGACTATGTTGTCGGATAGTATAGGCTAGTAGCCTATTATAGCCTAAGTGACGCTGCTTAATGAGCGTAAGCGGTAGCCTATCGTCCACAAGGGTGCACATAACCGCAATAGGACATTGACAATGCTGTTCAAAATAAAATTAAAAAAGTCTCTGGATGTGGCTGCATTTGCAGCTTTTAATGAACCGAAAGAAAATATTTAAAAAACTGCAATTGAATAGGCTAACTCGTTTAAGCCTAGGCTACAAATTAACTTTCGTGAGGTTTCAGAATACAATCACAAAATTGATGAGATGGGTCCAGGTATTATGCGCAAAAGGTAACCTAATGTTAGGCTAAAAGAAGTATATTAACTGTCAACAAACAACATAATTGTTCATTAGCGTTTAATTCCAAGCTTCCTGATTATTTTAACTAAATCATTATCTGCGCATTGACGTTCTCACCTCTGATCAATCAATGCTGATTTGCACTTATCGTGCCATCTTATTGCGCTTAAATGCCGAGCCATGGCGAATTACATTGCGGACAACGTTTTTTATTTGCTGTGTTCATTTGTTGAAACTATTGGTTTCGCTATAATTCAGATACTCTTATGAATTGTATAATTCAGATAGGCTAATTGTATGAACAGCACATACACATACATACTATGTAGGCTAGACCTTCTACTACTGCATTCATGTGTAGGCTAACTAAAAAACATATTTTAAACATTGTCAATGTCCTATTGCGTTATACTGCACCCTTGTGGACTATACTGTTTACGCCTATAACTTAAGAAGGAGCGTCACTTATAGCCGACATATTGCGCCCGACAATAAGCTAATATCGCCTATTATGCAAATGATGTTGGAATATATTTGATTTTATAACAACTTTAGAATGTTAAATTCTAATTCAATTTCCCTATTGACCCCTAACATTGTTAAAATGGTAACCTAACATAACAACCTGTTCCTCATCACTTTTGAACTTGAGTATAGGTTTACGAATATAATTATTTTATATTCATTGATGATAATGGATCACATAGGCCTATATCTAGCTAGCCTATTAATGCACCTACATCAACGGAAAGGCTACATTACTATTCCCAGATGTAGGCCTATTAAATTCCATCCGGTAGCTACTGAGACGGATGTGTGCGGGAAATCCCCTGGGCGTGCTGCTGCACGATGAGGCCTTGTTGTTGCAGGGTGTGAAACATGGCGGTTGAGTCAGCAGGGTCCATCGTGGCGAAATTGTTCTGAGACGGATGTGTGCGGGTTGGACCCGTAATGCACGACTCAGAACACTGACGTAATAAGAAATACCCGCAAGGGCTTTATTATGGGGAAATCCAAAATCGTAGTCACACAAGCAAAGTCCAAAAACCAATAAATCCAGCCAGACCAAAGATACAGTACCGAGGGAGAAGGCAGTCTTGAAATCGGTATCCGTGCACAAGTTCATTAACCAGAGTAGCTGTCAGCAGAGCAGAAGTACAATACAGGGGTAAAGCAAAGTTCGTAGTCGTGGGGCGTAGCAGGAGTCAGACTGAAGTCCTATCCGCGGGGCAGACGTACAAAACAGACAGCAGGCAAAACTCCTGGTCAAAAACAGGCAGTGGAAACAATAGGCAGGCAGTAACGATGGTCAGTAAACAGGCTAGATCAATAACGGTAGTCAAAACAATGGAAAACGCTCAAAAGTGACAGTAGTAAACTAAAGGCAACAATTTCGCAAAGACATGACATAAACACTGATCTTATATGCAGGTGTAGACAGGTGCAGACACTTAGCTTGAGAGCAGCAGGAAATGGAAAACAGCTTGAGAAAATGAGACACGTAACAAGGCAATTAGTAAATCGTTAGTAGTTATCCTATCCTAGACCTGACATTAGTAAATTAGTAAATGACATGCACGAGAAACGTAAGGTAAACATGAACACATGGTTAGAGAGTTAGTATTACCCAATCCTGATCTAATGTTAGTAGATTAGTAAATAGACATGAGAGAATGAAACAATTAGGGAAGCGTGAGCGACAGCAAGAGAAAGAAACAGCATGAACGCAAGGCTGCGGAAAAACACGGAAATGTGTATGCTAACAATGAACTGCATCGTAACATAAACAGAACACAAGCATGACATGAACAGAAAATAAACTGTGACAAACACTAAACATGAAACGTGGCATAAACATGACAGAAACGTAACAGTACCCCCCCCCCCCCGCCCCTAACGACGACTCCTGATGGTCTACACAGTTTATCAGGGTGGTCGCGATGAAAGTCACTTATCAGGGCAGGGTCCAGAATCAGACTTGGAGCGACCCAGGAACGCTCCTCCGGGCCATAACCCTCCCAGTCCACCAGATACTGAAACCCCCGGCCTCGCTTGCGATTGTCCAGTAGCTTCTTAACCGTGAAGGCCGGGTCGTTATCTATGATACGGGGAGGAGGGGGTGGGGGATCAGGGGGGCAAAGGGGGTCAGTGGAATAGGGCTTAATGCAGGAAACATGAAACGTGGGGTGAATCTTAAGGGAAGGGGGCAATGACAGCTTGACTGAGGTGGGGTTGATGATGCTGTGAATCTTGTAGGGACCGATGAAGCGGGGCTGGAGTTTGTGGGAAGTGGATTGGAGTGGAATGTCCTTTGAAGAGAGCCAAACTGAGTCGCCAGGCTTGTACTCAGGGGCTGGAGCGCGGTGGCGATCAGCGACTCGAAGATTCCGTTTGGCCGTGCTCAATAGCGCGGCCCAGGCGTCCTTCCAGATCTTGAAGCAGCGGTGCTTATGGGTGGCGAGGGAGGGGACAGCGATCTCGGCCTCTTGGTCAGAAAACAGTGGGGGTAGGTAGCTGAGGGAAACCTCGAATGGGGACTTTCCAGTAGTGGCGCAGGGCAGGGCGTTGTGCACATACTCGACCCAGGTGAGCATCTTGCTCCATGAGGTGGGGTTCTTGGCTGACACACAGCGTAAAGCAGCTCAGAGGTCTTGGTTGGCCCTTTCGGTCTGACCGTTTCGGTCTGACTGGGGGTGGTAACCTGACGTGAGGCTGGAGGTGGCTCCGAGAGCCAAACAGAAGGCCTTCCAGACCTGGGAGATGAACTGGGGGCCACGGTCAGAGACAATGTCCGCGGGAATGCCATGGATCCGAAACACTTCTTTGACTAGTACATCCGCGGTTTCTTGGGCAGTGGGCAATCCAGGCAGAGGAATGAAGTGCGCCGCCTTACTGAACCTGTCGACCACAGTCAGGATGGTAGTGTTGCCCTCAGAAGGGGGGAGTCCAGTCACGAAATCTACCCCGATGTGGCTCCAAGGGCGACTGGGCACTGGCAGAGGTTGGAGCAGACCAGCTGGGGCCTGGTGAGAGGCCTTGCTCCTGGCACAGGTAGTACAGACC
Organism: Ilyophis sp. 1 JC-2022; assembly: GCA_022702515.1. NCBI lineage: Eukaryota > Metazoa > Chordata > Actinopteri > Anguilliformes > Synaphobranchidae > Ilyophis > Ilyophis sp. 1 JC-2022. The sequence goes on along the minus strand of CM040406.1, from coordinate 130,128,920 downwards.
TTGATGAAACGCCTGGTGTCGGGGATCATGGAGTTCCACCAGAACCTTCTCTTGAGAACAGCCAGGGTGCGGGTAAAGCCAGGATGGCAGGACATGAGGGAGGAGTGAGCCCATTGGAGGACATGTGTCCGGGCAGCGGAGGGAACGTAAAGGCGTGTACCGGGATTGGACCTGGGATCGGGCTCATCACGTAGCGCCTTCTTGATAACGGCCTCAATCCTCCAGGACACCGAAGCAATGGTACAGGACCCAGGGAGGATGTTCTCCGGCGCCTCTCGCTCAGAACTGGCCATGAACTGTCGCGACAGGGCATCTGGCTTGACATTCTTGGAACCGGGGCGGTAGGTCAGGGTAAAATTGAACCGGCTAAAGAACAGGGCCCATCTGGCTTGGCGGGAGTTCAACCTCTTGGCTGTTTGTAGGTACGCCAGATTCTTATGGTCGGTCCAGACCACAAATGGTTTCTCGGCGCCCTCCAGCCAATGCCTCCACTCCTCCAGTGCTAGCTTGACAGCGAGTAGCTCACGGTTTCCCACGTCATAATTCCTCTCCGCCGGAGACAGCTTACGGGACAAGAATGCGCAGGGGTGTAGAAACCTGAGAGAGCACGGCCCCTACTCCGGTATCGGACGCATCAGTCTCCACGACAAACTGACGAGTGGGGTCGGGGTGCACCAGAATCGGAGCGGAGGAGAACAGTTTCTTGATCTTCTTGAAGGAGTTTTCAGCCTCAGGGTTCCAGCGGAACGGCATGGCAGTAGATGTGAGCTTGGTGAGAGGGGCGACGACCTGGCTGTAGCTCCGGATGAATCTCCGGTAAAAGTTTGCGAATCCCAAGAAGCGTTGCAGATGTTTCCGAGTGGCAGGCGTGGGCCAATCTGTGACCGCCTGGATCTTCTTGGGATCCACCCTGATTTGCCTCCTCTCGAAGATAAAGCCCAGGAACTCAACCGTGTCGGTGTGGAACACACACTTCTCAGCCTTGACATAGAGTCTGTTCTCCAAAAGTCGTTGGAGAACCTGCATGACGTGGCCTTCGTGTTCCTTGACGTTAGTGGAGTAAATCAAGATGTCGTCCAGATACACAAATACGTAGCGGCCCAATAGGTCCCGTAGGATGTCATTAACTAGCGCCTGAAACACGGCGGGGGCGTTAGTAAGGCCGAAATTCATGACTAGATACTCAAAGTGTCCTAACGAAGTGTTGAAGGCGGTCTTCCATTCGTCCCCCTCACGAATGTGCACCAGGTGGTATGCGTTGCGTAGGTCCAGCTTGGTGAAAACAGTGGCATCCTGGAGTGGTTGGAAGGCTGAGTCAATGAGCGGTAGTGGGTATTTGTTCTTGATCGTGATATTATTTAGTTCTCTGAAGTCAATACAAGAACGCAGCGAGCCGTCTTTTTTCTGAACAAAGAAAAATCCAGCGCCCACAGGTGACGAAGAGGGGCGAATCAGACCATTGGCTAGGCAATCCCGAATATATTTCTCCATGGCTTCCCTTTCAGGTTTGGAGACGTTGTAGAGTCGGCTTGAGGGAAGAGTGGAACCGGGTAGAAGCTCGATTGCGCAATCATAGGGTCTGTGAGGGGGAAGTGTCTGTGCTTGCGTCTTGGAGAAAACGATGTCTAGGTCGTGATAAGGGGCTGGCACGTTTTCAAGAGACGGCTTGGTGTCTTGAGGTGGGGTAGGTGTGCCCCCGGCAGGTGCAGGTGCGGATCGAAGACAGGCTTAGTAACACTGGCGGCTCCAGGCTTGAACGTGTTGGGACTTCCAGTCAATGACGGGGTTGTGTACTTGAAGCCAGGGTAGTCCCAGAATGAGCGGTTCGTTAGGGGAACGGATGATGTGGAACTGGATGAACTCATGATGGTTGCCAGAAATGATAAGTTGGACGGTTTCCATGACGTGGGTCATCCTGTAGAATATCTTGCCGTCCAACGACCGAGCATTCTTGGGGTGGGGCAGTGGAAGGGTAGGAATGTCCAGATCTCTGACCATAACTTCGTCTATAAGGTTAGTGTCCGCTCCGGAGTCTATGAGCACGCTCACTTGAACCTCCCTCTCAGGTAGCATGATTGTGGCAATGAGGGTAGGGCGAGTCTCGCTCTTGGAGATCTTCTCATGGTGGGTTGAAGACCTCACTCCCACGGATGACTCGGATTTCCTGGACCGGGCGGTGCACTGTGCCTGAGAATGCCCCAGCTTTCCGCAGTAGAAACATGCCCCGGTCTCCCTCCGACGTCTCCGTTCCTCGGGCGAGATTTCTTTTCAAGCACGGGAAAGATCCATAGGTTCGACTACCCCATCCTGGTTCTCCTCTGTCAATGAGGCAGGTACCCGTCTGGGGTATGGCTGACCGGACGGAATCGGTCTTTCCGTCCGGCGAAGTCTGTAGCGGTTATCCAGGCGAATGGCGGCTCGGACGAGGGCGTCGAACTCCCTGATGGGTTCCTGATGGGCTAACTCGTCCTGGAGCGCCCCGTTCAAACTGGCCCGGAACAAGTCCGCAAGGGCCGAGTCATTCAAGTGGGTAGCCACAGTAATAGTCCGAAAGACAATAGAAGGCCTTGGCGGAGGGCAATGAGTTGCTGTGAGGGCTCTTAGTCACTGGAGGCGTGCTGGAACACTTTGCGGATTTCCTCCGAAAAGATCACGCAGCTGAAATGAAATGAACCTCCGGACCACACCGCAGTAGCCCAGTCCAAAGCTCTCCCCTTGAGTAGCCCCATCACGTAGCCAATCCGTCGCTCGTCAGTCGGATATGTCAACGGCTGTTGTCGGAAGACAAAGTCACACTGTAGCAGGAACGCCTTGCATCTCTCCAGCTCACCACTGAACCTCTCCGGTGGGGGCTGTTGTGGCTCCCGGAATTGCCAGGTTCCCATGGGGTTGGAGGGTGGGATAGCAGGCGGCTTAGCAGGTTGCTCTGGAGTGTGTGGTTGAACTGCAATGGCCAGTCTCCTCATCTCAGCGCACAACTCTTTAATCTCCTCCCGGAGCTCGGAAATCCCCTGGGCGTGCTGCTGCACGATGAGGCCTTGTTGTTGCAGGGTGTGAAACATGGCGGTTGAGTCAGCAGGGTCCATCGTGGCGAAATTGTTCTGAGACGGATGTGTGCGGGTTGGACCCGTAATGCACGACTCAGAACACTGACGTAATAAGAAATACCCGCAAGGGCTTTATTATGGGGAAATCCAAAATCGTAGTCACACAAGCAAAGTCCAAAAACCAATAAATCCAGCCAGACCAAAGATACAGTACCGAGGGAGAAGGCAGTCTCGAAATCGGTATCCGTGCACAAGTTCATTAACCAGAGTAGCTGTCAGCGCAGCAGAAGTACAATACAGGGGTAAAGCAAAGTTCGTAGTCGTGGGGCGTAGCAGGAGTCAGCAGTACAAAACAGACAGCAGGCAAAACTTGTGGTCAAAAACAGGCAGTGGAAACAATAGGCAAGCAGTAACGATGGTCAGTAAACAGGCTAGATCAATAACGGTAGTCAAAACAATGGAAAATGCTCAAAAGTGACAGTAGTAAACTAAAGGCAACAATTTCGCAAAGACATGACATGAACACTGATCTTATATTCAGGTGTAGACAGGTGCAGACACTTAGCTTGAGAGCAGCAGGAAATGGAAAACAGCTTGAGAAAATGAGACACGTAACAAGGCAATTAGTAAATCGTTAGTAGTTATCCTATCCTAGACTTGACATTAGTAAATTAGTAAATGACATGCAGGAGAAACGTAAGGTAAACATGAACACATGGTTAGAGAGTTAGTATTACCCAATCCTGATCTAATGTTAGTAGATTAGTAAATAGACATGAGAGAATGAAACAATTAGGGAAGCGTGAGCGACAGCAAGAAAAAGAAACAGCATGAACGCAAGGCTGCGGAAAAACACGGAAATGTGTATGCTAACAATGAACTGCATCGTAACATAAACAGAACACAAGCATGACATGAACAGAAAATAAACTGCACAGTAAATTACTGGCTACTGGTTGCAGTAAAATTACAGTAAGTAATATACAGTAACAGTACTGTAAATGTAATACAATACAGTATTGTATATATATTACAGCGCACTCTTGTAATTTTTGGTACTTACTGTATTTTTACTGCAACTCAGTAGCCAGTAAGATATTGTAATTTTACAAAAGGAATGCTGTATTATATTAGAGCGCACTCTTGTAATCTTTGGTACTTACTGTATTTTTACTGCAACTCAGTAGCCAGTACGATACTGTAATTTTACAAAAGGAATGCTGTATTATATTAGAGCGCACTCGTAATTTTTGGTACTTACTGTATTTTTACTGCAACTCAGTAGCCAGTATGATATTGTAATTTTACAAGTGGAATGCAGTATTGTGTTACAGAAAATCTTTGTACTGCAACTCGATTGCCAGTAAGTAATTCTAATTTTGCAGGATGAAATAATACAGACCGTTGTTTGTTATAAATTAAGACATTTACTGAATTTTTACAAAAACTCAGTTAACACATTCTTTAGAGTAAGATGTATGCAGTTAAAGGAACCAGTAACAGGAAAACCTGTATGTTTCAAACAAAGAAAAATGCATTAATCATTTTCAAAAACACATTTATTTGGAGCACAAGATTCTCTCACCACAATAATGTATGATCACTAATCATACAGTATATACATAATTACATATATCATAATTAACAAATCTTAGTGTCACAAAGAAAATGAATGAAGAACATCACAAGACAACCCCATTACAAAATGATTTTCAAATATGCTTCAACCTAAATGCTAGCATGAAAACAGTATGAATCTTCTAGATAGTTACAATGTAGATTCTAGAATGCTGAATCAAACCAATCTTATCAAAACTGGTAAAAAAAATAAAAATAAAAATGGTTCCATCATTGTCAGCTGACACGATGGTTGGTATTAACAGACTATTATTATTTCAGATAATTATTTATTTTTTCTAGATAATTCTTCAATTTGAAGCAATGATGTCAGAATTCAAAGTTACTGTAATAAAACCACAAAACAGAAAACAAAAATTGCCTCATGGTAGAATACATAATTAAAATATATGTTGTAAACAGGATAACTTGAAGGGTTTCTTCTCCTGAATAATGTTTCCATAGAGTTCATTAGACAAATCTGTCAGGAGAAGCAACCCTTAAAGTGATCCATCCATATCTACTGCAGATCTGGCAGCAGAGTGATGGTTTGAGGCTCGTTTGATACCTCAGACCCTTGATGACTTAGTCATTTTACCAACCATATACAGTCGAGCCGGAAAGTCTGAATACCCCTTTCACCTTCTCCACGTTTTATTACATTACAGACATATTCTACAATAGATTGAGTTCATTTTTTGTCTCAAAATTCTACACAAAATAGCCCATAATGACAAAGTGAACACATGGTTTTAGAAATTTTTGCAAATGTATTAAAAATCAAAAACTTTCATTTACATAAGTATTCATACCCTTTGCTTTAACATATTTTTTAAGTATCATATTTAATATTTGGTCGCATATCCTTTGCATGCTGTTACTTCCTGAAGTCTGTGACCCATCAACATCAAAAGAGTCTCGATATCTTATTTCCAGGTACTGTTACAAGCGATACAATAAGCTCTCTGCATTTGAATGGATCTCTATGGGAATTGGGGGGTGAGACTAGATTCAGCTGTAAATTACACTGGTACAGTATGGAACACACAGCTGGCTAAATGGCTGTAAGTCATCAAGGGTCTGAGCTATTGAACGAGCCCCAAACCATCACTCTGTTGCCAGATATGGAGTAGATGTGGATGGATCACTGCAAGGGTTATTTCTCCTGACTCATTTTCCTATAGAACTCTATGGGGAAAAAAGTCTGGAGAAACAACCCTTAAAGGGATCCATCCACATCTACTCCATATCTGGCTGCAGAGTGATGGTTTGGGACTCGTTTGATACCTTAGACCCTTGATGACGTACAGCCATTTCGCCAGTCATGTGTTCCATACTGTACCAGTGTAATTTACAGCTAGAATATGTCTTTAATGTAATAAAACGTGGAGACGGTGAAAGGGGTATTCAGACTTTCCGGCTTCACTGTATTATGTTCCAGCATAATTTACAGCTAAATCTAGTCCCACCCCACAATTCCCATAGAGATCCATTCAAATGCAGAGACGTTATAGTATCGCTTGTAAGAGTACCAGAAAATAAGATATCAAGAGTCTTTTGATGTTGTCAGAAAGTCGTGGCATGCAAAGGATATGCGACCAAATATTAAAAATTATTACTTTATTCTATATATAAATGCAGGGGTGCCAATAATTGTGGCACATGTGGTTTTGTTAAAAAAATTATTTCTTAATGAGGAATTTTTTTTTCACATAATACATTTTCTTTCATTAAAGGTTGTATCTTTCTCATTTTTTTCAGTGTGAGATTAAGCTAATTCACCAAATGGTGAATTTTTTATAACCCTTTTTACTCATCTTTACCAGGGGTGCCAATAATAGTGGAGGACACTGTATATTTAATTGAAAACAGTACAAAGAAAATATATTTCATGTTTTACCCTATCAACTTTATTGTTTTTTTTAAAATATACTAATTCCGAATTTAATGCCTGTAACATGTTCCAAAAAAGGTGGGACAGGGGCAAAGAAAAGACTGGGAAGTTCAAAAAACACCTTTTTGGAACATTCCACAGGTAAACAAGTGATGCTATCATGACTGGATATAAAAGGATATCAAAATACTCTTGATATCTTATTTTCAGGTACTGTTACAAGTGATACTATAACCTCTCTGCATTTGAATGGATCGCGATGGGAAGTGGAGGGTGGGACTAGATTAAACTGTAAATTACACAGGAATAGTATGGAACCCATGGTCGGCTAAATGGCTGTAAGTCATCAAGGGTCTGAGGTATCAAACGAGCCTCAAACCATCACTCTGCTGCCAGATATGCAGTAGATATGGATGGATGGAGGCAATAGTATCGCTTGTAAGAGTACCAGAAAATAAGATATCAAGTCTTTTGATATCCTTTTATACCCAGTCATGATAGAATCACCTGTTTACCTGTGGAATGTTCCAAACATGTGTTTTGGAAACTTCCCAGTCTTTTATTGCCCCTGTCCCAACTTTTTTGAAGCGTGTTGCAGGCATCAAATTCGGAATTAGCGTATATTTACAAAAGTCAATAAAGTTTATAAGGTAAAACATAAAATATCTCTTCTTTGTACCGTTCTCAATTAAATATATGTAAAATAAAATTTACAAATCACTGCTTTCTGCTTTTATGTGCATTTTACATACTGTCCCAACTTTCTTGAAATTGGAGTTTGTACATTAACAGCCATATAGGCACAACTTTGTTGAAAATTGTACATCATAAAGTGCCCAGACTTTATGTTTAGATTGTATTTAAGGACGTTGAACAGTATATATTTTTAAAGTGTGTTAATATTGTCTTTTTTGGTAACAAAGTCAAGACCAGGTCCCTTCAATACATTTAATGGCTCTTGATGGGATTTTAGGAAGTACAATGGATTTTACATCGCAATACTCAGAGTTTATCTGATATTGTTAATTAATGGATAGCATTTGAGACCAGTCCCTGGGGGTTCAAAGAAAACATAAATCATCACCTCTCCATCACTTTATGCAAAAATGTAGAAGGCGCAAATTCACTAACTTTTTCCTGTCTCATTTCACTATGGAAGACAATGGAGAAATCTGAAGGGAGAAAGTTACTGAATCTACATTTTTGCATAAAGTGATGGAGGGGTTGATTTATGTTTTCTTTGAACCCCCAGGGACTGGTCTCAAATGCCATGAATTAACAATATCAGATGAACTCTGTTTGCGTACTGCGATGTAAAGTTCATTGTACTTCCTAAAACCCCATTAAGAGCTATTAAAATGTATTGAAGGGACCTGGTCTTGGCTTTGTTACCAAGAAAGACAATAATAACACACATTTCAAAAAAAAATATTGTTCAACATCCTTAATGGCATACCAAAGATTGTTAGAACATAATTTTGTATAGCTACCTGGCACCGATATTAGTCATAATATGCAGTCTCACCTTCGTGAGTTGCTCCAGTGGTCAGCAACTGACCGACGAAGAATGATTTTTTCTCTCTCTCCATTCACTTCCATTGCATAGCGAAATACAGTCAAGCCGGAAAGTCTGCATACCCCTTTCACCTTCTCCACGTTTTATTACATTACAGACATATTCTACAATAGATTGAGTTCATTTTTTGTCTCAAAATTCTACACAAAATAGCCCATAATGACAAAGTGAAAACATGTTTTTAGATGTTTTTAAAAATCAAGTATTCATACTCTTTGCTTTAACATATTTTTAAAGTATCATATTTAATATTTGGTTGCATACTATAACCTCTCTGCATTTGAACAGATCTCTATGAGAATTGGGAGGTGAGACTAGATTCAGCTGTAAATTACACTGGTACAGTATGGAACACATGACTGGCGAAATGGCTGTACGTCGTCAAGGGTCTAAGGTATCAAACGAGCCCCAAACCATCACTCTGCGGCCAGATATAGAGTAGATGTGGATGGATCCCTTTAAGGGTCGTTTCTCCTGACTTTTTTCCCCATAGAGTTCTGTTCTGGAGGCCCAGATTAATTTAATAGACTCAGTTCAGTAGTTCAGAGTCAGTGGTAGATTAAGTCCACATTTATTATTTTCTGTATTGTTTTCTATATCTTTGTATAAGAGATCATTTTATATTGTTCATTGTATGAGAGTGTTTTCTATTTGCTTTTCGTATGTCCTTTGTGCCGTACCGTAGGGCAGCGTGAGCCTACGCACCTATAATATATACAACGTGAGAGAGTTGAAACTGTAATGCGAAGTTGTGGAACGGGAGAGCGGGTTTGCTAGTGAGCTGTAATTGCGAATTCGGGACATTGTTTAGCTTCTAGTGGGAAGCGGCAGTGTTAGATAGTTTAGGGAAAAGGTGAAGTGAATGTGCTTCGGGTTAGATCTGCAGGCGTGTAGATATCAGAGGACTGTGAAGAGACTTTGAGCTGAGTTTAGCTGCGTCTGGATTCAGCTAGCTACAGTGGACTACACGTTAATTAGCCTGAAGATAAGGGGCTAATTGGCTATTGCGCATAAAGTCGTGGTGTTGAATTATCGGGACCAGATCCGAGCGGGATCCCCGTCCAGTCACTGTCCAGCCATATGGCAGCGGAATGCCGCCTTAAGAAGAAGTGTGGCAAGTGTGAAGGCCCTCACCTCGAGGCACTGCATGAGTGCAACAAACGGAGCCCCGCCCCACCGACCGAGTCGGGAACCGAAGTACTCTACATCGACCCCGCGAAGAGTGGGAGTTCAAGAGTGCTCCTCAAGGTGGTTCGAGTGCTCCTCCATCACCGGGACAAAGTACTCGACACCTACGCCGTCCTCGACGACGGGTCGGAGAAGACACTCCTCCTCGCCTCCGCTGCGAGCCAGCTGGACCTGCGGGGACCCGCGGAGATCATGACCCTCCGTACCATTCGTCGGGACTTGAAGACCATCAAGGGTGAAAGGGTCTCGTTCACCATCGCGGCAACTGACCAGCCTGAGAAGCGGTACGTCATCAGTAAGGCATTCACGAGCCACGACATAGGCTTGTCACGTTACGATTACCCCATCCAACAACTGAGGGAAAAGTACGACCACCTACGCCAACTGCCCATACCGCCTATCAGCGGCGTCACACCGACCCTCCTCATTGGATCCGACCACGTGGACCTCATCATCCCCACGGACGCGGTCCACCTCGGCCCCAGAGGATGCCCGGCCGCAGTCAAGACCCGGCTGGGGTGGACGCTCCAGGGCCCCCTCTCCGGGCCTCCCAGCCGACCCACGTCGACCCGCTGCCTCTACACCAAGGCGAGCGACACAGACCCCACCCTCCTGCAGCACGTCGAGCGGTTGTGGAAGCTAGACACGCTGCCATTTAAGAATGAACAGAAGATGGTCCGGTCCAAGGAGGACAAGTTCGCCATTGCTCTACTAGAGCAGAAGACCTCTAGGGTCGAGGTCAACGGGGTGCTAAGATATGTGACCCCACTCCTGAGGCGAGAAGGAATGCCCACTCTGCGCGTGCCTAAGGGAGCGACGCACCACTACCTGCAGAGCACCGAGCGGCGCCTCGCCAAGGACCCCAAACAGGCGGCAATCTATCGCGCCGAGATCAAGAAGCTGGTGGCGGCCGGTCACGTAAGGAAGATTGACGACCGCGAGGCGGAGAGGACGACGGAGTCCTGGTACGTGCCCCACCACAAGGTCACACACAACGGGAAGGAGCGCGTCGTGTTCAACTGCAGCTATCAGGTTGGACAGCAGAACCTGAATAGCCAACTCCTGCCCGGTCCCACACTTGGACCCTCCCTCCTCGGCGTCCTGATCCGTTTCCGTCAGGACAAAGTGGCCATCAGCGGAGACATTAAGGGGATGTTCTTACAAGTACGGCTGATGGAGGAAGACAAACCCCTACTGAGGTTTCTGTGGAGAGAAAGGCTTGGCGACGAACAGCCCTCGATATACCAGTGGGAGGTACTCCCCTTCGGCACCACCTGCAGTCCGTGCTGTGCCACGTTCGCATTACAGAAGCACGTGGCTGAAGACCCCGAAGCTGGCGAGGATGTTCGACACAGCATCGAGCGATGTTTCTACGTGGACAACTGTCTACAGAGCGTATCCACACCGGAAGAGGCAGAGAGCATCATGATGAAGCTACGGGCTTCGCTAGCCAAGGGTGGATTCGAACTCCGACAGTGGGCCAGTAGCGACCCCCAAGTCCTCCGGCGCCTCCCTCCAGAGGCAAAGGCCGCCAGCAGCGAGACCTGGATGACGCACACTCCAGGTGAAGCACAAGAGATGACACTGGGTCTCGTCTGGCGCTTCAAAACGGACTCGCTTCACTACCGGCATACGCCTCGTAGGGCGGACCAGGAGTCATCTACAGCCAGACCGACCACTCGGCGAAGTGTGTACCGAACCCTCGCCAGCCAGTACGACCCCATGGGGTGCATCCTCCCCTACACTACACGGGCGAAGATGCTAGTGAGGGAACTGTGGGCGAAGGAGCAGGGCTGGGACGACCCCATACCCGAACACCTCGCTGCCAAATGGAGGGAGTGGGAGGAGGAGCTCCCCTTACTCCGCGAGGTCGCCATCCGGCGGAGCTACTTCCCTCCCACCGTGCGCTTGGAGACCTGCGAGATCGATCTGCACGTCTTCAGCGACGCCTCGGAGACGGCGTACGGGTCAGTGGCCTACCTGAGGGCTCGAGAACAGGGAGGAGAGGTCCATGTAGCCTTTATCCTGGCACGCTCAAGGATTTCTCCCCGCAAACAGCAGTCAATTCCGCGCCTGGAGCTCTGCGCAGCCCTGGTCGGCGCACAGCTCGCTAAGATGGTGAGAGAGGAGCTCACCATACCTGTGCGCGAGACAGTCCTGTGGTCAGACTCCATGACCGTGATCGCCTGGCTCCAGTCCCCCTCCTGCCGGTACAAGGTGTTTGTAGGAGTCCGCGTCTCGGAAATCCAAGACCTGGTAGGAGCCGAGTGCTGGAGATACATTGACACCAAGCGGAACCCGGCGGATGTCATCACGCGGGGGATGTTCCTAGCCGACCTCATCCATCCCAACCCGTACAATGACGGGCCAGAGTTCCTCAGACTCCCGGAGGAGGAGTGGCCCATCCCACCACCTCTGGCTGCAAGCCAGGACGAGTCGGAGATAAAGAGGTCCATGTTCTGCGGGCTGAGTCAAGCCCAGGCTCCAACAGGCCCAGACCTGGATGACTGTCCGACTCTGGAGAGTGCCCAGAAGAAAACGTTCCTCTGGCACCACCAGGAGCTTCCCCCCACCACAGACCTCAGTGCAGCTGCCTACGAGGAAGCGGAACTCCTGGTGCTGCAGAGAGCGCAGAGAGACACTTTCCCTGAGGAAAGGGAGTGTCTGATGAGGGGAAAGCCGGTCCCGTCAGACAGTAGACTCCTCACCTTGGCTCCAGAAATCGACGCCCAGGGCCTTATCAGAGTGGGCGGCCGGTTGAGACAGGCTCCGGACATGGCAGAGGACGTGAAACACCCCATCGTCCTGGGCACCAGACACAGGGTGACAGACCTGATCATTCAGAAGTATGACCAGGTGGTGTGCCACGCGGGGACAGAGCGAGTCTTCGCGGAGATCCGGCGGCGCTTTTGGATACTCCAAGGGAGGGAAGCTGTACGCCGGTTCCAACGAACTTGCACTGACTGCCGCAAGTGGAGAGCACAGCCTGTCGTACCCAAGATGGCCGATCTGCCTCCTTGCCGCCTCAGAGTCGGCGAGCGGGCCTTCCATTCTACGGGAGTGGACTGCTTCGGGCCCTTCAATGTGAAGAGAGGACGAGGAACGGAGAAGAGGTGGGGTATTGTCTATAAGTGCATGACCACCAGAGCTGTCCACATCGAGCTCCTCCAATCCATGAGTACTGACTCCTTCCTCATGTCCTTCCGGAGGTTTCAGGCGAGGAGAGGGACCCCCTCAGTACTGCTGTCCGACCAGGGGACGAATTTCCGAGGAGGGGACACGGAACTGAGGGAGAGCTTCCTGGACATGGGTGAAGAACTCAAGGCCCGCCTCGCTCCAGCCCAAGTCACCTTCCAATTTAATCCACCGAATGCTCCCCATTTCGGGGGAACGTGGGAGAGGGAGGTCCGATCCATTAAGACTGCTTTGTACACAGTGCTAGGAGCCCAGACGGTGGGCGATGAGGTCCTAGCTACGGTCCTTACAGAGATCGAGGGAGTCCTAAACTCCAAGCCCCTCGGCTACGTTTCAACCGACGTAGCTGACGTCGACCCCATCACTCCAAACTACCTTTTGATGGGGCGGCTGGACCCTGCGCTCCCTCAGACCGTGTACAGACAAGACGAAATGAGCGGAAGGAGGATGTGGAGACACAGCCAAGTGTTGGCCGACCAGTTCTGGGCTCACTTCCTCCTGTACTATCTACCCTCCCTTCAAGCCCGCCAGAAATGGGTGAAAGACAGAGACAACCTGACCGTGGGGACCGTCGTGATGGTCATAGACCAGTCGCTGCCCCGAGCTACGTGGCCAGCCGGCCGGGTGAGCCGAGTTATTCAGGGCTCGGATGGGAAGGTCAGGGCCGCAGAGGTCATAGTCCAAGGGCGTACCTACACCAGGCCCGTAGCTAAGTTGATTGAGCTTCCTGCCTTCCCTGACTCCCCCGACGACGACGACACCCCATTGACTTTATAGCTTACCCCCCAACCTCCCTAGAGGCTCTTAGGTAGAGACTGACATGACTTAACATGAATCTGTGCCTCCCCATTTTAATTTGCTAATTAGGCTCCGACTAATTAGGGGGCGGCTGTTCTGGAGGCCCAGATTAATTTAATAGACTCAGTTCAGTAGTTCAGAGTCAGTGGTAGATTAAGTCCACATTTATTATTTTCTGTATTGTTTTCTATATCTTTGTATAAGAGATCATTTTATATTGTTCATTGTATGAGAGTGTTTTCTATTTGCTTTTCGTATGTCCTTTGTGCCGTACCGTAGGGCAGCGTGAGCCTACGCACCTATAATATATACAACGTGAGAGAGTTGAAACTGTAATGCGAAGTTGTGGAACGGGAGAGCGGGTTTGCTAGTGAGCTGTAATTGCGAATTCGGGACATTGTTTAGCTTCTAGTGGGAAGCGGCAGTGTTAGATAGTTTAGGGAAAAGGTGAAGTGAATGTGCTTCGGGTTAGATCTGCAGGCGTGTAGATATCAGAGGACTGTGAAGAGACTTTGAGCTGAGTTTAGCTGCGTCTGGATTCAGCTAGCTACAGTGGACTACACGTTAATTAGCCTGAAGATAAGGGGCTAATTGGCTATTGCGCATAAAGTCGTGGTGTTGAATTATCGGGACCAGATCCGAGCGGGATCCCCGTCCAGTCACTGCCTGACTGCCGCGTTCGTCTGCTTCAGTGAACATTGTCTCCGTCTTCGTCCCTTCCCTGGATGTTCGTTTCCCATCGTCTCATCGTCCGCCATCTTCTCCACATCACCAGAGCTCCAACAGATTGGTACCATTAGTTTAGGACCGCATTTAATTCGGACATTGGGTGCTATTATAAATTGTATTAGCTTAGGGATATAAATATTGTATGTGGTATGTGTGTTTATGTGTATTAAATGTTTTATTGTTATATTTTGTACACGTGTCTCCCCGCCTAGTTAATTGAGTGTCCGCCATTTGCAGAGTATTCTTTGTTTAGTCATTTAGTGTTTGTTAGCTTGTTAATTCAATACAGTCAGGGTTGTGTAGCCCCTCAGCTACAATTTCTATAGGAAAATGAGTCAGGAGAAATAACCCTTGCAGTGATCCATCCACATCTACTCCATATCTGGCAACAGAGTGATGGTTTGGGGCTCGTTCGATAGCTCAGACCCTTGATGACTTACAGCCATTTAGCCAGTCATGTGTTCCATACTGTACCAGTGTAATTTACAGCTGAATCTAGTCTCACCCCCCAATTCCCATAGAGATCCATTCAAATGCAGAGTACCTGGAAATAAGATATCGAGACTCTTTTGATGTTGATTGGTCACAGACTTCAGGAAGTAACAGCATGCAAAGGATATGCGACCAAATATTAAATATGATACTTTAAAAATATGTTAAAGCAAAGAGTATGAATACTTATGTAAATAAAAAATTTCATTTTTCAATTTTGAATACATTTGCAAAAATTTCTAAAAACTTGTTTTCACTTTGTCATTATGGGCTATTTTGTGTAGAATTTTGAGCTCAATGAACTCAATCTATTGTAGAATATGTCTGTAATGTAATAAAATGTGGAAACGGTGAAAGGGGTGTTCAGACTTTCTGGCTTGACTGTAGGTCTCAAAAGTACACTTTTAGCACATAAACAAATGCAAACAACGCAGATTATGCCGATATAGAAAATTATGACATCCGAAACCGGGAGTGCATATTATGACCAATATCGGTGCCAGGTAGCTATACAACATTATGTTCTAACAAACTTGAGTATGCCTGTAACCCCTTAGTGCAGATGGCATATTTGGTAAATCATGGGGGTACTCTGTTTAAGGCTTTATAACTCCAGGTGTGAGCATCACATAAACTTGGTAAATGGCTTAAATGAAACAAAACCGGTGTACCATTTTTTGTACAAACTTAGATTTGTTTATTTTCATAATTTAAGGTCAAAATAAAGTGCCGGAAATGCAAGCAAAACTTTGCTAAAAATGCTACAAAATATATATTTCTTCAAAATACTGAGAGGTACATAAGTGAAACAGGTAAAACTACACATTTCCTGGATCATAAACTCCTTGTCCACAAGCATTCAATAATCGCAGGGTGATATACAGAACTACTAAAGATCTATGACACGAAATGTAAGCAGTGTAGCCTGATGTACCCAGGGTCTCCAAACCTATCCAAATTGGCTAAAATGTGAATAGCTGTAAATCTTAAACTAATCATACATTTCAGTGCAAATCAACCGTTTTGACTCATTTAACTCACCTTTTTATCATTTTCATGTGGGAATTATTTTGGATCAGTACAGGGGGGTGGATATCTAGGTGTCCAATAACCTACCCAAAACCTCTCCGAGAAATTATTAAAAAGCCTTTTGTCCTTTATAAAGCATATACATTTTACCTTACGATCACTTAATGGATGAAAACATTGATATTGCACAGTTTCAGTTCAGTGTTTGATGCCAAGTGTGCCATTTTTTCACCATTATCCTTCATATACTGCTTCATCCTGTGCGGTGCCTTCGTGGGCAACATGCACTCATCAATGGCACGGTCTTCAGTATGCTGGAAGGATCTGGTCCTGCAGTGGCTTCACTCTGAACAGTAGAGGGCACTGCTGGAGTGGCAGAGGTGGAGGGTCAAGCATGTTATAGGAACAAATTACATAATGCAGAAGCATTATAACACTGTGGTACACACAGCTAAATATGAAATCATTCACTCTTGTACTTCAGTAAACACTTTCTTCTGTATGCTACATTATGTTATATTTTGTTGCGTGCTCTAGGATGGCATTACTCTGTAGTGTGTTTCACAACTGTTGCTTATTTATTTTATTTATTTATTTTACATTCATCTTGCACACATCTGGACACAGTACATTTGAATACATATTTTCCATTCCCTAAGTGAAAAGCATCACCCATGGATATACTAATACCCCATAGAGTACATTATGCACAAAGAAATTACAATACAATACAATAATATCGGAAAACACTACCAATGTTCTAGCTTCACGGCAAATCGAGGCATAAAAGAAACTCCTCAAAAAAAGTTTGGAAACGTTATTTCGGTCGATTATTCCTCCCCTTTAATAATACCAATTGGTATTGTATTTTATATCGTTGGAAAGCCTGATTAGTCACCTTTACAACGAGGTACAACTTGTAAGGATCATGCATTCGTGGAATGAGCAACACAGCTAACCGTGTGGGTAGCGGCCCAAAAAAATTTGCCTAAATGCCCTGCAATATTCTTCTGTTGGTATTCACTCTCGTTTTGAGCTTCAAGTGCTGGCAGGTGTATGCCAGTGGGATGGAATGGGATGCCATCCCACAGCAGTGTGTGACCAGGCTGGTGACCAGCATGAGGAGGAGGTGCCAAGCTGTTGTGGCTGCGTATGGATCTTCCACACGCTACTGAGGTCCCTGACAGTGTAAAATGAATAAAGTGTAAAAATGGCCAATATGTGTTGTTTTTTCCTTATTACTGTGGGAGAGTGCAATCATCCAGTCCACCAAGCAACTCAAAACGAGAGTGAATACCAACAGAAGAATATTGCAGGGGATTTTGGCACATTTTGTTGGGCCGCTACCCACACGGTTAGCTGTGTTGCTCATTCCACGAATGCACGATCCTTACAAGTTGTACCTCGTTGTAAAGGTGACTAATCAGGCTTTCCAACGATATAAAATACAATACCAATTGGTATTATTAAAGGGGAGGAATAATCGACCGAAATAACGATTCCGAACTTTTTTTGAGGAGTTTATAACTTACGACTGAGCAACCAAACAGAACAGCGCTAAAATACGCAATTTCATTGTGAATGCTATGAATTCTAACAAAGCAGGCCACCACGAGCCACTACGGGAACGTCACGAACACAATAGTATCAATACATTACAGTTATTTGGCAGACGCGTT
This sequence comes from Ilyophis sp. 1 JC-2022, assembly GCA_022702515.1. Lineage (NCBI taxonomy): Eukaryota > Metazoa > Chordata > Actinopteri > Anguilliformes > Synaphobranchidae > Ilyophis > Ilyophis sp. 1 JC-2022. Next base: position 130,111,676 of record CM040406.1, on the reverse strand, counting down.
TATCCAAAGCGACGTACAATAAGTGCATATTGAAGGTCATAGACACAATCTACGAAGCTAAGTCACGAAAGCGCTACTTTCTCACAACGTAGAAGCTATCGCTAGTCATCAACCGAATACAGTCAGCTATACATTCTAAGCTATGAGATAGCTAAACCAAATAGAAAATAACAAATAAACGGAAAGAACGTACTATATAATTTGCCGTATACATGTAGTTATTCAAGGTGGAGTCTGAAAAAGTGTGTTTGCAAATATGTTCAGCATTATTAGCAGGCTAACAGTGGTCTATTACGACCGATGCAAATACAAAAATATAGCACGCAGTGGAAAAACGAATGTATATACTCAAAATATTACAAGCAGTAATACTTACATGTCGAGGAGGATATCTTCCCCATATTGATAGGCACCTCTTCCACAGAATCTATGCTACAGGGATTAGAAGATTCTCTGTTGTTGTCCTCTTCTGACCGACTTCGGGGGAAAAGTACTAAAAAGTCTCTTCAAAGTTGCGCGCCGTTTTATTGCGTAAGACCAACTGCGTCATACCAAACGCGTCAAACCAAATGCGTCATCTGCGCATGCCCGCGTAAAGTTGTCGTGATATAACAAGTATTGCAGTTACGCTCGCCCTTAAATAGTTAATCCAAGCTTTCAATTACACATGTAAATAACTTTTGGGAAGCTTGTCGTGCCTTCTATTGGATAAAACAATTGTCGATCAAACCAGAATAAAATTGAAAGCGTCACAGCAGTGCTATCAGGGAGGGGGGGTTACGCAGAGATAGTTTCGTTTGTCTAATAGTGTTCCAATGCGCTGTGTATTTTTCAAACGGATTGTCCAAGACAATAAATGACCACGGAATCTTGAAAGGGACATATCTACGCTTAAATCCACGGGAGGATTGCACACGAATTCCATATTTAATAGCAGATATTGATAGTAGAATGGCATTGTATGATTTCACTTGTTTATGTCGGTATTGATTGAGCAGCGATTTGCACCGCTGTATTTGCATACGGTCGGGCTATTGGTGGGTTTATCTGGTTGCTGGACGGAATTCTGATATGATATGATGAATACATATATTTATGAACTCCCAACATAGACGCTATTGCCCACTATGTCACGCATGGGTAGGTATAGGCTGGGTGGGGAGTGCTTGTTAAATGGACTTGCTACGGAAAGATAGTGACACTTAGAAACTACGCATTGGCCAGAAATCGTTGCGAATCGTCTACCAATAAAGTTAAAATACCGCGTTTGGGTTTTCCACTAATAGTTTGGCTGCAGGAGCAACGCGTGTCTCAGTTGCGTAAAACTGTCTCGCAGGCGAGAAAAAATAGACTATCTGCACTAAGTAGTTAAATATAATCTAAACATAATGTCTGGGCACTTTATGATGTGCAATTTTGAGTTTTGCCTGTATGGCTGTTAAAGTACAATGAAGCAAGGGGGCTGAATACTTAAGGAATTGATTGTTTTCAGTTTTATATTTATAAATAATTTGGAACAAATGCAAGTTTTTTTTCTTCCACATTGACATCGTAGAGTTGTTTGCATTGAAAACCAGCAAAAATATGAAAAAGTCTAAGGGGGCTGAATACTTTTTCAACCAACTGTATGTTCTTAAAGGGGAATATCATCCATTTTCAGCATTGAAATGGTCAAAACTATATCCCTGGTTGTTTTAAGGTCCATAGAACACATCCCTACTCTCCCCAGAGCAGGCAGGCCTATACTATCGTAAACCACCGAAATTTACTTTTGTAGAGATTTTCTCTCCCTACCTCACTCTTCATCCACCAAAAGTGCAGGGGGTTATGATGTATTTAAGTGGCCAACTTGGGAGGATTGTGCGTGATGTTTGCTGTGACAATGGTCCTGTTAGTTACAGTAAAGGTGTTCGAATGGTCTGCGGCAAAAAACATGGATGCCTGCAGAAAGCTGATGCTTGGTTGGCTGGCCTCTGATCAGCATTTGCAGTTCCAAATGTTTTAAATAGCGTATGCAAAAACGATTGAAGATTAAAACAAATGCAGAAGGTGAAAGACTACTGTGGCAAAGTCGAGTGCCACCTCTCGGGAAAGAACTGAAGACACACAGAATATTCGTTAACCACACCGTGGGTTTTTATTTGTTTTAACTTTGTCTTTTTCGGCTCTGGCTTTCCGGAGCGTTTCCTTCTCCGTTCACAGCCAGCCTGGATTGTCCGCCCGCCTCTCCCTTTTCAAGCCCCGGCTCACTGTCACAGCAATCAGAAACAATTAAACCATTATTCAATTACGGTTCCCCGTGATACTGATTAACTTATGACAGCTGTGGCTCCGGGTCCGAGAGCCGCTCAGCTCTCCCTCTCTCTGCAAGCAGAGGCTAACCACGCCCACCCTGCCACATACCCCCACCGCCCAACTTAGGCCGGGGAGCCATCCGGCCGATGACTAACCCCCCCCCTTAGCGGCGAGAGAGGAAGTCCGCCACCACCATCTGCGGCCCCGGCCTATGGATCACCTTAAAATTTAACGGCTGTAATGCCAGATACCAACGGGTGATCCGCGCGTTGGCATCTTTCATGCGGTGGAGCCACTGGAGGGGGGCGTGGTCCGACCAGAGGGTGAATGAGCGGCCCAGCAGGTAATACCGGAGGGACCCGACCGCCCACCGGATGGCGAGGCATTCTTTTTCGATGGTGCTGTACTTCGCCTCCCGCTGTGACAGCTTGCGGCTTATGTACAGCACCGGGCGATCGACTCCCTCCACCTGCTGGGTCAACACGGCCCCCAGCCCTCTGTCCGACGCGTCTGTCTGCAGGGTGAACGGGAGAGAAAAGTTAGGTGTGAACAACAGCGGCTCCCCACAAAGTGCTTCTTTCACTCGCTCAAACGCCCTCCAGCACGGCTCCGTCCACTGGACCGGCTCTGAGGCACCTTTCTGAGTTAAATCAGTCAAGGGGCTGGTCAGCTCCGAAAACGCAGGAATAAACCTCCTATAGTAACCGGCCAACCCCAAGAACCTCCTCACCTCTTTTTTTGTCTTGGGCCGGGGACAGGTCGCAATCGCCGCGGTTATGTCCACTAGAGGCCGCACCTGTCCACTTCCCAAGTGGTACCCCAAATACCGTACCTCCGCTCTGCCAATTGCACACTTCCTCGGGTTAGCCGTGAGCCCCGCCCGCCTCAGAGACTCGAGCACCGCCCCCACATGCCGCACATGCTGCGCCCAGTTCTCACTGTGGATGATAACATCATCAATATAGGCTGCAGCATATGCAACATGTGGATGCAGCACCCTATCCATAAGGCGCTGGAACGTGGCTGGAGCCCCGAATAGCCCGAACGGAAGTGTACGAAATTGGTACAAACCGTCCGGAGCGGAGAAAGCCGATTTTTCCTTAGACTCTGGCGACAAGGGAATCTGCCAGTAGCCCTTAGTCAAATCCAGTGTCGAGAAAAAACGAGCCGTGCCCAGCCGATCCAAGAGTTCATCGACCCTAGGCATAGGATAGGCATCAAACTGTGAAACCTCATTCACCTTTCTGTAATCCACACAGAACCGGATAGCCCCATCTGGTTTCCCTACCAGGACAATGGGGCTACTCCAGGCACTGTGTGACTCCTCTATTACGCCCATCTCCAGCATGGCCTTTATTTCTGCCTGCACCAATTTTTTGTTTTGTTCTGGCAGCCGATAAGGACGGGAACGTACCGTCACTCCCGGGGGGGTTTCAATGTGGTGGTGTATGAGATTTGTGCGTCCGGGTAGGGGAGAAAACACATCCGCAAACTGCTTTTGCAATAGAGCAAGGTCTGCCTGCTGGTTTGGCGAGAGATGGCTATCAGAAAGGGGCTGGGTCTGATTGGGTGAATTTGGTACCTCCGGCCCCAGCTCATCTTTCTCCTTATCTACCGTCACCAGCGAGACAGCCACCACCTCCTTCCAGGCTTTTAATAGATTTAGATGGTAGATTTGTTTAGCTCCTTCTCTATCCGACCGCACCACCTCGTAGTCTACCTCCCCTATTCGTCGTGTGACCACAAAGGGCCCTTGCCACTTGGCGAGTAATTTTGTGCTGGATGTGGGAAGTAATACGAGTACTTTATCTCCCGGTGAGAATTGTCTGAGTTTTGTCCCTTTATTATAGTGCGCTTGCTGCCGTTCCTGGGCCTTGAGCAAATTCTCCCGTGATACCCTACCCAGTGTATGGAGTTTTGCTCGCAGGTCCATGACGTACTGTATCTCATTTTTACTGGAGCTTGGACCTTCCTCCCAGTTTTCTTTAACTAGGTCCAAAACTCCCCTGGGTTTTCTACCGAATATTAATTCAAAGGGAGAAAATCCCATGGAGGCCTGGGGAACCTCCCGCACTGCAAATAATAAAGGGACTAACCATTTATCCCAATTTCGACTATCATCGTGAACGAACTTCCGAATCATCGACTTCAAAGTCCTATTAAATCGCTCAACGAGCCCATCCGTTTGGGGGTGGTACACGCTGGTTTTAATCGACTGAATGCCCAATAACGCGTACAGTTCGTTTAATGTCCGTGACATGAATGATGTGCCCTGGTCCGTCAGAATCTCTTTCGGGATTCCGACGCGGGAGTTTATTTGAAACAGTGCCTGCGCAACACTCTTAGTGGAGATATTGCGCAGTGGAACTGCTTCGGGATACCGGGTCGCATAATCCACCAGAACTAGTACGAATCGGTATCCCTGAGTGCTCCGTTCAAATGGCCCGATGAGGTCCATAGCCACTCTATCAAATGGGACCTCTATTAATGGAAGTGGCTGCAACGGCGCTTTTTGGGTGGCCGGGGCATTCACTAATTGACATTCCGGGCAGGCCGCACACCACCGACGTACGTCGGCCCAGATGCCCGGCCAATAAAATCGGGCCATTATACGGTTGAGTGTTTTGTCATATCCCAAGTGCCCCGCCATGGGGTTATAATGAGCCGCCTGGAAAACCATTTCCCGGCGGCTTTTAGGTACCAACAACTGGGTATTTTCTTCTCCTGTTTGAGCGTCCCGACACACTCGATATAACCTATCTCTAATAACAGAGAAATACGGGTGAGTGAGAGCTGTCTCCGGACGCACTTGCTGACCATAAATACGCATCACTTGGTCGTAAGCAAAGCGTAAGGTGTCATCTCGAGACTGTTCGAGTGGGAAATCCTCCGTGGGGTGAAAAACCGGAACCAGGGGAGTCTCCCCTCGAGGCTCCCCAGGCTCCGCCCCCCCCTCGACCGTGTCGGTTGACCCTGCGTCATCGCCGTCAACAGCACACACCTCCCCGGGCCCTACCTGTCGGGATTGCACCTCCCACCGCTTCCCTGACACTTTACAAAACCCCGCCCAATCAATGCCCAAAATCAGGGGGTGCGACAGCCGGGAGCTAACCGCAGCTTTGACAATATAAATTCTCCGTTGAAATAAAATTTTTACAGGCACTACCGGATATTTGTGCACATCACCGTGCACGCACTTAATCGATACCCAGGGTGCCTTCACCAATGCCTCTGGCCGAACCAGGCTTTGTCGAATCATGGACTGCATCGCCCCTGAATCCAACAACGCCCGGTGTTCACTCCCTTGCACCCTTACCGGGATGCAGTACGCTCCCTCTGGATCGTGAGCAGGAGCTGGCGGACCGACAACCCGGACCACCTGCCCCACCTCCATAATTGGACAGTCGCGGCGCAGGTGGCCGAGCTGCCCGCATCGCCAACAACCCGGTCCGACCGTCTGAGGAGCCCTATGTGGGTCGGACCCTCCCGCCACCGAGCCTGGGCCTGGAGAGGGAGAGAAAAAGGAGGGGGGGTTAATTCGGGGATAGGTTGTAGCAGGGTCGCGGGAAAGGGAAGAAGGGACCGTGCGAGGCGGGGGCCTCCTCCTAGAAGCCGGTTCCGGCGGCTTTTGCGGCGGGCTGCTGGGTAACACGGCCAGATGGTCTTCGGCCAGGATAACTGCCAGCTCCAGGTTAGTGGGTCGGTGGCAGCGCACCCAGTTGGCGGTCGCCTCTGGCAGCCCGCCCACAAACTTCTCCAGCACGACCTGCTCCACCACCCCCGCGGCGGACCGGATTTCTGGCTGCAGCCATCGTCGGGCCATGTCAGTGAGCTGCTGGGCGAACGCAAAGGGGCGGTCCCCCGGAACCAGGGAGGCTTCCCGGAACCGGCGCCTTTGGTCTTCTGGGCTATAGCCCAGACGATCCAGGATTGCCCTCCTGACGGTGTTGTAGTCCGCCCGGGCTGCGGCCGGCAGCCCATGTGCCGCCTGCTGGGCTTCCCCCGTTAAAAGGGGCAGGAGGCGGACTACCCACTCCTCGCTGGGCCACTGACACGCCTCCGCGGCCACCTCGAAGCTGTCCAGGAAGGCCTGGGCGTCATCGTCGGCCGTCATTTTTGGCAGCTGGATCTTTATGGGGGCTCGGACGTGCGGATCCCAGGACCCTGCCCCCCTGCCGACGGCTAGCTGTCGCAGCGTCTCCGTCTGGAGGGTAGCCTGCAGCCGCAGAGCCTCCATCTGCTCTTGATGCACCGCCGCTTGCCGCTCCTGCATCTGGGTCATGGCTTCCAGCATGCGCGCGAGCGCTACTACTGGCTGCCCCGCTTCTGTTCGCTCTTGGCTGGTCTCCATTTTTTTTAAATTATTCTATCTGTGTCTGTCTCTCCAAACTTTCCCCCCGTACGGGCCACCACTGTGGGGGAGGAATAATCGACCGAAATAACGTTTCCAAACTTTTTTTGAGGAGTTTCTTTTATGCCTCGATTTGCCGTGAAGCTAGAACATTGGTAGTGTTTTCCGATATTATTGTATTGTATTGTAATTTCTTTGTGCATAATGTACTCTATGGGGTATTAGTATATCCATGGGTGATGCTTTTCACTTAGGGAATGGAAAATATGTATTCAAATGTACTGTGTCCAGATGTGTGCAAGATGAATGTAAAATAAATAAATAAAATAAATAAGCAACAGTTGTGAAACACACTACAGAGTAATGCCATCCTAGAGCACGCAACAAAATATAACATAATGTAGCATACAGAAGAAAGTGTTTACTGAAGTACAAGAGTGAATGATTTCATATTTAGCTGTGTGTACCACAGTGTTATAATGCTTCTGCATTATGTAATTTGTTCCTATAACATGCTTGACCCTCCACCTCTGCCACTCCAGCAGTGCCCTCTACTGTTCAGAGTGAAGCCACTGCAGGACCAGATCCTTCCAGCATACTGAAGACCGTGCCATTGATGAGTGCATGTTGCCCACGAAGGCACCGCACAGGATGAAGCAGTATATGAAGGATAATGGTGAAAAAATGGCACACTTGGCATCAAACACTGAACTGAAACTGTGCAATATCAATGTTTTCATCCATTAAGTGATCGTAAGGTAAAATGTATATGCTTTATAAAGGACAAAAGGCTTTTTAATAATTTCTCGGAGAGGTTTTGGGTAGGTTATTGGACACCTAGATATCCACCCCCCTGTACTGATCCAAAATAATTCCCACATGAAAATGATAAAAAGGTGAGTTAAATGAGTCAAAACGGTTGATTTGCACTGAAATGTATGATTAGTTTAAGATTTACAGCTATTCACATTTTAGCCAATTTGGATAGGTTTGGAGACCCTGGGTACATCAGGCTACACTGCTTACATTTCGTGTCATAGATCTTTAGTAGTTCTGTATATCACCCTGCGATTATTGAATGCTTGTGGACAAGGAGTTTATGATCCAGGAAATGTGTAGTTTTACCTGTTTCACTTATGTACCTCTCAGTATTTTGAAGAAATATATATTTTGTAGCATTTTTAGCAAAGTTTTGCTTGCATTTCCGGCACTTTATTTTGACCTTAAATTATGAAAATAAACAAATCTAAGTTTGTACAAAAAATGGTACACCGGTTTTGTTTCATTTAAGCCATTTACCAAGTTTATGTGATGCTCACACCTGGAGTTATAAAGCCTTAAACAGAGTACCCCCATGATTTACCAAATATGCCATCTGCACTAAGGGGTTACAGGCATACTCAAGTTTGTTAGAACATAATGTTGTATAGCTACCTGGCACCGATATTGGTCATAATATGCACTCCCGGTTTCGGATGTCATAATTTTCTATATCGGCATAATCTGCGTTGTTTGCATTTGTTTATGTGCTAAAAGTGTACTTTTGAGACCTACAGTCAAGCCAGAAAGTCTGAACACCCCTTTCACCGTTTCCACGTTTTATTACATTACAGACATATTCTACAATAGATTGAGTTCATTGAGCTCAAAATTCTACACAAAATCTGCAGCTAGCTAGCAAGCTAAATTCATATAGCTAACACATCGCTTATGATTCCGAATATAATACAGAATACAACAGTACAACCTCAAACTAAATACAAATGCTTTCAATGCACTGACGCATACAAGAGCTTAGTATACTAGCTATTAATCTGTCTTAATTAACGTGAAAAAATCTAATTTAACGTAGCGTTACATGACTTGCCACTCACTCAAGTTAATCAAAATTGAGGTTAACGTTAGGTTAGCTAATTTAGCACATTCTCAACAACTGAGGAATCGATGTTTACCACAATGGTTGTGACGGAAATAACGCATACAACTTGTAGATTAAAATAGAGAATAAAGAAATGACCTAAAATGTTGTTTCAGTGTTAGCCTACCTGCTATTATCCATCGACCTTAAGTTAATGAAGCTTGACTAGCTGTGATGATCGCCATTCTCTAATCATCAATGATCTCTGCCGTTAATTTAGTCTAACGCCGATATAACATCGCGCCTCGTTGCAAAAGGGACTGTCTACAAATTACAAGAGACTACAGGGCTGCAAGAAATACGCTAAATATTTATTTGATTTAGAACTAACTTGCTCTGAATCAGAACCTACTTTTACTAAATTAGCATCAGTGAAAATTACGAAATGCAAACTCAAATGAATTAACGTCATTTTTATCATAACAGTTCCAGTAAAATCTGTCCACAATAAAAGAAAAACAGCAACTACATACCTTGTTCCTTATAGTCGGTTCCCGCCGATTTTGATGTTCTTACTGGCCTGTGCAGTTGTTGTAGAATTTGAATTTACAGTGGCATTTACAGCAAAGAAGTCTGTTTACAGCAGGGGCCAAAGTTTTCCCATGGTGCATTGCAATTCACAGTATAATTACAATAAAATATAAATACAGCACTTTGTTGTATGATATTACTGTAAAATTACTGCAATTGCTAACAGTGTGTGACAAACACTAAACATGAAACGTGGCATAAACATGACAGAAACGTAACAGCTATACTTCAAAATGACAAGCATTTAAAATACATTCTGTCCGAGAAATGAGCACTGGAAGATATTAGCTAAATCCACATTTCCATTTCATATTTCTATGAGATTGCGCATGCGAACGCCCAGAAAATTCCGCCCCGAGCGGAAAAATCCGCTCCACGTCCGCGAGCCGTCCGCCCGCCAGCCGTGCGCGCGCGGCCGGTGAGGACCACGGCAATTTGTTAACATGGGAGCGGAAGTGAAGCGCACCAGTGCACGTGTGCGTGCGCTTGCGCTTGCGCGTCTGGTGGGGATGGGGCGGAAGGGTACCCACCAGACGCGCAAGAGCACAGACGCTTTTTGCTTTTTCGGAGCGCATTCCGTGAACGACAGAGACGCGATGTACAAACAAACAATCTACATTCCGGATTTGTGAGCTTCGCTAAATAATGGTTAAGTAAATACTGCTATTACATATGTCTTACTGCTTAAAAGCTAAATTTAGCAATGTAAAGCTAAATGTAGCAAACAAGACAATGCCTCCTTTATAAAGTTCGCTTTTATTTATTTGGGACAGTAATCAACATGTTCTAAACATTTAATTATATCAGAATTAGCAGCTATTCTGTAGTACCTTAAATCGATACAGTGATATCAGTACAATAAAAACAGAATAGAATATAGAATAGAATAATGTTTATTTCCCTTTCGGGAAGTAAGCATAGTCTTCATTAATGGAACAAATATGTATCCTATAATAAAGAAAAAGCATTATAAAAACGGTAATAACTGGTTATATGTAAAATGTATGACTTGATATAACTTCATTCATCCCACAATGGTCATTGTCTCTGTTCCCTTTTTTATTAGAGCCTATATTAAAATATAATATGTATTAAAATAATGAATAACAATAGTAAAACTATTAGTAGGTTGAAAAACATTAATATGTGGTCATATGATGCAGATATTGTGCATATACAATGTATTTCTATGAGATTGCGCTTGCGAACGCCCAGAAAATTCCGCCCCGAGCGGAAAACTCAGCTCCACGTCCGCGAGCCGTCCGCCCGCCAGCCGTGCACGCGCGGCCGGTGAGAACCACGGCAATTCGTTAACATAGGAGCGGAAGTGAAGCGCACCAGTGCGCGTGTGCGTGCGCTTGCGCGTCTGGTGGGGAACGGGCGTAAAGCTGCAGTAGGCAAGTTTGAAAATATCCAAGGCAAAAAGACTTCCCCGTTTTACACTCCTTCCTACTATCTTTCTCCTAAGCCCCTCCCACCAAATTATGCTCCAGTGCACGCGCGGAGACGGGCAGACCGAGATGGGTTTATTCTACCGGGAGGATCTTTTGCTTGTAGATAGTTGCCCTGATTGGTAGCTACATAGCTTGCCCTGGTTGGTTGGTTTTTGGAAGACCAGCTTGCGATTTTTTGACAGCCTAGTACAGAGCCCAGGACACTCACAGAAACCGGATTTTTTCTCAGAACACTTCATTTATTGATAGCTGCTGGAATGTAATGAGCAAATTGAGTAATTTTGCCAAAATTTTATCGAATAAATCTTGCCTACTGCACCTTTAAATCCTGTTAATTTCACTATGCTTTTTGTGATGAATTGCCTACTTTTCCGCCTTCATTTAGCTTTTAGGTAGCCTATTAAAACATGGCTATTGTCATGTCATAGTTGAACAATTAATTGTAATTGTTTTGGTCGCAAAAAGTATGGATCTATATCCCCGGGCCATCGCTAAAAAACTACTTTGTGCACCCCTGATCTGAAGGACAGAACACTGCTTAGTTATACAAATATGTTTAAAATGATGTAAAAATCCAGCTATTGTAAGACATATTTCTCGCCTCATTTTCATTCGTAGAAAGATTGCGGTCTCATTTATTGATTAAACTAAAAAATGTAGCCTAGTTGTAAGCTTCTCCATATGACGCCGTCTCATCTGCCATCACACAATCCAAGTCTGTTCTCGTCAATGTTGCCAGAAGCCTGAATTAATTCCCCTCTGCCAAAAAAATTCAGAAATCCCCCATCTTCAATTGACTCCCATACAATTTTCTCACAACTCGTCCCCCATTCTTTTAAAATCCACCATTGACTCCTTTTAAATGACACCATTTAAAAACAATCCCATACATTTAGGGGTAGATCCCTCAGTCTGGCAACCCTGTGTTGGGCAGATGCACCCTCCAGTTCTTGGAACAGAACTTGGCCGTTAAATATTACGTTTCACAAGTCCGCAAGTACCATATAGACCGTGGCAAGTAGCCTACAGACAAGTACAGAAAATAATTGAGAAACACCCATAGTAAATTGGTCGTTAATGTGACGGTATTTGCAACCACAAAAGAGTCGCAAACTCGCAATATAGGTAATTTTTTTGCGCTGCGACTGTCCAGTAAATCCGGCCCTAAGTGTTTTATTTAAGTGGGGCCAAAGTTGTAAGAGAATTTGGCGCCCCCCACAGACAGGCGCAGTGCAATCTTCTCATGAAAACAGTCGTTATGTGGTCGCTACACTTGTGTGGTGCTGCTGAGCCTCGTGATGCAGACGTCGGGGAGCCAGAGATACTCAATTTCCCTCGACGGCTCAGCATTTCGCCCTGAACAATTAATTGTGCTCACATTCACTTTGACCTTTAACGTTACGTCTTGAAGAGAAGGGTATGTAATATTATTTATTTTAATTTCACTTTTTGTTTTGTCGTGTTTAATTTGCTTGTGCATATATTTACTTCACTTCATCTCTTGAAAGACGGTGAGTGTTTATTTGCTCTGTTGCGGAGGGGGTCCGCCACACAGCGTTGGTTTCCTGCGTCGTGCGGCTGACAAAAGTGTCGAGGCCTTGGGCTTTCGTCTAACTTTAGCCTCGCGGTTTGGATGAAAATATCAGGCCATGTTTCGGTGGATTTTGGTAAATATGTTTAACGAGTTTAATCTTAGTAAAAGAGATAATGTTTTCATGTAATTAGGACTAATTGTTTTCAATTATTTTGTGAGCAAATTATTGTTGTTTTATCTCCGGCTAGCTAGTTACTTTAGCCAGCTAACTTACGTTAACGTTACTGTTTGTGTGTGTGGTCGCGATAAATCCAGATGGCTGGTTAGCTTGCTGGCTAACGTGAGGAATACGTCTGGATATCCAGCCCAGCTTCGCGAATTAGCTAGATATTTATATTCCTCTGAGGCATTTTTTTGGCGAGAATGGCTAGCAAGACAATATGAAATATAACGTTCATCACATCTTGTGCTAATAATAGTTAAGTGTAAGGGGAAATTACATTAACGTTCACTTAGCTAACGTTAGTGCTAAGTTAGCTAATTGAATTGTTTAAATTGTCGACATTTAGCTAGCTAGCTAATGTTAGGCCACGTTAGTGAAGTTACTCTGGCTAGCTAGCTAACGTTATGCGTTCACAAATTTACGTGAGCTAACGTATGTTTGTTTTAAAACCTAGCGTTAACCATATTGTCGTTGTAAACGATCATTTTCGTGAAGTATTCATTAATTTCTTAAAGTGGTGTAACACTAAGTACTAACTGTTTAGCCATTGAGCTCACTTGCTAATTAGACATGGCGATAGTTAATGGGATAACGTTAGTTCGCATGTTTTAGACAAGTCCGCTGAGCTTCTCACCACAAATTATGTGATAAATATTAAGCCCTCCTGTCTCGAGTAGCTACGCGTAGCTCAATCGCTATTAGCCGTTAGCCAAATAACATTGATTTGATGGGGGCTTACAGACACCCCCTGACAGCTACTTAACAAAGACACTATAAACCAAACTTAAATAAAAACTTCATATATTTATTTGCTTGCGTAAATGCATATATTGTAATCAAAACGGGTCAATATAGCCAAAAAACGGTAGTTTTGGACCACTTGCCTTATCAATGGAAAAGATACGTTGCGTACTTATTCTTGCTGGAAGCATTTACGGCAGTGCTACTTCTCAGGGTTGCCTGGCGACAGCCTTGGCATCACCTTGATGTGAGCAAAACTGTAACGTTATATGACTTTACTATACTGGTGTTAAATAACTACAGGTAGGCTATAATGCTACGCACTCGTATCTCCCCGGGGTGCAAGAACTAATAGCGTCTGGTTAGCTGCCGTATAGTTTTCATTAAAACTCCAGACCAGTTATGGTTAGGCTAGTATCATTAAAAATTGATGTAAACACACCTCTGAAACCTAAGGCTCTGCAGTAACTTAGTAACTTCGATGAGGAAGAATTTATAATACCAAGGAGGAAAACCATGAGAGAAAGAACTCATCTGAAACTAAATGCCGTCCCACACCTTATATCAGCATCCAAAGAGCGAAAGTTATGGACGTCGGCTAACGTTACTTACTGTTTTTTCCAGTCGCAGCAAATAACAACGGACAACTGTAGCTAGCGAAAACTCTCTACATTCACTCAATTAATTCCTAAACACATTTCAAAATCAGCTTCTAACAAAAAACATCGATTCATATAAAAAACGAGTCCTGTTAACTTATTTTATTTAGCATATTTGAAGTTGTTAGTCAAATAAACCACAATGCAGAGTAAAAGAACGAATCTCAGTTCGAGAAAGAGGGGAGTGCCTGTTTACATTGTAAATCTAACAAAAACTAAGTAAGCTAACAGAATTACACTCAAAACACACTGGTGCACCACCAATTGTCATCCACTGCTTGTTGGGTAACACTTTTGCCTTGTCTCACTCTCAGCTGATAATACAGCATCAGCGAGTCGCACTCCCTCTTTCTACCCTCGCATTATCGTCCGTATGTTCGGGTTCAAACTGTAACCCTGAACACCACTTGGAAAAGTAAAGTAATCTTCAGTCCATTACTGCTACAAGACGTATTCAAATACAGTACACACAAAATTTGATCACTAGCTAGCTAGTGTCAACGTTGTTTATAAAGATGACGCTATCCATTCCCAAGCAACTGCTGGTATAGTCAGCTGTGGTGCAACCGGTAGTTGTAAACTAGGTGTTGTGAAGTAAAGTTGCGTTGCTAAGGCAAGTGGTCGAAAACAATCTAATAATAGTTTTTTGGCTATATTGACACGTTTTGATTACAAGGTATGCATTTATTCAAGCAAATAAACATATGATGAAGTGTTTATTTAAGTTTGGTTTATTAATAGTGTCTTTGTTAAGTATCTGTCAGGGGGTGTCTGTAAGCCTCAATTAAATCAATATTATTTGGGGAACAAATCTAATGGCAAACAGAGATTGAGCTACGCGTTGCTACTCGAGACAGGAGGGCTTGAGCCACATATGTTCCCCAATTTATCACATAATTCGTGGTGAGTAGCTCAGCGGACCTGGGTCTAAAAAATGCGAACTATCGTTTTAACGTTAGGATACGTATTCAACTAGGTGGTTTGCTAGTTACCTAGCTAAGTTACCTAACGTTACCTTGAGTTGCGTGTTAATCACGTAACTTCGCCTAACGATACTTGAGGTAACGTTTGTTAGTTGACAAAATTCCCTAAAATTAGGCTCACCTGGTTATAATATTGTTGGCTTGCCAACATTTCCAAACTTTCCGTCCACTCTTTGGAACTAACGTTAGTTGTCTAGCTAGATCGAATACGTCGTTATTGTTCGTTAGCTGCAGTTTTTGGCCCCAACGCAAATGATAAATAACTTTGAACAATGACAGTGAGATTCAGGTCGTGACTAAAACTTCCTCTTAACTTCCACGTTTGTCCTATCTAAGGACTTGAGTGTGCGGTCGCTGTCGGTGGCTACATTTTCATAGGTACTGCATTATGTTCACCTCGCTAGCAATGAAGTCTGATAGCCAACCTAAAACTATAGTCAATCATTTCTTTCAACAAACTACCCTCTGCATTATTGACATTTCTCATTTAAATCGTAGATTCTGTTTTAAGTATACTGATACAGGAACAAAGAGGAATCACAGTATCAGTATACTTAAAACAGAATCTACGATTTAAATGAGAACTGTCAATAATGCAGAGGGTAGTTTGTTGAAAGAAATGATTGACTACAGTTCTTCACAGTGGCAGGGATTGTATTCCCAACATTACATTTGTGGCCTTACACATTTAAGATTGTGAACAGCTGGATTAGTCCTGTATACAGTGCCGCTGTTAGGAATCCCATGTGCCCCCCCCAAATCACCCACCACAGAAAAATAAATAAATAAATGCTCACCCCATCATCATCATAAACAATATAAGCTGCCTAAATATAAGAAATAATAAATATATACAAAGTGCCAAACACATTTCCAATAGGGTGTTCAAGATGTTTTAAATGAAAATGGTTCTGCATGATTCTGAAATTTTAAAGCCTAGCTTACTTGTTGCTTACCGGAAGAGCGCATTTCCTGTAGCCTATTTACAGTAAAAAACAATGTATTGAACTTTAATTGTGCATTTCAAAGGCGTTCATTTAGTCGTGAACTCTTTTCTTATAGCATACTCGAAATCCATTTCTGGCTCACTGGCTATCAAATCAAAATCAAATCAATATTTATTTATATAGCGCATTTCACAACTAGTTGTCACAATGCGCTTCACAGAAAAACCCAGCCTAAACTAAACCCCCACAAGAGCAAGCCAGAGGCAACAGTGGCAAGGAAAAACTCCCTGTTGTAACTAGGAAGAAACCAGACTCAAGGGGGGAACCCATCCTCCTCTGGTCGGCTCAGGGTCTAGATCTTAATGACCAGCATGGTCAAACCGCCAATGTCCAGGATAATAGAATTTGCAGCAGCTAGATGACAGTCCAGAGCTAAGCTAGCTCTTGCCTCTATCATCAACTCAGACTGTTGGTAAGATACTGATATTTAGCCATTGTTGTTTTCTCAACTTTTTGTAACTCACCGTTTGTGTGCACCAGACTTCGACATTTTGCCTAACCAATGGGAAATGATTCTATCACCGCCGCCGCGTTAACACTGTTGATGTACGTTTTAAAATCAGTTTACATGTAGGGCTGCCAACCGTGATCAATTTGCATAATAGTTTGCTTCCACGATCAGTGTTTTATTTTCAAGTTTTGTGCTTTCCCATTGCATATAATTTTTTATAAATAAATTCAAGTGTCTTTGTACATGAATGATCTGCTTCCACATAGGGATGTTGATAACGTCCATTCTGTGTATGCATGCATTTTTAATTTGGGGTTTTGGGTTGGGTATTATGTGGGTCATAACTGTAGAACGTTTCAGCATTTCTAATTGTTAATTAACCGAATAATGATGTCGGCTAGCCGGTTGCAAAACTATCCGTTATCAACATCCCTACTTCCACTGCATCGTGTTGCATGGCCGAAAGGAAAAACCTGATTATTCTTGCACATGAGAAGGCCATTAAACAGAAGACTGATGTAAGCTCTGAGGCCATCAGAGCTTACAGTGTGCGTAATCATCTAATTATTTTGTATCATTACCTGAAGCAATACAGGACAATTCATCTTAACATAACGTTAGTTTGTCTTTAAAATAGCCGAATAACAGTTTTGGCAGAGATGTACATGCAACTAGGGATGTTCCTAACAACTAATTTCCCTGACGTTTAAACGGAAGTTTCAACTTAGACTAGTCGACTAGTCTAAAAGTAAGAAAACACTCAGAAAACAGTCAAAATTGAGCACAATTTAATCTATAAGGTTAAACATTGTCAGAAAGAATATTGTGTATATTATAAGAGCCATTTGAAACCGTTAATCACATTCTTCAATAACCAAATCGTATTTTAAATGCCGCTGAAATGTGTGGCACTTTGCGCCTTGCATTATGAACATTGCACATTACCCTACAAAACATGACAACAACTCACTAAATAAAAGTTAACAAATAACATTTATTGAAAACAATATTCAACGTAACAAAACATTTTTAGGAGACGTGCCTGATTATTACAACGGCATTTTCATTGGGTGAACGCGATCGCATAGCAAATACAGTAAAAAATAATAATCGGTCATCAGAAAAGCTACCAATAATAGGAACACAAAAAAAGAACAATTAGGCCGACTGATCGACGTGACATTAGATTAGTTTTATTGGGCTATTCAACAACGCGATAGGCCTACTTACTCTTTCCACCTCGCTGGTTTAACTTGCAGGGCGAACAGGCTAATGCGTTTTGTTTTTTTCCTTCGTTTTTTTAATTTTTATTTTTAATCCGACGTTAGTTATCCAACATTAGTAACGGATGCTCGTTTTTTTATAAAGCAACGTTTGACCAGCAAAACATGACATTTCAGCGCAAATTGTCAATATGTAATTTAAATGTGTACATTAATAAAATAATAAGTTTAACCGACTAGTATTTCTGGTGCCGACTAGCGAGGGTAGCAACGTTTAATCGTCTAGTCGACTAAACGCGCACATCCCTACTGTGTATCATCTTTCTGTGTACGTAAATATCTCATGTTACAACGTGGACACCTGCGGCTTATAGACAAGTGCGGCCTATATATGTACAAAACCGACTAAACGCGCACATCCCTACATGCAACACAGAAGACATTTTAAGATAACTTGCATATCTTTAGGCAATATCTATAACTTATTTATACAACCGCAAATAGGACATTAAGAAGCATGGTTTATCAGCTAAAAATCTATAATTATATACAGAGTTTTTTTTTGTAAAATGCGACTAAAATGGAAGGATGTCAATCCGAAGCAATGCTGTTATTTTAACGACAGTTAGTTCGTCTTTAAAATAGCCAGATACTTCACTGAAAAAAGGCAGAGATTCAAATCTACCAACACAACAGATGAAGTGATCGTTTTTACATAACTGAGCTACATTGGCTAAAGAAGTTATAAGTTATCGCAAATAGCTACGTTAACAACAGAAGCATGGTTTATCAGCTAAAAACCAATTCTTAGGCCTATATATGGAGTTGTTTTTGGTAAAATGCAACAAAAATAATTCTGTTAGCCAAGTTAAACAGCTAGCTATAGGCTATCTGTCATTGATGTGGTGCTAGCCAGCTACATTGTGTAAAAAGAAAAACTTAAAACTGAAAGAGCCTGACAAAGATGTTTACCAGGGAGGAGTAGCATAACATACTAGCAATTTGTGAGGCAATGATGACAATTTTGTAATGGTCTAACAAGCAAGTACAGCAGCACTGTTTATTCCATTCCAAAAATAATATTCAAATTTCTCAATAACGCAATGCAGCTCCAATATATTCTATGTGCAAAGTCATGTCACGTGTGCAAAAATTGTTTAGTGGGCTGATTGAAGTATTTATTAAAGAAATTATGCCTGAAACAAAAGGTCTTAAGACGTAGCCTTTTGCATGCTTTATCCGGAATGTTTCTGCTTTTATTCCCACTTGAGCCGTACCTACACATGAGGCCGACACGGAAGATTTCTGGAACGTTTACCGGTTAAGATGCATGTGTGAAAAGGGCTATTGGGAGGGGGCAGGGTGTGGCAGAGCCAGAGCGGGGATTTTCGTGCCACTCGCCTTCGAACGTAGTAGTAAATATTTTTATGAATTCATTTTAAATTCCAAATGCATATGATCAGTAGCACAATCACCCCGCCATTTGGTGTTACAAAGGTGATTAAAACAAATTTCACAGCAATTTAGTTTTCTTTCTCATTTAATGTATTTTGATGTTGGATCAATAGAAAATAATGAAATATAGTCATTTTAGATGCTGTAAGCTACATTATGTAGTTACAAAATTGTAAGCGCACATGGACGTGACTTAGATCACGCAATTACGAAACCTACTTATTATGCAATAAAAATGCCCTGAAATTATGTTGAATATCAAAGGCGCAATACTACAACATGTGAGCAGTAACGCTTGTTTATGTAATGCGTTACATGCATAATTAGACACTTTTACTTTTTTTCTTGGTTTTCTCTTGAGGTTAATATAATTTTGTTTGTTTCAGTAGAAAGAGTATCTATTTATAGGTTATATGAACGAATTTCAAAGCATTCTATTGCGTAACGTACGAGATATTAAATGAAGAATGAACTACTCTAGCAAATGGAGGGGTGATTGTGCTACACATCATATCAGATATCAGACTCTGAATGTTGGCAAAATACAGCTATTTTGTGGGGTCAATACAGTGGTTTTAAAATACTGGATTGATTAAAAACTGGAAATGGCTGTTTTAGGTGTTTGAAAAGTAAAAAGTGCTTCCCCCTCAGGAGCACCCCCCTACATGCTGTGGAGCACCACCTTGTAAGAAAATCCTGGTGAGAGCACTGTTTCTGTTTCTGAAATGGGAAACAAAAAAAAGTAAAAGTAGCCTACACGGATCCTGCTGGTCAAACAGATAGGCGATTGAATTTAGTTTACATTCGATGTGCGCAAAAGCCATGACATTCACATGCAAATGCAAAAGGCCACTGTTCATTTGTTTTCATTTGCAAGTTAATGTTTGCACTTTATCTGACATTTTGAAAATGTTAATGCAAATCCATTTCACATTAAATTTCTCGCCCTCTACGATATAACCCTGCCATAATTTAAATGAAAAACCACATTTGCTAAGCAGTTTCGTATTTTAATCGGAAATGATAAAAAGGAAATGATAATTCAATTCGCCATTTAACATATCGTTTTCATGCTTTTGCATGAAAGCAGTGTTGGAAATACTTGGGGGCAAAGGGCAAAAATGCCCCAATAAAAACAATTTTGCCCCTGAAAACACAATTGCAAAAAATGCCACCAACAAAATTAATTCACAGTTGAGCATTTTGTCCTGTGTTCCGCAATAGAAGAGAATGTTCCGCATTTAAAATAAATAACATGCAAGTCTAATTAGTTTGTAATCACCATCCACGCACCGATGCACTGCATGTAGCCTAGCCTACACAGTCGACATCTCCCTCCTCTGCTTAGCCCGCTGCTGGTAGCTGCTGTGGGTTGCGCTACCGCCTGCTACAACGTGGAAACTTTTGCTGGGTTGTTCTGTTTTGCTGCGTAACGCTCCCAAGTGTATTAGACCAACACATCATGTAGCTACAGTAATACAATAGTATCTAATTGAATCCTATAGCACATGCTGAAGTGAAACTATATTTTTTACTATAGTTCATTTTCGTATGGGTGATGTGCTCTCCAGGTTTTTAGCTGTAACGTTAGCTAGTTGTCAACTCTAGCTATTTTAGCCAGTTAGCCATCTTGCTGTGGTCACAGTTGGCCAGTTTCCATGGTCTACGCTTGTCTTGGTGAGAACGAGGATGAAAGCTGACCGCTAGCTAATTTATTAGATGTAAGGGGAAATAGTTCAGTCTAGGCTATATGTTGTTGTAGTCTCATTGTTTTTATTGTGTTGTGGCTAACCAAGCGTCCCCTCTTGGGAACAAATTAAGTTTATCAATCAAGATGATATTGTTGCGTGGATATTTGCCTTAATTTTGGGACAGGGATAGCCCCGGTACGTGTCATCTGTAGGCTAACAGATGGAGACGGGCTGGCCTGGGACAGCCACCGTTGGAGGAGAGAAAAGGGGAAGAGTTTTAGCTGTCACACAGTTGTGGCAATGAAAGGTGTATAAAGGAAAAAAATAAAATAAAACTTATTCAGACTCGTGTGTGGATTTCCTGATCACTGATAGCCTATAGAATAACGAGGAAAACAGTTTGCCTACTATCAGTGATCATGAGAGGGAGTGCTTAATTGGAAATATAAGCACTGCTGTGATGTCGCAGCAAGGTCGAGTTGCGAAGTATCCTACTCTCAACAGTGCTTATATCCAATAATGCATGAGCCTCGAGTGATCTATTGCTTTTATACAACAATGTCACCATAAAACCTTTAGTAAGTAATGAAAAAATATTGAGACAATAAATTGATTAACCCATTCTTTATTTCTGATTCGTCAACTTGCATTGTTGTTATGCTTTCTAGGCAACGCTCTTAGTTTATTCTGCCATGGTAATAATGCCATATGCAACTATAGCGCATTTGTTTCTCTATCCACGGTACGGCTGAGAAGGCCATTACATCGGCTATTGATATGGATGAAACTACGTGTTTTTTGCTGAATCCATTTTGTGAAATAGTCTACCTCGCTGAAGTCCAGGTTTGAAATGTAATACAATTATCTTATTCACTACATGTACTAATGTACGTGTATCATGGCTTTAGCTTTAGCCTTTATGAAAGCATGTTGCCTAGGGCTTTGAAAAAAAATCTCCAAAATGTTCATAAATACAACATTTTATTTTAGAAAATGTCTTGTGGGTGGTTGTGTAGAAATGCAAGAAATTAGTTTGTAATGGCAAAAAAAATTCTGGGGGATTGACACGAGATTGATGTATTCTGAATTTATTTCCACTATAAATGATTGCCATTTCACACTTTGATGTGGTTTCAATGACTGAATTCTTTTGAAAACGTAAGATGAAAAAACACAGGGCCACAGGAAATAATTTAGGAAAGATTGTGTAGCATTGCTTTAGAATAGAGCTAGTTTAAGTGTGTGTAGCATTGATTTGGAATAGAGCTCGTTTAACCTTTTCGCACGTAAGTTCCAAAATATTTTCAACGGCCCCAAAGCGTGAGTTTTTTTTTTCCTGTGTGCAACAGCTGTTCTAGAATTCGACTGTTACGTCACAGCACTAGCCTTCGCACGGTTGAGAGTTAGCTAATATTAGCACACATACATATACATAGCCTACACTAGTGGTGTAACGGATCGTAGTTGATCCGTGATCCGTACGGATCGCCCCCCACGGTTCGGCACGCATGTGAACCGCGGATTAATTGCAAAATTTAACCATCATAGTGAATTACAGTTTTACTGCTGCTAGTACTTTTTAAAGTAATAATTCCCTAAATCTCGATGCAGAGTTGCAGTGAAAAGACAGATGTGTGCTGTGTTTTACTCTGAAGCGCATTGGACCTATCGCTAAGCCCCGCCCCTCTTCGCAGGGGGAGACAGTTTGAGAGCCAGCTCACCCACTGTAATGTCATTTTCACGGATTTAACACATTAAATACTCGTTCATTTTTGGAACCAGAGCTACGAAATCTCTTCCAAATCCGTCAACAAGGCCTGCCGTATGCACTGTAAAAATGTGTGCATGACTATTTTAAAAAAAACGGAGTTTTATGATTACAACTTAGCTCTGGTCCATAGCGTTAGAAGGAGCGTCTCCTTAACGCTATGTTACTTTCCAGTCTGTGCTTCGCCTCGTCAAACAATATGTAATGGAGCCCGGGGTATTTAATTTTGTTATTCATATGGATAAGGCAAGGCTAGTGATGTTAACACCACTGTTCTAATTATTAATTATAACGTTATATATATGGCTAACTAGCCTTGTTGGTACAAGCCTGACCGTCTTGATCCAAGGCTATGGCTAATGTTAACCAAGCCAGACTCACCTAAAGTATAATATTAACGTCAACGTTTACACAGGCTATTTTTTCATTCACTACCATGTTTAAAGGAAGAAGGTATCATGCCTCATATTGCACTTTGATTTAACAATTGAGTATTGAATATTTTATATATTTTAAGATTTTACTTAAACATTGGACATCTTGAATGTTGTTTTCATTTAAGACCATGGGCAAAAGTTCCTTGCTTTAAGTGTTTTACAGAATAAATGGAAAGCAAAGATATACTTGTCTCCCTTTTTTTTTTTTGCTGATCCGAAAAATGATCCGATCCGTGACTCAAAACCGTGATACGATCCGAACCGTGAGTTTTGTGATCCGTTGCACCCCTAGCCTACACTATATATATATATATATATATATATATATAACAACACTAGATGACTCTCAGTATGTGTGAGGCGACGAGGGACAGTCATCATCTGACTCCGTAGCTAACTGCACCGTCTTTCATTTGCATCAATAAAAATATCTGTCGGCTAATTAGCTTTGTTTGTTTGTGTGGTGAAAATGTTTTTATTTTTAATATTTTTCGCATGTTTTCAAATAGTTGTTACAAGTGGTGTATTCCGATTCTAGCAACCATTGCAATGGACACCCATGATGTTGGTAAAGTACATTTTTGAAGGTTGTACGTTACTGCTCACTATATGCTGTGAGATGCTATTTATCTCTGATAAAGCTAATAACACGGGCGCAGCCATACAACGTCATCTCTGGTCCAACCAAAGATGATAACGTGACAAGATAACTCACTTCCAGGTTAACTTGTTTGAGAATTGATATGGTTACAGTTGGGAGCAAGTGGAGCATCTCTTCATCATGTATCATCTTTGGTTGAATGCGGAAAAACAAGATGACAGCACCGCAAACCAATATTAGCCTACTGCCGGATTATTTTTGAAAATGCGTTTTTCGAGTATTTCTTCAATTATTTTGATCACGGATGAGTTTACCCGTGATGTAAAACATTGTAAAGTGTAATCGCTATAAGATTGTGTATATTATATTTTCTGTCAGCCCGTAGTTAGCTCATTTTGACAGCTTGGTTAGCACTGACGTTAGCAAACTGTAGCTAAATCAACGTTATAGGCTAGGGGGTATTTGCTGCTTACATTACGTCTGTGAAAGTGTGAACGTCTGCATAAACAAATAAATGTAAATGTTGTAAAGATGTTTATTTGGTACAATGTTTTTGTGGAACAGTGTGTTTAGTCCC
The DNA here is from genome assembly GCA_022702515.1 of Ilyophis sp. 1 JC-2022. Classification (NCBI taxonomy): domain Eukaryota; kingdom Metazoa; phylum Chordata; class Actinopteri; order Anguilliformes; family Synaphobranchidae; genus Ilyophis; species Ilyophis sp. 1 JC-2022. Next base: position 130,087,777 of record CM040406.1, on the reverse strand, counting down.
AGGGTTAGCCCACAGGTTTATTGTTGCGTCATTCGTAAATAGACGATTTGTGAATGCGCATGTAAGTGAGATCGTCGGTATAATACAGCTAGCTACGTAGTAACCCATATGCATACACTGCAAATTAAACTAGATGACTATTCGGATAACAACTAACGTTGACATAGTAACATTTGCATTTCAGTACAACAATAAACGACTAGGTACCGCACTGGAATCATGTTTGCACTTTTACATTAGGATGCAATTGTTAGCTTGTGTTAAGGAGGTTAAAAACCACCAAACTGCTAAGATAGCTCAGTGTTGATGTAACTAAGATATTCGATGCACAGCAATGTGTCATTTATCGTTCATTTCAGCTTCTGAAATCGCAAGTTCATGGTTTATTTTCCATAATATACACACCTCTGTGACGTTTCTAAACCGTGTTTAGCCGGCAGTAAACCATTGTGACCGCATTCTCAACGGAGCGTTCCAGTGATACGTTCTAATCACATATTTGTGATGGTACGCGTTTGGGCCATGTCTGGAATGATCACATATTTGTGATGGTACGCGTGAAAGGGTTAAGTGTGAGCTACGATAGGGAATATTGTCTCATTTTGATATCAATACTTTTTAACAGCAGGCCTAGTTTTTGCTAGTTTTAAAGTTGGATTATGCAAAAAAAAAAATTGTTGAAAAAAATCGGAACAGTCAGCTTAGTTGGTAGCAATCATAGAAAGAACTGTTCTGAAATCCAGCACCATAGACTGTGTTTATACTAGGGCTGCTACTAACGACTATTTTGATAGTCGATTAATCTATCGATTATTGAAACGAATAATCGACTATTTGGATTATGAATCGCACAATTACTCAATGGCTTATTTAGCTATCCGCTTTTAAATTTAGCTTGAGGTTGTTTTAGGCATGTGCTAACTAATAATAAAGATGAATACTTTGTTCAAAAATACATCTTTTAATGAACTTGCTGCTGATACGAAAGATAAATAAAAATTCCAATATCCATTTTATAACAAAATTTATAGTGCGGCTGCAGTACAGAAAACTTACTGGACTATCATATTAGGCCAACAGTAGTGGTGTAACGGACCGTAGTTGATTCCCCCCCACGGTTCGGCACGCATGTGAACCGCGGATTAATTGCAACGTTTTTAACCATCATAGTGTGAAATGCAGTTTTACTGCTGCTGTTACTTTTTAAAGTAACAATTCCCTAAATCTCGATGCAGAGTTGCAGTGATTTGATTATTTTAAAAAAGCAGTTGTGTGTTCACGTAAACGGGCATATTGAAAAAGCGAATTTTTTTTAAAAGCGCAGTGACATTCATGGCTAGCAGAGGAGCGGAAGAACTTGAGGCCTCCTGCATTATTTAATTCGTATGTATGGGAGCATTTTGGCTTCCCTGTAACATATAATGATGACGGAAGAAGGGTGGTGGACAAAAGCGTTATGGTATGTAGGCATTGTGCCACGAAAACCAGTTGCCGTCAGTTACTCCATTAAAAAAAATCTTGATTATAGAATCCTGTGTAGATATGAAATGTACATTGAAATGCGTTCTAAATAAATGTTGCCTCTATATGTCCAGTTTCACGATAAATGGAGATGTGAGTTATTAGGGCTGCCACTTTTTCCAAAAGTCAAGTTCGAAAGAGATCAGACAAACCCATAAATCATTCGTATCAATTCGAATGCAACGCACGTTGGGCACACACGCGCATAGACAGGAGTTGTATAATTTTTTTAGATTTAGAAAGTATCAAATTCTCCGGTGTTCTCTAAACTTGCACACGACAGCAACAGATTATTTGTAAACATCGCCCTGATGGGTTGTTTTAACGCCATGATGGCCATGATACCTTTTAGGGTTGTTTTAACGCACTTGTTCCTAGTTCGGAAATGCACTATGTACATCGCTCTGGATAAGAGCGTCTGCTAAATGACTATAATGTAATGTAAAAAGAATCAGGCCATTGTTAAGGTTTTATACAGTACCTATGTGGATACTAATTTGATACCAATGACCATGAAAGCGAACTTCACTAACGTTAAAACCATTGCTTTCACCTCTGTTGTGAATTAAATTCTGTTGCTTAATGTTATCTTTCCATTTACTAAATGGGCTAGCTTGCAAGATACATGGACGTGACTGTTATTCAACACCAATAGCTAACGTTGAGTCTCATGGGTGATTAGCTAGCGTGATTTTTGTAAATATACGCTAATTCCGAATTTGATGCCTGCAACACGTTCCAAAAAAGTTGGGATGGGGGCAACAAAAAAAAAAAGCTAAGTTCAAGAAACACCTGTTTTGTACATTCCACAGGTAAACGGGTGATGCTATTATGACTGTGTATAAAAGGATATCAAATGACGATCTTATTTTCAGGTACTCTTACCAGCGATACCGCTCTGCATTTGAATGGATCTCTATCGTAATTGGGGGATGGGACTAGATTAAGCAGTAAATTGCACAGGAATAGTATGGAACCCATGGTTGGCTAAATGGCTAAGTCATCAAACAAGCCTCAAACCATCACTCTGCTGCCAGAAATGCAGTAGAAGATCAGACTGGTATAACGTTAGCCTAACGTTAGCTAGTTGTGTTGGCTAACTATTTCTGTGAGAAAAGTTGAAAACTGTCTGTCTGCATTGGCAGGGTTAGACACTAAAGATTTTTTTCCCACTGGCCACCTGGTGGCCCAAACATATTATATAGCCTAAAGATAATGTTCATTAACTAGCTAACTAAGACTGAGATGCATAACGTTGGCAAGCTAATGTTAAGTTAATGCAGTAAGTTAAGCTACTAGCTAGCTACCAAGATCATGTATAAGCAAAGTTAATGTTAGCTAACGTTCATTAAATAAATCGACAATTAACGTTAAGGAAACCAAAACTTTTTTGTCACTCGAATAGCATGAAGTCTTTTGACTTTTTGTGGATTTCAAGGAGCCGAGAGAACGATCAGAAATCTGGACGACTGAGTGAGAAAAACAATTGGCATATTATTACAGCATGAAGATTCTGATCATCCAGTCTCATTGTACTATGCGCCTGATTTGCTGGTTCATCCGGGCAAAGTTTTTTTGTAAAGTCACCAACCTGTTTCGGCAGTATGCCTTAATCAGTGGTGCAGTGTAGTTTAAAATATATATATATATTTTTTTAAATATCTGATTTAATGGGCCGCTATTCAGCATCTTTTTTGGTTCGTGGTCTACCCATGTAGACTAAACTCTTTTCCATTCCTCTCTGAATTTTCTCTTTCTATCTATCTTTCTTTCTCGCTCGTAGTCATCTCGATTTCTGTTTGTCAATTTCTCTTGTGTTGCATTGGGAAGCTGCTGAAGAACGTTGACAGTACCACGGCGCTTTGACAAAAAAAGGTTTTTTATGAAATATGAAAAATGTTGCAGACGGGGCGAAAGCGGTACTGGAAACACGTCTTAAACATCGAGATCAACATGTATATAACATTCATATATTTTATGATTACGTAATTTTATACCGGATTCAGTTTTAAATCATCTGGTTCTTACACTTTAAGGGTTATTTCTCCTGACTCATTTTCCGATTGAACTCTATGGAGAAATAAGTCAGGAAAAACAACCCTTCAAGGGATCCAAGTCTAAGATTATTGGTTCGCTTAATAACCAAAGCCAATAAGTAAATTATTAGGCTACTAATTTATTTTGAGATGGCATTATTGTTCTTTGCATCAAACTTATTGCATTTTTCTGTGATGATGTTTTCATGTGAAGATTTAGACTTAAATGCTCCATGTTTAAATGTTCAATTGTAAATGAGTTTTTCAAGCCTTAATAATGCATTGCGCTCAATGGTTCACGACGCTTAAGAGGCGGTCCTTTTAAAATATACTTTCTAATGTTTAACTCGCTGACTAATTTGAGTGCCGTTTTAAAATTAATTGGGCTATATTCTTTAACGCATTCAGATTATTGCCTGATCCTTGTGAAACAATCAAGAAGTTATCTTTGTCGAAGTTATCTTACCCACCACATAGAGATATTATTTGCTTTGTGGAGGTATTTTTATCTATTTAAAATTTCAGTTCAGTTTAAAATATATACTACTGGGAGCTCTATGCACTTTATTTTTAAAATGTATTTATGTTTAAAGGAATTTAAAGGAGGTTTTGTGTTGGAGTTTGTGTTATCGGTCGACCCCCTACTCGAGATGGACAAGTTTGTATTGAAACCAAAAACTTTCAGAATTAAACAACACGCCAGTTCAAACTATTCTGAGGGAAGCAACCTCTGCCTCACAGTCAATATTTTTGTGTTAGTGTGAAAATGTGTTAAAGTGCATGTTTTTTAACCGGCTAGATCTCAGCTAGATTTCCACCCCAGACGTTTAGGGTTCAGTCCAATCACTTACTTTCACTCCTTGCCTTTCCTCCCTTCCTCGCTACTTGGCTCCATCCAACTGAGGATGCGCGGACAAACATTAAAATATGCAGGCTACGGTAAATGATGCTAAATAGTAATAGCCTAAAATATATAAATTGCTTCGGCAAAAGAAGGCAAATGCACATAAATAGATTGAAATGACATTATTATTTTTCAGTCATGGCCTACGAGGAGAAAAAAAGTTTCGTGTTTGTTTGAGATGTTGCAGTTGAAAACATGTGCTGCGATTGTAGAGTAAACTATTTTTTAGTTATTTTCAGAATGCATTAAACTATGAAAATAGGATTAAATGTGACGTAAGCATTGAAGGTTGTGTTTTCTGTGCAATGAAAAACTGAATGATATGGGAAGCAAAACATCACAGATATTATTCATACGCGCTTAACTGTTTTTTTGTGTTTTTAAAATTTATTTTTATGTTTTTTGTCTGTGGCTGAATTTTTTTAGGGCACCCCCTGGTGAAAAATAAACCCAGCGCCTAGGTTCAGCGGCACCGAAAATTTCTGTCACGCCCTCAATAAATGGCCAACGTCTCAGTAGAAGATGGAATTAAATCTTTAAAAGTTATATATTTTCTTAATCGTCATCGATTTCACTTGGTTGCTGTCGATGAGGGGCAGTTACCAGAGCAGTTGCTATGTAAATTTCATCAGAAGTATTCAGCTCCCTAAACTTTTCAGCACGCTTGTCATCATTAACATGAATATAGCCTGAAATGTCAGAATCCGATTAACCATAAACCACTAAGCTGGGATGTATTAACATAATAAGGCAAGATTTATTCAGTAAATAAGATTTATTTTTTGCACAATTTCTTTTAGGCGGCTTGAAAGAAGAATAAGACATTTGAATGCAGGGAAAACCCTGTGTAATAATACCAAACATTAATTAACCTCCCGGTGTAAAAACTAAGGGAAATGATTTAAACGTAATGCATTACCATACGATCTAATACTTCATTTAGGATTATGCTTTGAATTTCATGTTAATAGTCTAATTTCCAGTGAAGGTTACATGCATAATAATACCAAGTATTAGAGGATTTGAAGTGGCTCTACACCGTGCAGGGAGTTTATAGTGTGTAAAATTATCATTATCAAAATTGTGTAAAAAATTGTCATTCAAGTCCAAATACTTACGGACTGCACTGTATGAAACAAAATACAGACTGACTCATCAATGCCAAAATGTTCTGGAACAAGAAGCTTCAGCAGTGCCAAGCCATACTGGCAGTCGACATAATTTTTTTTTAGATTGATCCTGTCAATGTGCAAACTTCTAATAAAACACATTATTTCACCTATTCAATAAATTTTTTTGTAAATGAGAATATATGGCACTAAATAGCACACCTTCTGGTTCAGTTCACTGTTAGAACAACTTCAAACAATATTGATGGAAATATAAATAATGGCTGCAAGTCATCAAGGGTCTGTGCTTTCGAACGAGCCCGAAACCATCACTCTGTTGCCAGATATGGAGTACATGTGGACGGATCACTGCAAGGGTTATTTCTCCTGACTCATTTTTCTATAGAACTTTATGAGGAGGAAAAAGTCAGGAGAAGAAACTCTTAAAGTGATCCACTCACATCTACTCCATATCTGGCAGCAGAGTGATGGTTTCAGGCTCGTTTGATACCTTAGACCAGGGGTAGGCAACCCTGGTCCTAGAGAGCCGCAGGGTCTGCTGGTTTTTGTTTTCACCTTAAACACAGCAACTAATTAGACCAAAGAAACCAGGTGAGGTGAGTTAACTGTGTAATCAACTGCTCTAATTGACCAATTAAGTGGTGAGTAACAACAAAAACCAGCAGACCCTGCGGCTCTCTAGGACCAGGGTTGCCTACCCCTGCCTTAGACCCTTGATGACCAGTCATGTGTTCTAGGGTTGTCGCAATATCCAATATCGGATATGGCGATATTTGAAAATATCACAGAGAGGACTGTCTATACCCACGATATAAAAAATAAATATATATTATTTAAAAAATTATTATTATTGATATTCTAAGGACAAAACATGCATGCATTTAAATAATAATATTGGTTGGAAATAATAGGTGAGTTTAAGCAATAAATCACGAGAGGGAGTGTGTTATTGGAAATATAGCCTAATCACTGCGTTGACGTCGCAGCAACGAGACCGAAGGTTGAGTTGCGTAGTACTCTCCGCAGTGATTATATCCAAGAACACACAAATCCTCGAGTGATCTATTGCTTTTCTACAACAATGTTAACATAAACGTTTAATAAGTAATGAAAAAATATTGAAACAATAACTTTTGATGAACTCATTCTTTATTTCAGATTCACCAAATTGCTAGTGCCCTTTTGCCGTTGCTATTGTTGTTGTTTATACTTCCTAGGCAACGCTCTATAGAACGCATCTACGCAATGGCAGTGAGGTTATAGCCTACTAAATGCCAGCACTGGTGGAACGCGTCTCGGCCAATCACGTTATTCGCTCGAATGTCATTGTTGTATAAGAAAATATTTGCATTAAGCTACTGCATGTGCCATGGCCCGCCAGACAAATCTAGCACAGGTGAAGTGTAGCGTCCTTTCCCGCTCCGTTTTCTATTTTAGTGCTGATGCCTCGCAATACATTTTGTATGCTTAGTTAAAAAAAAAAAATTTGGTTATTATTATTTGCTCTGTATTTATTATTTTGTTACTAGCTATTACTGTATTTGTATACTAGCTATTTAGACTATTAATGATAGGCTACTAATTAATTATCTGATGTGCAATGTTAACAGCAGAATCAGGATGGTTATTACATAGATTTTCCAATTTCCAGTGGAAGGTATGATGTACGATCGAATTACAACATCTGATAGCTTGCTTTCATCCTCGCAGATGGGGCTAGTGCAATAGATGTTACAGCCACGGTGTCAATGTAGGCTATTATTCTATCTCGGGACTGATCGTCATCATTACTTAAGAGAAAGTGAGAGAAGATGGCTGATCTTGTTTCAAATAAAAACACCACTTCGCCAATCTGGGAATTTTTCAGCTACAAACCGCCAACCCAATGATAAAGGGAGAACCGACGAATGTTGATGAGCTAACATGCCGTAAATGCTTGAGTCGTTACAACTAAGGATGGAAATACAACAAACATTTTCCATAAAACATTTTCACGAACTACAGTCATTATGAGTGCATTAGAACATTATGCCACTGAGAGCCTACAGGAGATGGCAATAAATAATTTGTCATATACCGACATAGCAGCAAACATTGCATTGCAACATTGTTTTGTGGACATAGTTCGAAACCTAATAAATTGACGGCCGTTCATCGTCATCATGCTTGTCATCATATATATTCATTTTGGAGCGATCTATGAAGTGTCTAGCTACTAATTTACGAGAAAAACACTTTTGTGAGATGAGTGACTGTTCGAGATGTTGCAGTTGTCATTCATTTACGACACTACAGGCTCAGCATCTCGGAGCAAGCAGCCAAACTGTGGGTTAAATATAGCCTATAAATTGATTGCTCCATACCTGTCTAATAATAAAAATAAATAGGTGTTGTGTGTCTGTTTCAAAGTATGTCTAATTGATAGCTTATTTTAGCTATAGCTAGCTAATTATAATATAGCCTACATGTCTCTGCGAAGGACGCGTCTCCCAGAAAATTTCTGGTTATGCTCCGTAGCCGCTGGATCACAGTTCTGTGCGCTGGCTGGAGTAGACCCTTTTCCTTTGAGAGAACTGAAATCGGAACATGACGCCATAAAATTTGTAAATCGAGACCAGTTTCAATTTTCTGTAATGTTGTGTTTAAAATCAGTCAGCAAAATGAATAACCATTCTATTCTCGTTTTTTAATTTGTTTTTAAAATGAATATAGAATAACCATTTGTTTCTTGTTTCTGAAACGGGAAGCGATTGGCCAAAAAGTACACTGATCCAGAAGCAACACTAAGGCTACTGCAATTAGAACTCAATGCTGTCACTGTGCAGCCACACGTTGTCATTAATCCACTATAATTATATACGAACGATAATATTGAATATCACAATATTTCAAGGCATATCAACCAGCGTAATTTACATCTGAATCTAGTCTCACCTTCCAATTCCCATAGAGATCTTTTCAAATGCAGAGAGGTTACAGTATCGCTTGTAACAGTACCTGAAAATAAGATATCGAGAGTCTTTTGATGTTGATGGGTCACAGACTTCAGAAAGTAACAGCATGCAAAGGATATGTGACCAAATATTAAATATGATACTATAAAAATACATTAAAGCAAAGAGTGTGAATACTTATGTTAATGTGATATTTCAGTTAAAAAAAAAAAAAAAAATTCTGAAGAAATCTAAATACTTTATTTAATTTGCACATTATAGAGAATTACTTCTACAGGAGTAGAAAAAAATATCCCATGTAAATATATTTTAATTTGACTTTGCAACACAACAAAATGAGAAATAATCAATGGGCTATGAATACTGTCTCAAGCCACTGTATGTAGAAAAAAGCTGTCCACGTGAGTTACTTTGTATCGACCATTTCAAACTGAAACGGTTATCCTGAGGCAAAAATAACGTTGGCTAAAATCTGTGGTGTGAGGGACTAATTCAAAAGGGGAGCTGGAGGAAATGTGGAAAATAACTGGACCGAAGTGGAAATCAGGGAATTATTAAATATAAGTCGGGAAAGGGATATTATAAAAGTCATTGATGGTAGACTACTGTCCCTGACTCAAACGTTTACCAGATGATCGTGGAACGACCGAAAGCTGTGACAGTAGCATAGCAGTAGCCTAGTTTCTTATATTGCCCACTTGATTGTGTTAAATTTCTTAATATTTTTGGGGCAGAAACGTGTTGGGTACGAATTGACGGGGACGTGTTATTCCCACGTACCGATGTTGGTTTAGATGGTTAGACATTTTTTTAAAACATTTGAAGTTCTATTCATCCCATATAGAACCATGTATAAAAAAAGAAAAGAAAAGAAGAGCAAATCTGGGTGAAAGAATGTAATTGTAAATTTGTCATTACATTTTTCCAGACTCAAATCAATAATTTTTTTACTGGTGTAGCAGAGTAAGGACTGCTGTGGTCGACTATAGTCGCCCTCTGCACTGAATGAGTTAAGCATCTCACTAAACCAAAATTAATTGGTTCAGCCCAAGCAGAACATTGGACTAATTTGCTTAACCTCTTCCATGTCTTTCCCCCTTTTTTGCCTGCCCCCCCCCCCCCCCACCCTCCAGGTGAAGACTACATGAGACTTAAGGAGGGCCGGTGACTTCCTTGTCAGTTCTTTTTTTTGTTTTTTGTTTATTTGCCTTCCCGGATGTGTTGCCAGCTCGAGCTGTGATTGGGCGGATCAGGAGCACAGCGGGTCAGCATGGCGGACGTGGACCCAGACACCCTGCTGGAGTGGCTCCAGATGGGCCAGGGGGACGAGAGAGACATGCAGCTCATCGCCCTGGAGCAGCTCTGCATGCTGCTGCTCATGTCTGATAATGTTGACCGCTGCTTCGAAACGTGAGTGCCACCCCCTATCACTTCAGTTACTCCACTGACCTTACGCCTCTACTCTGTACGTTGACTTAACTTCAATTCATTCCTCTTCTTTCCAGTTTGACCTCACCGTCATCTTCTCTTTTGAGTTTTTTGTTTGTGTGTGAATGAATTCTTATTATAAAACGGATAGATCCGGGCCCCGTTTCCCAAAAGGATCATAGGTAAAGATAATCTTAGGCTATTTTCTTTTTATATTACTTTAATTGCTTGTTAGTTTTTTTTCATTTGTTTTTTGTCTTTCTCCCTCCAATTTTTATTATCGGTTTTATGCAATGTTAGTCCATTTTAATCATAAAATTAGCAAAGCACAAACACTAAACGGTCTAGGATGATCTTAACTCAAAAATGCTTTTGGGAACCGGGGCCCCGGTTCCATTAACGTTTGGTCAAATTGTGTTCCAGCTGTGACGGTAATCCCTGATGGTAAATGGAATGTTTATCATTTTAACATCATCGCACGTTAGCCTACAATAAAAAACAGTAACAGCATAGGCATGTGCCGGTATGACATTTTGAGGGTACGATTACCTTGGCCAAAACTGTGACGGTGCACATTATTATCTTGGTAATTTTAACCCCTTCACGCAGTGGCCATCTTGTTTTAGGTGCCGGCGCCTAAGCAAGCATATTTCCTATAAAACATTTTTTCATATATCAAATTCATATTTCATACTTCAACTTCGGTTTCATACTGATTATAAGTGTTTAATGTAGCTCGGTCTGCAAAGTTTATTTTAATATGCATCTGGGGCATAATATTTGAAATATGAAACCCACACGTACAGTAGAATGTACAGTATTGGTCGTAGCACCCTTGTCAAATAATTGCATTCCAGAGAAACAACAGTAAAAAAAAAAAAAAGGTTTGCGCGCGCATATCATGTATTTCAAAGACTCAAAAATTACAAGTGGATGATACATATATTTATGCTGTATTTTTATCTTTCACTAAGTACATTCAAGGCGGCACGGTGGTGCAGTGGTTAGCACTTAAGCAAGAAGGTACCGAGTTCGAATCCCGGCCGAGGGCCTTTCTGTGTGGAGTTTGCATGTTCTCCCCGTGTCAGCGTGGGTTTCCTCCGGGTACTCCGGTTTCCTCCCACAGTCCAAAAAAATGCAGGTTAGGCTAATTGGAGACTAAATTGCCCATAGGTATGAATGAATGAGTGAGTGAATGGTGTGAGTGCTCTGATGGATTGGCGGCCTGTCCAGGGTGTATTCCTGCCTCTCGCCCAATGCATGCTGGAATAGGCTCCAGCACCCCCCGTGACCCTGAATAGGAATAAGCGGGTTGATGGATGATGATGATGACTAAGTACATTCAGGAGCACACTTCAAGAAGTACACAAATATTTTGATTGTATCAATATGATGTGAAGCTTCGTTTTTTAAAAAGTGAGGCGCAGCTTCGCTGATGTTTTCCTTCAAATACAGCAAAAACAACACGTGACATGGCCAGTTGTTGCCAGATTTTGCAAGACATCCAGCCAAATGGTCACTCAAAATTAGCCCAAAATATATTTATAACCGAAACCAACGTATTTTAAATGTAAATATTCATATTTTAACTTTTTAAAATAAGTGTGTGCTTTTCGACTTCATTTTTACCCGTCACTGCACTTTGAAAGTAGCCCAATTTAGCTGTAAAACCACGGACATTGCAACACTGGTGGGACATCTTACGACCTACCTATGACTAGGGATGTTAACAATTAATCGACTATCGATTCATTGCTAATAAGAATTTAATCGATAAGATTTCAAATGAAACAATTAACTGAACAATCTGCGGTCTTGTTTCAACGGGAGTTTTTGTGTGAAATGTAATCATGGTTTAAGGTCTCCATGTGAGGGCGCCAAATTCAGCCTAGTGTAACGCTGCGTTCTCACAGCGAGCAACTGGTCGCTGAGTCGGTCAATTCTACGAGGCTGGGGGCGGGGCAAGAGCTTCCCGTTGTGTCATCCAAGTCAGTTCGTGCAGCTACAATTTTTTTATAAAGAGAAACAACGGAAATAGCCTACGTTTAACAGACATATTTGCGATGCATCCTATTCTTTATAGTTATGTCATGACACTGATAATGATGTGTTCTCGCTAGCTAGCGATAGGCTAGCCTATATCTATCTTCGTCGCGAGCTACCGATCTTTATCTATCTACACTAGATACATAGATAGATGTATGTATAAAACTCAACATGTATTTTTTGGCTCAATGTGATATTGGTAGAACAGCTACACATATCCTTTAAGGTTATGTTATACATTGAACAGGACGTGGTAGGCTTGGACCATTATTATTAGCTTCTACTCCATTGCTGCAATTTGAGTGAAATCGGGCGGAACAATTATTCACGAAATGGTTTCGTGTCGGCTGGGGAAATATGAAGCGTGGAACTCTGATTGGCTGTTACGGCCGATGGTCGCTCAAAAGTTGAGTTGCGGGCAACATTTATCGGCCGATTTTGGTCGCTCAGTTTCCTAGTCGCTCAGGTCGCTGACCGTCGCTCAACTTCATAGAGAATGAATGGACTTCCGGCGACTTGGCGACCGAAGTTGCTGGATGTGAGAATGCAGGGTAAGCCGTGAAGTTGCGCCTACACAAGAAGACACAAAAATGAAGCGGGCAAAACTATGATGCCCATTGCAATACCTGTGGTGCTGTTTTGAAGTATAACTACTTCGTTAATGTAGCCTACCACCTGAAAAGCGTACATCCAACCGTGCTGTCAGGGCAAAGTGGATCGCAACCTACCATCACCTCAGTGTTGGCAAAGAGGGTATGTGACGATAGACGAGCGGAGGGTATTACTCAGAGGTTGATGGTTGAAAAGGACATGATGCCAATAAGCACCATTGACGGTGAGGGATTTCGAGGTAATAAACGGGCTGCGCACACGACTCGCTCCCGACCACGTAGCTTAAATGTTCTTGAATAAAAATACGTAGGTCTATCTAGTATGCATATGAGGAGCCTATTCAAAACATAATAGCCTATGATTTAAGTTGACTGTTCTAGGCTACTAGTTTAACTGTCGCCTTTCCATTTCAAGAGAGATTATGTTAATGCGGATAGCGGAGCAATGGTTTCGCTTGCAACAGATGAGACTGAGCGCAATTTATTTTCTGTTGAAGTAGCCTATACACGCCTTCATATTCTATTTTTGTTACGCTACAATAATGCCTGTTTCTCAAATGTTACAATAAATCTTTGATTGAGGAATATAACATGCATTTTGTATTCTGTATATCATAAGCTATATTTAGCTTTTATGTTATCAATTAATCGACTATTGTTTGTGAAGGTTAACAACTATCGATTAAGGAAATTCCTTTAAATTTGCATCCCTACCTATGACACATCCTCAGTACGGTTGGGAAATAGTATGGCGGATATTTTTCACGGACTGCACATCACGTGCTACACAGTGCACTTTAAACGGCACACTTCTGCCAGTGCACTGTACACAGGAGACAAGGCGTAGTAGATGGAGCTCTGATTCGGACGCAGCCGAGGCCTTTTGCGTCCATTTGGGAGGAAGCTCACCTTTTAAAATTTTTTTATTATTTTTTATAATGTCGCCTTTTAATAGAAAGGAGTAGAAGCATAGCGAGCCTGTGGAATACTTCGTTTTGCCCTTTTTTTGCACCATTTGCTTTCCGTGTGAGCTAGATTAGCTTTTTAAAGACATAAGGATCAGGTGAAGTTAGCTTATGAGCTTCCTCCAGTTTTGTTTTACCGCTGCTGCTGAGATCTCATCTAAATAAATCTATTTTGGTTTTTAATTGACTGCATTTCTTACAGGCTTATTTGTGTTTAAAGCACATTGTCTTGTTCGACCGTTTTAACCACTCGGTTATTGTAATGCGGGTGGTTTTCCGGTCGTAACAAGCCAAAAGTATATGGACACCTCTTGGTCTGGGGGTGTTTTTCATGGTTCTGGCTCGGGTGGAAAATTTCCGGAAATTTATCATGGGAAGTTAAGGAAATGTTAACCAATTTTTATTGCAAAAGTTGGCCTATAACATGGAACTTAAATTTAGTTGGAAAATACACATAAAAAGCCATTTTAGATCTTGCAGGATGCTTTGGTTAGAGCAACCCAATTTAATGTGAATTCAGTTGAATTCCAACACTGCATTCATAAGGGTTGTTTCTCCTGACTAATTTTCCTATTGAACTCGATGGAAAAATAAGTGGAAAAAACCCTTCAATTGATCCATCCATATCTACTGCATATCTGGCAGCAGTGTGATGGTTTGAGGCTCGTTTGATACCGCAGGCCCTTGATGACTTACAGCCATTTAGCCAACCATGGGTTCCTTACTATTCCTGTGTAATTTACAGCTTAATGTAGTCCCACCCCCGACTTCCCATAGAGATCCCTTCAAATGTAGAGTGCTTCTAGTATGGCTTGTCAGAGTACCTGAACATAAGATATCAAGAGTCTTTTGATATCCTTTTATACCCAGTCATGATAGCATCACCTGTTTACCTGTGGAATCTTCCAAACAGCTTCCCAGTCTTTTTTTGCCCCTGTCCCAACTTTTTTGGAAGTTGTTGCAGGCATCAAATTCAGAATTAGCTTATATTTACAAAAATAAATAAAGTTGATGAGGTAAAAATATATTTTTTTGTACTGTTTGCAATTAAATAAACATCGAACAAAAAGTTCGGAAATTTGTGTTTGGTAGATTAATTTCTCTGTATAAATTTTATACCGTTGGAAAGCCTGTTTATTTCCCTTTTAAATGGTGCCCCATTTGTAAGGAACATGCATTTGTGGGATGAGCTGCACAGCTGAGTATGTGGGTTGCGCCCATGTAAAATTAGCCAAATCTGGGGACTGAAAGTATTCAGGCAGTGACACAATGTTTGTTGTTTTGGCTCTGTACTCCAGAACATTGGATTTGAAATGGAACAGTGTCTATGAGGTTAGTGCAGACTTTCTGCTTTGATTTGAGGGTTTTTAGATCATATCAGGTGAACCGTGTAGCCATTGTAGCCATTTTTATACACAGCCCCCCCACACTTTTTTTAGGGGACGAAAAGTATTGGATGGATGACTAAGAGTTGTTTCTCATTTTCCTATTGAACTCTATGGAAAAATAAGTCAGGAGAAACGACCAACAAACAGTCATCCATCCATATCTACTGCATATCTGACACCAGTGATGGTTTGAGGCTCGTTTTGATACCTCAGACCATTTAGCCAACCATGTGATCCATACTGTTCCAGCATAATTTACAGCTTAATGTAGCCCCCCCCCCCCCCCCCCAATTTCCATAGAGATCCATTCAAATGCAGAAAGGTTATAGTAAGAGCACCAGGAAGTAAGATATCAAGAGTTTTTTTTAAAAATGTTTTTGGGTCACGGACATCCCGCAAAATGTGTGGGAGGGAGAATGAGAAGCGTAGAAAGGCCCGTGGTATTGTCTGCTTTGGTGAATACAGTACCACCACATTTCCTGCACACGGGATAGCCTATAAACAACGACTCCATCCCTCTCGCCAAAGCCAAAGAATGCTTGAAGCCATTGAAGCACTTATGAACATGTTCCATAACTTGCACATTGAATATGTACCATGTACCATAACTTGCATATTCCAAAGTGTTCACACATGAAATACTAGCACACACATACATGAAGCACATATTCCTTCTGCTGACAAGCTTTATGGAGATGCTGATTTCATTTTCCAGCAGGACTTGGCACCTGCCCACACTGCCAAAAGTACCAAAAACTGGTTCAATGACCATGGTATTACTGTGCTTGATTGCCCAGCAAACTCGCCTGACCACGATATTCAAATTTTTTGAGCTGCACCTGTATGCACATCAAACGTGATGCGATTTTGGAATTAATTAAATAGGTTCTTTATTTTCACTCCACAAAATTGTTTTGTCAACATGACGTGATGATGACCTGGTCCTGCTGTTGCTCAGTAAAAACCTGCCTGGCCACTCCTCACCTCCCTCTTTTATTCTTCTAGACCGAGATCTCACATTGCCCATAATCATGGTAAGAATATACGGTTTATTTATTTATTTTCTCGTTTCACCCCCGCTCTGCATCCGCGATTCCTCCATATCTCCTCCCGTATTTTAAATCTCTCTTCCTGGAATGCGGCTTGTACCAGTGGGCTTGTACCAGTTCACCGTAATGCCTTTCGGGGCACCCGCCACCTTCCAGCGTCTAATGGACCGTGTGCTGCAGGGCTGCGAGAACTGCTGTGCAGCGTACCTGGATGATGTGGTCATCTTCAGGTGGGACTTACCCTGAATGCCCAAAAGTGCGAGAGAGGGCGAGCGAGGAAACTAAATACCTGGGCTACCTGTTAGGGAAGGGCAAAGTCTGACCACAGGTGGACAAAGTGGAGGCGATTCAGAACAGTTTGCGTTTCCGCACCAAAAACAGGTGAGATTCTTTCTGGGTTTCGTGGGGTGGTACTGGCGGTTCATCCCCAACTTTGCCGCTCACGAACCTCACCAGCAAGGCTGCCAAGTGCTCTAAAGTTCAGACTTTGGGGAGAGGTTCCTGGTGCAGGTGGATGCCTCAGCTGTAGGGATTAGGGTGGGTCTGGCACAGGGGAAAACGGGAAAGGAAGCTCCTTCCAAGAGAGACCAGATACTCAACGATAGAAAAGGAGTGCCTCGCCATCAAGTGGGCCCTGGACAGCCTGAGGTACTACCTGCTGGGGAAAGAGTTTGACCTGGACACCGACCACCAGGCGCGTAGAATACGGGGGGGACGGTGGGTACACGTACCCACCAGTTTTCGTCATGAGTCATTTTGTACCTGGCACTGCAGCTAAAAAAAAAAAAAAAGCTAAATTTAAAAAAAAAAAAAAAAAAAAAAAACACATAAAAAAAATAAAAAAAAGATTAATTTAAATAAAGAAAATAAAAAAAAAAAATAAAGAAACAGAACCCCCCCCCCCCCCCCCCCCCCCCCCCCCCCCCCCCCCCCCCCCCCCCCCCCCCCCCCCCCCCCCCCCCCCCCCCCCCCCCCCCCCCCCCCCCCCCCCCCCCCCCCCCGAGGTCAGGTTATAAAAAATTATTGATAGCCCCCCCCCCCCCCCCCCCCCCCCCGTCAATAAATATGCGAATATGCGGTACCACTTCTGCAAATGCGAAAATGTTCCGCGTCCTGCGTCCCCCCCCCCAGCACATTTCAAAACCAACGCCCCATGCCGACCACCACCGTGCGCTCCACTGGAGAGAAAAATGAAGGATCACAACACACGAGTCACGAGGTGGTACCTGGCACTGCAGCCTTTTAGGTTTGTAATCCGTCACAAGGCAGGGCAACAGAACATCACTGCAGACTACCTTTCGAGATTGCTTTGGCAATCCAGAAGAGGAGGGAGGTAATGTGACAGAGGGCTCTGTCTCAGGCTAGGGCACAGGCAGCACTCTTACCTCCCCTAACCAACCTGACTGTCCATACATATAATGTTAGTTGTCCGTTTTGTTTTTCACGTGTACGTTTTTCCGCACTAACTTCGGGGGTGCACTCCCAGGGCTAGCTGCCTGCTTCCCGGGTTCACACACACAAACATACCCAATCCACTCCTGAACAGTTTAGCATATTCTCTACCGTAACACGCACACACACATATGCATAAATGTCTGGTTAATGCATTTTATTGTACTTATCATTGTTTGTAGAGCACTCAGTTTTGTTGGTTAGTTTGCCGTTTCTCTGTTCTCTGCCTTTTGTTTGTTTGTTTGTTTGTTTGTTTGTTTTGATCAAACCGCCAAAATGCTGCCGGGAATAGTGTCAGTGTGGGCCTTAGAGGCGTATCAACGCGGGCTTTCTTTGTAGTGCCTGACCCGAGTTGCACATGCGTGGTGCCCTGCAAAGATGGGCGCTACCACCTATATTGATATTGCTGGGGAAAAACACAAATAACTTTGTTTTATGAAGTGTTTTTGTTTAAATGACCATATAAATTCTTTATCATGTAACTGGTTATGAGGAGTTTTTTATTTGTCATTCCTCAGTACTCTCAGACATACATTAGAACGAAATGCCGTTTCTGCCAGTCCAACGGTGCACATATAAATTTATTAAACGATCTACTATAAAAACGGTCTCTTCAAATTCTTTAAAAAGTGTATTCAAAATTGCACATATAAAAGGTAGCAAACTGTTGTCCTTTCTTTAAAAAAGTGTATTAAAAATTGCTTGTATACACAAGTGTATCCTAGTAGCAAACTGTTACTAAGCAAAGCTGTTGTCTTTAAAAAAAGAAAAAAAGGAAAAGTATTATTAAATTGCGCATATAAAATGTAGCAAACTGTTGTCCTTTCTTAACTCTTGACATTCATTGCTCCTGCAGCCAAACTATTGGTGGAAATCACACAAACTGTGTTAAGTTTATTGGTAGACGATTTGTGACGATTTCTGCCCAATGCGTAGTTCTTAAGTGTCACTATTTTCCCGTAGCAAGTCCATTTAACAAGCGCCCCTCCACCCAGTCTATACCTACCCATGCATGACATAGTGGACAATTGCGTCTATGTTTTTAGTTCATAAATATATTTATTCATCATATAAAATTTGAATTATGAAATTAATATAGAATCCTACCATTGGTTTTACACATCGAGATGTTCCTTTCAAAATTCAGTGGTCATTTATTGTCTGGTACAATTAATTAATCGACAACTAACGTTAAGGAAACCGAAACTTTTTTGTCACTCGAATAGCATGCAGTTTCCTGACTTTTTGTGGATTTCAAGGAGCCGAGGGAACGATCAGAAAGCTGGACAACTATGAGCGAGAAAGA
Source organism: Ilyophis sp. 1 JC-2022 (assembly GCA_022702515.1). Classification (NCBI taxonomy): domain Eukaryota; kingdom Metazoa; phylum Chordata; class Actinopteri; order Anguilliformes; family Synaphobranchidae; genus Ilyophis; species Ilyophis sp. 1 JC-2022. The sequence goes on along the minus strand of CM040406.1, from coordinate 130,068,987 downwards.
CAATTGGCATATTACACTGTGAAGATTCTAATAATCTGGTCTCATTATACTGCATGTATGCGCCTGATTTGCTGGTTCATCCGGCAAAGTTTTTATTGTAAAGTCCCCAACCTGTTTCGGCTGTATGCCTTCATCAGGGGTGCAGTGTAGTTTATTTAAATATCTGATTTAATGGGCCGCTGTTCAGCATCTTTTTTTGGGCGGTGTGTTCTTACAACTTCTTCTATTGTTCGTAGTCTAACCATGTAGGCTAAACTCTCTTGCATTTCTTTCTGAATGATCTTTCTGTCTATCTTTCTTTCTTGCTCGTAGTCATCTAACATTAGATTTCTGTTCGCGTGTTGCATTGGGAAGCTGCTGAAGAACGTTGACAGTACCACGTATGACGTCAGCGTTATGACAAATGTTTTTGTGAAATACGAAAAATGGGGTGAAAGCGGTACTGGAAACATTTCTTAAACATCGAGATCCAACATTTATATAACATTCATATACTTTTCTTTCACATTTTTTAAATTTCCAGCGTTTTAAATTATCTGGTGCTTACACTTTAATAAGATCCTCTTGACTTTTGGGTTTGATGCCTTGCGTCTTAGTCATTACTCGTACCAATCTTGTTGTCGTTAGTTGTCTTTTTAAATCAAAATCAAAACCATCTGAAATCAAAATTGTATGTAATGAAAAACCTAATATGTATGCAACCAAAAAAAACATTTTTATGAGTTCAGGTGATTTGACATGAACTAACCCTAGTTGGGGGGGGGGGGACAGATGGAGATAGAGAGAGATAAAAGTAAAATGCAGATAAAAGCAGTGATTGTAAATTCTTTTTTTACATATATTTCATTGAAAACAGTACAAAGAAAATATATTTAATGTTTTACCTTACCAACTTTATAGATTTCTGTAAATATGCGCTAATTCCGAATTTTATGCCTGCAACACATTCCGAAAAAGTTGGGACTGGGTATTAGAGGATATCAAAATACTCCATCTTATTTTCAGGTACTCTTACAAGCGATACTATAACCTCTCTGCATTTGAATTCATCTCTATGGGAATTGGGGGGTGGGACTAGATTAAGGTGTAAATTACATGGGAATAGTATGGAACTCATAGTTGGCTAAATGGCTGTAAGACATCAAGGGCCTGAGGTATCAAACGAGCCTCAAATCATAACTCTGCTGCCAGATATGCAGTAGATATGGATGGGTCGCTTTAAGGGTTGTTTCTCCTGACTCATTTTTATATTGAACTCTATGGGAAAAATAATTTCGGAGAAACAACCCTTCAAGAGTATGTGAAAATAAGATATCAAGAGTCTTTTGATATCCTTTTATACCCAGTTATGATGGCATCAGATGTTTACCTGTGGAATGTTCCAAACAGGTGTTTTTGAACTTCCCAGTCTTTTTTTTTTTTGCCCCTGTTCCAACTTTTTTGGAATGTGTTGCAGGCATCAAATTTGTAATTGGTATATATTTACAAAAATCAATAAAGTTGAGAAGGTAAAATATTAAATATCTTTTCTTTCTACTTTTTTCAATTAAATATATGTAAAGGAGAATTTACAAATCACTGCCGTCTGCTTTTATGTGCATTTTACAGACTGTCCCAACTTTTTTGGAATTGGGGTTTGTAAATTAAAACACCTTCACCCTTCCCCCCTCACAGGTTCTGGGTAAAAACAATTAACTAAAACAACAAAGACAAAATACCAAACTAAACCAAAGCTCGTCCAGCCTGGTTTGTTTCCCGTTTGTTCATTTGTTCCTTCAGTGCTTTTATAAACAGACACTCACTCACTCTCTCTCTCTCTCTGGGGTTTGCTCATGATCTCCGTCCTGTACTGTGGAGACGAGCACACTAAGCACTTGAGCTGATTCGTTAACACAACCCCGGTGCGTGTGCTCTCCACCAGTGGGCGTGGCCAAGACAAATCCACGTCTTCCTGGACCGAATGTCAAACTCATGCATTTCCTTTAGTATTCATTGATAGCACTACTGATGACTGCTATTAATATCCTAATGTTCTAATGACTACTACACACGACACACTTTAAAAAAAAAATGGGCTGCATTTGTGATTGGTAATGTGATTGTGCATTCCCTCAGGTGTCCCCCCAGGACGTTCCTTCCTGCACTGTGCAAGATCTTCCTGGACGAGAGCGCCCCAGACAACGTGCTGGAGGTGACTGCACGTGCCATCACATACTACCTGGACGTATCGGCTGAGTGCACACGCAGGATCGTGGGTGTGGATGGGGCTATCAAAGCCCTGTGCAACCGGCTAGTGGTGGTGGAGTTGAACAACCGCACCAGCCGGGACTTGGCAGAGCAGTGCGTTAAGGTACCAGGCTTCTCCTTTGAGTCATGCGTCTGTTATTCTTGAGTCCTCAGCTGAAGGTCCTTCACATTCAAATAAAATTAACGTATATAGGGAGTCATCTGTTGTCCCAAGTAGTTTTTTGAGGTCAATGCACTCTTTAAAACACAAAACGTGCACATTGCAAGCAACTGTCTAATTGTCATTAATTTGAGTTATATAAAAAAATTATTATTTATATTTTTTTAAACTGAAGGTCTGACTACTTAAAGTGATGGACAAGGGACTCAAAAAAACTTCAAATAACCACAACATATTACAGAGGGATGTATCCACAGCTAGGGATGCACCTAATCCATATTTTTAGGGTTTGTCTGAATCTTGAATCCACCAGTTAAGATTTGGCCAAACCCCAAACCTAATCCCGAAAGTAAAGGAGTAAAATAAATAAAACTATTAATTTCCTTGTTCAAATACGTAGGCTATTTTCTATTTTCAACAGAACATTTTAGCATATGTGAAATGAAAACATCAACATGCATATTAAATTCTAATAATATTTTATCACGTGCGAGTCTTCCTGAATATAAAAAGCAAGGTACTTGAATGTCTAGGGGTTTTATTACAAACACTCACCCAGATAATCGCTTCCTTCCTCAATCGCGGATCACAAACTCAGTTCTCAGGCAATGGGCTGAAGAGTGCGACTGTAGAACGAAAGGTCTCCCTCGATATTTCCCACTAAGACAGGACCAGCGCAATCTTCGCTCCAGATAGTGACCAGCTTCTTCGTTCCTTTTATTTGTTCAAGTTTTAGTTATTTTCCTTAAGACAACCAGTGCCGCGGCTGTGTGTGTGGCAATCCTCTTCTCTGCCCCTTTTGGTGACCCTCACACAAATCCCCTCTCGCGAACATCCCGGCAGCCACCTTCAAATACTCTCACCTGCCACCACAGGTGAGACCACCTGATCACACACACACACACACACACACACACACACACACACACACACACACACACACACACACACACACCCTTCCGCCCATTGCCAATAAAGATGGATGTAATACTCTAACGTAACAGAAATTATAACTACGGAATTTAGACATAACGGGATATACCGCTAATTAATCTACAACTAATCTAGGAGGAAAGACGTTCATAGCAATTAATTATTTTCTTTCTTTGTTAATAATTCACGTGATGGTGCAAATAGTTTACTTCTCAATGGCCAGTAGCGTGATAATTGTCACTTCTCTCAATTATAGCATAATACAATATAGCCCACTGTATTAGTATTTTAGGAGGACTGCAGCAGTTGTCATGCCTGGTTTTAAAATAAACCGAAGTAATATATGGTAGTTGAAAAGGGACGTGAGAGTACACAATGGCCAGAGCCGTCTCGTTAATTATCTGCATAATTTTGCAGCAAAAACGTATGGAATCTGAGATTTGGCGTATGGTTTCTTAAATTACACCATGTATAGGACTACATTTGCTTTCATAAATCAATTAAAACTGCGAGAGCATGTCGCCAGCGGTGATTAACACAACACGCCCGCCAAATATCTTCAAGAAAATGTCAGTAGGTACAGTGAGCACCATAATTCATTGGACAGTGACACATTTTTTGTTATTTTGGTTCTGCACTCTAGCACTGAGTTTGAAAGGATACAATGACAATGAGGTTGAAGTGCAGACTGTCAGCTTTAATTTGAGGGTATTTTCATCCATATCGTATGAACCTTTTAGAAATTATAGAACCTTTTGTACATAGTCCCTCTCCATTTTCTTCCTGCCGCTATATTGTGCTGTCCGTGGTGGCACAGCAGTAAAAGCGCTGACTTTGAGCACCGAGGATCAGGGGATTGTGCCCCAAGTCCTGCCTGATCCGAGTATGCCCTGTGCCTTGATGGAGCGGCAATTGGCGGCCGCTCCCAGGGTTGGAGGAGGGACTTGACCGCGGGGAATCGTCGTGCAAGTGGTCCCAGGCGAGTTGGAATCACGGTCACGAGCTTCGAGGAGTCTTGCCCTGAAGAGGATGTGGCAAACTCTCAAGCGGTTGCTACACAGGGAATTGAATAGCATAGGGTACAATTGGCTACCAAATTTGGAGAAAAACTTTATAAACAAACCAAAAAAAAGCCCGTAACATTGTTGCATCACTATGGCATGTACATTTTAAGGCTGCCTTATGAAGTTTCTGGAAACGGCTCTGGCTGTAACTCATGCTTTTGTGCCTCTCAGGTGCTGGAGCTGATCTGCACGCGAGAGTCCGGCGCTGTGTTTGAGGCAGGGGGCCTGAACTGCGTGCTGAGCTTCATCCGGGACAGCGGCCACCTGGTGCACAAAGACACGCTGCACTCCGCTATGGCTGTGGTGTCACGCCTCTGTGGCAAGATGGAGCCCCAGGACCCTTCTCTGGAGACCTGCGTGGAGTCTCTGTCCAGCCTGCTCAAGCATGAGGACCACCAGGTATTAAACCACATCCAACACCCGTCTGGTGTAAGCTAGGTCAAAGGGGAGCCGTTTGTTGGGATATTATTGTAAAATGTTTATTTACTGACTAGACTGCATTTCTTTCAGCCGTCTCGATCGGTCGTCTCATCCTAACTCTCCCCTCTCTCCAGGTGTCTGACGGGGCTCTGCGCTGCTTCGCCTCCCTGGCGGACCGCTTCACCCGTCGCGGGGTGGATCCAGCTCCACTGGCCAAGCACGGGCTGACTGAGGAGTTGCTGTCCCGCATGGCGGCCGCCGGGGGGGCTGTGTCAGGCCCCTCCTCCACCTGCAAACCTGGACGCGCCTCCACCGTAGCCACACCTTCAGCCGCTGACTCCAAGCTCAGCAACCAGGTCTCCACCATAGTCAGCCTGCTGTCCACCCTCTGCCGGGGATCCCCACTCGTCACTCATGTAAGACTGCTTGCCTTGCTACAAAAGTTGTTGACTAGCTTTGTATTGCAGTTTTTGCTGAGGAAAGAGTAAATCAAAGACAGTCTAATAATGAATGCCATTGTGGTGATTACCCTGCAAGTGCAGTCCAATGGGTAAGGCCCAAGGCCAAAGATTTTCTAGTTACGAAGATACGGCAACGGTCGCTCTGTAGCCTTGTAAAATATGTTTGGTCTCTGGTCTGCTTAAGGGGGCGTTGCCCCGTGTTCACACGGCACGCTCACACAGAGAGGAGATTAAGTTTTTTCGCTACCGTTTTGGTTTGGATGTCACCAAAGAGAGTATAGTGTATTTTATGCCCTATTCGCACTGGACCTCAAGTGATTTAGGAATTAATTGAAGGTTGGATACAGGGTTGGATACAGTTCACTTTCAGTTCAGTAAATTCGGGAGTAGCCCTACAATTAAAAACTTTTGGCATAAGAACCGCACCCAAAAGCTACTTCCACCGGAGCCTTCATAATTCTCGACCCGGAAAGATACAAAGACGAGGAAAAAACTACGGATTCTTGCGGGAGAAAAAAACACCCATAATTACTGATTCCGATTCACATGGGACTAGTCTTATCAGGCTTTATGAAAAAATATCAGTAAAGCTATGATTGCACTAATTCTATAGAGCTGATAAAGCACTATTCAAACATTGTTTTAGCTAGCTAGCTGCATGACAATGTCTATGAAATATCTTTGAATGCAAAGGTATATACCGATCAGCCACAACATTAAAACCACTGACAGGTGAAGTGAATAACATTGAGGGTCATTCCATATCAAATCACCCAGAGGGTCCCAGGTCACCCTCAGAGATTACCCTGAAAAAATTCACAGGTGCTCTTATACCAAACTTATGGTGAAATCCCAAATATTAGATCTGTATCTCTCATAGTTTTGAAACTATAGCTCTTTGAAATTTTAATTAATTTTATGTATTTTGCCGAACGAGCCTTTCGGTCCAACTTCTGACATTCGTAGCTCCTTTGATATGGTATGTACAGCTTCGAAACTTTGTGACTATGGCTAACTTTTTCTGTAGAATTAAAAAATGATCAGGTGTATCTTATGTACTTTCCCTCTTACAAGGCTCTGAAAATGGCCAAAAATTCTAAACGAAACGACACCCCCTTTGAGAGCTAGTAACAGTATGCTAGATAGTTTTTATCCTGTCATTTATGACATATTAGGCCTTGTGTATGCAGTAACCATATTTATTACTGTTATGTTCTCAATTGCCTATTTTCATGTCCTCATTAGACCATGTGGGCAGTTAACCATTATTTTTATATTTTTACCATGTATTTTTATATATCTGAAGAAGATCTGACAAAAATGTGGTGGTGTTGCTGAGCTTCCTTCTGGAGTTATAATTATTTTTAATGAATGTGCTGTCATGCTCTTGTTGCCGTACAAATTCAACCAACAAATATTACACAGTTCACAGTTTCAGAATTGCCACATATACTTATTTCAATGAGAGGAACATAATACCCCTTCATAAATGAATTAATAATTAATAGTGAAAATAACTATTTTTTTCAAGTTTGACATGTTTTTGACAATCAATAAAATTGCCTAAGCATTATCACCAGTAATGGACAAATAATCACAGCAAGAACTTTTTAAATCATTGTAAATAGTATTCATATTCACAGTGACAGTAGTCAATACTTTCATAGTGACAAGTCAGCATTTCACCAAATAGCTTTTAATATTACAAATTTTTGGTAATACCTTAATTCTATAGTTTCTCATTTATCAAGCTTCTGAATCAAGGGTAGTGCTTGGTCCAGCTTCTTCAGCTTGGTAATCAGCTTCTGTTAGATCCCCAACACCTATAAGGTCCCTCCAGCAACTTGAACAGTTTCTGTCCAGGTATTAGGCCCAGTACTTTGGCTGTATATTCATTTACAAAACGGAGGGATCCTGCAAAATGCATAACATATTATTCCGTTTAATTCCAAAATTCATAGCTGTCGTATACTGTTTGATTTTTAAGATAAAAGTTTTCAAATAAACATACTTTTGTAACACAACAGAAAAAATGCATCAACTAACAATTGATGCCCTTAAAATGAAATACTTTTTTTAGACAATCAGATATTAAAATGGCACTTACGAGAGATCTTCTTATGAATGCTTCTTGGATCCACACAAAAGCGTTGAAGGCTTTCATACCGTGTTAAAAATAGTTTCTCATGCCGCCGCGGTGGTACAGCGGTAAAGACCGCTGACTTTCAGTCAGCGCAGTTGTACTCCGAGGATCGGGGTTCGCGCCCCGGTCCTGCCATAGCCGAGCGTGGCCGGTGCCCTGTGGAGGCGACAATTGGCGGTCGCTTCCGGGTGGGGGGAGGGGCTCGGAGAGAACCGCGGCGCACAGGGGGACCCAGGGCGTGTCACGGTCAGGAGCTGCGCCCTGTAGAGGACGTAGCGTCCTCCCTGAAAAAAGTGCCGATTGACGGGGTCGTGCAGCGGTGGTTCTCTAGCGGTTGCTACACGGGGGGGAATTGAATTAGAATAGGGGTTCAATTGGCTACTAAATTGGGAGAAAAAGGGAAAAAATCAGAAACAAATTTAAAAAAAAAAAAAAAAAAATAGTTTCTCATGGTGGAAACACACGCCGTCATCCTCATCCAGTGAAATTTCTCATCTCCAGTGAATTAAAGCTTTTTCCTAGTCAGAGAATATACTGAATTTCAGAAATCCTTGTTTTCTTGAATAAGTCATTTTATGACATTCATCTTCCAATCTATTTCCAAGATTACACTGAGATAGAGCACTGGTCTCCATCTTGATGACCTGAGTGATTATGATCCTAAATCCATTCGCTTTTATGTAAGGAAAAAATTGCGCAATCTTTCGAATGTCTCTGGGCAAGTGAGGATTAATTCATTAACCCTTTTACACCTAAGCCTCAAACAGGCCGCCTGGATTTATTTTGTTGTTAGATAATAATTCATCCCGAAGGAAATTCAGAAGAAAAAAAAAAAAAAAGTTACAACCACATACAAATGCACATTTTACTACACTCTGGTTCAGATGAAATCGCTCCTTCGTCATGGGTCACTGTCATCCTCAACGAACCTGTTGGGTGGTTTTGTAACTATTGAAGATCTCCTTGACATTTGTTCCCTCAGAAATATTCCCTCAAACTCACAAAATTTGCTAAAAATGACCGCTCGTAATATATCTTCTCTATTCTGCTCTTTTTTATTTCGCTTTGTGCTATGTGTGTAACCGGAGCCTGTGTTTGTCGTGCTGCCGTGTTTACCGTAATAACCCGTATATGGGTAGAAAATGCAGATTCTCTTTTCAGAAACCGCTGGAATTTTTTTGATAGCGCAAACGGTTTAGGAATTACGGTAATGAGAACAACGCTTGTAAAATGCTGTTGGCGCCAAAATGACCGGTGTAAAAGTGTTAAGCAATACTTACCCAAGATCATGTACTTCTTGCTGATGTTAGATGCAAGGAGACGAGTACCAACATGTTTCAGTGACATCACAGCAAGAACACAATAATAGTGACAAATTTAACATCTAAAGTAAAAAAAATGTAATGTTAATATTTAAACAATAATTCATGTTTTTATATGTAAATGTGAACCATTTCAATGTTGCATAGTTGCATATTTGACAAAGACAAATATAGGCTTGTGACTGGTAGGCTTGTGACTGGTCTCTTTCATTCTGCATTATTTTTTACTGAGTAACGAACCCATTCTTGGAAATTGTAGCGGAATAAAATTATCCATTTTAGTTTGAAAATGTAGTGAAGTAAAAGTGAAAGTAAAGTAAGATGAGTAAAGTACAAAGTCGCCAAAAAACGACTTTACAACACTGGCTAATGCACGCATCGCATTTCATACTGTCACTCGTGATTAATTTGTTATAGCGTGTTCCCAGTACTAATTCGACCCTCTCAAAAGCATTCTCTCCAGTTATTCGGGAATATATTTTTTACTACTTTACTATTGTCTTTACTTTTTGACCAACTAATTGGTTAACAGCCTGCACATTTATACCTTCCGCAACCTAGTATCATAAGCTAATGCTTATTTTCTATAGGCCATATTAGTTAGACTGGTTATATGCACTACTTTTGCAACTTTAGCTCTCAAACCGTTTGGCTAGCTAACGTTAACTGACCATTGTAAAACCTGTCAAAATAATGGTTTTTCAGTTGTGTAACTTACATTCTGTAAAACCTTGACCTGATGAGCCAGCTGACATGCTTTTGAACTTTCATGCCATAATATGCTATTAGCCACATTATTGAATTTATCGCAGCTTTGTAATTTAACATAATTTAAATTGTAGTTCATCCAATGCTCTCCACCGGCTGAGTAAATATCGACATTGCTACCCAGCATTAGTCAATCAGATTGGTGTATTTTTCATTTGAGGTCTCCATTTTAGGTTGAACATATGTTAACTTTTAAAGCACGTGGGTAACGTATTCAATGCGAGTTACAACCAGCCTGTAATCAATCTGTCTTTATGCACCAGGGTGGGAAACTTGCTTTATGAAGTGCATTGCAATTTTTATGCCTGCAAATCAATTTTTATTAAAATGCTTGGTAGATTAGTTAACCATCTCTGATGGTAATCATTCATACTCATTTGAAGTTCTTTGCGAAAGTCTAGTGTTAGCTAGGGTGATCATATATTGGATTTTAAAATAATTTATTTATAAAAATATTTTTAAAGAGGACTGGTTTGGGCGGGCATTATGAACATAATATTAGGCTATATAATTTATTTGGGTAACGGAACATTTTTACGCCTGGGCAGATTTTTTTTCAGTCCCAAAATTAAGAACAAAATGTCAGCGGAAGCGAGCATATCTAGTCAACCTAGTGTTAGCATTACCCAGCGCATCAGCGGTTAGCCTGAAAGACAGTGCTAACTTGCTCATTTAACAAGCGAGGTGACAGATTGTTACCTTTCGAGCAGATCTACGGACATTTATAATAAAACTAGTTTTGTAAAAATAACATCTGTGCATATCTGTGATAGATTGACTGAATATAGTTTATGGCAATCATAGTGTTAACCTACTGAGCTCACTGGCAAGCTGGTATGCTAGCTAGCTAATCAAATTAGCTGATGTTAGCTGAACATAAATTGAAGATAACTGATTTTCACACACGTTCAATGCGAATAAATAACACCGTTATTAAATAAAACATTTGCGGCGGCACGGTGGTGCAGTGGGTAGCACTGTCGCCTCACAGCAAGAAGGTACCGAGTTCGAATCCCGGCCGAGGGCCTTTCTGTGTGGAGTTTGCATGTTCTCCCCGTGTCAGCGTGAGTTTCCTCCGGGTACTCCGGTTTCCTCCCACAGTCCAAAAACATGCAGGTTAGGCTAATTGGAGACTCTAAATTGCCCATAGGTATGAATGAGTGAGTGAATGGTGTTAGGGTTAGGGTTAGTGCTCTGTGATGGATTGGCGGCCTGTCCAGTGTGTATTCCTGCCTCTCGCCCAATGCATGCTGGGGGATAGGCTCCAGCACCCCCCGTGACCCTGAACAGGAATAAGCGGGTTAATGAATGATGATGATGATGATGATAAAACATTCGCTACTTAAGGAAGTTTACCGCAAGTTCGTTTTGGTGTAGACAATGGTGGGTTTGGGTCAAGGTCATGGGCTTCTCCACCCCAAACTGTCAATCATACTGTGCCCGGACCATGATGACCATATCCGGATGACCCTGCTCCCTACTGCGCAGACTGGCTCCCCTGAGCAATCTCAGTTTGTACAACATGGCGGCGAAAAAGGCTTCCGGAGCTTTAAAGCAGTTTTTACGAGCCTGTGGGAAGGCAATGGGTGACGTAACAGTGACTTTGTCCATATTTTTTTTACGGCCTATGGTAAGGCCCAACTGACTGTGGCTGTGGCTATTATGACAGTGACCAAAAAAGCCACACCCACTGGGGATGTGGCTCAGGAGAATGTGGCAGGGCCCAATTGGCTATGGGTGTGTTTTGGTAACTATGGGTGTTGCCTGGGTGACCGGGCATGTCCCCTCCCCCTCAGGACCTGCTGCGCTCAGAGCTGCCGGACTCCATGGAGAGCGCCCTGCAGGGGGATGAGCGCTGTGTGCTGGACACCATGCGGCTGGTGGACCTGTTGCTGGTGCTGCTGTTCGAGGGCCGCAAAGCCTTGCCCAAATCCACAGCGGGCTCCACAGGCCGCATCCCGGGCCTGCGAAGGCTGGACAGCTCCGGCGAGCGATCCCATAGGCAGCTCATCGACTGCATACGCAGCAAGGACACGGACGCACTCATTGATGCCATCGACACCGGAGGTAAGAGTGATGATGTGTACACACGCTCAAGTGAACGTGTGCATGTGTGCAGCACGGCAGCATTATGGTTCGGGATCTAAACTTGCAACTCCATGGTAGTTCCACTCCCAGACGACTGCTGTTGGTAGCAATGAGCAAGGTGCTTATCCTGAACTGCTTCAGTAAATATTAGGGATGCACTGATCGATCAGCAAGTGATATGCACTCAAAATATGAGATCGGAGAATTCCGATTTTCCGTTTATAAAGGCCGATAAAGAGTAGGGATGCAAATATTCCTCTATAATCCCATTCAAATTTGTATGCTTTATTTAAATTTTAAAATATTTATTTGAATATATTTATCCTATAGGTTTATGCCCATTCCCACACTATCAGCACACACATAGGTATGTGCATTACAACCACTCAAAGCAAACACTATATCGATGTTTTGTTGTAACGTTACCAATAAACATTTGGAATTACCAAGATGGCTTTCTAGCTAAGTAAAAAAATGAGGCTTCATTTCAATATGAATAACGTTATGTATGGATTGTATGGGTTCATTCCCATCGTATTTTTATTAGCAAATGTTCTCAAATCAAGTTTGCTAACGTTAGTCCAGCTCCAGCAATTTAACAAGATGGTTAACGTTACAATCATTTACTATCACAAGTCCTTTTATAAACCGAGTTTAAGCTACTGACTGCTACCGTTTGCAATATTAAGTTATTATATTAGGCTGTATATATGATATTACACAACAGTGATGTCCGAACAAGTAACGCGATTGGCTGAGACGCATTCCACCAGTGATGGTATTTAGCATAACCGCACTGCCATTGTGTAGACGTTTTCTATAGAGCGTTTTTTAGGAAACATAGACGACAACAATAGCAACAGCAACAGGGTGCTAGCAATTTGGCAAAACCGAAATAAAGATAGTTAATCAAAAGTTGTTGTTTCAATATTTTTTCATTACTTACTAAACGTTTCTGCTAACATTGTTGTATAAAAGAAATAGATCACTCGAGGTTCGTGTGTTATTGGATATAATCACTGCTGAGAGTAGGCTACTATGTGACGTCACCGCAGTGATTATATTTCCAATAATGCACTTCCTCTCATGATCTATTGCTTAATTATTATTATACTCGCCATGGTAGCAATGACACCCGGTCACTTGGAACTGGATAAACGGCTAGCTTAGCAGGATGTAGTGTTAGCAGTTGTGCCCTCAAGTCGCTCGTTGTGGAGTGGTAGCTGTTTTATTTGGGCCTTCATTTGGGATGACAATGTCTTTGTTATCTTTTCATTTGTTGACGGAAATCAAGCTCGTACAGCACACGCTGCTTTTTAAATTGAAGACAATTTGAGTAGGGTTGAAAGGGACGCTCTTCAAGATCTAAAGTCAGACCCTACCATCATAATAAAACAAGCGGATGAAGGAGGAGGGATTGTTATACAAAACGGATGGGATTATATTAATGCGTGCCGTAGACAATTATCCAATAAAGACTTCTATTCTAAACTGAAAAGTGATCCTACACTTGAGTCAACGTAATGTCTTGTCCACAGTTAAGCGATTTGTGGAATCAGGGCAGATAAATCAGAAAATCTGGCTTTTTAAATGTGAAGTTTCCTAAGATCCCTACTTTTTTTTTTACACACTGCCAAAAATTCATAAACCAGTGTCTCCACCACCTGGCCGACCTATTGTGTCAGCTATTAACTATCACATGTAATATCTCTAAATTTGTTGATCATTATATCAAACCAATTGTTGAAACTCTGTCCTCCTATGTAAGGGACATCAGTCAGATGATCTCATTGATTGACTCTCTTGACCCGTTACCTGATGGCGTTTTATTAGGTACGTTTGATGTTGAAAGCCTCTATAACCACATGTTGGTGGTTTACAGGCATTACAATATGCTCTTCAACAATGGGACTCTGAACTTTTACCCTCTAATGAGTGTGTTACACAGCTTCCAGAACTTGTTTTAACTCATAACTATTTTGTGTTTGAATCTGATTATTTTTTACAAATAAGGGGGACACCTATGGCACCTAATTATGCTAATTAGTTTGTTGGATTATTTGAGGAGAATAATTTTTAATCCAGACGCCCACCCTTTTGTCTTTAAGATTTTGTTATGGAAACGATATATTGATGACATGGTCCTGTGGCCGGGGACTAGGGGTGAACTTTTTGAGTTTCATAGAATGCTAAATGATTAGTCTGAGCATCTTAAATTCACTATGGAAGTTGACAACACCAAAATAATTTGTGGATCATTAAAGAGAACAATTTATTGTATACAGATTTGTACACAACACCAACAGACCGCAATACATGCGTATAGTATGCACCCTTTTTCTTTAAAAAGGGGTTTGCCATAGTCCGCTGTGCAGGGTTAAGCAGATTTGCAACAAATCATCTGATTTTAATAGTAATGCAGTAGGGGTGGGACGATTCAATCCCATAACGATTCGATTCGATTACGATTCTTTAGGCAAAGGTTCGATGCATCATAACATCTTACATTTGACCACAGTTCGATTCGATAAGATTCGGCTCGATTAATTTTGATACTTTAAAAAAATGTAATAGGTATGCTAATGTGATTTGATACCGATACATTCAGCAGTAATTAAATATTCAATTAGAACCTTACGCCAAGTTCACAGCATTATGTTTATTGTTAAGGCATACCATACATTTTGCAGCTGTCTGCAGCAAATAATGCAGCAATAAACATGACTAACAGTGTATTTTCTAAAGTTGCCCTATTTAGGTTATTGTTTTCCAAACAGTGTCAGACATGGTACCCTAATACATTTCCTTTATTTACAAAATGAAAATGGCAAAATGTATAACAATTACTAAACTGGGGCAAGAAAAATGAAATAGCCTATAGGTTAGTGTCATGCATAGTACTTTCCTAAATCTTAGTACATCCATCCGTAGTTAAAACTACTCTCGTAGCGTTTTGCAAGGACAGTCGAACAGTTTTCTTCACCTCTTCATACAGAGCAGGTATACATTTTTCACTAAAATGTTTTCTGCATGCTATGGTGTATCTAGGTTCCACAACATTCATTCAGTGAATCGGACAGTTAACGTAGTAATAATTAATTGAACCTAAGACATTGGAAATAGTCTTACTATTTTTGTTTTTTTGTCTCTAACGTCTACTTGATTTTGAATAGAAAATGGTTTAAATTTAAATATCAGAAAGCACTTTACAATTATCTGTCTGGACACGGTATGTGTATAAAAACGAATAAAAACAATTGTACAAAAAAATAGAACTGTTTGGCCATTTCTCCAGGAAACTCAGGGGAAGTGTCAATGACTCCCGAGTTTAGCTTGCTAACCCGCTGCTGTCCTTCACGTCATTGGTGTGTCGTCGGCTCAAATGGTTTATCATGTTTGTGGTGTTGCCTGTGTATCTGATTTCTACTTGGCAGATCTTGCATATTGCAGCGGTTTTGTCAAGTACACCCTCCTTCTTTCTAAACCCGAAATGCTTCCATACCACTGATTTTCTGTTCGGAACATCGCAAATTCTGTAAGTTTCTGTCTCTTTTGTCGCACTCAGCGAGCACGCAGCTAGCCATTTCGCTCAGATCTGTCCGTCTCATTGTTGCTTGATTCCTGCATGTCCCTGCTTTCAACTCACGCTTACGTGGGGGTTAGAGCAGTAACATGGATTGAAGCTGGTCAAAACAGTTTTAAAAGTAGTCGTGTCTCAGAAATATATATCTTAAATAATGAAATGAATATTTTTTTTGAATAAATTAATACATGTGCACATTCATTTAAAATGCGATATTAATCGATGCTTATCAATTCTAATCTTACAGATCGATGCAGTTGTATTTACACATTCAGATCGATGCATCGGGATGCATCGGTGCATTGTCCCACCCCTATAATGCAGTGAAAATGACAAATAAAAAAAAAATTTGAGGTTATAAAAACAATGTTCTCAATAACAGCAATTTAAAAAAAAAAAAAAAATAATAAAAAAAAATTCAATCAAGGAATTAATTGCTCTAAGCAAAAAAAAAAACATGATATAAACTCGATTTTGTTTTGTACAAATATACTAAATGTTCGGAAAACTTCAAAGATATTCTTAGAAAACATTGGCGAATTTTACAATCTGATAAAAAAAGTTGCCCATCTTTTTCAGGAATCTCCTCTTGTGGTATTCAAACGTGGGAAAAATATAGGGGATTCCTTAGTAAAATTGGACTTACCCCCGTCCCCTATCCAGACACTTCTCGCACCTACACCCCAAGGTAATTACAAATGTGGTGCGTGTGCACAGTGCAACAGCATGACAAAAGGCCAATATTTTAGATATCCACAGACTGGAAAGAAAATTTCTATTATGGGCATCATTTCTTCATGTTATGTATTTAATGTCTTGCCCCTGCGGCAAAACATATGTGGGCAAGACAAGGAGACAGTTGAAATTACGTATTGCTGAGCACTGAAGTTCCATTTGATGCCATAATCTCAACTACCCTGTGGCTGCACATTTTGTTGGGCCTAATCACCCCATCTCCTCCTTTAAAGGGCCAGTTCGCCATTTTTACACTTGAATTTGGTGTTCTTAGCTCGAGGAGTACATGTTAGCATGAAAAAAAAAGATTAGTGATTAGAAAACGAGTTCTCTTGGGTGTAAATCTATTGCAATGAAGAACTACAGCAGTGCCTTGTTTACGCCCCCAGAGGGAGTGCCGAAGCAACGCGTCACTCGCTTCGTAACATTGAAGCCTCAGCTCAGATCGACATGGCAGCTGCTTACCTCGAAGAAGAAATTTTTGATGATGATATTTTTAATGCAATCCTTGTCGAAGGAGACATTCAAGGATATCTATGAGCCATAATATACCGCCGAGGAAATACAGAGCACGGAACAGGATGGCTATGCAAGCTCTCGTATGCTGGTTGTTGTAGTATTTCGGGCTAGGGAAGAAACCGTGACTGGGAGGGAAAAGAGCTGATGTTTTTGTTGATTTCTCGGGCTATGCTCAACCGATTTGGAAAATAATTTTTGCTTTCAATTACTAACTTTAAGTTACACCCTAAACTTATTTTGAATGGTAAAATGTTGTACCACTAAATATCATTGTTCATTTACTTTGATCGAATTTAGTGGGACAGCATTAGATTACACGGGATGATCTGTGAAATAGTGAAATAGAGAAATAGATTTTTAAAAGGATATACTATGATAAATTATCTAATATCTATGTTTTCAATGGATTGATCATCATTGGTGATGAGCATTTGGGTATGCCTATGATTAGGCTACTATCAAAAGTATATTGATACAGATATACTTGAGGAATCCATGCAAATTTTTTTTTAAAAAGGTGTGATTTTCCTCCCCACAGTCATAAAAATATATATATATATAATAATTTATTGGCAGCTGTATTGGTTATCGGATGTCACCCCCCTAAATTTCGGAATTGGTATCAGACCCAGAAATCCACTATCGGTCGGGCTCTAATAATGGCATTCAGGAAAAATTGCAGTCTGGATTTAGGGTAAATCATTCAACTGGTGAATGTCCTGAATGATCTGTGATCTAATGTGGATGCAAATAATTTTCCTGTTATTTTTTTAGACCCGAGTACAGCTTTCGACATAGAC
This sequence comes from Ilyophis sp. 1 JC-2022, assembly GCA_022702515.1. Classification (NCBI taxonomy): domain Eukaryota; kingdom Metazoa; phylum Chordata; class Actinopteri; order Anguilliformes; family Synaphobranchidae; genus Ilyophis; species Ilyophis sp. 1 JC-2022. Next base: position 130,051,744 of record CM040406.1, on the reverse strand, counting down.
CATAGTATTCTTGTCCACCGTCTTAAACACTGGGTTGGGCTCACTGGTAATACATTAACCTGGTTTGAATCATTTATAACTTGCAGAAAGTCTTTTTTTAGTTTAGGTGACTGTGTCTAAGGTATATGAAAGTACATGTGATGTTCCGCAAGGATCCATTGTTGGCCCACGCCTGTTTTCCTTATACATGCTTCCATTGGGTAATATAATTTGTAAATATGGTGCCAATTTTCGCAGCTATGCAGACGACATGCCGCTATATATGTTTAAAATGACCCTGATGCCTTAACTTGATTGATGAGCTGTTCAGTCAATATTGTTGAATGAATGAGCAATAACTTTCTCACACTGAATGATGATAAAACTGAAAATCTGCTCATAGGAGCAAATGGAAAGAAAGACAAAATACTGAGACAAACTTGGACATCTAGCTGCTTACGTCAAATCAGAAGTGAGAAATCCTGGGGTCATACTTGAATCTGAACTTAGTTTCAAGCCTCACATAGGCTATATAACCAAGACCGCCTTCTTCCACCTGAGAAATATAGCATGTGTCAGGCCATTTCTCTCTCTGAAAGGTGCTAAAAATCTGACACGTGGTTTAGTTTTTAGTGCAATGCACTCTTGGCTGCCAAAGATGTTGATTGATAGATTGCAACTTTTACAAAATGCTGCTGCCAGAATTTTAACAAAAACAAGGACATCTGAACATGTCACTCCTGTTCTGGCTTCGTTGCGCTGGCTACCAATAACTTTCAGGATTGATTTTAAAGTACTTTTACTAAATGTTCCAATAATGAAACGTAAGAGAGCTGGTGAAGCAACGTTCTGTTTTTATGCTCCAAAGACTTGGAATGGACGACCAATTGTTCTGTCAGGCAACTAGTGTACACAGTTTTAAGCAACAGCTCAAGACAAATTTAAAAAATCTTGCTTTTAACTATCTTTTCTTATTTTATTTATTTGTATATTGTGGTTTTCAGGGCTTGACATTAGCTTTTTGATCCAGATTTTTTACTTGTCCAGAGGATAAACTTACTTACGAAACTGAAAATAAAGTCCTATTAAAAAAATATATTAAAAAGACCGACTGAGATTTGGACAATTCTTGTGATTTATTAGCTAATTAACAACAATTACACAATGCTCGTACATGTGCGTGCGTTTGCACCGAACTCGAGCTTTGTTGGACACGTAGCAGTTGGAAAGTTAGATTCTGTAGATGAAACCATGTAGGGTTGTAAATTGCGTGAAGTTTTGTAAATTGGGTGAAGGGCTGCTCTTCTTTGGCTACATAATAAGCAGTGTGCGTTATATTGGCCATTTTCACCAACATATTTTCCTCCATTCTGTGAGGACAGGTGATGGTGGGGCATCAGTTCCCCTCTGACTGATTCAGGCAGCAGCTTCAGTAAGCTGGTGTTACTCGTCCCCCTGTCAAATTTTGCAAGATTTTATTGATGACATACAAAGCCACAATTTGGAACTAAAATTATTCGCGCCGCAAAAACTCCCAATCTCCCAACCATTGAACCTAGTGATATTCACGTAATGAAGAGAATGACAGTTTTCAGTGCGACGCTGCAACACTTTCTGATCAGACGGAATTACTAACGTTATTCTTTAATTTATTTATTTATGTATTTTTTTGTTGTTGTTTTGTTTCGTTCGGGCAAGTTAAGCTGTATTATGCTTGTCCGGCCACTTTTTTTTACTTGTCCCGGACAAGCGTTAATGTCGAGCCCTGGTTTTACTGTTTTAATGATGTATGCTTATTTTAATTTTGTTTGTATACATTTTATTTTGCTATTCTATGCTTACTTCGTTTTTATCATGTTTTTATTTTATTTAAGTAAATTTTTTTTAATGATGTTTGGAATGCACTTTGAGCTGCATTTTCATGTATGATAGGTGCTATATAAATACAGCAATTATTATTTTGCCTCACAGAGCTCCCCTTGATCGAGGCAAAATCTAAAGCGCCACTAAAACCTGCCTCTTGCAGCAGAAAATAGGCTATTCAAAACTTTGCATGAACCCACCATTACATCTGTCTTCCGCAAATGCCCATGTGCGTTTCTCTGAGCTCCTAAAGAAATCATATGGGACTAGCTTCACTCCCAGGGACACCTGGTTCAGATAACTTGACACCAGCAACCAATCATAACAGAGGAGAAGAGAATATAGGTCTGTGTGCGCATGTGAATGTTTTTTATCTACTTGTTATTATGTGTGTGTGTGTGTGTGTGTGTGTGCGCACCCTTCATGTAGATCTCCGTTATGCCTCAGTTTGTGAGCTGGGGCAGGATTTTCATTGTTCTTCTGTCATTGTTTTTTCAACTGGCCAAGTTGAAGTGTTTGAGGCATGTTGTGATTATTCAACACTGTTTATTAATTTGTGATATTTGTTTTTTCAGCCTTTGAAGTGAATTTCATGGATGACGTTGGGCAGACTCTTTTGAACTGGGCCTCTGCCTTTGGTACACAGGAAATGGTGAGTGCAGTTTTTTTTTTTGCTAAATGTGGTGCAGTAACAAATCAAACCTCAATCATGCCCCCCCCCCTCCCCCCCCCCCTTCATACTAGCCAGGTTTTTTGTTGTTGTTCAAATGTAACTCCCACATAAGCCAAATAGTTCTGGCACTCTCAGGCTTAGAGGGCACTAGCTGATCACAGAACCCACAGTATTGTGCCAGCACCATGCCTCAGAGCATTACACCTTGGTAAAGGTTTGTTAAAAGGCTCTTCTAAGCAGTGGGTGTACTGTAAGTGGTACTTGAGCGACTTCCAAGTCTATATGATGCCAAGTTGTCCAGTAATAATAATAATAAGCTATTTATATAGCACCTTTCATACAACAAGCTTTCCGCTTCTTTCCCGGTCATATACGTGCTAGAAGTGTCATTTTTAAATCGTTTTAGCTGCCCCATAGAATTGAATGGAGAGTGACAAATACCCTATTCTGGATTATCACCCCAGGGGAGCACAGAGCAACTAACGAAAACATTTTGCCACCATTTGGACTTATATCATGGCCAGGTAACTACACAACCCAAAGTTCTACCAAACTTCAGTTGTGCTGTAAGGTTTTCTTTTTGTCTTTAGTCAATGCATACCTAAAGATTCTCCCCCATTTCTAAAATAACTCCCGACTCATAATCCAACCCCCCAACCTGATTTGTGTCGTCAACATTTCCTAATATAACGTGTGCTCTCTCGTTGAGAGACTTGACGCAATGATAATAATTGCCGACCTAACCTCACGTTAGCATTTACCTACACAACTTTTGTCAACTGTCTGAATGTCAGCCAGGACAATTAACATTAGCTAGCTAACTTAGACGTCACGGTTTATTTCAATTTCAACTCATCATCATTACAACAAAAGTTATGTTTGTTGACTTTTTAAGTTCACTTGTGTCTGCAATATCGGGCGAATCCGCGGCAGCTTGTAAACTAATCTGGAGACAGCTTCTTTCGCTGGGGCTTGCCTTGGGCTTGGTTAGGTTTTAGAGGCAGCTTGTTTCGATTTCCAGTCAGTCAACGAGCTTCACAATTTGGAACTAAAATTACTCGCTATCATTTTGTGGCAAACTATGTTTGTGACTGTTAGATTTATTATATATTTTTCCATTTGTTGTGTTTACACTATAAGTTCTAAAAGTGTGAAATTAGTCAAATTTTAACTGCGCACGGAGCATTGCTAACCAGCACAAATGGCTCTGAATCACGAGTTTATATTTGCGACTTTGTAGTACTGTTTAAAAAAAGGTAAGGATCGACAGGACAACATATAAGCAGGAAGATTTTCAAGATAGCTGAATGAGTGAAAGGCTGCTTTCTATGTTTATTAGGCCTGGCCTCATGCTTCTTTCAAGCAGCAATAATTTGGGAAATTTGTCGATGATTATCGATATATATCTGCACATTTCAAATGAAAGTACTGGCTGTAGACTTGTTGAATATAGTCTACAGGCTAATTATGATAATAATACTCGATAATAAGAATGAGCTCATGTAATGCAAATGTTTGATTGAAATAAATTGGCCATTTGCCCCACAAGTGCAGCGTTTGTTTTTATTTTATTTTCGGATTCAGGCCCTAAGCCCGCCAAAACATAGGTAAAAAAATATATAAATTTATATAATTTCAACGTGGAAATCCGTAGGCTAGCCTACTCTTGGTCTGTTAGATCTGTTAGTTTTGCAGTTCGGGCATAGCCTACGGTTTTTGCAATCAATGGTCTACGTGGGGTTTTTTGATTAAATCAATTGTTTTTGCAATGTTAAATCCAGTTGTAAATAAAGTGTTCATTGCAAGAAAGTAGACACGAAAGTATCAGGGCTGCAATTCACACTAGAGGAAACTGGATAAATATTAAAGCAATAGCTATAACAACAACCTGTTGGTAGGCTATATTGGCATGGCCAGGGGATGTTGTGGCAGGACTTGAAGCGGGGTGCTGGCAAACCCCACATCTGTGTCAATGCCACAGGTGAGTGCCATATCGCTTTTATAAAATGGGTTTGGCCTATATATCTTATAATAATACACCAAAGAAAGGCTTATCAGGTTACTAGCTATGTGGATAACGTGGAAATACTCTATTTGGAGCCTACCCTCGGTTTTGCGATCCGTACCCTACATACGGTTTTTCACGTTCATTTTTGTACCTTGGGGCTCCATGCAAAACAGTATAGAAAACAACAAACATAGTGTCTCCGTTTGATACAGACAGTCACGCATTTTCTCAAATAAATATAATCGGAGCAGGAAACGCTAGGATCAATGAGATTTCTAAATACAACTTTCGTAGACCCACTTCCTATAGGCTACAACTGTAAGTCAAGAAAGAAGATTTATAGGCCTATTTATCACTCTGGCGGCAGAGTGCACCTCGCCTCTGTGTGGTTGCTCGTTGTAGGCTACATTACAAAAGAAAATGAATAGATAAACAGAATAAGCCTACCAAAAAAAAAAAGTTTTAGATAATATAATTTTAATACATCAATGCAATATTCGATATATCATCTATAGTGATCCAGAAGCACAGACTGCCCTTTTACATAGGCTCTGTGTAGATGGGATCAGAATATTTCAGGAAGTTATGTCCTTAGGCTTTTTGTTGGTGAAACTAGCCTAAGAACAGAAAGGTTTTGACAAACGTAAGCCCAAATAAAAGATGTCTAGCTAGCTGTCTAACGTTAGGTGTTGTTAATTTTGTTGAAGTTGTGATGATGGGGCTAAATATTGCTTCATAAATAACATGCATCAAACCTTTAATGATCTATCTTTGAAATTAAAGTCGATCTATCTTTCTTGATTAAATACACTTGACGAAGTAGCGGGGGGTATGGGGGTCCTCCCCCAGAAAAATTTGAGCCTTTTAAATTTTCTGCATTTCTACACAACCTCACACAGGGCATTTTCTAAAATAAAATGTTTAATTTATGAACATTTTGAAGATTTTTTCAAATCCCTAGATGAGATTTGAGATGCTTGTCAGGGTCTCCTGATATGATATTGAGTTCATAGGCTCAAGTAGGCGGTCTGGTGTGTTGATGTTGTAGTATAGGTATCTTGTTTTGTATTTTGGATGTGTCTTTACTTTTTGTGTGTGTTTTATGTTGTAATAGGTATCATTTTTGTATTTTGGATGTTTCTTGTTATGTTTGATCGTTGTTTTATGATGATTGAAATGAAGTGTCTTGTAAGTCCATATGGGCTGGGCTTCTTCGGAAGCATGACACTCAAATAAAAGAATAAATCAAATCAAATCATATAGGCTAATCAGTATATTAATGGATAAAATCATTTTATTAAATTTTAAACACACCTCCACCCCCCTCATCTTACAGGAGGGCAACTTTATTTATGCCTAATAAAACCAAATCATTATCTAATTTTATATGGAAACAAGTATATATTAAAGATGAGCTATATTCCTTCATCATTTCAGTCTCTTTGTGCTATTTTCTATTTACATGTGAAACTACGTTACTGTAACTAGCTCATCATTTTTGTCCCCCACCACAACAAAGTTGTGGAGGGGGACTCTAATTTGATCCTGTGCGTCTGTCTGTCTGTCTGTCTGTCTGTCTGTCACATGTATGTACTAGAGCCCACCACCAGAGGGGCGCTATTACAATGCATTTCCCCATAGCAAAGTACATTTTGCTTTGTACATAAAACACTATGCTTGATGTCTCCGCATAGTCTCTGGCATTTCTACTCAGCAGACCGTCGGCTTTCTAAATCCACAGAGTTCAGAGCTTAGGGTGTTTAGTAGCACTTTGTGGAAATTTAGAATGTACATGCATTTTCCCATTAAAGGTATACTATGTAGTTTCAGAACACCTGATGGCGATATAGAGCACATAGTAGATCAGTCACCCTGATCAAGCTGTCTTCTTACCCCATAGATATATGTACGTAGATGCTGTGTTCTACTGTTCAGATACGTCTGCGTGGTGGCCATATTGCGGCAGGCAATGGTGGGAATCAGTCGCTTGAAAAAGGCCACAAAATTGTGGAATTTGGCTAAACAAACGGATGACACGACAAAAGCAAGGATCGTGGGGTAACTTTTTATAAGCTATTTGAGTATTTTAGGTTACTGGCCCGTAAATTAGTGTACATGATTTGTGTCATTTATTGGCGCCTTGCTTGCGAAAGCGGACATATAGCCTAGCTATCGCCCGGATGATAATGAAAACAGCGTAGCTAGGCTGTTGGCTAACGTTACTAAATTATTTTTAGTAAAAGGTAGTAATTAGCTGTCAAAGCAATGCATGACTAAAATTATCACATTCTTTGTGTTATTGGTATATCGCAAATTATCTGCTGGAGGGTGCGTTTATGAGATTATAGCCTACGTGGCGTCCGCGACACTGCTTGCGACAATTAAAAATCTTGTTTAAAACGTTAAGCTGTATTTAGGCTACTTGTCGACTATGCACTGTAGTCTGATTCAGCTAAATGCCAGGTTGTAATTAGTAACTATTACAAAATAGTATTTTTGAGATGGCCTTGTTTTTGTCACAGTCAGGTTTCCCTAGGACCCAGACAGAAGAAGAGCCTGGGTCATAGCTGTTTGGTGAAAGGATTTTGGAGTAACGTTACAGAGCCAAAACAACATAAAATGTGTCACTACAAGTACGGATTGCACTGTAGGCTATTGGTAACATTATATTTGTGTATTTTGAATATTGGGATTAAGTGGTGAATGAAATGGGGGGGGGGGGGGGGGGGGGGGACCCTCTATGTACCTCACTTGGAATTAAAAAAAAAAAAAGATTATATTGGTGATTTCAGATTTATCTTATTGAATTTTAATAAATCATGGACCGGAAGAACTGGAAATATCATAAAGTGATTAAATAACATGCAATTTAGGATACGTCATGCAGGGACGGGGTACTTGCAGTAAGGATTAATATCAGAGGACACTTGCATCTGCATCCCAAGCCAGCAAACAAGATGAACTGTATGCAGTAAACAGGCGGCGATCGTGTGGGTGCTCAGGCACCTCGGCACCCACGGGCAAATCGGATAGCAGAGTGAAGTTATATTCTGATTAAATAAATGTGAAACAAGCAACCAATTGAAAAGCGCTGTTTGTTGAGGTATGTTACTTGCCTACTACTGTACTGACTCTCCAGAGTGCCAGCTATCAATCGCGAGAGGTGATGTTGACTCCAAGTTTGTAATAGGCTAAACCCAAAACCCACGCAGAATTAAACATCATGCCTGTGTCAAACGGGAAGTAACATCAGCACCAAAGTTTCAACATCTGCCTCCTAGTGAATATTTTTACATAGAAAAGTCGCTAAAATGGCATCTCGCATTCAGGTGAAACACCACCTAAAATTGGTTTAAAAGTTTTTGAACCGTCACGCACTTTTACACCTATGTTGGCTATGTGCCGAATCATATAGTACAGTGGGGATGCAAAGTATTCGGGGCAGTGACATTTTTTGTTGTTTTGGCTCTGTACCCCAGAACATTGGATTTGAAATGGAACAGTGACTATGATGTTAAAGTGCAGACTCATCTTTAATTTGAGGATTTTTACATCCATATTAGGTGAACCATGTAGCAATTGTAGCCCTTTTTATACACACTGCCCCCCCCCTCCGTTTTAGGGGACGAAAAGTAATTGGACAAATGAACAAACTTAGTCACATTTAATACACTGCTCAAAGAAATGAAGGGAACACAGTATAACACCAATCAATTAAACTTCTGGGATATCCATCTGTCCAGTTAGGAAGCATAAGCGAATCAATTTCACCTGCTTTGGTGCAAATGAAAGTGACAACAGATGGACAGGAGAGGCAACAACAAGACAACCCCCAAAAAGTAAATGGTTTTGCAGATGGTGGCCACAGACCATTTCTCTCTCCTTATCCTTCCTGACTGATTTTTCTCTAGTTTTGCATTTTGCTAGTGCCCTTGTCACTACTGGTATGGTAGCATGTGGCGGTACCTGCAGCCCATTCAGGTTGCACAGGTAGTCCAGCTCCTCCAGGATGGCACATCCATATGTGCCGCCGCAAGAAGGTTTGCTGTGTCTCCCAGCACAGTCTCAAGAGCGTGGAGGAGATACCGGGAGACGGGCCATTACACGAGGAGAGCTGGACAGGGCTGTAGAAGGGCAACAACCCAGCGGCAGGACCAGTGTCTGCTCCTTTGTGCGAGGAGGAACAGGAGGAGCACTGCCAGAGCCCTACAAAATGACCTCCAGTGGGCTACTCGTGTGCATGTTTCTGACTAACCTCAGAAACAGACTCCATGAGGGTGGTATGAGGGCCCGACGTCCTGTAGTGGGACCTGTGCTCACAGCCCAGCACCGTGCAGCTCGATTGGCATTTGCCAGAGAACACCAGAATTGGCAGGTTCGCCATTGGCGCCCCGTTCTCTTCACAGATGAGAGCAGGTTCACACTGAGCACATGTGACAGACGTGAAAGAGTCTGGAGACGCCGTGGCGGATGTTATGCTGCCTGCAACATCATCCAGCATGACTGGTTTGGTTTAATTGACTTGGTGTTATACTGTGGTCAGATTTACAGAGCAATAGCTAAGATTACTAACTTGTATGCTTTGAGCATGTAACATAGTCTCTATTTACATGATCAAGGTTTGGTCAAACAACATGATAAATAGACTCTTGTTTCAATTAAGTGTTGCAGTGTGTGAGTTGTGCCCAGCTGCGCCCGAGATGGACCATGTCATTCAATCAGCCTAGACAGCCTATTTCATTGCATAGTACGGCTACCTGCGACAGCAGACCACAATCAACAGAGTGAAAACAGTAGCCTGCAGAATTCAAGATTTACTTTAACTTCCACCAATATTCAGTGCTTGATTTATTTATAGGATGAAAGAGGAACAGGTGCTGTCTTTTCCAAGTCGGCCCATTATGTCCACCGAAACGCACAAATGACATGGCATCTGGATAATTTCAAACAGTAATAGAAGAGATGGTTTATGGTAATAGGTTAATTGAACCGTTACACCGGTAGAAATCCGTGCCATGATACGGATTTGTCTATATCGTTTCTACCGGTAGAGCATTAGGCTACTTGCATAATTGGAAAATGTTCACATCTATAAATGTAAGCTACCACATAAAGCAGCGAAACGCGCGGCGTCAGTAAATGCGCCAGGCATGTAACGTGCATCTCCAATCAAAAACGACCTCCATTGATTAATTGAAGCTTTCAATGCAATACATTCTCCTGTATGTTTTTATTGAAAAAAAAACAAAAAACTTCATACAAGGGGAAAGTCAATGATAAAACACCCTAGGTATTACCATTTCTATTTTCTGTTCATTGTGTCACCAAACACAGGCGAGCAATGAGCAAGGTGAAATGTGCATTAAAAACATTACCTGCAACTTCACCACTGGACTTACAATATTAGCTATAATGAATTTTAATCAGCATTCCAAACTGACAGGCATATTTCTACATTAGCCTACATTTTAATTTACACAAAGGTTCAACAGTGGCTCAGCCCCGGTACATCTATTTTAATCACTTAATCTATTTTTTACATTTTTTCTCGGCTTATATTGTTAAAAGAATTCATCCATTTCATGTTCACAATTGAAATAAATCACAATTCATTTTAGCTGCTGTTTTTCCAATATTATTATGCTTAAAGTGAATGTGCACCATCACTTTTTTGTTCTTCTCTTCCTCGCGCGGTGCGCCATCACTTTGACAGAGTTTTGTAAATGCGCTCATCGGTTCAGTCAGTTGTCACTTGGTCTAACGTTAACAAGCTCATGGTATGGGATAGGGAACCTTCAGATTGTTTTATGAGTGAGTACACCTACTCTCTTACGCTCTCTATCACTCTCACAGCGAAACGGCAGCCGTCAATAGAGGCAAGCCCCCTGGCGCGTCAGGCATAAAAAATAAAAAAAAGGAGGCTAAAATATAAATGACAAGTGCACAGTAAACCTGTCCCCCACCCATGTGCATGTCGTTATGATGTAGCCTACAGTTGTTGACATCTGATCTATGTTGTGAATTATAATGATTATAACTACTCCCATTCAGTTGGGAGTGCATCCACTCTATTCGGCAATCAAACAACGGCAATCAAATGAGTTTAACGTTAAAATAAACAAGTTTTATTTTTAAGCAGGTTGTGCTTTTCTTGTTAAGTGTACTTATTTGTTTAATCTCCCTAACATGGTGTGAAGAAAGACGCTGTGTCTTCACCTGCAGATTATTATTCAGATTGTTGGCACACTTGTTAATCAAGGAAAATGATTGAGACCAATAATCCGTTTAAAGGCAAGTTTTCTGCCTCTTCAATTTTCAGCTCAGCACTGGTCACTATAGCAACTGGCTGCCTTTAACAGTTTTTTTGGTATGCCTGAGACCCTGTCAGTAACCCTAAGCTGCAAAACACCATGCACCAAAATGCACCTGCGAAGTGTAAACTGTTTGTGCTTGTGTCCCAGGTCGAGTTTCTGTGTGAAAGAGGTGCTGATGTCAACCGGGGTCAGAGGTCATCTTCTCTACATTATGCTGCCTGCTTTGGAAGACCTCAGGTAGCAAAGGTAATGTTTTAATAAAAATAAAAATAAAAATTAGCATTTTTGTTTTTAATAATGTATGTTTTCACCTTTTTCAACCACCATTAACTGGGCTCTTAAGAAGCTGTGAGTTTATTCTGGTATTTTTCCCCATTGCAGACTTTGTTACGACATGGAGCTAATCCTGACCTGAGAGATGAGGATGGGAAAACTCCATTGGATAAAGCGAGAGAAAGGGGTCACAGTGAGGTCGTGGCCATCCTTCAGTCTCCTGGTGAGAATCAGACCCAGCATTTTATTGCATTTGTGCTGATTATGGCTGTCAAGTGGACCAAAACATTAACCCTTTTGCGCAGATGCCAAGTTTGCTCAATTCTCACCGATTTAGGTGGTGGTCTTTTCAACCACTTCCTTCCAATGGCAAAATAGGGCGTTTTCACGAGTGACAAACAAAGGTGTTTATCTCAAAAACTGTCAATACTACAAATATGATTAATCACCTTTAAACCAGAGAACTGGACTATTATGACAGCAGTCAGGATTCATGTGAATCCACGTTTTGCTTGATGAGCTACAAAAGCTATAGAGGAAATAAATCCTCTTTGTGATTCCTCAATAGGCTGCCTATCTCTGTGGTAAAAATATGGTGTCTATCTCAAACCATTCAAATTCTTCATAGCTTTTTTCAGGCGAACCAATTCGGTTACCAAAGTCGCCACGAATGGTGCCAAATTGTGCCCAAAATGGCAATTTTCCAGAAGTCTCAATGATTTTTTTAAAAAAGTTTGACAATAATAATTAGTCAATATTGGCAATAAAAGTACATTTTTAGATGTGTTTTTGGTGTGTTTCATATTACACTCGTGGTCCCCAAAAAGCTTTCCAACCCCATGTAGCAGCACTTGTGAATTTTGTGTATTCCACCAGAGCCCCATTAGCCAGAAATGAGTCCAGGTATAGGCAAACAGGATATAAAAGCAAATGTCCACCAGTTTATTTGATACAATAAAAACACTGCATAATAATCAACAACAAACTCATCCTCATGTTATCATGTTATCTCTCCCTCATGTTATGTCATGCATACATTGCTCAAGTGTTTACCTGCACAGCCTGCTGTACTGCATACAGAACAATTTACTCATGTGGAACAATAGTTAGACAGAAAACCGTAGGATAAAAATAAAACTCTTATTCTCATTAATATTACACTCATCGTCAGTGCGTCTCTTTTTTCTGGGATGTATTAGCCACTTATCCATTTCCCAGTAGGAAACTTAAAACAAATTGGCTAATATTTCAATAGCCTGCAGATTTATTATTTTTTTAAAGTCAAAAGCGCAAAAAGCCTGGTTCGCGATGATTAGCTAAAGCAGTTAACTATCTTATGTTGTAAGAGCAATAAAGAAGTAATTGGTAACTACCTTGTAATGAAGAGTATCAAGGGCAACTGCGCCAAAATGCTGATATCTCGTGGAGTTCAGTACTAATGATATTCTGTCCACAATGTGTGTGTCTGTACTAGGGTTGGGCATCGTTTGGATTTTAACGATTCTGATTCCGATTCTGCTTTTCGATTCCGGTTCTTAACGATTCTCGATTCCGGTTCTTTGAGTGGCGGGGTCAAAATAGGTCACATGCTTATTTCACAGAAGAAAATTAGATTTTTAAAAACCTTTACACAAGTCATTCTTATTCACAATTGACTTCATACAGTTGAACCTGTAAATTATTGCATAGTTTAATTTGGTTTCTGTTATTAATGATTCAATAATAAATTCATTATTTTTTCATTCACTACTGTAACTGTAACCCGCTGAAATGACAACACGGCAAAACCAACTCATTTACAGTTTAGGGAGCTGCAGCCCATTTGGGTGTTGACGAGAGAAGTAGGAATGTCTGTGGTGGTTCTTGGTGCACTTGCATAATTGCAACCGAACCAAATAACAAATAAACTCCTGAAGAGCAGTAACGTTAGGCTGGCTACTAGCAATCTGCGGACGTTCATCTACGAAAAAATACATTATAGTATTTGCATTTGACATAGTTTTTAGCAATTCAGTCAAGTATGACTTGTTTGCTGTATTGCTGTTGAGAATAAGACAAACGTTATTTAATTTTCACTTACCCGATTTCGACGAGGTGCTGGCTGTTGGCTCAGGGTTGACTGAGGAGGAGGAGGCAGGTGATGGTTGATTTGTACACCATGCAGGTGATGGTGTTTAATCATGTTAGTAGTACATCCTCCCTTGCACAATATAAGTTTGGCACAGGTGTTGCACTGTGCCGACACGTAATTTTTCATAACAAAATAAAGCCATGATGGCGCAAGGAATTTGGAATTGTAATTTTGGAACCCTAGTCGATGCCCAACCCTAGTTTGTACACAAATCGACAGATAGCCAACAGGCTTCGAGAAAGTCAGAGGCTGGAGTAATGCTCTTTACTGTTGTCACTTGTGTACTATTATAATTCACTGCAAATATAACTTACAAGCGATGCTTTCCAAGTAGGGATGTTAACAATTAATCGACTATCAATTAATTGCTAATAAGAATTTAATTGATAAGATTTCAAATTAAACAATTAACTGAACAATCTGCGTTCTTGTTGTAATTGTATCAACGGGAGTTTTTGTGTGAAATGTATTCATGATTTAAGGTCTCCACGCGAGGGTACCAAATTCAGCCTTGTGTAATTATTGAAGATTATTGATGCCCATTGATGCCCATTGCAATACCTGCGGTGCTGTTTTGAAGTATAACAACTCAACTACTTTGTTCATGTAGCCTAGACCACTTCATGTAGCCTACCACCTAAGAAGCGTACATCCAACCGTGCTGCCAGGACAAAGTAGATCACAACCTACCATCACCTCAATGTTGGCAAAGAGGGTATGTGACGATAGACAAGCGGAGGGTATTACTCAGAGGATATGCAACATGGTTGAAAAGGACATGATGCCAATAAGCACCGTTGACAGCGAGGGATTTCGAGAGCTAATAAACAGGCTGCGCACACAACTCACTCCTGTCCACGTAGATATGCTTAAATGTTCTTGCATAAAAATACGTAGGTCTATCTAGTATGCATATGATGAGCCTATTGAAAACATAATAGGCTATGTTTTAAGTTGACTGTTCTAGGCTAAGTCTACTAGTTTTACTGTCGCCTTTCCCATTTCAAGAACGATTATGTTAATGCTGCTAGTGCCGGAGCAACGGTTTCGCTTGCGACAGATGGACAGAGCGAATTTTTTTTTCCCTGTTAAAGTAGCCTATACACGCCTTCATATTCTATTTTTGTTATGCTACAAGAATGCCTGTTTCTCAAATGTTACAATACATTTTTGATTGAGGAATATAACATGCATTTTGTATTCTGTATATCATAAGCTGTATTTAGCTTATGTTATCAATGAATCGACGATTGTTTCTTAAGTTTAACAACTCGTCGATTAAGGAAATTTCTTTAAATGTGCATCCCTATTTTCAAGGCACAAACAGAGGAAAGAAAGGATAAGGTAGCTGGAGCTGCTGTTTTTCGCGGCTGTTTTTGCGTATACTCGGGCTATTGTCAGGTTTATGTAAATTCTTGGTGGTGAAAAAATATTTTTGCCGACTGGCAGATGGACGCTATTGTCCACTGTGTCACATGGATGGGTACAGTTGCAGGTGAGACTGGGTGGGGGGTTGCTTGTTAAATGCACTAGCTGTGTGACAACAGTGGCATTTAGAAACTGTATTCGGTATTGTCACAAATCACATTCTAATAAAGCTCAGTTTGGTTGCAGGAGCAATGAATGTCTGTTGTGCAATGTTACGCACAATGCCGGTCGGTGTCTTGGCCATGAGGGATTTGCGCAAAGGGGTTAAACGTGAATACTGCATTTAATTTTTTTTTATAAATTAAAATAAAAACATGATTTGAATATATTTAACTATTTATTGCAAAATGTACATGAAAATATAAAAATTGCATCATTATTGCATTGCCATGAAATACTCTTGATAACAAAGGACACAGAGCGGGCGGGCCTAAACGCCTGAATGTGGGTAACTGTGGCTGGCTGGCTGCCTGATCCCCCGTTGTTGAAAAGTGCATGCGTAAATTACAAGTGTTGAAAAGCGCGTGTGTAAATTTCACGTAATTACGGTAAAAAGTTGAAAAGCGCATGCGTAAAATTTTGAGTACTTAAAAAGTTCGCTGTCTACAGGGTTTGAACTGATCCTTGAAAGTCTTGAAAATGCTTGATTCTGAAAGTTCTGTTTTCAAGGTGAGAAATATGCTTGAATTTTGAATAAACTACTTGAAAATTCTTGTTTTCCATGGCTCGTAGTCGAAGTAATTGTTGGGAGTGAACAAAAAATAGTTAATTGTTTATTCAAATTTGAGAAGAAACAGTTTTTCTTGTTGTGAGTGAGGTTAACTGTGATGTCTTCTCTCCGATTGCGTGCTTTGTGTTAACATGGAACAGTTTCAGTTGAAGGAGCTAGCATCCGTGACACACTCCTGCCATCATGCCCGTCTGCCGGTTCAATAAAAATTGGTTTCAAAATTAATGTTACAGGCTGTGGCTACAGCGAGGGCCGGCCTCACGCAAGGCTTACTGCAAGTTTTGCAGGAAATAGCATTTAAAAAATTTTTATTCAAGTTTATAATATTTAGAATAGAATTGTATTAGAGCTGATTTACCCAGTTCACTGTGACCTGCATTGTGTTCATTACTAGGGATAGCTGCTACTGTATGGGAAGAATGTGCTTTCTTATCTGTTCTGTAGTTACTTCGATGACCTTTCTGTATGCACTTACTGTACGTCGCTTTGGATAAAAGCGTCTGCTAAATGAATGTAATGTAAATACATTAACATATACATGATGGGGGAATCGGCACTGATAAGCCATGCTAAAGGTAATCGGAGCAAACGTTTTCATCAAAACTGTCCAACGTTACCGTTTCAGCAGCAGTAAAGAAAAAATAAGAGAGAAATTAAGATACACAAGAATAATAGCTGGGAAGGGATGCATTCGTTGCCATCATGATGCAGTGGCGATTTATAATTTACACATTTATTCATTTAAAGCATGAAAATTATAGTGGCACACATTACATTTTAGGCATATGCTGGTGCTCTTTTCCAGATTGTTTTTCATCCAATGGCAAAGCGCTAAAACTTGCGATTCAACTATGTTTGACATAGATATAGTTTCGTTATTTAGCAGTTTTTTTTGTGTTTTTGTTTTTTTTGTGCTACTTTGCTGGCGTCCAGATAATTGTGTGACGAGAGGAGAGCTAGCAAGCTAATAAAAATGCATTTGTGTGCGGCTACAATTGCACAAATCGATCAAGGGGGTCCAAAAAAATTGCAGAATGTTTACAAAAATATAATTTAAAAGTGACAACTAATAGGGTATCTTACCCACTGAACTATATAGAAAACTAGAAACCACAAGGTGGGTGTGTCCTGAAGTCAGGTTTTTTAGTAGCGCCAAAATACCTGAAGGGGGCGACATTTAATGGTGCAGAGGTCTTCGCCCATAGACTGCCAGCAAAATCCAAAGCGCTGTCATGTCGTAATTAGCATACTTTTTAACGATGTTAGAATCTCATAAATTATATCTATAATAGTAGATTTCACTTGCGATAATGAGGACCAAGTATTATATTACAATCTCTGGAAATGAGTTATTTTTTTTGTATTTCGAGGGTTGACCAGGTTGACCAGCAAGCCGAGCAGCCGCGTTCTGGACCAGTTGTAGGGGCAGAATGGCGCAGGCTGGTAGGCTTGCGAGAAGGGAGTTGCAGTAGTCCAGACATGAGGTGACCATGGTCTGGACAAGGAGCTGAGCGGAGTAGGTGGTCAGGTACGGCTGAATCCTCCTGATGTTGTACAGGAGGAACCTGCAGGACCGTGCCGTTGCCCTGACGTGCTCTTTGAAGTCCAGCTGGTCCTCCAGGA
Organism: Ilyophis sp. 1 JC-2022; assembly: GCA_022702515.1. Classification (NCBI taxonomy): domain Eukaryota; kingdom Metazoa; phylum Chordata; class Actinopteri; order Anguilliformes; family Synaphobranchidae; genus Ilyophis; species Ilyophis sp. 1 JC-2022. Next base: position 130,034,722 of record CM040406.1, on the reverse strand, counting down.
CCACCCCCAGGTTCCTTGCAGAGTGGGACGCAGGCACCATGGTTCCGTCAACGGTGATGGACAGGTCTAGTAGCGGGGAGGTCTTGTGTGGCATGACTAGCAGCTCAGTATAGTTTTAATATAGACTTAGTATAAATGGAAAACAGCAGAGGACCCAGTACAGATCCCCTGCGGGACTCCTGTAAAAAGTGGATGAGGTGCAGAGACAGAGCCCTTCCAGGGGACTTGGTAGGATCTATCTGTGAGATAGGATGTAAACCAAGAGAGAGCAGTTCCAGAGACGCCCATCTCAGCCAGTGTGGAGATCAGGAGTTTGTGGTTGACCGTGTCGAACGCTGCAGACAGGTCAAGGAGAATCAGGACAGAGGAGAGGGCGGAGGCTCTAGCAGTGGCGAGTGCCTCAGTCACAGCCAGGAGCACAGTTTCAGTAGAGTGCCCGGTTCTGAAACCGGACTGATGAGGGTCCAGCAGGTTGTTCTGGTGGAGAAAAACAGACAGTTGGTTTAGGGCAGCTTGTTCAAGAGCTTTTGACAGGAAGGGCAGGAGAGACACGGGACAATAATTTCTGACATCAGAGGGGTCCAAGCTAGGTTTCTTAAGGAGTGGGGTAACACGGGCAGTTTTGAAAATGGCAGGAACATAGCCACAGGTTAAGGAAGTGTTAATAATGGAGGACAGATATGGAAGGACCTCACCGGATGTAGACTGGAGGACTTAGGTATACCCCCTGCTGTGTCAGGAAGCGTCTTTAATGTTTTTAAATCGTATCGATAGGTAGTCTAACGTTAGATACAAGCTAGCTACATAAAATAGCTAGTTAACTGCAAATAATCATCGGTCGAGGACGTTTAAGCGGATAAACCAAGGAGGTTATGTGTAAATTACACTGCAATCAACCGATTTAACGTTAGCTACAGTTACAGTTTTGGGGAGTAGATTTCAGGTGCTTAATTTTTCACTCTACTTGGACAATCCAGCAGGTTGTCATAGCTCATTAACCAAAGTTACAGAGTGGGCTTTAAGATATCCCTGTAAAGAAATTCTTGAGTGAAGTGAGCTGTGATTGGCTACCCACAATCCTTAAGGAAATGGTGCAAACTGGCCCGGAGTGGGTGGGGATTTGGTAAAATTGGCGGACAATGCTGGCTTCAATGGAATGAATGGGAGAGATCCAGCTTGTGGTTTCTAGTTTTCTATATAGTTTGGTGATCTTACCTTGCTGTTGTTTTCAATAATAGTCATGTGCTCTTAACGTAGTTAACTTGCAGACGGCTATGTATAACTTTAAAGCTAAGTTGAAATCATGTAGTAGGCCTATATATTGTTAATTATATTGCTATAAGTAGCAAGCATCAACGGGTTTGATTTTTAAGCCTCAAGTTGGCTAACATTAGCTTACTGTTAGTTACATTTTGCTTAAACCATCTAGCTCAGGCATAGAACACCTGTAAGAATAATAATAGAAAATGTTGACAATATTATTTCAGTGATAGTAGACAGCAGAGGTGGGAGACTCGAGTCACATGACTTGAATCGAGTCAGACTCGAGTCCCAAATTTGACGACTTGCGACTTGCTTGACTGTAATTAATGAAAGACTCCACTTGACTTTGACTTGTTTTTGGAAAGTTTGTAGTTTTCTGTTCTCACTCGCTAAGCTTGTGGACAATGAAGCCGGCCTTTGAGAAGATAGGCTGTATGATAGGCGAATTGTTGCGTGCAGACTTTACATTTAACTTTTTTGGGGTCATCCTTTAGACCAGGGGTATTCAATTAAAATGACGATATCGGGACTGATCCAGGATCCACAATCTTCAAAAGGCCACCAGGGAAGGCGAAGATAATGCTGGGGTCGAGCTCCATTTCGACAGTGGACAGAGACCGCGACACTGCGTGTAGCCTATGGAGGAAAGTCGTGGAGGCGGAATTTGTGTTGGACTGGTTGATGACATTGGACATCTCGGGACAGCGGGGCTATTTTTACTCATGACATTTGGCTGTATTATATGATATGTTTGTTTGTGTGTTGTGGTTCTGCCCCACTGTCTGTCTTTTTTGTTGTTGCTGGTGGCTACAACTGAAGTTTTCTATCGGGAAAATAAAAGTTATTGTATTCTATAGCAGATAAAGCTGACTCACAGCTGTAAGTCTCAATTACAGTATTCATGTTAGTCTAAAATTATGAACTACAGCTTTAAGAAAACCCTGTCAATTTTGACTTACAACCGATCCTCTCGCCACAGACTGTAAAATGCATAAAATGCACCGTTTATACACGCCAAGAAAATCATGTTCACGTATAGAAACAATAATATTTCTGAAAAACTTTGTAGTAAAAGCATTCTCCCTCAATTTTTTCCCCTCCGTAATTACTGTTTACTTGCCATAATTGGCTATAGCGTAGCCTACTTAACAGACAAATGATGCACTTAATGTGCATCATTTGGATAGTCACTCAGTCAATTAATGTCATTGTTGTGCGCAGTGCAGGTTGGACGTTAAGATGCATTGTTTTCTAAAGAGAATTGAGTAGGCTATAGCTTGGTTGTTGTTTTTATTTTTTTCTTGCTTTCTTTTGTAGGTAGGTAGGCTATAGGTAATCTGTAGTTGCTCGGGATATTCTAACGAGAGAATCTCACGATATTGGATACAGCAAGAAACTTTCGGAAGATGGATTTTGAATAAGGTTCATGGTCAACATGTCCTGATGAATGGAATCATATTTTGACTGAAGGCAACCTTAGAATCTGGGTAAGCAAGGGTCTCGGCGGCTAACGTTAGCTGTTTTCGATGATGATTTAGCTGTTTATCCAAAATGATAAGCTATAGTTTTATTTTAGTTAGGTTTTTTCTGACAAAGTTGCGAGCATTATGCCACAAGTCATAGCTAGATTGGTATGTTATCTAGGTGGAATAACGTTGGATTTGAGGGATTGTCTGGCAGATCATTTTTGGAGATGCAACGACGTTAACAGAAATGAGTAACGTTAGTGCACATGCTGATGGGACCTGACTGAGAACAGAGTGAATGTGTTGTAAGAAGATAAAGTTGATGACATTATATAGGCTATACACGGTAATAAAACATTAGACCTAACTAATGGTTTGTATGTCTGTAACATTAGCTAAGTTATATATTGGCCAAGTTTACATTAATGCAAGAACTTGTCGATTGCAAGGTAACACGTTAACGTTAGCTAGCGTACGTTACATTGCTTACCTGGGTGAATTTTATAATTGTCCTAAATAAACTTGGTAAATGGCTTAAATGAAACAAGACAGGTGTACCATTTACAGTATTTGTTTATTTTTATAATTTAGTCAAAATAAAGTGCCACAAATGCAGGCAAAACTTTGTAAAAATGCAACAAAAAAAACTTTCTTTAGTTTGCAACAAACTACTGAGTGCTACATAAGTGAAACAGGTAAATATATACATTTCCTGGATCATAAACTCTGTCAACAAGTGTGCAAAATCTGAGGATGATATGCAGAACTGCTAAAGGTTTATGATGCAAAATATAGGCAGTGTACCCTGTTTTCCATTAGTGTCTCCAAATCTATCCAAATGGCTAAATTGTGTACTGCTCTACATAAAAAAGAGAGATATATTTAACTTCAAATCAACAGTTTTGGCTCATAAAACTAACTTTTGCATCATTTTCAAGTGGGAATTACTATTTTCATCAGTATAGGGCGGTAGATATCTATGGGTCCAAAACCATTACATTTTTTTTATCCATTCTTATACATTTGCTTCTTCTGATGGATTAAGATAAAATATTGATATCACAGTGTTACACACACCTAAATATGTAGCCTAATCATTCACTCTTGTACCTCAATAAAACCAATTTTTTTCTTGTACTCTACAGTATGTATACTTTTGCCCTGGGATTGCATTTTTCTGTAGTTTTTTAAATATTCCTAGTCATTTTGATTCCAGGGGAAATTTTTACCTTAATCTACCACATATCAGTGCACAGAAAATTGGAATAAGTAGTTGCCATTCCATAAGTGACAAGTATATACGCCATAGCCTATATTATGTACGATAACATGAAAATAAAATAGTATTCCACCATCTGCAAAATGCTGCCAAATGTTAAGAGTTTGTGTTTTCCACTAATAGTTTGGCTGCAGGAGCAACGAATGTCTCAGTTGAGCAAAAAGGTCCCGCCGGCGGGACCATCTCAACAAAGGGGTTAATACAAGCTAGCTGCTGCATGAAACAAAGATGGCAACGGCGACAGTTTTTGAAAAATATTCTGTGGCATCAGATGGCATGTTCTATTGGCTGAAGTAGCATCACATGTGCACTTCTGTATAAATTCAAAGCCATGACATTCACATTCTTATGTGGATATAAAAAAGCATTATGTAATGCACATCGTTCATCGTACCTGTGTATCATGCAGTTTATCTAAAACTTTGATAACACTTTGTTATTGGTTGATGAGATGTCGTTATTGGGTGATCAGATGTAGCCTACTATCATTGTTCTACATTGTTTTCTGGTCCTTTTCTTTGCTCTGAATCTTATTTGATGGTTGAGTAATTTCAGAATCATTAGGCTAATACATAGCCCAGTTCCAATAGGCATAGACAATAGGCATGTCTCTTGTCTGCAGATAGCCATGCTCATTCTCGTTTAATAATAGCCTGATTTTTTTAAAATTCTTTGACGGTCTCTCTGTGTTGTGAATTCTCTGTTGGAATTTACAGTCAAAGTTGCGATTTGTATCCATTTCCTTTTCAAAGTCGTCGTCCACTGTCATCAATTGATCTTAAAACTTTTTCAACGTCCATTTGCATTGCAGTTCATAGCAGTAGCAGCATTTTCAGCATGGTGTTATTGGACAGGTGATTAGTCTCCTTCAAATTGAAGCCCACCCCCGGCAAACATTTTAACGAGCATAATTATGTTACTTATTTCACGTATTTAGAGATAGTAAATATGTTGTATATTATATTAAGTAACTTTTAAAATACTTAAACTTTCGTAATATGGAAAACAATTTTTTTTGTTTGTTTTCCTCCTTATTTTGCGCTCTACTGTGAATTGCTGAAGTGCGACTTGCGGGACTGTTTTACCAGCTCACGTCAGAAATGGTTATAAAATAATAATTGATTGGACTTTTTGGATTGGATTTTTGAAATATTCACTTTTTGAAATATTCAGTAGCCTAACTGAAATAAATATAATCTTAATTAATTTAGGCTAATGTAGTATTTTTGGAGTAAATTTGTAATTTTGTGTTCGACACACTTAAAGCAAGTTTTTGTTATTTCATTGTATTATATAATTAATAATTATACCGCGCACCCCGCCATCCACCCCATCCCCCCCACGATCGACAAAACCCCCCGTTCCATAGGAAGCAAACACGCTACTGAACTGTCAAGTTATCTCTCCCTCATGTTATGTCATGCATGAATTGCTCATTTGTTTAATTGCACAAGCATGCTGTACTGCATACAGAACTTACTCACTCATGTGGAACAATAACTACTAAAACAACACTTCCAGACACTATTTCATACAAAAAACTTGTAACAGCTCATCTCAGACACAAATTGACAGCTCGCTATCTAATTTTGCCAGTTAGCTTTCCACTGTCATGTAACGTTAGCTATCTTAATTTAAATCAGAGGGATTAGTTTTATACAAAACTATATAAGGTTAGATAGCTCAAATCACAGTGATTCACGCTTCGCTGCTAAATTGTATGTTTCCATAGATGCAGATTACATCGAGTAACTTATTGTTTCCACAAACTTCAGTGTTGTCACATTTTATAACGAAATGGTGCGAGTTTCAATCAAAACAGACAATACACCTTAGGTTTACTTCATAAACTGTTGCCAAGTTTTAATATTTATTGGATGGAAAACAATAAAATACAATTGACGACGGTATTACAAAACCGCATGCCATTGCGTAAATTCTCACTGGTATACCGAAAAAATTGGTAACGTTACACCACACACAAAAAATACATCCATTTGAAGACGTTTTTGCATAAGTCAGGTCAAAAACCTGTCTAAAATCGACTAAGATAAGGGATTGGCACTCCATCTACTGGCCGATTTGGACAATCAGGGTTCCCACTCATCCTGGAAAAACCTGGAAATTCAGAGACTAGATTTCCAGTCATGGAAAACCTGGAAAATTGACTAAAATTACCAAATATCCTGGAACGAAATCTGTTGTCCTGGAAATGTTTTATTGTATTTCAGCCCCTCACTCAGATCGCCTATGTAAACCTAGGTGTGTATTTTGTTTGAAACTGGCAAAAACAAAGGCCCACGCTCCCTTTGTTTTGGCCTGCCATGGCATTTGAGAAGATCATGCTTATTCTCCTCTTATTTTTAAAGTGCTGTAAAATTCTATACAATTTTGTGATGCAAAATATTGATACTATACTATATTGATACTATATACTTATTGATAAACTACCATTGATACTATGGTAGTTTATCTGATTGCGATGCATTATGCATGCATTGGTTGCTTGAATTATTTAAAAAAATAAATGAATTTAAAAAACTGACAGTTGTACCAGGACAATTGTTTCCGGTCGCACTAGTGCTCCCAATTAAAATTCCATGTCGCATAAGCGCATGATGTTTTGCGACAGATTAATCAGATAACTCAGATCTGAATGTTTATGGAATTGGGCAAACATTTATTATTGTTGGACAATGGGATCGGGACTCTCTCAGCATTTGCATGATACAGCTGAATTGTGCTGTGGGTTTCCCATTCTGTGGTTTAATGAATACTAGTTTTGACCAGGAAATGCCATTTAGTTTAAACATTTGGCATATAATTTTTCCATTTGTTGATACATTTATGTGTGTGAGATGGATGAGTGACATTGTCTGCTGCCTAGGAGACTGGATGTGCCCTGTCAACAAAGGGGATGACAAGAAAAAGAAAGATGTGAACAAGGAGGAGGAGGAGAGCAATGAACCAAAAGGTGACCCCGAAATGGCCCCCACCTACCTAAAGAGGCTGCTCCCTGTGTTTGCTCAGACTTTTCAGCAAACCATGCTACCCTCAATCAGGTAAACTTATTATATATTGTGTGTGTGTTACTGGTACATGTCAATTGTATGATGCATATTCCATGTAAAAGTGCAACTTTGCAAATGTATTTCCATGCTGCTGTCATTGTTCTCTCAGGAAAGCCAGCCTGGCCCTGATCCGAAAGATGATCCACTACAGCTCCGAAGCGCTGCTGAAGGAGGTGTGCGACTCAGACTCTGGTCACAACCTGCCCACCGTCTTAGTGGAGATTACCGCCACCGTCCTCGACCAGGAGGTGAGTTTGGAGCCATGCACAGGCTGTTTGGCAGGGAGACACCAGGGCGTAGTGTGGGTGTAAAGTGGCTGTTGAAGACCTGTCAGCTCACTGTTGTGCGCTTTGTCTCCAGGACGACGATGACGGTCACCTGCTGGCCCTGCAGATCATCAGGGATCTGGTAGACAAAGGCGGGGACGTGTTTCTGGACCAGCTGGCCAGGCTGGGGGTCATTAACAAAGTGTCCACGCTGGCCGGGCCCACCTCTGATGACGAGAACGAGGAGGAGTCCAAACCCGAGAAGGTTCATATGCTGGGGAAAACCCTTCTATTCCTACACATCCTGTAAAAAATTTTTAAATTGGCATCATAACATTTGTCATCTCATCCTTGTGATACACCTTTAAAGGGGGCACCAGCAGAGATGTTCGTTAACAAATTAATTGATGTAGTCCTTCAGTAATCTTTATAGTAGTACTCACTCTTCGTCACTCCTGGAGAGCCACCGGTAATGTTGGCCTATTAATCAGTACTAAATTGATCAGAGTTAATTAAGTTAGTTGATCATGCAGTTACCTCAACTGGCTTCTTGCATCTTCATTGATGAAAATAGTATGGAATCACTGCTGTAATTTATGGGAGGGTCACGTGGTGTTGGTAAGAATTGGGGAGGACACCTTTCGTTTCCGTTCCTTCAGGAGGACGAGCCACAAGAGGATGCCAAAGAAATCCAGCAGGGTAAGCCGTACCACTGGAGGGACTGGTCCATCATTCGGGGACGCGACTGCCTGTACATCTGGAGCGACGCCGCTGCACTGGAGCTCTCTAATGGCAGCAATGGCTGGTTCCGCTTCATCCTAGATGGCAAGCTGGCCACCATGTATTCCAGTGGCAGCCCTGAGGGGGGCTCAGACAGCTCAGGTAAACACCGAGCACAATGCAAAACGTGGCCCTTCCTCAATCTACTAGCAGGGAGAAGCGGTTCAGTCAAGGTCCTGATCAGTTAACTTCAGGCAGTTGCAGATGATTTTTGCTATTCTCTTAATGCAAAATATATATTTTTTAAATCACAATGAAAAGCTATGATACATTTTAGTCATTAAATGATGGGCTACCTAGGTGGGCAGTTAGTCAAGACGGATGTACAGACGAAGTGTTGACGCCACAGCAATGTCCAAACCGGTGCTATGGGCGAGCATTTGGGGGCGACCTCTGTACCCCCCTGCCCGTCCCTCCCCTCCAGCTGCTGACAAACAATAATTACGCTATTGATTATTATTACTATAAGTCTACAAGTAATAGTAGTCGTAAAGTACAAACCCCAATTCTAAAAGGAATTGAGGGTTAAAGTGTAAGCACCAGATAATTTAAAACGCTGGAAATGTGAAAGAAAAATGACTGGTATTAAATTACTTAATCATAAATTGTATGAATGTTATATAAACGTTGGATATCGATGTTTAAGAAGTGTTTCCAGTACCGTTTTTACCCCGCCTACGGGGGCGGTACGTGGTACTGTCAACATTCTTCAGCAGCTTCCCAATGCAACACGCGAACAGAAATCTAACATTAGATGACTACGAGCGAGAAAGAAAGATAAAGACGGAAAGAGAAAATTCAGAGAGGAATGGAAAAGAGTTTAGCCTACGTGGTTAAACTACGAACAATAGAAGTAGTTGTAAGAACGCGCCCCCCAAAAAAGGATGCTGAATAGCTTTCCGTTAAATCAGATATGTAAAAAGAACTACACTGCACCCTGATATGGCATACTGCCAAAACAGGTTGGTGACTTTACAATAAAAACATTGCCCGGATGAACCAACAAATCAGGCGATAAAGATATTTAGTGTCTAACACTGCCATTGCACAGACAGTTTTCAACTTTTTTCACAGAAATAGCTAACACAACTAGCTAACGTTATACCAGTCTCATCTTCCAACACGGTTCAATTGTACGTTGTCTGTTGGAGGATTTTCTGCGTCCTCGCATGGTGCGGCATCAGGTTCAAAACGAAACAGCTCATTAAATATATCTTTGCCCATTTTTTCCTGCTCAAAATACTCCCATTCCTCTTCCTCCAGATTTGTGAGTGTCTGCTCTTGTTGTATACCGATAGGCGCTAACCAGCTCCAGCTGTTAGCCACCCAGTCCGAGCCAAGCTCTGCATAAGTGCATACCGGGACACCTCTACCACCGATATACATTCAATTTCACATATAAGTAGAAAGGGTTCTAGGGCATTGCAAATATAGCAAATTTAAAATTATAGATAACTATTTTTATTTACAGCCCAATATTGTACGCAGTACTGTATGTACAGTGTATGACGTCATACATCTATGATTCTATTGTCTACGGTTTTTTCAAACTTCGCAAATTTTATATAATTTCCATGTAGTTACTTAAAAAAATAAGTTGATATTGTTGTCTAGATACCGGTCTAGTTTGTAAATATAAAAGTTGTCCATTATCTGGTGCTTATTCTTTAAGGGTTATTTCCCCCAACGTATTTTTCTATTGAACTAAAAATTAGTCAGGAGAAACAACTCTTAAAGTGATCCATCCGTATTAGGCTTAGCCTGCTATACAGCAATCCACTTTTGTGAAGAGCCGGGCACGCCCCCATCGCCGGTTCCAGCTTGCGAAGAGCCGACTCCGAACACAAAACCCGATTCTGAGTGACTGCTCACGCATAGTCGCACACATAGTCCGCTTGCATAGTGCACAGCACGCACACGTTTAGGCATTTTAAACATAAATAGGTCTACATTTAAGCAATAAGGTACGAGATGCAGTACTATATCGTCAATATAGTCACAGTATGCTTTTATAAAACGGTTGCCAGCTATATTGTAAATAATATATAAGGACAAGGCACACTTTCAATAATTTTTTTTTTTATTAACGTGATGAATTTAATTTCAGCAGCAGAGAAAATAGTCCCCAGTGTAGCTGTTGTCATGCAATACAAAAACAAACAGCTAGCAATGGCTAGTACTAATAGCTAGCGTTATGTGCTAATAACATAATAATCATAATAATAATATAATGCACTGCACTAGTAATAATAATATAATGTAATAGTTATAACGTTAGCTAAAACCGTTATCTATATATAGCTTATACAGATGTGAAGTAACGTTAACTTGCTTTCACACAACCAGTCTGTAGGCTATGTTTCTCACATTAACTTACAGCTAGCTAATTACTAAGCCTAGCTAGCTAAATTCCTACTAAATTCGTATTTTAAAACTGAATAAATACTGCACCTCTAAACACAAAAATGGTTTGCTAGACTAAAGTTGCTGTAACGTGCCAAATACAAACTTTTTATCTGCAGATTTAATGTTTTAACTGGTTTCATGAATCAGCTGTAACTTTAAGCCTAAACTGTTGCTATCGTTACTAGCATAAATTAGACAAATCTAGGGCTCTCCAGTGAGAATGTCACTCCATCTTTACTTTCTTTTCCAGTGGATTTGGTTTCCAGTAGCGTTCGATTTTATATCCACTCACGGACAAAATTTCTCTAGCCTCGGCTCCGCGATTGAAGTGCGCATGGGGTTTGGTCACCATGTCCATGTCCGCTCCGCTACGTGGGAGCTGGATCCTACGAGGGGGCCGGTTCCTGTGTGGAAGCCGGCTCCAACAGGGGACTCGGCTCTCACAGAGAACTCGTTATCTAGTGCTCAGAAGTTGGAACCGACTTGTTGACAGTACCTGGTTTTCAGCAAGGAACGCGATGCTATGTTATCACAAATGTTATGCATGGTTCGTTCCTGGCCGAGTTTGGATTGAATATAAACTTAAATAAAGTCATTATATTTATGTATATGACCCAACAACATCAAAAGACTATTTTCTGGTACTCTGACAAGCGATACTATAACCTCTCTGCATTTGAATGGATCAGACTTTGTTACGCTTAGCATTTGGCAATATGGTTAAAATGCGGAAGCCTAGCCTATATAAATAACAGTGTAGGCTATGTTAAGGTAGGCAGTTAGCCTACCATCGAAAATTGCCACAAAATCACGGAAAGCACTAAAAACTGAGGAAATTGCAGAAACTGCAAAAATGGGGAAAGTCCTGGAACTGCAAAAAAAAAAAAAAAAAAGAGGCTAAATTTGCAGAATCCTTGCACCTGCGACTTCCATGACACACACCCAGCCTTAGTTCATTGATTTGGATTGGAGGAAAGTAGCCTATTTGGTGATGCTATATGTTTATGGAGAGCTGCGTTTAAGACATCCTTAATGCCGCCATGAACGCGTTTTGCGCATTACTGGCTGTGGTTTGTGAAAACGCATTAGATGAGCTGGTAGTTTGCTTGAAAATATTGATCAATATATGACCGCCATAAGAAATTAGAGGCCTGTTCTTCCCAATAATTTTGCCGCCAGGTCTGGCTAACCCAGCAAGGCATTTATGAAAAACCAAAAAACGATATTCATTAAATCATACAACATAAGCAGTGGATTTAACAGAAACATACACAAGGAAAAATGCAACAAAGCCTAATTAAAGCCGTGAACCCGGCAGGGAGGCAAAAATTAACATTTAGAATATCTTGGTGACAACACAGTGTGCCCCAGTTGCACTAAAAAAAACTAAATGGGCATTACTTGGTCATGTTTTCACCAGGTCAGGTGTCTGTTATACTTTGTGAATACCACAACACTTCAAGCCACCGCTGCATACCTTCTGAGGCGCTTCTTTTCCGCGAACAATTTTTCTGGGGGGGCCCTGAAGGTTGCATTATCGGATCACAGTATTTCAACCCTTTTCCTGCCCCCTGTTCCTCCTCCACACTAAAATAAATCCTGTTGATTTTACAGTAAAGTATTGGCAACAAAGTTGCCTATAAAGTACTGTTTAATTACAGCACTTTACTGGCAACTCTTGTTGCCAGTTAATTACGGTAAATTTACAGGTGCTTTCTTACAGCAAAAATACAGTAATGTTCTTTGTTATTATTTACAGTAAAAACTTGTACATAATCAAATTTACAGTACTTTACTGGCAAATGTTTTTCCAGGTAATTACTGTAATTCTACAGGACACCCCATCCTTCTAAAATACAGCAAATTACAGTGTTATTTTTTACAGTAAAACCTTGTTATGAAATTTAGAGGAAGAACCCTGTAGATTATAATATTTACAGCACTTTACTATGGAGGTAGATTTCTATCAAAAATAAACAAGCACAAAAGTATAATCCACAATTGTATTTACCATCCACACACACCTCTCAATTTGTGTTCGTAGATATAATCCACAATTGTATTTACCATCCACACACACACACCTCTCAATTTGTGTTTCGTAAAAATAATCCACAAGTATGTGTTTTTCATCCACACACACCTCTCAACTTGTGTTTCGTAAATCATCATTTGGATGAATGCAAAAATTATATTCACAAATGCAAATAACATTTACAGATATGTTTCCAATGTTTACATGTACAAATCAAAAGCTTGGCTTGTGAACTGGCGAATCTACATTTGCCGATCGAAGGACGCACTTGATCTGCTTGGATTTACGGACAGAATTTTGAGACAAATATTCCGCTGTTTTTCACCGTGTCGATTCACGCTCGCTTAACTTGCGATTCGTAAACTAAACTTCTTCTTCTTTGGTGCTACATAACACGGCGGTGTGTGTGTGTGTCGGCTCATCAGCGCCACTTTTAGAACAAGTGGCCAAAATTGCACATTATCTTAAAGAAGTGGATTCATGGTAAATTTTATTAAAACAACCGAGTTTTGAGTTTATTTAGGTTGTAAAGTTAACCCCACGCTAATCTTGCGATGGCAAGTTTTTTAAACAGTCATTGCACAAAACTATCAGATTGCATGTAGCTAGCTAGCTAGCTAGATTACATTACACAGGGGTAGGTCCGTACATTGATAGGAACTAGGAAGTACAACACTATGAACTAAAATAAGGAGAGAACAATTTGAATTATCATTTTCATTTAGGTGTCTTATCTACTAGCTAGCTAGCTGAACAAATAAAAGATTTCATGGGAGACATCGGTATCAGCGAGAATAGCTGTCAAATTAATTTAATTGGCTACAATACTTCACATGGTTGAGTTTGTTTTACATAATCTTTTCCATGAGGGGCGAAAGAGTTATGTAGCTACGCCAGTTTGCAAGCCAAGCTTTTGATTTGTACATGTGAACATTGGAAACGTATCTGTAAATGTTATTTGCATTTGTGAATATAATTTTTGCATTCATCCAAATGATGATTTACGAAACACAAATTGAGAGGTGTGTGTGTGTGAATGGTAAATACAATTGTGGATTATATCTACGAACACAAATTGAGAGAGGTGTGTGTGGATGGTAAATACAATTGTGGATTAAAATTTTGTGCTTGTTTATTTTTGATAGAAATCTACCTCCATACTTTACTGACGACAATGCTTTACAATACATTTTACAAGGGATCTCAGCATCTGTAGATTTTTTTAAGAACAAAAAACAACACTGGAAGCAGAATAATGATTAGCAGTTTAATTGGATGTAAAAACCCTCAAATAAAAGCTGAAAGTCTGCTCTTTAACCTCATAGTCACAGTTCTATTTCAAATCCAATGTTCTGGAGTACAGAGCCAAAACAACAAAAATTGTCGCTGTCCGAATACTTTCCATCCCCACTGTATATCCCAACTGAGATGGACTATGCCATCAACTTACATCAGTCATTTTTAGAGAATTCTGAACTCAGAAAAAGTAATAGATGAGTGTAATACAAAATGGTGGACAATTCAAGACAGACCTGACTTATAAAGCACATGTTCCTAATGAGGGCTTTTGTCATAGTTGCAAGTTTGAAATCTATCAATGGAACAGTGATTGTCAGTGAATTTCTGATATTTTTTCATATTTGGAAATCTATAGTGTCACCATGCGGTTGGATTGAGCTAAGCCTTTACGGCGGGAGTCTAATACAATCACCACAGCGACGTTCATAACTTTATTATTAGCATTTATGCTATAAGCCACACCCACTTAAGTTCTTGGCTTGTCATTTGGCCATTTTTTTTACCTAGGCCTGTATGACGAAACGTGAGGAGTCAAAATACCATATAGGTTGTTATCAATTAAACGTCACAGTAGAATTTTGAGAATTCCATTTTCATCTGTAGGGCAATATTTTCTATAATGCAAAATGCAATAATTAAATTAATGCAAAAAAAATAAAAAAATTAATGCCCAGCAGCTGATGAATGTTCTTATGCCTGTATGCATGCATTGTAGTCTAATTTACGAGTGAATTGGTGTTGCTGTATAAGATTGGATGCAGATTGAGCAAGGGTATCTGGTGGCAGCAAAACCTTGAATACACACCAGCCCACGAGGCCTGGAGTTGCTCATCCCTGTTCTGTATGGTTCGATGTAAACACAATTCAACTTACAAAATTACACAATAATAATGTTCTTCAGAAATATATTTATTGAGAAATATTTCAAATGTGTACAAACTTTAGAAAAAAATGTTGATGGATAAATAGTACATTTCTCAAGAACAATATATTTTAGAATAGTATAAGGTAGCATAAGGATGTGATCCTCAGGATTTATCACATTGAATGTTTTTGGTGAGAAGCTATACTTCCAAAAAATCATCAGAATACTGTGCTATGAAATAATACTTTTAATAAAAAATTTACATTAATAATTGACGATAACAATTTTTAAGTATAGCTGCATGCAGCTGTACACAGTGTCCGAACAAAATGTTGTAATTTAGAAAAAATAATCATGTCACATTGCCAAATTTAAAATTGGAGATTCAATATGGTGGCCATTATATTATATCTATTGAGGCAAATTTCATCTGCAGTCAGTGACATGCACATTGATGTCAAGTTCAGGACAGTAGTTGAAACAGAGTGAAACATTATCTTGTTTATAATATTCTTAGGCTGCAGAGGCCACTAATGGCACGCTCACCATTGGTGAGTGGCACATAATAAAAATTGGAACAAACCCAATAAGGCTCCAGCACCTGCGGTGCTGGGACTCCTAAAAATGGTTAACCATTAATAAAAAAAATACGAAGAACCCCTACAGCATTAACATATTTCTGACTTGATCGTTTTGGTAAAGCTGACCCCTTTACAACTGAGAAGAGTTGGTTTATATATACAGTCCATGGTCACAGGTCCATTGTCCACTGTGTGTTCACAGTCCCAATGGTGACAATCTTCTGGAATTTTCTTTGAAGAAATCAACATAAAATGTAACTTAACTTACATACAGTGCATACACTTGCAGTCAGTGACATTATCACTATCTGTAAAAGACTGTGGCCGAAAAAGCCAAATGTGCTGCAACTTTTTAATTTAAAAAAAAGGGGAAAAAAGCTACGATAAATCATTTAAGAACCCCCGTTTCAAATTCTACATTGACATGTTTTTTAAAAAATAAATAAATAAAACCTGTGGAGGTAATGAGCTGAAACAGCTGAGTGGGTGGCGAAATGACCGTTGAATACGGCAATTTCAAAATTTACAGTAATTCTTTGTATTTAGCGTTTGCTATCATTTTAAATTCCCGTGATGCAGTGCATATAACAGTTAATTATTGTAAATGGGTTTTACAGTATATTACAGGATGATGAAATGGTTAACTGTATTACAGCGAGGGCTAAAGGTGTATACAATAATGTTCTAATTTCAGCAAACATTATATTCATAATAGCCTCATAAATACAATCAAATATAACCAACAATTTTAGATATGACAAGATACGGAACACAGTTCTTCTTAAGGCAATGCGAGTAGTAAAATTATTTCGATTTGCATCGCAAAACTACACATTTTTTCGACGTTATTTAAAATTGTGGCCTATAGGCTCCGCCCCACTTCGTTCGTGAACACGGGGATTGTATTAGTATTCATTGCATTGGGATTGTAATTGGCGTTGGAACGAAAAACAAGCATAGGGTAGCCTCCAGGGCTGAGGTTGACCACTGTTAGACCACTTCTACTTACTGGTAGCTAATGTTAGCTAGCTAGCTAACACCGATAAAAGTTAATGTAGGCTGCTCTATTATATTCAAATACAACCTTATAACAGTAGCTAATTCCAATTAGTCAAATTACCTAAAAAGTTTGAAGTATTGCAAATTAAGATGTTAACATTATACATACCTTGTTTTGTGATGTTCTTACCATTGGTAGCTAATCCCACAATTCTGTGCGGTCACTTTAAAATACTGTAAAAAATTATTTTACTGTATATTTACAGCCGAATCCATGAAGGACCCAACGTGCATTGCGATTTACAGTAATTTACAGGGAAAGAGTTAATACAGTAAGGTCTTGTTATGTGTAGTTTTCCCTGAGTCTCAGTGTCTGAGTGGAGTGTCTGTGTTCTGTGCTGAAACAGAGAGCAGGAGCGAGTTCCTGGAGAAGTTGCAGAGAGCACGCAGTCAGGTGAAACCAGCGACAGCCAGCCAGCCCATCCTGTCTGCACTTGGGCCCACCAAGCTGACTGTGGGAAACTGGTCCCTCACCTGCCTAAAGGATGGTGAGATCGCCATCCACAACTCAGATGGCCAGCAGGCCACCATCCTTAAGGAGGATCTGCCAGGCTTCGTCTTTGAGTCCAACCGGGGGACCAAGCACTCCTTCACAGCTGAAACCTCCCTGGGTAAGTTTGTAGGTAAGTGCGCAGGCATAAGACGGTGAATGGCACGCTGTGCCCGCAGCCCAGAGAGGCCAGTCCCTCTGTCTAACGGCGTGAGCTGTCCTTTGTGCCGTTTCACAGGGTCCGAGTTTGTGACTGGCTGGACTGGAAAAAGGGGAAGGAAGCTCAAGTCCAAATTGGAAAAAACTAAACAGAAGGTGAACTTGCTTTTTTGCAGAACACTTGTTTTTGTTCTTGCGTTGATGTTGTATAAGTCGTTATGAGTATTTGATGCCTTGGAAGGCACAAATCACACCAGGGTTCAACATTAACATTGGTCCAAACTTGCCCGGTTGGGCAAATGGACTGAAAGTCCACTGTCCCGAACAGTGTTGGTTTTAAAATAATTTTTCTAATATAAATAAGCACGTAGCCATACAGATCTCTTTAGGACAATTAATTTATTCTTAAAACAAAAATTTACATTAATTAAAGGCAGAGGAGGCTCCTCCAGGGAGGCAAGGGAGGCACTGCCTCTTCAAAATAAAAAATATAAAACATATTTTAGAATTAAGCTTAATCAATCAGATGAATAAAACAGTTTTATTTAACAATTACAAATAAAAAAACATGAGAGGAAGGAGGCGATTATTTAGCATCATATTTTTTGTTTAAATTCCCCGAAAAGGGAAATGGAGTAAACGCTCCTCAAAGACAAATCTCAAATTTGCCTCAGAGGAGCTTGTCGTCTGTTATACGTATGTATCAAAGACCTGGAGGCTTTTTTCTTTTTTTTCTTTTTTTTTTAAAGTTCAGTCGTAATTTTAATAGTGAAAAGTCACGTGAGGGGAGGCAGTGCTTTAGCCCAATCATAGTTTTCTAAAATGACAGTCATGTCATGTCTTATAGTGGATTGAACAACAACAATGTCAATTAAATATATTTTCTAATTTTAAGCGGTTGGGTTGCTACTAGTGATGGGCGATACCACAAATAGTTTTTTTCGATACGATACCAAGTAATACCAAGGCTAGTATCCCGATACGATACTTTTAAAAATAGATCTTTGTGATTTCTACAGTGAAAATTGGTCAGTGGACTTAAAAAAATATATTATTTGAAAGCATTTGCATCAGTATTAACATATAAAGACTTCTCTTTTTTTCTGTTTAATAACAGCAATTACAAAACAATTCAATTGTTCAACAACATTTAAGAACCGTTCAATTATATTACCTAATTGTGATAAAATGATGGCTGGGATAAGAGTTAAATTCACTACAGATCATTCCTAAAGGGAGCCTATTGGTAACATGAGATCTTTCCGTCTGAACTATCTGAGCTCCTCACCACCGCATCCTCTCTTTCCTCCCGTCTCCTACTCACAGGTGACTTTAACATCCATGTTGACCTGCCCACCTCCCCCCTGACGCCTGACTTTCTCTCCCTCCTGGACTGTTTCCATCTCACTCAGCACATTCATTTCCCCACCCACGTGAAAGGCCACACCCTCGACCTCGTCTGCTCCTCTTCCCTACCCATATCCAACCCCCATCCAGTCCCTTTTCCCCTCTCTGACCATCATTGCATCCTCTTCTCAGCCCCACTCCCTTCCCCCCACAACCCCAAGAAACGCTCCATCTCCTTCCGCAATATTAAATTTGTTGACCCACTCATCCTCTCCCAGTGCATATCCTCCGCCCTCCCCCCCCCTGACCTTGCCCCCTCCTCTCCAGATGACTATGCCAACACTCTTAACTCCACTCTCTCTGACTCCCTGGCCCCCTGGAAAACCGCTACTGTGTCCTTCACCACCTCCTCCCCCTGGTACACCCCTCAACTCCGCACCATGAAACAAACCGGCCGTCAACTTGAAAGACTTTACAAGAAAACTCACCTCACCGTCCACGCAGAAGCCTACAAGCACCACCTCTCCTCCTACCGTGATGCACTTCAAGCTGCCAAATCTGCCCACTACTCCTCTCTCATCAATAGCACCAACCCCAACCCCCGTACCCTCTTCTCCACTGTCAAGAACCTTCTCCAGCCCCCGGACAGCAGCCCACCCTCCTCCACTGACCTCTGTAACTCCTTCCTTCTCACCTTCAACAGCAAAATCTCCAAAATCAATACCTCCCTGGCTGCCTCCATCTCGGACCCCTCCGCCCCTCCCCCCCCCCCTGTCACTCTCCCCATCCCCACCCACCCACTGATAGCCTTCTCTCCCGTCACCCCCTCCCTCATCTCTGACATCATTACCGCCTCCAAGACCACCACATGCTCCCTGGATCCGCTCCCCACCATCTTAACTAAGGCCTGCCTCCCTGTTCTCCTCCCCCACCTCTCCACCCTCTACAATCAGTCACTGTCCCTCGGCCATGTTCCCTCTGCTTTCAAACTTGCCTCCGTTACCCCCATCCTTAAAAAACCCACCCTTGACCCAGCCAACCTCTCCAACTACCGTCCCATATCCAATCTCCCGTTTTTATCCAAAACCCTAGAACGTTTGGTCGCTGCCCAACTTCACTCCCACCTACAGTCCAACCTCCTCTATGAACCCCTCCAGTCTGGTTTCCGCCCCCTCCACAGCACCGAAACAGCCCTGGTTAAAGTCATCAACGACCTCCTCATCTCTGCAGACTCCGGTGCCCTCAGCATCCTGTTGTTACTAGACCTCAGCGCAGCCTTTGACACGGTCAACCATTCCATCCTCCTTCAAAGGCTGCGCCAACTGGGTGTTGAGGGCATCGCACTGGACTGGTTCACCTCCTACCTCACCAACAGACAACAGTTCATCTCTCTCTCCGGCCACACCTCCACCCTCTCCCCTGTCACGCAGGGTGTCCCCCAGGGCTCTGTCCTTGGTCCCCTTCTCTTCATCTGTTACATCTTTCCCCTTGGTTACATCATCCGTAACTTCAACCTAGACTTTCACTTCTATGCTGACGTCACCCAATTGTACCTCACCACGAAATCCGTCCACCACCCACCCCTCACCCACATTGAAAACTGCATCTCCGCAATAAGAACCTGGTTAACTCACAACTTTCTCCAACTCAACCCCGATAAGACTGAACTCCTCCTCATCGGCACAAAATCCACTCTTCAAAAAACCGGACCCATCTCTCTCACTGTTGATAGCTCCACCATCACCCCCTCCCCCCTGGCACGGAACCTTGGCTTCATCCTGGACCCCACCCTCTCTTTCGAGCCCCACATCAACTCTGTCATCAAAATCTCATACTTCCACCTCCGCAACATTGCAAAAATCACACACTGCCTCACCCCCTCTGCTGCTGAAACCCTCATTCACGCTTTCATCTCTTCCCGTTTGGATTATTGCAACTCCCTCCTTACCGGCATCACCTCTCGCTCCCTCCATAGACTCCAGATGGTTCAAAACTCTGCTGCCCGCCTCCTCACCCACACCCGATCCCGTGACCATATCACCCCTGTCCTCCTTAAATTCCACTGGCTCCCCATCAAATTCCGCATTACCTTCAAAGTACTCCTCCTCACTTACAAAGCTCTCCACTCCCTGGCCCCCCCCTATCTGTCCGATCTCCTGATCCTTCACCACCCCACCCGAGCCCTCCGATCTGCTCACACTCTCACCCTCACTGTCCCCCCATCCAGACTGAAAACCTACGGTGACCGAGCATTCTCACGTACAGCACCCCGCCTCTGGAACTCACTCCCCCAGCTCATCAGAGACTCACCCACAGTACAAATCTTCAAATCCCGGTTAAAAACATATCTTTTCTCCCAGGCCTACAACCTCCCCTACCCCTAACCATGCACTTCATCCCCTGACCCCCCCCCTCCCCATTTGTCATCTCTTGCATCCACTCACTACTGCTGTTATTGTTGTACTGTTGTCACCTGCCTGTCTACTGTTGTCACCTGCCTTTCTACTGTTGTCCCCCCCTACCTTTGATGCTGTTATGATTTGTTTTCATGTTCTGTTATGTTCTAGTTCCCCACTGTTACTGCCCATATGTTGTTGCTATGTTATCTGTTATGTTATGTGTGATTATGTGATATGTGTTCATTATGTGTTTTTTTTACCTATGTAATGCGTCTTTGGGTCCCTGAAAAGCGCTATACAAATAAAATGAATTATTATTATTATTATTATTTCCCTTCAAAACGGTAACGTTTTATGAGATGTAATCTATGTTTTAGAAATTCTGAGCAATGCGTATCAGTTTTTCCACAAAATATATATAATGACTTAAGATATATATATAGAAATATATATATAAATGACTTCAGATATTGTTAGAAAATTTGTCCACTCTAAGCCTGATATAGCCTACTCCTCAAGAAATAAGCAGTGTTTCCTGCTTTCTGTTCGAAAGGTTAAAATAACCTAACTTTATTACTGTATACCTGGATAATGCCTGCCCTCTGAAAGGTTTCTGTCGGGGAACTGCTTGACTCTGGCTCCAGTTGTTTTTTTAATTTTTATTCTGGCTCCAGTTGTGGGGGTATTTGCCTGCGTTCCCTCCCCTCCTCTGATCGCTACCACTGTAACTCGTCATGCTTTTATATGGCTTATTTGCATGCATTCCGACAGGTTTGTGATATTGCCATAAAATCATACACACTTTTGACACGTATCATAGTTTACTTCAATACTGTTTAGTGGAGTGAACTCTGAACAATGCTTCGCTTTCTTTCTGCTATATTAGCAGAGCAGCACCGGTGCCATCTTGTTGTATGACTGTCTGACTCTGACTGCTGCTTTGCTTGTGTTTCTCGGCATGCTTGTGGGCAGAGGGAGAGGGCGGAAGGAGAAGTAGTTGCTATCCTACAAAATTATTTGCTACAACCAAGTGACATTATGCTTTTCTTTATGATTATCTATTAAACTTTTATATAGCGCCAGCGATCTGGATCTTTTCTTATAGCCTCTTTGTTTAAGCTAGATAGCTCACGCTTAGATTGGACAACATTTTTCTGAATACAAATACAAACACAATCCATAACAAGCATTTATTTTGTCTTGCAGCAGTGCTCCTGAATTTAAAGTGTAATTCTCTTCTTTTAAATGATTATTTTATTTTATTTGTCACAGTGTTACTATTTTACTATTTTGACACCGGTGGTACATCCCTCTAAGACATTGTTTTCATTAAAAACACAGCTCCCTTCACATCTTGTTAGGGAGATTAAATGATAAATAAAATGTAAAAAGTACACATTTTATGAAAAAAATATACCCCACATGTTAGCTTTCAGCGAAACATACAATAAAGTCTATAACGATACCTGTTCTTTTAGATCATTTAAATTATGAAATTTGCGCATTACATTTGCTATGAAGAGTCACCAACATTTTGAATCATTACATTAGAGGCATTTAGCAGACGCTCTTATCCAAAGCAACTTACACTGCCTATGATCATGCCTGGCTCCAAAAACAATACTGCAATTGATTTGATTTGAAGCAAAACTGGATTAGGACATTTGTGTGTGGTATTTGAAGTGATGTCAAGGTTGTTCCATGAACAGTTAAAATAAATAAATAAATAACACATTTTGCCCACATCACTGAACGTCACCTTGCCTGACCGGGCAAGTGATTTTCAACGCTACTGTCCAGACGTAGCATTTTATGCCCCAGGTGATCATTATTGTTGAACCCTGCATACATGAACGACAGAATCTTTGGAGTTTGTATCTGCGATTTTACAATTTAATACAAATACAATTTTCTATCCCGCTATCAGGTAAAGACCATGGCCAGAGATCTTTATGACGATCACTTCAAGGCTGTGGAGAGCATGCCCAGAGGAGTGGTGGTCACTCTTAGGAACATTGCCACTCAGCTAGAGTCTGCCTGGGAGCTGCATACCAACAGACAGGTATGACAACATCCCATAGACAGGCCTTAAACTACAATGTAGGTAACTCATCTATCTCTTCTCCTGAATATTATTCTGATACATTCTACACTCTTCATGTTCTGCTTTTACTGTCTGCTTTGTGATTCAGATCTTTTCATTTGCATTGTGAGCCTAACACTGCCTTCAGGATCATCAAACACTTTCTTTTGTTTTTGGATATGCCTTTTTCTGAATCTAGCTTTACCAAAAATGTACGTTCTGACACTAAACGTAAGCCGCCGCTTTGGCTAGACATATACACACGTAGTGAGGTTATGATCTATGGTGGGCTTGTAAGATGAACAATTCACTGTTTGTATTTGCATTCCTTGAAGCATATCAGTTATTGTAATAATTCACTGGGCAGTAATCCTAAAGCTTTCTCATACTTGTCAGGCTATTGCTTTGTTTCCTAGAGAATGTGGCTAACTAAAAGACAATGGATGAATAGATCTTTGCCGAAACAATATACTGTGTATTTGGGCATGGACAATGGAATAGCTTGCATTTATCCAAAAATTTGAATAAAACTGTGGAATGTGCCATGCAGAGAATCTAGATTCCATGATGGATTTTTTCATATGCCCTTAATTATTCTGGGCTGGTCTTGCGCCATCAAGGGTTAATGTGAACTCAGTGCTTTTTCTTTCTCTTGCTAAATTGTATATCCTTGTTATTTACATTTTTTGTATGACTGACGCATTTCTCTCCTGTGATGTTACTGATCTGACTGCAGGTCAGGACTTCCCAAAAGCTCTTATTTTTGGTGGTTTTGATTTCTCTTTGTCTGCCATCTTAGTCATCAGTTTGTCTCAAAGCTTCTATAGCTTTTTACTGAGCCATTCAGTGTTTCCATGGTGTGGGTTAATGGTATCAGTCAATGTGACCAGGCAACACTGCCAACACCCGTTTGATTAAGCTTGTAATGTCATGGGAAGACAGTTGATGATTAATCTTTATACCCTGCCACTTTTTGCAGTATATCGAGGGAGAGAACACATGGCGTGATTTGATGAAAACCGCTCTGGAGAATTTGATTGTGGTCCTGAAGGATGAGAACACAATTTCTCCCTATGAAATGTGCAGCAGTGGCCTCGTGCAAGCACTTTTTACAGTCCTCAACAATGCAAGTACCCAGTACTGCCAACTTACCTTTCCAAGCCATTCAGCAGCTCTGTGACTAACTGCTGCTGTTTTCTATCTCTCTGACAGAGTGTGGACCTTGATGTGAAACATGATTGTAAGCCATTGATGGAAAGAATAAATGTATTCAAAATGGCTTTTAGTGAAAATGAAGATGATGAAAGGTAATTGATTTATTTCTTCTTTGTTGCCAATTCTCATAAAGACTTTAACGCATGCTTGAGATCATGCCTTACATCTTATTTTTCCCCTCCAGCCTACCCGCAGTTGCCTTAATCCGAAAGCTAATAGCAGTTCTAGAGTCCATCGAAAGGCTACCTCTTCATCTGTATGACACGCCAGGCTCAACATACAACCTGCAGGTCATTTGATTTGTCAATTTGTTGTCATGGAAATGGGAAAATGTTTGCATTAAAATGGAGCAGGTAACCCCTTTAGGATTTCCTGGACTTTCCATTTTGCAGCTACATGGAAGTATGCTGCTTATTTAGTCAGATGGAAGTTTTCAGAATGAGATTTTGTATAGAATCTCTGCACGCAAAGAATTTGATCTTGTAGCTTGATTTAAAGGTCTGGGTGTTGATCAGGCTGTGCGATTGTCCTCCACCTTAATTGAGTGTTATATTTTAACCAATCAGATTCTGACCCGGAGGCTGCGGTTCCGCCTGGAGAGGGCTCCTGGTGAAACCGCTCTGATCGACCGCACTGGCAGGATGCTGAAGATGGAACCACTGGCCACCGTGGAGTCACTGGAGCAGTATTTACTCAAAATGGTGACAGGCTTCTCTCTCTCCCCCTAATTCTCTCGCACTCCCCTCTTCCCTCCCACCCCCATTCACTTTTTCTCCTCCCACTATTCTGTTGTTTCCCCTACTTGCCCTCACAACTTCCTGCATTTTCATTTACTCTCCTATCACTCCTCTGACCTCTATGCACAAACTTGTCAAAGCATTCTATTTTTATTTACATCATTTTTTTTATTTCTGCATGGCAAATAATTTACTTGTAGATGTAGTGTAATAGAAAAACAACAGACCCAACTGTCATGACATGCACGCTGCTTGTTCTGAGTAATTGACTCATTCACTGAAATGGGCGTGTTCAAAATAGCAGTGTGGAGTTTAATTAGAGAATTCATTCATTTTGTGAAAAAACAAGTGTCATTAATTGTCCCTTATTAAGGAAGAAGGGAAGAAAATGTTTCACACATTGTTATAAAATATATTTCCTTCTGAATTGCTAAGTAAAATGGGCCGTTCCAAACATTGTTCGGAGGTACAACGTAATTTTTACGTAATTTAAAAAGTTGATTGGAGAGGGGAAAACGTATAAAGAAGTGTTAAAAAGATCTCAAATGCTTTAAAATGGCAAGAATAACCTGAAACACGCGGAAGAAAACGAGCAACTACTGTTAAAACGAATCGAAGAATAGTCAGATTCAGCCAATCATCACCTCCAGAAAGATCAAAGATGATCTAAAATGACCTGTAAGTGCCGTTACAGTCAGAAGACGTTTGATCGAAGCTAAGCTATCAGCAAAAAGCCCCCATAAAGCACCGTTGTTGAAAAAACGGCATGTGCAGAATCGGTGACAATTTGCCAAGAAACGCATCGATTGGCCCGAAGAGAAATGGCGTAACATTCTGTGGACTGATGAGAGTAAAATTGTTCTTTTCGGATCTAGTGGTCGGCGACAGTACGTCAGACGACCCCCGGGTACTGAATTCAAGCCACAGTACACTGTGAAGACAGTGGAGCATGGTGGCGCAAAAGTCATGGTATGGGGAACACTACGGTGTTGGGCCTATTTATTGTATACCAGGGATCATGGATCAGTTTGAATACATCAAAATACTTGAAGAGATTATGTTGCCGTATGCCGAAAAGGAAACGCCTTGTTTTCAACAAGACAACGACCCCAAACACACGAGTAAGCGAGCAACATCTTGGTTCGAGACAAAAAGGATTGAGGTAATGGAGTGGCCAGCTCAATCCCCCGACCTCAACCCCATTGAAAACTTGTGCGGTGACATTAAAAATGCAGTTTCTGAAGCAAAACCCAAAAATTCACAGGAACTGTTCGTTCATCCTGGGCTGAAATACCTGTTTCGAGGTGCCAGAAGTTGGTTGACTCGATGCAACGCAGATGCGCAGCAGTTATCAAAAACAATGGTTATGCAACTAAATATTAGCTCAGTAATTTAAAGTGAAGTTAAATCTTGAAAAATGTCTTCAGTTTATACAGTAAGTGTTTGAGTTTGAAGAGAAAAATGTCGATGCTGCTTTTTAAAAATTATTTTAATTAATATTCCTTTTCTTTGCTTCTTGTAAAAGAATAACTCAGACTTGATAAAATTTGTTTCCACTACATTTGATATATGGAACTAAAAGCTATTAAAAAAATATTTGCACTTTATTCACTTTTTTTACGTACTGCTATTTATTTGAACACCACAGGTGGCCAAGCAATGGTACGACTTCGACAGATCGTCCTTCATCTTCGTCAGGAAGCTGCGGGAAGGCCAGACATTTACATTCAGGCACCAGCACGACTTTGACGAGAATGGAATCGTTTACTGGATCGGCACTAATGCAAAGTAAGGCTCTGCAATTGCTCTCGTTGAGCCCAGCTTTGGAGAAGCTTCCAAACAAATGCATTCCACCCTCACCTGAGAAGTGCAATCACAAACCTGTAGCAGCTGATGTATTCAGCTGTACTCACAAACATGCACTAGCTGATATATTCTGCTACAGTCACAAACATGCACTAGCTGATATATTCAGCTACAGTCACAAACATGCACTAGCTGATATATTCAGCTACAGCCACAAACATGCACTAGCTGATATATGCAGCTGCAATCACAAACATACATTAGCTGATTATATACAGCTATAGTCATTAACCTGTAGCAGCTGATATGTACAGCAACAGTCACAAACATGCACTAGCTGATATATTCAGCTAGTCACAAACATGCACTTGTTGATATATGCAGCTGCAATCACAAACATGCATTAGCTGATTATATACAGATAGTCACAAACATGCATTAGCTGATTGTATACAGCTATATTCATTAACCTGTAGCAGCTGATATGTACAGCAACAGTCACAAACATGCACTAGCTGATATATTCAGCTACAGTCACAAACATGCACTAGTTGATATATGCAGCTGCAATCACAAACATGCATTAGCTGATTATGTACAGATAGTCACAAACATGCATTGGCTGATTGTATACAGCTATAGTCATGAACCTGTAGCAGCTGATATGTACAGCTACAGTCACATGCGTGCACTAGCCAATGTATTGAGCTACAGTCATAAACATGCACAAGCTCATATGTACAGCTACAGTCACAAACATGCACTAGCTGATATATTCAGCTACAGTCACAACAATGCACTAGCTCATATATTCAGCTCCAGTCACAAACATGCACTAGCATATATATTCAGCTACAGTCACAACAATGCACTAGCTCATATATTCAGCTACAGTCACAAACATGCACTAGCTGATGTATTCAGTTACTGTCACAAGCATGTATTAGCTGATAAATGTAGCTACAGTCACAAACATGCACTAGCAGATGTATTCAGCTATGCTCACAAACATGTACTCGTTGGTAAGTACAGCTATAGTCACATACATGTACCAGGTGAGAAGTACAGCCATAAATGTGTACAATCAACACACATTAAATTGTTGTGAGTTCATACCTGCTGCCTGTTGAGCCACTGTAGTACAGTTTTTGGAGGCTCTGAGAAGCAGCTTTCTTGCCACATTTCGCAATGAGACACCCTGCTCCAGTAGCCGCTATTCTCTCATGAATTACTACCAATGTAAATCGGTACATTCACTTTTCTTTTTTGGAGAGTTAATTTCGCTTTAATAATGAAACAATCGCCTTGGGCTAACACCTTGATGTGGCCGTGAAGCTTGCGGGTCTCAGTGACCCCACTGATGTGCTAACCTTGCTGGATTTGTCAAGGGATAGAGGCCTGACAAAGAGCAGTCCCTGGTCCTCCAAGCTTGGGGGTTGGGCAAAGGGCTGACCACCCATTCCCATAAAAGCACAACTTTTTACAGAAACTTCAAGTCTTCTTTCAGATGAATAAAACGGCTAAAAGCTGTAGAATTAGTAAAAAGTTTCCACTTAAAGAATACTTTATCCATGCAGCTACTGAATACATTTCACCATCTACTTATCAAATTCATTCATTTGAAATGCTTTAGGAAATGAATTAACATTAGGGAGTAGTGTTAGTGACCAGCCACCTTATTGGCTAAGAATATGCCTTCTCTAGCTAAGACGAGTTCTGTGTATAATGTGATAAATTTGAGATTTTTTTACATTCACGTTGTCATTAGGATGCCTCTGGTGCAGTGCCGACTTACACATTTCTCACCCTGGGTTTAAATTTTTTTAATGTGTATTTTGTTTACGAGAACTTTTTCCTTGGTGTTTACTGTAGCAAGTGAGTCATAATATCCCCTGTTTTAGAACTGCGTACGAATGGGTAAACCCTGCAGCCTACGGGCTTGTGGTGGTGACCTCATCGGAGGGGCGGAATCTGCCCTACGGACGTTTGGAGGACATTCTGAGCCGGGACAGCTCCGCCCTCAACTGCCACACCAACGACGATAAGAACGCCTGGTTCGCCATCGACCTGGGCCTGTGGGTCATCCCCTCAGCCTACACCCTGCGGCACGCCCGCGGATATGGCCGCTCCGCCCTCCGTAACTGGGTCTTCCAGGTGTCCAAGGACGGCCAGAACTGGATGACCCTGTACACCCACGTGGACGACTGCAGCCTGAATGAACCAGGGTAGGCTGCACAACTCAGCGAGCTCACAGCATGTATCTGAACATCAGAGAGCGTGTGCAACTGGTGGCCAAATAAATGAGAATTGTGATGTGAACTTGGATTAACAGGTTATATACGAGACTGAAAAAGTTTTTTCTAGCTGCCATATTTCTTGCTTTGTTACGGTGAAACACAGAGGAGGTGGTGAAAGACGTGGTGGAAGAGGGGGTGAACTGGGGCACGGCACAGCCGTTTCCACATAAATGGGAGTACCTCTCAGGAGTACAGGCTGTGTCTGAAGCACAGTGCTCTGTGCTGTACTAGGTTCACAGCTCATACTGGACTAAGAGCAAGGCTAGTCGAGCATAGTCTGTTCTATTCTTGTACCCTCATTTTTTTTCTGTTCTACAGTTTGAATAGCGCTGAAATTTTATCGCATTTCTAATGAGATGACTGGGAATTTCTGCTGTAATATGATGCCAAATCCATATTCCCTATATGAAACCGATTGTTCTGTACACGCCAAAGCTGCTGGGCTCTGTGCTGCAGCAGTCCGGTGTTAGCCTGACCTTAACAAGGTCCTGGCTGGGCCCACTCAATCAAGCAGTTTAACTTGGGTCTGCTCACTTAGCTGCTAAAGTAAATACCAAGGCTTTATTCTCCAAAGGTGAGTGTCTTTTAAACATGCTGAGGTGTTTTGCTGGTTAAGTAGAATGGTAATTGTTGCTTTTTACCAGTTGATTCAATTCACTGTGATGGATGAGGATTGTTAACCTGCTGTTTAACCTGATTCCCTAGTGGCAATGGCGCCGGTGCCAAGATTTTAGTCAACTCCGATATTAATTTCTCCTGCAACCAAGCTATGAGTGGAAACTGCAAATGTGTTTTATATTTATTAGTTCATGGTTCAGCACGGAGAGTAGGGGTGAGAATCGAGAACCAGTTCCCCTTAGGAACCGGTTCCAACTTGTCCGATTCTTCGGAATCGTTCGCCTTCGAGCTTATCAATTATTTTATCGATTCCAGCATGTATTCCCGACAGCTACGCATAGCGGGAAAAAAAAAAAGAGCACTGTCGTTTTTCATTCAGTCAAAAAATATAAACGTCATTTTTTTCAAAATTAATTTAAGCTACTATTATTTAAAAATCAATAGAAAATGTGTTCACGTAAGCTCCATTTTGTTATCCATCTTCGGAATTGATCAACTATTCAGCAGATTTGCGGAGTGTGTGGACTTCCCTCGGGAGCCTATAAGGCTATAACCAACTACAAGTGTAAAACTAGTGTTTTGATTGGTGGTAGTCTAATCTGACAACGATTGCCTGCTTGGTCACGCACAGATGTATCCTAGATTTGGAAAGCGAATAACTAACCTAAATTAGCTAAATGATAATCTTCAATCTTTGTCATCTTCAGCTAATAAGAGGAGCCAGCGTGCCTCCTAAAAACTGTTGAAACGGTTCTGATAATACAGAAACCAACGCAAACGTTACGGTGCAGCTTTATGAAACACGCCTAGAATAGAATAACTTATTTTCCCACTATGGAGCATCAGTTGTAGCCCCAGCAACAACAAAAAAAAACATAGAAATTGGGGCAGACCCACAACACACAAACATATCAAACAAAGACATTCAATATAATCATGGCATTAATCAAACTAATTAAGTGGGGAAAAAAATAGCCCCCACTGTCCCGAGATGTCTAGGAGCGTAACTAACTCATAAGTAAGTTTGCGATCTTCATTACAGAATGAAACTCTTAAATATCCCAATCACAGAGCAGCGGTTAAACAACAATATTTTAGCCATCTTTTTTGACATAACGTTAAACTGATAATTTATCCTCTCTTCTCGCGTCCTTTTTCATTATTTTCCGGTGTCTTATTTTTATTCATGTCTGATATTTTTAAGCACTCGTATTGATCAAGCCAATTACATTTATAATTTACAGAATTATATAATTCTGACTGTTTTATTGGATGCTCTGCCACTTGTGCAGGCATAAGTATAGCAGATAAATATTTTTCATGATATGACTAAGAAATACGAATGAAAAACAAATGCTTTATACTTTATAAATATTATGTCATTGAATCCATTTTAGATGACCACTCAATAGTAATAGTTGGTCCTTTAATAGCCTGCGAGCCAAGAATATTTAAGGAATCGATAAAAGGATCGATAAGCAGAATCGATAATGGCATCGGTATCAATAAAATATAATGATTCCCGTCTCTAACCGAGAGTTTGTCACTTTTCAGGGTTTCCTACAGAAGTAACCACAATGATCACAGACCTTCAGCCTTTAAAAACATTAACTTCTGTACATTCTGACCTCATGTAACCACACAGCATTCAGATGCAACTTCACACATCCACACAATATAGCCCAAAACTTGGGTTATTGTGCTGGTTCTTCTTCTCCTTCGTCTTTTCCTCCCCTGTTTGTAGCTTAGTGGTTACAGTGCTGCTCTAGCATGTCACAGATTGTTGGTTCTATTCTCACCTGATCCTAGCATTTAGTTTTGGTACACAATTTCTGGTACCGCAAGACAAGTCTTATTTCTGTTTTTAAAAAAAAAGAAATTTCATACTTTTTATTTTTACATTTAATTTATATCTGTACATTGTCTGTCAAGCAAGTAGACAGTAATATAATCTCTAAGACAAACAATTCATAGACTTAGAATATGACTTTGTAAATAAGAAGAAAAGAAAAAACTACAACAAAACAAAATTAGGCAAAACGAACATACACACACAAAAATTATAATAATGAATAAATAAATACCAGTAAAGATCATATAATGACATTAGAATACATGTATAATTACATTGTGGCAGTTAAAACTCAAGTAATTGGTAGTAACAACTGGCTTTTTTATTTTAGGTTTTATTTTTTAAATATTGTTTTACATAATTTTATATTTAAATTAAAGTGTAATTATTAGTTCGTATACCTGTGCACTTGTAATCATGTATAAGTACTTGTAGATAAGTACACGGAGATGTATATTGAAAAACACGAAGATATTTTTACATGCACCTCTGTATTCTTGAACATACACATACACACATACAGTATATATATTTAATTAAGTAATCTAGATTAAAATCTAGATTAAATTAATCTAAAAAAGATTCATTATTAAAATTAAATTAAAAAAAATTAAAAAAAGTGTGTTTTTGAAATAATGTTTAAAAAAAAAAATTAAAAGTTTCCCAACGGGTTTCCCAAAAACCAAAATACAAGTTTCCAAAAGGGCTTTTTTCCTGTTTCAAAAATGCTTCACAAAAATAGCTAAAAAAAAATAAAAACTCCCACAAGCTTTTTGGCAATAATTTGTTAGTGCATCAAGTTACACGGCAACGTAAGACTGTATTTGAAGTTTCGTTCCTTCATACCTCGTTTTCGATGTTCCTTTTGTTATGTAGTTTATACCCCCTTCTGTTCATTGCCTTTATGTTGTGTTTTCATTGTTGTCTCTGTTTCATTCTTTGTGTTCTGTTTGTTGTTTGTGTGTTTGTTGTTTCGTGTGTTTTGTTGTTTTGTGTGTTGTGTTAGTTTGTGTTTATTGACCTTTTTGTTTTCTTGCTGTGTGTGTTCTTCCTGGTTTCGTTTTTTTTTAACTTGTTGGATTTATTTTACTAACTCGTTGCACTTAAACTTTAATATGGTTTACTAAAAACTTACAAACAATTAATTATTTAAAAAAAATTTCTAAAAAAAAACGTTTGTCTTTTTATTTTAAGGTATTTTTGTTAACCAGTTTGTTTTCCTCTCTTAGTTTGCCCCCGCTTCTCTTGTATTCGCCCCCTCTCCTTTCTCTGTTATTACAGCCTCTCCGCTCCTCTCTTGTTTGGTTGTGTGTTGTTTCTGATGTTTTCTCTCCCATGTCTTTGTTTTGTTGTTTGTTGTTGTGTTTCATTTACCCCTCGTGTTAATTTGTTACGTGTTGTTTACCCTCCCTTATTTGTTTTATATACCTCCATACCATATTGTTTTGTTCCCTGTCAGAAACGTATTTCCCCCTTCCTGAATTGAGATTGTGAGAAGAGATTGAGATTTTGATGACCACCCTTTCCCTTTCCGTACGACCGACCTTAGCCTAGCGATTTTGTTTGTTTTGTTTTTTTTTTCGACTTCTTTTTTTTTTTTTTTTTTTTTTTTTGCCCGTTTTTTTTTTTCTTTTTTTTTTTTCCGGTTTTTTTTTTTTTGTTTTTTGATTTTACTTTTTTTTTTTTTCTTTTTTTTTTTTGTATATTATACTCTCTATCCTTTTTTTTTTTTTCACCCTTTGAAAAAAAACTAAATTTCTGTTTGCTCCCTCTCCCTATTGGGTTTTCTGAGTCCAGACGTAAAACACCTACAGTGCAATACAGCTAGGTACGCATCCGCGCTAAAAAATCATCAAGAAAGTCATCATCATCAGCGTAGTAGTATACCCCTCCCACCCCCAACCCTGAGAGAGAATAGATTAACGCGATTTTTTTTTTTTTCCCCGATAATAAGACACGCTAACCGCACAGCACGTTAACGATATACGCCCCCACACAATATATATATATATATATTAGTATATATACATACTTGTACCCTCCTGTCCCTCCATATACATTTAATTACACATTTAAATATACACTTAATTCATATGACTGCAATATTCGATCCATTTTCTCCATCTGTTATCGACAATGTGTCTGATCTCTAATTATGTATGTTAATCTTTCCATAATATACACTTGGTTGTCCATAAGTCCCTCCATTTTTGTATTTTTGGTTTGCATATTTGATGCCAATTACATGTAATTACTTTCAATGCAGTTATTCTGAAAATTATTGCCAAATATTTATCGTTTTCTTCTACTAGTTGTGACTGAGTCATACCGAGAAGATAATGCCTGACGTCCAGTTGAAAATGTACTTTTATTACCATTAGAATTTCCTTGTGTATTGTTTCCCAAAATGATTTTAATATTGTACAGAACCATAAAATATGAGATAGGTTGGCAAGGTAATTCACACAGTTTTTCCAGCACTTTGGGGTAATAGCATTATCATATTTTGCCTGTTGCACTGGTGTCATAAAATACTAGAGTATCTTCCAAGAGTATTCATGCCAAAAAAGTGAATTTGTTGTTTTATGGGTATTAATATTAATTTTCCTCCATTCATCATCTGATATATCAATTTCTAACTCCTCCTTTGCTGTTATTTCACCCTTTTTATTAGCATTTATAAGGATTTTATAAATTGCAGAAATATGGCCTTTATTTCTACTCAGACTTAGATTTTTAAAAATAAACTTGACTAGAGGGTGTAAATCATTGATCGTTTTATTCTGCATCTGGCTGTTTCCCATATAGCTTTTAACTTGAAGGTAGTGAAAGAAATGGGAGTGGGGAATTTTCAAAAGAAACAAATCCATCTTCATAAATTGTCCAAAGAAAATAATGCCATTCTGTCTCCACCTATGAAATGCTTTGTCTATTTTATTAGGTTTGAATTCTGGGTCTTGTTCGATCTCCCTCAGGGCTATCCGATCCTCGTCAAGTTTTAATATTACATCTATTTTATTCCATATTTTTAAAGAGTTGTTCACCCAAGTATTCGCTGTCTTTTTTAAAGCATTCTTTTTTGTTCCTAAAGCTATGGTTGTGGGTTGATTCCCTACTAAATTAGTTTAGCTGTAGATTTTTCTTGCATCCAGGTTTGAATAAACTGTACTTGTGCTGCCAAGTAATCATTTTTAAGATCAGATAGGGCAAGCCCTCCTTTTTTTTTTTTTTTGGACAATTTAAGCGTTTTAAGCGTTTGATCCTGACTTTATTACCATGCCACAAAAATTTAGTAAACATTGTATCACAGTTTTTAAAAGTAACATTCTTAATTACTAACGGGAGCATCTGAAACGGAAATAAAAAGCGTGGAAGTACATTCATTCTAATCACATCAACTTTACCAGCCAGTGTTAGTGGTAGCATTTTCCATCTATTAAGATCTTCTCTAAGCTTTGACTCTAAATTCTCAAAGTTCTGTTTAAATAGGTTTTCTAGCTTCTTGGTGATGACGATGCCCAAATACTTGATTCTCTCTTGGTCCCATTTCCATTTAAACTGTCTTTTTAATCTTGATGAGACTGGATCCCCCAGAATCATAGCTTCTGATTTCTGTATGTTCAGTTTGTATCCTGACATACTACCGTATATACTGATTGTGTTCATTAGCACTGGGAGGGATTTCTCCAAGTTACTAATATACAGAATAATATCATCAGCATATAGGGCTAACTTATGTTCCTGATCAGGTATTATTACACCCTCAATTTATTTCTGTTGTTGTATACTCTCTGCTAAAGGTTCAATACTTACAGCAAATATTAAGGGAGACAGAGGGTCCCCTTGTCTAGTTCCTCTACGCCAGTGGTTCCCAACCCTGGTCCTGGAGTACCCCTGTGTATGCTGGTTTTCGCTCCAACCACAATTGCAATACCAGAATTTTAACAAGCTGTTCATTTTTCTTAATTGGGTGTTTTTAATGTTTAGAGGGATTATTTACCCTCTTAAGCCACATTATGTTAGCAATAGCTATGCATGCCATGAAGAATAAAATCCCCATGTTCATTCTGCATATTGTGTTATATTGCAAACAGTTACAAAGAAGAGGTAACAACTGAGGTGAATAGGCTCCTAATTAGGTAATTGAACAGAAGTTTAGGTTCCTTCATAATGTTTTCTTTAAACTTGTTAACACAATGCAGGTTTGGCTCATTATCATTAGCTTTGTCTTTGAATTCTTCATTACGGTTAGTTTTAGTGGCCATTTCACCAATTATGAGCCTAATGATTCACCTCAGTCTTTAATTTGATCAGTTAAATTTTTTTTACCTCTTTTTAATTGTTTACAATACAGCACAATGTGAATATTGGACTTTTATTCTTCATGCTAACGTAATGTGGCTTCAGAGGGTAAATAATCCCTCTAAACATTAAAAACACCTAATTAAGAAAAATTAACAGCTTGTTAAAATTCTGGTATTGCAATTGTGGTTGGAGCGAAAACCAGCATACACAGGGGTACTCCAGGACCAGGGTTGGGAACCACTGCTCTACGCAACTCAAAACTTTGTGATAGCGTTCCATTAACTCTAACGGATGCTTTTGGCTTTTGGTGCATAGCTTTCAGCCATTTAATAAATATATTATGGAAGCCAAAACCTTTACAAGATTAAAAAATATATGGCCAGAGGACCTGATCAAAGCCTTTTCTGCATCAAGGGTGAGAAGCCATGTTTGTGTTTCTGATTTGTTAACATGTTCTATAATGTTTAATGTGCGTCTGACATTATCTGCTATTTGTCTATTTGTAATAAACCCAGTTTGATCTGTATTAATAATACTTGGAATAATTGTCTTAAGTCTGTCGGCTATTATTCCACTGAGTATTTTATGATCTATGTTAAGAAGTGATATAGGTCTATATAGATTCTTTCCTTCCTTATGTATAACTCAGATTATTGATGTGTTCCATGTTTCTGCCCAAATGCTTTGCTCCAGTGCCCAATTAAATGTCTTTGTCAAGACTGGGGTGAGCTGATCGCTGAATTCTTTATAGAATTCACCTGTAAATCCGTCACTACCAGGACATTTCCCTTCCTTCAATTTTTTTACAGCTCTTTAAATATCATCTTGTGTTAAAGGTCTATATTTTGTTCCTCTGTAACTTGAGTTAAATTGAGACTTATCATTTGTTCTGGCATATCTTGGTTAGAGATAGTAGTCGATCCTGGGCTATATAAGTATTCATAATAGCGTGCAAATTCCTTGCTTGTAAATGTAGTATTTATTTGACTGTTCCTGATTGCTTTAATGCAGGATTTAGTTTGTTGTTTTTTACGTTTATAGGCCAGGAGTTTCAGGGCTCTTGGGCCATTGTCATAATATCTCTGTTTGGTAAGTATCAAACACCTTTCAAACCCGTTCAGTAAGCTTCGAAAGCCATACGTGTTTGTTTCAAATCATTTAGAGTAGTTGGATCCATTGTTACTTTATGTTCCATTTCCAATAATTTATGTTCCATTTCCAATAATTAAATTTTGCTTTCTAATTCGACTACTTTTTTTTCTCTCTCCTTCTTAAATTAAGCGTAAGACATCATTTCACCCCTAATAACTGCTTTTGCTCCTTCCCAAAGGGTGATTGGATCAATCTAATCGGTTTCATTTATTTCTAAGTAATTTTTAATTGCCTGCAGTATCTTAATTTTAAAAACATTATCGTGTAACAAGGCATTGTTCATTCTCCAGACTGATCTTCCCTTCTCCTGACCAACATCAGTAGTCATTGTAATAGTGGCATGGTCAGATATGACTGATGTAATATAATCAATTGTACAGCTTTGTACTCTGAACAAATAATTTTTTAACACAAAAAAGTAATCAAGTCTAGAATAACATTCATGAGGGTTGGAGTAAAATGTATAGTCTCATCAGGATGTAGTGCTCTCCAGATATCTATTAATCCAATTTCTTTTCAAGACATTAGCCGCCTGATTAACTCTCTGTTGTCGAGTATAACATATGAGTTTCACTTTCTGACATGAGTGACAAAAAATATTGAACTTTTTCACGATATTCAATTTTTTTTAGCTGCACCTGTGTATATATACAGGTGCAGCTCAAAAAATTAGAATATCGTGAAAAAGTTCAATATTTTGTGTCACTCATTTCAGAAAGTGAAACTCATATATTATATAGATTCATTACACATAGTGAAATATTTCAAGCCTTTATTTCTTGTAATTTTGATGATTATGGCTTACAGCTATATATACACACACATACATGCATACACATACATATACACACACTTATAAACAATTAAATAAAAAAGTGTGACTTTAGCTTTAAATATCCAGTTATTTAGCCTTGGTCACTTGCATAGGATTCATGAGTAAAGAAATTAAAGCAAAAAAGACAAACACAAAATTCATTTCATATCGACAACATTTTATATTCTCATCAATATGCTTTCAAGATTTAAGAAAATATGGGATATATGCTTTTTAAATTAACCAGGTAGAATAATTCAAGTGATTGAAGACACCATGTCTTTCCTCCTCACCTTATCCAAAATCATAGAATAAACGAAATGGGGGGGGGTTTATGTAATTCGTGGGTCAAATGTCTCCAAAAAAAAAAAAAAAAGTAGAGTTCTTGAAGTCTGTTTTCTCAAGACCCATTCAATGTTTTCTATAGTCTACAGGAAAAAATTTAATAAAGTGGGCAGCTATGCATAAAGATAAGATGTACCTTAGTCCAGTCATGATTATTATCATTGTTATTCCTCTTCACTGTATTGATTCACTGATTGCATCAAGGCCTTTACCTCTCCCACCGTACTCGCGTCCCGTTTTCCCCAACCCTCAGCCGTCTTCCATCCCTCTGCACCCAATAGCTTGTCCAGTTTCAGTTCATATATTAATTTAATGTCAATGCCGCATTCTCGTAGTCCTCTCGCCGCTGCTTGGGGATTCTCAAAGACAATTATGTAGTTTTCTCCGAAAACTTTGTTTTGCTGGATTTACTATATGTGACTTGATCTGAAGTTCATGCAGTTTTGTTCTTATGGGTTTGTATTTGATCCTCTATTTTTGAACGCTAGTCAGATAATCTTGATCTTAAATCCTTGAGTTTGAGTAGATATCCCTCTTCGCTGATTTCTGTTAAATTGCTTTGGCCTAGCGGTCAAGATCTTGCTTTTCCATGCGTGAGGTCAGTTGTTCGATCCCCCGCTAGGTACCAAAGTCTAATTTCTTTTTCAGCTAAAATTGTGTGCGCATGTATACTTTTTCTCATAAAAGAACATAGTTTTCTTGCAAATGCTAAGAAATTGAACAGTATTAACTGTTCACTATTTCACTTGTACTTAAAAAGAGGTGAATGTCACCCGACAAGGTCTGGTAGCCTAACATTAGTCTACTCGCTACCAACAAAACGTTCACCACAGGTTCGTATTTACGTAGTAGGCTACAGGAACACATATCCCATTTCTCAGGCACAGACAATACAGACCTTACGCAAAATATCGCCTGGTTAACATTGTGTTGTTGCAAAAATTCTATAACTCCATAATGCCATTGATCTCTGTGCCATCTGACTCACTGTGGAAACCCAAGCTTCAACGCTCGCAAGATTTCTTTATTATGTCTTCATTCATTTCTTCACTTCAGCTCTGTTCAGTTTATCCTTTTCACACATCACACACAACACAATATGACCATAAAATTTAAGATTTATAATAATATAACCTACAAAACTCAACGGGTTCAGGTTTATATACCATCAATTCAGCAAAGACATCCGTTTCATGGTTAGTCACACAATAGCCTCTGAACATGTCATAGTCTACTTCTGCAGACAATGTCTATTGTAAACACTAATAATAATATAACATAAATAATGATTATCTGTGGTGGGCTACCTTCTTTGACAGTAGTTTTGTATTTTTTTCTCATGCAAAGATCTCTGGGAAATGGCTTTGCCAGAGAAATTTGAACATCAGTCAGATGGTCAGGAAAAGGAACTTACTAAAGAGTATAAAGGAAACTACTACAACGAAGCTAGTCAAAATGCCTTATTATACGTCCATTGCAGTACAGAAAACTAAACTACACCTGCATGGTAGCCTAACGTTGGTACCATGAAGACCCCAGGTAATACGACCGGAAAAAATTTGGCTTGCACTGAAGCTGTACTGGACATAGGCATAGCCTATGTGCAGCTGTTATGGCCTTCTGTTTATTGTGCCTGGCTTTGATACAGGAGTTCCCTGGTTACAGTCTCGGTAAATATTTATTTATTTTTCTACTTTTACTAGGCTATTGCAGCTATGCAAAACCAATTATTTTGTTAGCTACAAAATAGTGCTTTGTAGACTATGCGTGCATTACTAGGCTATGTCTACCGTGTGATACAACCCTTTAACCTTATTTCCTTTGGCCCTCCAAAGGCAATTTCCACGTAGTTTGTAGGCTAGGCTACTAGTTTTATTTAAATGTCAATATCTCAAAATATTTTATGCACATCCATGGTTTACAATTCGATTTGAAGAAGCTGTATTCAGAAATTTGCAACAAAATAGCCTACATGTATTCCAGAATAGTCACTAGTAGCTATATACATAATAACCATAACATAAGTAGCCTAATGTATTGTGTAAAACAAATAAAAACATACAAAAGCGTGTGTGTTTCTACACAATAACAGCAACGTATTTTAGCCCTAAGTGCGATAGATAATGGCTGTGGAAATGTCGACTGTACGGGACTTTGGCAAAATGTAACAAGAAACTCTTCAGGGTTAATCAGAAAACGGATGTAGCTGAATATACTAGTAAGTACTTGGTATTTTGGTGTCCTAAACCAAAAGTGCATCAGGTACTGTATATAGTACAGTAAGCAGGGGGAAATGCTTTTACTATGTTTTTTACAAATATAATTGTTTCTATACGTGAACATTATTTTTTTGTGTGTGTATAAATGGTGCATTTTATGCATTTTACAGTCTGTGGCTGTGGCGAGAGGATCGCTCGTAAGTAAAAATTGACAGGGTTTTCTTAAAGCTGTAGTTCATAATTTTAAACTAACATGAATACTGTAATTGAGGCGGATACGTCTCAACCACTAGAAGCAAAGTTTATACAGTTCAAATAGGCTACGTACCGTCATGCAGTTAAAATTACTGCAAACACTTTAATTTAGTTGTGGTTCATGGTAGGCTAAAGCACAGAATTTACGCCTATGTCTTTCTTTGAGCTACAATGCATGCGTGTGTCTGCATGTATTCTGTATGTATATGTATTTTTTTTAAATAATATATTTTTTACAAATGTCAAAAAGCCACATAAGAGAAAAACACGCTTTTTAAACCACAATATTGGACCTATATTTGGACACAGGAAGATTGCAGCTTTCGGTTGATACCATAAATGTAACGGGTGAATATAAAGACGATCGAAAATTACCAAATTTTACACATCACAACGAACAAAAGAATTATCAAAAAAATTCTTTAATACAACTACTTTAGGAATCGTAATCAATACTTCTTTTGGTTTTAATTGAGAATATGGATATAAAAGAAGCAAATACTTTTAAATGCAGGCCTTGTTCTTGCAAGTTGGAATTAAAGACTTAGACAGTGCTTTGTAGGCTATATGTAAGTAACTTTTTTTTAAAAAAAAAATTTACGTTGAAATGGATTTACGTGGTCATTTATTGTCTTGAACAATCTGTTTGAGAAATACACACCAGTTTAGAATGTTATTACACTATCTGGAACATCTGCGTGCATAACCCCATATGCTCTACCTGCAGCTCTGAAGTTTTTCACGTCATTCCGGTTTTATTCACAACTGTTTTATCCGAGAGAGGACAGTATATCCTTCTCAACGGTGTTTCCAATTTGTTATTGGATGCTTTGAACAACAAATTACAGCAGAATGTAACTGAATTTTTAATTTCCTGAATGTAGTATGACAGCTACAGAAAACGCATTCGCTGACCGGAGTTTTTTGTCCTCGATATGAAAGTAGTACTGCTTGTAATATGTGATTCTTCTCGCTGGCTACATATGTATGTTTGTTTTTCCACTCCATCACTGTTGTCCAGTAGGCTATGTTAGATAGTTATTTTTGCAGAGAGGTTATAGTATCGCTTGTAACAGTACCTGAAAATAAGATATCGAGAGTCTTTTGATGTTGATTGGTCACAGACCTCAGGAAGTAACAGCATGCAAAGGATATGCGACCAAATATTAAATATGATACTTTAAAAATATGTTAAAGCAAAATATTCTAATTTTCTGAGACACTGAATTTTGGGTTTCATTAGCAAGCCATAATCATCAAAATTACAAGAAATAAAGGCTTGAAATATTTCACTCTATGTGTAATGAATCTATATAATATATGAGTTTCACTTTCTGAAATGAGTGACAAAAAATATTGAACTTTTTCACGATATTCTAATTTTTTGAGCTGCACCTGTATATATATATATATATATATATATATTTATATACACACACATACATGCATACATATGCATACATATGCATACATATACACACACATATAAACAATTAAATAAAAAATTAAGTGTGACTTTAGCTTTAAATATCCAGTTATTTAGCCTTGGTCACTTGCATAGGATTCATGAGTAAAGAAATTAAAGCAAAAAAGACAAACACAAAATTCACTTCATATCGACAACATTTTATATTCTCATCAATATGCTTTCATGTGTGTGACAAAAAATATTGAACTTTTTCACGATATTTTAATTTTTTGAGCTGCACCTGTATTTCTATATAATAGGCCTATTTTAAAAACGTATTTACATAGTTATTTTACTCATGCAAACTTTTTATAACCACGTAGCTTCCACTGTTGGTGCAGCTAGGCCTTTTGTGTCCATTTTGGAGGAAGCTCACCTTTTTATGCCTCCGTGCCAGGGATAGCTGTACTTACGTACCAGCGGTCGCGCTAGGATTTTAAACTGCCGG
The DNA here is from genome assembly GCA_022702515.1 of Ilyophis sp. 1 JC-2022. Classification (NCBI taxonomy): domain Eukaryota; kingdom Metazoa; phylum Chordata; class Actinopteri; order Anguilliformes; family Synaphobranchidae; genus Ilyophis; species Ilyophis sp. 1 JC-2022. The sequence continues at coordinate 129,992,343 of CM040406.1, read as the reverse complement.
CTAGAATGTCCGGAATGATTACAGTTTGTCGGACATATGATTAAAAAAGGCCATATCTATTTTCAATGTATGAACGACAGGCACGTGCATTTAATGATGTAGCCTAACAGCATATGTTACAGCATAGAATTTTGGACTGAAATCTATTTGAAAATAAAGGAATAATATAAAAAAAATTATGTAACAGCTTTGCCTTGCACAAGTATATGAATTACATTTAAATCGTGCATTTGGTGCGCGTGACTGCGTGCGTAATGTTTTCTCAACAAAAGAAGCTGTCTTGATTTTGCATCATTTAGCCTATAAGAACACATTTTTTCATCAGAATAACGAGCAATAACCGCCTTTTGAATAATGATTTTAACATTTATTTAGGTTTCTCCAAGGCAAATTGCAGAGTTGCGGAAGATGCTATAAGGAAAAGAGCCAGCAACGACACGTGGCAATTGGGATCCGAGCCAGCGTTAACGAACAATGCTTTTGGGAAAACCAGAACAGTGTAGGCTCTTGATTTAACAAGGGGAAAAAATGCTGATTATATCAAGCTTATAGCCTATTACGTTCAAGTAGCCTATGCCTACTGACAGTTAAAAACAACCTTTTTATAACTGGCAAAAAAATTATAAACGAGCAATCCATATAGGCTCTTCATTTGCGACGATGCTTCATTTCATGGAAGTGAGCAGCTGATTTGAAATTGAATGTCTAGTAAGTTTTAGCACAGCTTGAGATACGCATGAGTCGTGTAACCATCTCCTCTTGCAGACGGCTTCTGAGTGTGGTTTTGATCCGGTTTTGGAGCGAGAATGCCCGCTCTGCTGGCACACTTGACACGGGAATGACACAGGCCATCTTTGCCACCTTATTCTAGCCTGCATTTAATTATTTCTATTAGTGTTAGAACCGAAATATGTAGACTACTAAGATAAGATTGTTTAGCCATTATTGAATGCTAGCTCGCAAGCAGCTACACCACTTCTCTTTTTCCAAGTATAGGAAACTTAAAACAAATTGGCTAATATTTTAATAGCCTACAGATTTTTTTTATGTCACAAAAAGACTGGATCGCGATGATTATCTTAAAGCCGGTAACAATCGTATGTTGTAATAAAAGTAATTAGCTACAGCTAGTAACAAAGCATTAAGAGGAACTGTTCTCAGCATTTTGGCAAATCTCGTGGAGAACAGTGAGGAGTAATGACGCGTCAAGATAAAATAAAGTAGCTAAGCATTTACGTGATCATATAAAACACGGTCAAATGTAAACAGTAAAAATGTGTCTAAGTAGTTTCATTATTTAATTGTACAAATGCAGAGTAACATCACTGAATACTAACACTTTGTTCATATACGCCTAATCGCGTTGGAATGTTGCTGAATGAAGCCTACACGATTCCGCAACCCAATGGATTTCTCCCGCGACCTACAGTTTGTGCTCTGCTGATTTCGAGCAATGCACAATTTAGCCATTTGGATAGATTTGAGACACTAATGGCCTATATTATGCATCATAGTTTAGTAGTTCTGCATATCACCCTCAGATTTTGCACACTTTTATGGAGTTTATGATCCAGAAAATGTTTAACAGTTTCACATATTTCATTGCAAACAAATATTTTTTAGCATTTTTCCAATGTTTTTTTTTGTTGCATTTTTGGTACAAGTCTGTGATGCTCATACCCGGGGCCTCATTTATAAAAAGTACTTTAGATTAAATTTGATCTCACGTACGACAATTTAGTGATTTATAAAATTTCAACGTGACTCCATTTGACCGTGGAAACGGTCGTAGCTCCATGTCGGGTACTTGACGTATGCACATGACCTGCTGGTTATGCCGAAGTATTGAAGGCTAGAGAGCCGCACTTGAACGCTTATTGGTATTGAAAATGAAAACTTTCTATTAAATGTATGTGACCAGTTAACGCCAGGGCGCAATTACAGAGCTCATTCACGTGCGTTCAAATAAATGTGCTTACAATAAAGATGACGTTCTAAGTAAGTTTTTTTTATAAATGAGGCCCCTGAAGTTATAAAGCCTTAAACAGAGCACCTCCTAAATTGGTGAGAATTGACCAATTTTGCCATCTGCGTGCAGGGGTTAATTACCTGGGTGGAAGAAATCCAAGGCCGGATTTGGATTTGAGATCCAGATTTGAATATCCATGCCAAACAGTCTGTTATTGAGTGTCCTGAATGTTGTGGAAGTCTTTAGCCGCATATTCTGCCTCACAATCTGCCTCACACAGTGCGCTGCAGCCCTTGCCCCTACAGCCGTAAACCAGAGGTCTCTCGCCTGCCTCCCCCAGGTCCAGGGTGTGAAATTAACACCCGCCACCAGCCAAAGGCTGGTAAAATTGCCTACTCTTGCACTTTAGTAGATAACCAAGCAGGTTGTGTTAAATTGTAAAAGGTAATGTGGCTGTGATAAAATGTTGAATCCACAAGCCTCTCTTGCCAGTGAGTGAAAAAGTTTATTTCATGCCCTGCCCAGGTCTACAGCGACATGGCCTCTGGACCCTTCCAAAGATGAGAAGCAGGGCTGGAGGCACATTCGCATCAGGCAGATGGGAAAGAACGCCAGCGGACAGACGCACTACCTCTCCTTGTCGGGGCTGGAGCTCTACGGCACAGTCAGTGGCGTCTGTGAGGACCAGCTGGGTGAGCAAGCTTCCCCACTCACACATTCTCACATAGAGCACGCTCTCCATCGGGCATCTTTCCTGTGTCACTGCAGCTTTACACTGTTGGAAATTTAGTTGGAAAAGCATTTATTTCCATAACCACTAAGAGCAGTTGGAGGAGTAATTTGTAAATGACAAAGGAATGAATGGTGTTCAAACAAACACATTTTAGTCTGCACCAGAGAGCGTACACGCAACACTAATAGCATGCATGTCCAATTTCAAGTTATTCTGTTGTGTAATATGGCATTATATCCAACAATATTTCTGTATTTAAGTCTTTGACATCACAGCCAGCCTTATTTTTGTGCACTATGATGTTGCGGTGGGGTTGTGCAGTATGGTGCTTGGGTTTTTATTGACAGCCCAAAACCCAATTCCAAAAAAGTTTGGACTATATAAAATGCACATAAAAGCAGAATATATTTTAATTTGAAAATGGTACAAAGAAAAAATATTTAATGTTTTACCTTATCAACTTTATTGATTTTTGTAAATATACGCTAATTCAGATTTTTGATGCCTGCAATACGTTCCAAAAAAGTTGGGACACGGGCAACATTAAACTGGGAAGGTTGTGGAATGTTCAAAAAACACCTGTTTGGAACATTCCACAGGTAAACAGGTGAATAGGTAACATGTGATGCTATCTTAACTGGGTATAAAATGAGCATCCACGTAGGCTCAGGCATTTATGAGTAAGGATGGGTCGAGGTTCGCCACTTCGTGAAAAACTGCATGAGCGAATAGTCCAACATATCAAAATATATTTAGTGCATGTATTGCACTATGACTTATCACTGCAATTTTGGAGGATTTCTACATTGCGAAATATCACTTTGTGTGGATATCACATTTTGGAAGCTTGATCTTCATTTGCTTTGTTATAAAGACCACAATTCCCACAATGCTTCAGTTTAACCAGACCACTGAAACTTTACTTTTTTGTGGATTACCTGTGGATTAATTTACTTGGATGTAATGCAAAGAAGAAACGTAAGGTAGGCAAGTTTACCATTTAGCAAAGTTAGTTAACTGTCTGATGGTGGTAAGCTTAGTTAACCTACTGGTTCAGGTTGTGATTAAAGTGAAAGCTAATGCTAGCTAACGTCTGATATAAAAGCAAGTTTATGGCATCTGCCACTGGCATTTTTCCATTTCCACAGCCGAGTGTCAGCCTGCTTGTGTGAGGGATATTTAGATGTTTCTTCATCACGTTAGTGTCCAGTGTATCAGCCTGATTGCGAGAGATAATGTAGTCGTTGTCCCCAGCCAAGTGTCTCCTTAGCTACAAGTTGAAGCCAGTAACGTTAGCTACTGTTAGCTATTTTGATTTTCTAACTCCAACGTTAGAACTCTGACAGTAGGCTTGTAGTTACCCTGGTTACAGCGCTTCGTTAATATAATGGGAGTTGGAGGATTGAAAGGCTGCGAAGTATCAGTGCATGCTGTCAATAAATAAACATTTCTTAATACTTTCAACATGTATAGAAAATGTACTATATATAATAATAAGAAAACTACCGCAGCTACACAATTATTCTGGTGATATTGTGATACAAAAATTGTAGGCGTGTTTTACCGCCATATGAAAATGACTATCAATTTCCATATTAGACATAGAGCACGTTTACATGCACTCAATTATCCGATAACTGTGAGTAATCCGAACATGGCAATAATTCGATAAATCCGTTTACATGCACTTAAGTAATTCGATAATGGGAAAAATCCAGGTTTACATGATTCTGTCAATATTCCGATTTCTTTCCCTCAACGCGATGTGCAACTCAAAACGTAAATTAGAAACATATATTAGCCTAACGTTATATATTATAACATACATATTTTAACGTTTATACATAACGTGACTATACTTCCTGTTGGGCTGCTAGAAACAGCACGCGGGTGTAAGTTAGTAAGCACGTTAATTATAGCCTAACCTTAGTTACATAAGAAAGAACAGTAGCCTGTAACGTTAAACATGGTAATGTTAGACAGGAATGCTCTTATGGGTTTCGTCGTCATATGGCAGATGTTATGGTTGCGGGTGGAAACTAACACTGTCCTTCAAGCGTTCTGTGTTATGAGCAGAAGACGATGAAGAGCTTTAACGTTACAAACAAGCGCTGATTATTGGACCCAGAATAGGCTTTCCTCCAGCACTGTTAAGGACCCGGTCGTGCTGGATGCGCATTAAGAGCAAGGACTGGTGGGAGAGAGTGGTGCTAAATGAATTCACCGATTCAGACCGTAGACTTGTGGACACCAAACTGGTTCGCTATCAGCCTGTACTCCCCGCAGCTACCGAGTTTGTACAGCGCTATTGCGACTCGCATTTGAAGAGGTACTGCTGGACGCACTGTCACTTCATCAGGGTTCATTATGTTCTGTACCAAACCACAAAGTTTCATAAATGATCTCCGAGCCATACTGAAGTTGCCTCTCCATTCTGAATCGGTGAATTAATTTACCATATGACGCCGAAACCCATAAGAGCATTATTGAGTGCATGTAAACATGCTCATTATTTCCGCGTTTCTAACTTTTTTCCCATCTATGAGATGAAGTATATTCCTCTTTATTATTTCGGATAACATCAGGAGGGTTTCCTCCTCGCTCCAGAAATGACTTCTCCCGTTGGTTGACATCTCTCTCTGCCCTCTCAACTGTTTTGACGTTAGCGTTACGTTACTAACAATATCCGGAGTAGCTGTTGCCATGGCTGTTGCTGTCAAACACGCACATGCATGCGCAGATTTTTAAAAACAAACTACATCGGAATAACCGTTTACATGCAACCAATAAAACGAAAAACACGGCAGAAATCCAGGTGTAGTTATCGGATTTCTCATATTCTTTCCGTATATGATCGGATTATTGAGTGCATGTAAGCGCACTCATAGACAGTGATGTCATTGAATTTCATTTTTCAGAGTTCACATCGTCCATGCTCACAGCAGCTATCACAACAGAGAAAAAGCTTGGAAAATGGCTAAATATTTTCAGAAATTCTGAAATATTAGCCTAAAGGTTAGTGTGGACTACCCCTTTAAAAACTGACATGCTTCTGTAATGAATATAACCACATGGGCTCGGGAATACTTTGTAAAACTCTTGTCAGTAAGCAGTTCGTCGCTGCATCTACAAATGCAAGTTAAGACTCAACTACGCAAAGCATAAGCCATAAGCTAGTTTTTGCAAGTTGGAATTAAGGACCTATAGACAGCGCTCTGTAGGCTATGCGTGAATAACTTGGCTTTTTTTTACGTCATAAACGTTTTTGAGGAGATATCACTTATTTTTGGTAGCTAACTAATGATGAATAATGCATGAAGATAATGACATCGAGAGAGACATGCATACAGAATACATGCATTCCAAATAAATGCATGCAGTCATTCGCGTAACCATAACGCCTTCTACTGATGCGAATGAGAACATTTCTTCTATTATCAATAGCCCGCAATTACATTAAAAGAGTTTGTTGGTGAGCTCTATTTAATGTCTAATGAAATACAATGAATAGCACCACCTGAGCTATGGATCATGAAGAAGCATGTAAATTAATATAAAAATATGGAATTTTTTGCCATGACGTTTGTGAAAGACAAACCAGAGCATTGCAGCGAGGGATGCTATAGCAGGCAACAACGGTAAACAACTTTCTTGTTTGATCTGTGCTTTCCTCCGGTTTGCCTTTCAGAAATGTCACGGCAAATAAAAAAAACCTTTTTGCGTAGCTCGAAGTATTTGCGTGAGGTATGTTCCGGCCCTAACATTGGCTAACAAAGCTTATTTGGACAACACATATTTCCCAGGAATCTTAGCCAGAAAGAAAACAATAGATACTACTCAGAAAGTAGCCTACTAGAGATTATTCTTTTTCTTATTATAATTAAAAGTGTTTGCAGTAAGCTACATTGTCTCCACAGTAGCGTAGACTAGAGGCATGTTCGGAAGATATTGTAATTTTTTTAAAGTGACTAACCATGACACAGATATGTTTGGGCTAAACCTAGGTACATGATCCGGTACCAAAAATGTTCCCGCAGGTAACGTTACACTACCGGAAAAAATGATGCTGAAACTGCGCTGGAATTATGCTGTGTTCATTATGAGCTTGGCAGCTCATAGCCCAGACATGGAAGCTCGGAGTTACACATACGGCAAGCCAGTGTTGAATAGCCTAACATTACATGTATTTCTATATAATGCTTATAGGCCTATTTTAAAACAGTATTTCCATATTTTACATATGCAAACTATTTAGGCTGTATGTCTTTCAGCTAGAATGTGTTTGCATCTAGCCTATTGTGCATGCATGTCTACATATAGCTCAGGTGGTGCTGTTCATTGTATTTCATTAGTCATTAAATACATAGCTCATCTACAGACTATTTGAATGTAATTGTGGGCTATCAGTACTAGGAGAAATGTTCTCATTCTCGTCAGTAGAGGGCGTTATGGTTACGCAAATGTCTTCAGTAGGATTCTGCATGTATTCTGTATGCATGTCTCTCTCGATGTCATTATCTTCATGCAATATCATCATTAGTTGGCTACCAAAAAGAAGTGAAATCTCATCAAAAAAGTTTTCAACATAAAAAAATGCCAAGTTACTCACGCATAGCCTACAAAGCACTGTCTGTAAGTTTTTAATTCCAACTTGCAAAAAACTAGGCCTGCCTTTCAAAGTATTGATATCAAAATGTGGTCAAGTTGCAACTAACAATATTGCCTATTGTATCTCACACTAAATAAACTAGCTCTATTCCAAAGCAATGCTACCCAAACTTGGCCCTGTGTTTTTTCATCTTACCATCTCAAGAGAATGTGGACAATGAAACTATGTGCCACATCAAACTGTGAAAGGAGAATAATTTATAGTGGAAATGCTCTGATTCAGATGTGTTGCACTTAGAAATTAAAAAGAAAAATTACTACACTGTAGGGCATGTTTGAAGAATTGTCTGCATCCACTGCTTTGGGTCAAATAACATTAATAATAGCATTAGCGTACATGGCAAGCTAATAGCCATCAATCGGCTGTATTATCTTGCAGTAAGTAGAATTGTATTCAGTGACTTTGTTGCAGTCATTTAATTATAGCAGCTAAGCATGATTTAGAAAGACATGATGCCCTGGCCTGGATACGGAAAGAGAGAATTATTTGACAAATCAAGGATAAATTTGCCTACAAGCAAAAAAAAAAAGTATAACCAATGTTATCTTACTTGCGGTGAATCCATAGACAGCTAATACCCCTTTCACACTGAAGTAACAACCTGGGTCTTTCTCGTGTTTGCCGCTGGTGTGAAATGGTCAACCCGCGTTATTCGACCTGGGTCCGTGACCCTGCTCTTGACCCGGGAATTACACGGCTCGGCTTCGGTGTGAAAGGCGGAACGCGGGTTATTCGACCCGGGTTTCAATCAAGGAACCTCATTGGTTACTATTGGAGGCGCACTATGACAGCAATGGAGCTTAGTAGTTCTGATAACGCTAGTGCTAGCTGGCAGGAAACAAACCTCCATTCTTTCAAGCAACAAGCAACATTGTTTACGAGTCGAACAGAGCAGAATTGGCAAGATTCTGAAGTGAGAGAGCTTCTGTGCATTCGATGGGAAGAAGAGATGACAAATTACATGCACAAATGGAAACTAATTTCGCACATATAATCACTCAAATTCATTCATTACAATAGTGTGTTGAAGATAGGACTTTAGGGTGGGGATGCATAGCCTAATTGTGGACACTGTAGTTATAGAAAGGATAGTTTTAGCCTATAACTCCGCCGAGATACACCTCTGACATATTTTCAGTGGATCAACAGTTGTTTCCAACGAAATCGCAATGTCCTTTCATTCAATATGGCGAACAAACCGGACAAATTTGGCATTGGTTTAAGTTTTGGTTAGCCACAGACGTGGAAATTAAATACATGCTCACACCACCAAAGATGTGCGTTCACTGCGGACTTTTTGATGCGCAAACAGAGAGACGGTGCGTGTTTAAAAGCGTAGCCTCCTTTAAATAGAGCAGGGAAGGGAGAAGTGTAGGCTACTGAATTCATTATGACCAAAGACTTGATGACTTTTTAAAGTCTTGCACTTCTTATTTTTCTAACTACTTTTCCATTTGGTGTTTTGCACATTTAGCTTTTCTCAATGTGTCTGTAATAGGCTATCCTTTGATCCATTTCCTTTTACAAAACCTTTATAGCCTACTTCAGAAATAAAAATGTAGAAATTAATTTGGTTGTGTCATTCTTTATTTCAAGAAAATAGTTTTGCAATATATAGTTTCACAGCCTTTCTGTTCATTCTTTATTTGAAATATGTGTTTCAATAACAGTCCAATAACTTATTGAATCTCCAATATAAACAAACTTTAAAACGTCCGCTTTTAATAGTCGAAAGGTGACAACCCTGTTCAGCAGTGACGTATACGGAAGTAAACTTGCGGACCCGGGACTTACCCAGGACCATAGTGGGTTGAACCCATGTTCAATATCCCGTGTCATTCCCAGGTCTTGTGTGTGAAAGGGGTATAAGAGGAATCAGTTAGCAAGCTAGCTAATAATAAGGCTAAGCAGGCTAATCACCATCAATAGTATCTTGCAGTAAGTAGAATCATATTAAGTGACTTAATTGCTGATGCCCTGGACACGGAAAGAGAGATTTCTACAGTTCAATCAAGGATAAGTTTGCTTACATGAGTTGTCAGCTGTGGTAACAATTCTAATCTGTTAACGGTTGATATATGACCGCGTGACAAAACCAATAAGTAACAACATGAAGGAAAAAAATGTCCAATCATGGCGTACAAAAGATGTTTCCATGGCACTGGTAAATACGTTTATGGGTCACAGGTTTGACGGCCGTATGGCCGTCGTGTTATTTTCGCCCTGGTATGGGGTGTGTTAGTGCCCATGGCATAGGTAACTTGCACATCTGTGAAGGAACCATTAACGCTGAAGGGTACATATGCATTTTGGAGCAACGTATGCTGCCGTCTAGACGTCTTTTTCAGGGATGTCCCTGCTTATTGCTTTCTGTTTTTATTTACATTTTATACACTGACCCAACTTTTTTGGAATTGGGGGAATTGGAAGTGCAGTTTAGATGCTGATGAATTGTTGACATTATAGATGATCAAAATTTGGTTTTATGCGTTGGTTTTTTGTGTTGCTGTTTGTAAAACAGGCTTGTTTTTTTAGCTGTGGTAGCCAGCTAAAATCATGCTAAGTGGCTAGCAATCATAATTTATTTGAGTTGATGCATTTATTTTCAATATTTGTGAATTAGTTAGTTTACTGAATGGTAATTTAATCTTTGTTTCAATTCAAGTCAATGTTCACAGCCAGTGTTCTTAGTCTTATGGACTTCAACAGTTTTTCACAGGGGTTCCGTGGACCTCTGGGGTTTCTTAAAAGTAGTGTAGGGGGTTCCTGGCCAAGCTTGACATGCAATGGCTATATATAGATTTTGGAAAATATTTCAAAATATAAAACCTATTTTAAATATAAGCCTTTTTAATTTTCTAATGGGGGTCCCCTCGATGCATGTGAGCCTGGTTGGGGGTCCCTGGATCAGAAAAGGTTGAAAACCCCAACTTGGGGCACGAACTACTGCTGGCATACCAGTTCTGACTTTATTGGCCTGAATTATGTTTTGTCAGGATTTGTATCTGTGGGGATATAGAAAAGCCTGGCAAGCAAGGCTGTGGAACTCCAGGCAAGATACCAAGGGGCTGTAGAGTTCAGTGTCACATAATTCATTATCATACAGTTGGAAATGTATTCTGCCATTAGTTCAGTGTAATTTTTATTTGGGGTTAAAGCCTGCCCTCATTTTGCCACATGTTCTCGCCAACATTGTATTTCTGGAGTGTTGGACTTTTTGTGTTCATCTACCATTTTTAATCTTAGCAGCTTAACTGCACAAAGAATCTTGTTCATACCATGAAATGTCAAACTGAAGATCTGGAAAAATTGTGACCTACAATCAAGTCAGGAGAAACAACCCTTCAAGCGATCCATCCATATCTACTTCATATCTGGCAGCAGAGTGATGGTTTGAGGCTCGTTTTGGTACCTCATACCCTTGATGACTTACAGCCATTTAGCCAACCATGGGTTCCATTCTATTTTCGTGTAATTTACAGCTTAATCTAGTCACACTCCCCAATTCCCATAAAGATCCATTCAAATACAGAGAGGTTATAGTATCGCTTGTAAGAGTACCTGAAAATAAGATATCAAGAGTCTTTTGATATCCTTTTATACCCAGTCATGATAGCATCACCTTTTAAAAAAAATTGTTTTAATACTTTTTAAATTTTTTTATTGTTATATCATTTCATACATCTTAATCATGTTATACAGCCTATGTGGTGATAACAAACATTTTTTTAACATACATAGATAATGTGAGTAGGTGTGTAACCCAGTGATACTTCATAAACAATATTTACAATACATGTTTAAATTATTAGTAAAATAATAAGTATATTATAGTAATTTTGAATTTATATAAAAAAAATACATTTAATCTTATTTCATATTTGAAAATCTACCTACTACATTAATCCATAAGTTTTCTTTATATCAAATTCCCGCTAGTCTCAAAAGCAGAAATCTAAGGTAGACAAAAAGAAAAAATAAGGAAAATCAGAAGAGAAAAGAATATATATTAAAAAAAATATATAGAACACGTAGATAAAATAAGATACATTTAGTGATCCCCTAAATGACTGTCAGCTCTAATATGGAGCACCATAATCCATTAACTTTTTTATTTTACCTTGTGATAGTAACTTGACCACTTAGCCCAGGGGTGTCCAAACTACGGCCCGCGGGCCAATTGCGGCCCTTGAAGCGTTTTAAAGCGGCCCTCGAAACATTTCAGAAGAATTATTAAATCTGGCCCGCTGCTACAAATGAGAGAAAAGAAACAAGACTTCTGCAATGTTAGTGTTGCGAGAAACACAGTGGCCCGGCAAATCGAGGATTTATCAGCTAACATCAAAGCGCAAATATCAGACAAAGCTCCGTTCTTTCATTTCTATTCAATTGCGTGTGACGAGAGTACCGACACAACAGCTTCGGCTCAGCTACTAATTTTTTTGCGAGGGGTTGACGATGATTTTTGCATTACTGAAGAGCTCCTCGACCTTCGGAGCCTGACTGGAACAACAAAAGGAGCTGATATTTTTGAAGCTGTGTCAGTTGCTATTCAAAATCGTTATCTCCCTTTGGACAAGTTGTGTGGAGTTACAACAGATGGTGCTCCAGCCATGATAGGTGAGCGTAACGGAATGGCTTCCCTGGTTTGCAGAAAAGTTCATGAGTCTGGGGGCGAGGCTGTTAAATTGCACTGTATTATACACCAGGAAGCATTACGCGCCAAAGTCACGAAACTGGCCGATGTCATGAATACAGTCGTGAAAACTATTAACATAATTTGTGCGAAAGCACTCAATCACAGAGAATTTCGGGCATTCCTGTCTGAAATGGATACAGAATATGGGGACGTGATCTACCACTCTGATATACTCTCACATATGTGAGCAAACATTTTCCCTGATGACGCTAAACAAGAGCCGTTTGCGATCAAAGATAACAGACAGTCACCTTTGCGATGTCCTGCGAATCGCATCTACAAACCTCACGCCCGACATCACAGCGATTCTTCAGTCCAAGGCACAACAACACTGTTCTCATTAGAAGTGTCACTGTTGAGTGAAATTCTTAAAATCTCTTCAAGCTCGCCTTTTAATAGGCTATAATACTATTCGCCTAATTTAAATAGAAATCTAAGTGATGTTGGCAACTGTATGCCACATGTCTGAGCGCACTTGTATTTATTTTACACACACGCACACATAGCCCATATATATATATATATATATATATATATAATAGCCTGTGGCCCGTGGTAGTCATCATTTTTCTCCATCTGGCCCTCAGTGAAAAGAGTTTGGACACCCCTGACTTAGCCCATGTTTTTTTCAAATAATTTCAGATTCCCCCTTTTATAAGTTAACTACTCCATCTGATACATTTGTTGAACCATGTCTCTCCATTTATCTATCAGGGGGCATGCTTTTTTAAGCCAGTTTCTTGTTATCCGTTTTAGTGCTGTTGTACGCAATATCCTTAACAAATATTTATATTTATCGTTTTTGTTTCCTATTTTGTCTACTGTTTTGCCTAACAGCACAAAGTCTGTATTCAAATGAATAGCCCCGTTTCAGATAATATAAATTTCCTTCTGTATGTTGTTCCAAAACAATTGTAATGATGGGCAAAACCAGAAAATATGAGCAAAGTTGGCATATGATTCACCACATTCCCTCCAACAATTTGGTTTTATTTTAGAATTATATTTTGCTTGTTACACTGGTGTTATAAAGTAACGTGATTGTATTTTCCATGCGTATTCTCTCCAATAGGGAGATGCTGTGGTTGTGTGTACATTCCGATTAATTTCCTTCCAAGTGTCCTCAGATATGTGTATGTTAAGTTCTTCTTCCCATTTTAGTTTTGCCCGTCTTGTTGCTTGTGGTTGTTTTCTAGAATAGCGTAAATTGCTGAGATTTCATGTGGCACTCTGATTTTACTATAGTTCTTTACCAAAAATGGCAGAAGTGGGTGACGATCACTAGTGGTCTTTCGTATTTTACTATTCTGGATATAACTTCTCATTTGTAGGTATCGGAAGAAGTGAGATTGTGGTAAGTGATAGTATTGCCTTAAAGATTCAAATTACTTTATTCCATTTTCATTTAGACATTGTCCAAATATAATCAGTCCCTTTTGTGCCCATATATTAAAGGTTATATCATGTTTATTAGGAGTAAATGTTACTATAAGAAGTAAAACTTTCTTTATCTCTCTCAATACGATTAGGTCATCTCTCATTTCACAATTTCTCTTAATTCTGTCCCAAGTCTCCAAAGTATTTCTAATTAGTGTACGGTCAGCTACTTGTGTCCTTCGTTGATTCTCTGTGCAGAAAGGCATTGTTTTTATTGACACATGTATTGCTCTATTGTCCTATTTGCTTCAGAATTATCGTTTAACCAAGTACGTATTGGTTTGATTTGATAATAGTGCTTTAAATTGGGGAGAGCAAGACCCCCCTTCTCTTTAGCCATTTTAAGTGTCTTCTTTTTAACTCTTGGTTTTTTATCATCCCATAGAAATTTATCCTTTTATCCCATTTTTTTAAAGCACTTGCACTTATAAACAGGGGTATTGTCTGGAATAGAAACAAAAAACGGGGCAGTGCATTCATTCTTATTGCATCTATTCTTCCACCCAATGATAGTAATACAGTTCTCCACCGATTCAGATCTTGCCTAATTTGTACCTCTAGACAGTTGTCATTCAATTGATATAATAATAAAAAATTATTTGGTATCACAATTCCCAGATACTTAACTCTATCCTTATCCCATTGCCATAAATATTCCCTATTAATTTCTCTGCAGACAGGGACACCTAGGACCATTGCTTGACATTTCTGCATATTTAACTTCTATCCTGATACTGAGCTGTAGTTATTAATTATTTTCGTAAGTGCTGGTAAGGATTTTTCTAAATTTGTAATATATAAGACCACATCATCTGCATATAAGCCCTTAATAGCATCACCTGTTTACCTGTGGAATGTTCCAAACGGGTGTTTTTTGAATTTATTTTATTTTTCTCTTTTTTTTTGGCCCCTGTCCCAACTTTTTGGGAACGTGTCGCAGGCATCAAATTCAGAATTAGCATATGTTTTACAAAAATCAATAAAGTAAAAAATGAAATATTTTTTCTTTGTACTGTTTTCAATTAAATATATGTCAAATAATTTACAAATCACTGCTTTCTGCTTTTATGTGCATTTTACATACTGTCCCAACCTTTTTGGAATTGGGGTTTGTATTATTCAGCGAAATATATGTCGTTATTTTAAAGACGAACTAACGTAATGTTAAAGGAGCTATATGTAACACATTTACTGTACTAAATCATAAAATGACCATATGTCGTCATCAGAAATTAAGGAACCATGCTAAGTCGAAATACTGGCTTCTCTGACAACAATGCTACATTTTGCTAACAACAATGCTAACCATGCTTTTCATTCCGGGTCAGAACATCTATTTGCTTTGGCTTGTGATTCACTATTCTCAGTGAACACTGCCCATAACAAACAACCAGATGTACTCCAGCACTCCGACAGCCGATTTATGAATGCCTAAGCTAAGTTCAACATCGTTTTCATTTAGCTAACTAGCTAGAGATTAAAATATATATATGTATATAGTTACTAGCTAAACATACCACTAACGTTAGCTTATATCTATGTGATCGAAAACATAGCCAGCCATGCATCTAGCTAACATTTACACAGTTATAAAAAATCCACATGAGCTGGTTTATAATTTGCAAACAATAAATAAATTGCAAATGTACAACTTACAGTGTAGGACTCGTCGTCGCTTGTCATTGTCAAAATAGAATAAGCTTGTCTCAAAATATAATGTTGCGCTCGGCTCGTCTTGCACTCATGTTCGTTCAGTGTCCTCAACCTGGCAACCCGTGTGAGCTTCGAGTCTGGGGAGGAGGGGCGGGCAGAGACAACTCTCCAATATTGTGAATTTGGACTGCAGTACCAATTTTAAATGCTCGGTGTCAATGTTACATATAGCTCCTTTAAAATTAATTGTCCTGCATTGCTTCGGTGGTATCCTTACATTTTTTTGCATTTTACTGAAAACAACTCTGCATATAAGTAGGCCTTTTGATTTTTAGCTCATAGACCATGCTTCCTTAACGTTACCTTTTTGTGGTCATATAATATTTATGTTGCATAAAGATACATAAGTTGGCCTATTGTAAAACACTGCTGGTTGGATTTATCTCTGCCAAAACTATTATATCTGGCTATATAAAGACAAACTAATGTAATGTTAACATTAATTGTCCTGCATTGCTTCGGGTGACATCCTGCCTAGTGCCTTGCCTAATCTATCCAGTCATGTCAAGTGTGAACGAACTCAACGTGGATATTTTCCATATGGGAGACCTGTGTGTGAATGGGGAAAACCAAAACCTAACCTGGATAATTGAAACCAGCAATGTTATGGGTTCCTTGTGTGAAAGGGGCTTTTGTTAGCAAATGTAAAAATTTACCGTCATTTTACGTTTTGTCATTTATACTCTTGTTTAGAGGTACAAGCAAGCCTTTTTATGAAACCCGCAATAAAATAAACAAAAATAAAGGGAGTGTTCATTCTCAATGTTTTTTGAGCTATTGATTATGGCTTACACTCATTACAGTGGCGTAATGGTTTGCCGTTTCATTTGTGCAATTTTTTAAATGATATGGCAGAAACCTATTTGGTAACTAGGTTCAGCCTGTTGATGTTGCCCATTAATGGTCAATTTCACAAAAAGCACTCTGCACTGGGAGCAAGCAGTGACGGCATTTGCAGAATCCATTTCAGTTAACATCTTGTCACCTGGGCGTATCGGAGTCTCCAAAGTTGCCTAGAAAGGGCGGTGCTTTGAGGTTGTGTGTGGCTGATATGAATCCCCCCTCCCTCACACACACACACACACAGGGAAAGCTGTTAAGGAGGCGGAAGCCAATCTGCGCAGGCAGAGGCGCCTCTTCCGCTCCCAGGTGATGAAGTACATCGTACCCGGAGCGCGTGTGGTGCGCGGCATCGATTGGAAGTGGAGGGACCAGGACGGCAACCCGGCAGGGGAGGGCACAGTCACAGGGGAGGCCCACAATGGTGAGCCCCCTGACCGAACACTGTATGTGTGCGCGTGTAGCTGGTGACGTGAAGCTTGTACATGCAGCATTCCCCTCTCAGGATGTAAAAATCCATATTTCTAATGATTACGTAACACTCAATGTCCCAGGCCATTCTAGCTAACTCCTTGATAAGAATGTAGTGCAGGGATTTGTGAAGGAGCCAATTCTTATAGATTTTTGTTAGTAGGCCCGCCTACCCCCATTTGCTTTTGGCAGCAGTGTCCCCTGGGCTTTACTGGAGAATTGACCAGTATGGTCCATTCCCCACCTCACCAATCCAGGCTAAGAGCAGGTGACTAATAAAGGGTCAGATTGCTCCTGTGTTTTCTTATAGAGCAGGAATGTATTACATTTCTGAGCCAATGGGGTGGGGCTCAATAAGTATTATCAAAATCAATGGAGTCAGTAGCAGGCAGGCAGTGAGGAAAAGCACAAATTGTGACCATCAAGTGCATTTGCATGCTTTGAGGAGTCTTGGGGGGGGTTAAGTTCTGTCCAGCCTAATATAATGGACACAATGAGAGAAAAGTATGAGATGGATGTGGTGACTGGGGAAAACATGCAGGGTTTTATTCTCTACATGGTCACACATCGGATCATGTTCATACTGTCCTGAGCATTGCTTATTTGAGATTTTATTGTGCCACAGTGTCTGCCATCTTGTTGAAATAGGACACCCTTTTGAGAAGCAGAAAACATAATCAAGATTTCAGAGTGGTTAATCAATAACTGTTCTTCAGATTTAAGTCTATCAGGGTTTGTCTGACTGCGTTATGTTACTCATTTTCCTCTCAAGGGTTATTTCATAAATCACTATTTTATCCTTCAAATATTTATTTTACTCAACTGGAAAACTGTCACTTTTTCTTATTAGTTTTATATTTTGAGGTGCTTTCACCCTGCCCCCACCCCCTTCACCCACAACTTAACAGGTAACATTTTCAATATTTATATATAAGCATTTTCTACATTGCAGCTGGGTTATGGGGTCAAATTGATGCCAAAAGTATTGTCTGCGTAAAAAAAAAAAAAAACCCCCGTAGCTATAGATGTGGAAATGTTTCTCGTGATAAAAAAAATTATAAAATCAAACACATTTTTCTGAATTGTAAACGAAAAAGTTGTAAAAAATAAAATTGCAATTGTTTTCTCTCACTCATGTTTACGATTACGATTCTGTTTTTCAACTAATTTAAGTGGAAGAATCAAAAATAGGATTTGTATTATAGTGTTATGACCACAAACCCAATCCCTAATATGGTGTAAACGCAGCCTGCTACATCAGTAAGAAAAGAAAAAAAGCGTTATTTTTTTCAATTACATTTTTCATAACGGTATGCTAGACGCTGCCAAGGCCGGAGTAGCGGCCCTAACCTGCACACCTTCAGTCCGGGAGACAGAAATCATTCAGATGAGAACAAGGCGGCGTGGAGGGAAGAAACCAACCCACCACATTATTGCAGATTGAGCAGATCGCGGCCGCGATGAATGGTGGTCTGCGGAGAAGTAATTTAATTTCAGTTTATTTTTATTTTCACCCTTCCCAAAGAAGACTGACAGACCCCGTCTGCCTCCGTGCCTCGTGATAAATTAATGTAGAAAGATGGCTGTCCAGCATAAAGACTATGCTCGGCATTAAAACAGTGCGCGCATCTTGCACATGCAATTCAAACTTAGTTGACCAGCTGGAAGAGAAATGAACTGAGCCGCGGTTGAATGCACTTTGTATTAACACACATGATTGAACGAAATCGTTTGGCAGGTAGCTCCAGGCAATTCAAATACCCTGTACAATTAGCGGATACAGGTGAGATGCACTACAGCAGGGGTCCTCAATCTTATCCAGAAAGGGCCGGTGTGGGTGCAGGTTTTTGTTCCAACCAAGCAGTTACACACCTGATTCTACTCATCAACCACTAGAGACTTTGCTAAAGACCTTGATGAGTAGAATCAGGTGTGTTACTGCTTGGTTGGAACAAAAGCCTGCAGCCACACCGGCCCTAACTGGATAAGATTGAGGACCCCTGCACTACAGGCTAAAGTAAGTGTCTCGGTCAGTATGAATGCCGAGATGCTCGGTTATTGAAATGTCAACGGCCTTATTGTACACACAATTTTTTTTATTTCCTCCTTTTTTTTATACATGAAGTACTAACACGCTCACCACGAACTCAACCAGCATTAGATATCCAAGCATCGGGAAGCTATCATGTCACCTCCCCATTACTTAATATCAGCGGGAAGGTTCAGTCAACCACGGTGCGTACCAATGACGCATTTGTCCGAATGACCAATAAAGTCGCCCCCTTTCCTTCACCCCACCTCCATGTCAAAATCATGTGAAAACCCCAAGCATGAGAAAAACAGAATCGTAAAAAATTAAATCATACTCGTACATTTTTTTTATTGTCAACATGAGTGAGAAAAAACAATTGCAATTTTATTTTTTACATTTGTGAACAACTTTTTTGTTTACAATTCAGAAAAATGCGTTTGATTATTTATTTATTTTTTGATCACAAGAAATATTTTCACATCTACGCCTACGTTTTTTTTTTTTACACGGACAATACTTTTAGCATCCGTTTGACTCCATGATGGGTCTTTGGGCAGTCGCATTGCAATGTGTAAAACACTTTTAACCAAATGTCTCCATCAATCAGCTGAGTGCATGTTGATGTCACAATTTGCAAGCACTTTTTATGGACTCCATTGCTATTGTATATGTACATCGCCAGAATTATCCTTCAGTTCCTTTCTAAGTGGCTTTTAGCTTTACGTTTGCCAAAAAATTCTATTTGGCTTTTTATTTTTTTATTTTCCCCCTTTTTTGTCATTTTCTGTAACTCATGTTTCTATCGCATTGATTCACCTGGACCAGAAGATTTAGTTTAAAATTTACAAACATTAATATGCGCACTTCGCTTGATTCTGGCTCCAAAGCTGAGTTTTGTTTGTAAAAGATGTGTCTGGTCCAGTGTGGAGCAGTACTGCTGTCTTGACTTGCTGCTGTCTGCTCTCTGCTGGGTCTCACAAACTCATGTCCCTTTCCAGGGTGGATTGATGTCACCTGGGATGCTGGTGGCTCAAACTCTTACCGTATGGGTGCAGAAGGAAAATTTGACCTCAAGCTTGCGCCAGGGTACGACCCTGAGTCTGCGCCGTCACCCAAACCTGTCTCATCCACTGTTTCAGGCACAGCGCAGTCCTGGAGCAGCCTGGGGAAAAATAACTGTCCAGACAAGGGGGGCTCCTCCTCGGGGGCGGGGGCCAGCTCCTCCAGCCGGAAGGGCAGTAGCAGCTCCGTGTGTAGCGTGGCCAGCAGCAGCGATATCAGTCTGAGCTCCGCCAAGCTGGAGCGGCGGGCAGAGGGCCTGCTGGAGCAGGGGGGGGGGCCCGGGGGGGCGGCCCCAGGTGCAGAGACCCAGGAGCCCATAGTGGTGCTGTCCTCGGCGGAGGCAGGCTCAGCCTCCAGCACCAGTACATTAACGGCCGACACGGGTGGCGACAGTGCCGAGCGCAAGCCGGACGGCACCCTCCGGCCAGCTGCCGACCCGGCAGCCATCTCCATGGGACTAGTCAGCGTGAGCTCGCCGGATGTCAGCTCAGTCTCGGAGTCCTCCAGCAAGGACACGCCTTCCCAGAGGCCCCTGTGCTCGGCGGCCAGCGCCCGGCTGTCGGTCAGCTCCTTGCTGGCTGCAGGCGCGCCCATGAGCTCCAGCGCCAGTGTGCCCAACCTCTCTTCCCGTGAGGCCAGCCTCATGGAGTCCTTTGTGCGCCGAGCGCCCAACATGTCCCGCACCAACGCCACCAACAACATGAACCTGAGCCGCTCCAGCAGCGACAACAACACTAACACCCTGGGCCGCAACGTCATGAGCACTGCCAGTGAGTACCCCGCCTTGTGCTAGCACACACACCCCAGTGGGCACGACTACTTTGTGCACTTTCAGCTCGGTGGGCATGGCTGCTTCTTCTCTGAGCTCTGTGGTTTTAATCTGTATGCACAGTTTACCTCTTGGCTGGTTTGAAATGGTCGTTGTCAGCCGGCAAAACTCACTGCACACACAATAAAGCCCATTAGTTGTGTACAGTTAAAGGTAAAGATTCACCCATAAAATGTTGTTTCTACTATTTGCAATGATACAAATGCTCAAAGCAAAAAAGTTGTAAAAAAATTTTTTTTTAAAGAATTCAGATGACATAGTTGGGAAGAACTTAGGGTTGGGCAATCGTCTCTATTTTCAGATCATCCTATTGGGGGGGCAGGCATTGTTTTAATTTACCATCTAGTTATGATTTAGCCTATGTTTAGACTTGCATTGTATGTGTGTGAATGACTGTAGTCCTGACAATTTACTGTCGGCTGAAGAAGTGTGGTGTCAACTGCAATGAAGAAGGCTGAATATATAATACATTTAGCGTACATAAATTATCACACAGCCTACTCAATAATAGAGCACATGCAGTCAAATTACTAAAATCTCCACAAGGTGAGTTTGTCAATTCAACACGCTTTTTGGCCACGTCAACATGGATTTGAATGAGATTTGGCATACTGATTTAGTCTTATAAGAAACCCCAGGAACCAAAATTACACTTACAGATATGGGCTAACAAAGTTTGGGCTAATGAGCCCGTACCCATGACTTTGACTTGCTGTATCTACATTACGATCATCAGTAATGGTTCTTATATCATAGTAAAAGGTATCCTCCAGCCAGGGTCCAAAATGAACTTTTTAGCTCACATTTTTTTTACTAGCCAAAATATCAAATGCATACAGCCTTTATGGTGGTGAATAAAAACAGTGGTTTGAGCAGAAAAAATAATTGTATTGATATTAAATGTTCACTGCAACAAAGATAGCCTACATGGCATACGGGAGTGAGAATAGTAGCCTACAAAGTGCATAAATAGTATAGAACAAAAGTGCATGAAGAGTAGGCTATTAGAACAAAGAGTACAGAAGCCTATAAAGTTTTCAATCAACTGATTCTTCTCATCCAATCTACAGAAATAATAAATAATATTCATGTTGGTGAAAACAGTCAATATTAACGTTATTAAAAGAAAGGTGATTTTAAAACATGAATTACATTGCTAGTTAACTATTGTTAACGTTGACTGTGTAGCTATACAGACATTAGCCTACATAAAGAAGGAATGAGCATACCAGTAGCCTACGTTAACTAAGTTAACCAGCCGGGTTTGCTGGGCAGACGACAGATAGCTAAGGTTAGCCAACCAGATACCGTTAACGTTCATTAAAAGCTGTCAATACCGGAGTGGTTGTGTGTGGTCGTTAACGCAAACTCAAACTTACTCGCACATCCACTCGAAGATTAAATTGACGTGCAGCGAATAGCCTATGACACTTCAACTTTTACAGGTTCCAGTTTCAGTACCCATAAAAATGGGATTAGCCTATTGCAGGCATTTTTTGTGGCGCATAAACGGCCCTGGGAGCAGAACATTGACATTATTTAACGTTATTTGTATATCCGATCCAACTCTGTGTGTTCCCATTCTCATCAATGTGCCATTTCTCCTTAAATAACCTTTGGTGTTTCTTGGTTACGCGACTTGGACGTGCGAGATAGAGAGACTAGCGCAGTTTAGGGAGCCCTTTGAGGACAAAGCTGGACGTGTTACCCTACTTTATATTTTATAGGTTGAAAGAATAGAATAGAATAGGCTAACTTTTATTTTCCCATTGGGGAACTTCAGTTGTAGCCACCAGCAACAACAAAAAACAAACATATAAAATAAACAAGACCTTCAATAGAATCATTGCATTAATCAAACTAATTAAATGAATTAAAGTGGAATACAGCCAAACGTTATGATTAAAAATAGCCCCCGCTGTCCCATGTCATCAAGCAGTCCAACACACAAACTCCACCTCCACGACTTTCCTCCATAGGCTACACGACTACATTGATACAAAGGAAAAAGCGCTAATGTTGTCTTCTAATTTTTGTTTTTAATACACCCGCCAGTGGCTGGTGACACCGCACAATTTATAGCCGCCAATAGGAAAATTTACCCGCATTTGGCACCTGGCGGGTGTTAATTTTGGACCCTGCCTCCAGCTCCAGCTTTTATTCAAATACTATATTCAGCAAAATATTAAAGGTAAGGTTAGGAATGATTCTATTCTTAAAAATGTATATTCTATATTATAAAATGGCTAACATTTTCATCAAATTTAGGTTATAATCCCGTCAACATCTCCAGAATTTGGTCTTGGCTTTTTGAGTGGTTGCTGAGATCATTAGTTATCTGAAGTAGCATTACATGGTTTCATATCACTAATTCCTCATCTTGTTGCTGTACTGTGTAACATGCCTCATCAATTAGTTTCACTATTATTAGTAGAACAAATACCCCCAAAGAACAGCAATAACCCACAAATGTGTAGCTTTGGGCTATTCAAATCATGCTTCTTGGAGTCCAAGTACTGCAAATTGTCAATCCCCTGACTGAGGAGTCAAGTGTGTTCCGTTCCCTTAATGAAAACAAACTGAAACTGAGTCACTCCAGGGTAACCAACGAGAAACCCTGACCCTGACGTAACGGGGCAAAAGGGTTGTAAAGGGTGACAATGGGGGTGCAAGTCACACACCCCATAGCCGCCCACAAATTAATCAAATGATAAATCAGCTGGGCAGGTCATAATTGCATGGACCATCCATCGTACACATTCTCATACCGCCCTGATACACTCATCAGGGGTTGACACTAAGGTTTCAAAGGAACTTGCCCTTAGGGCAGGTAGAGCAGGTAATCTACTTTCTGGAATGTTGAGCTCACTTTTCAAAAAATTAAACCGGATGATGCCATGGAAAAAGTTTTCTGGTTATTTTATTTTTACTCCAACATTTTATTGAATGAGCTTCAATGGTGGTAGTATTTAAACATCTACTATTTTATCATTTATAATATTATTAGCACACTGGAGGCTGTTTGTACTTAAAATAAAATGAAGTAATTGTGAAGAATTGCCATGGAGCAATGTCATGATTAGGTGAAGAAGATTTCATTTATGAAATAAGAAAATGTTTAGCATGACCTTTTCACACACGGCTGGCCTCATTCGCTGTAAACCTCTAAAAATAAACCATAATCTTCAAACGTGATCTCCATAACATAAATTAAAAACACTGCCTTGTTCATATGAAATATGTTTCCAGATTGCAAATTAGGGCCAAAATGCGACAATGCAAGTAGTGTGGAGCTGGAAGTTCTACGTCATAAATTACATCTCATTACCATAAATTTGAGAGATTGGTCGCAGTTTGAAAACAAATTGAAAAATATATATTTTTTAAACCACTTGCCAGATCGGGCAACCACATAGTAAAACTCACTTGCCCGAATGCTTTTTAAAAAAAATTTTTTTACTTGCCTCAGGCAACCCTTAGTGTTAATCCCTGCTTGTGATGGACCAACAAGATGTGCCAGTGGTGGTTGAACCGGTGACTTCAACTGGATGGACATAGACAATGTCAAGCAGAGACACAGTCATTGCATCAAAGGCTCTGAAGGAGCACAAATTGAGTAGTGCTAGAGCATTATTGTTTTTTTTGCCAAGTCATTCTATTTTATATCTTTTTTTAAAGCAGTTTGATTGCTCTCTTTCAGATTGGATGATGATTCCTGCTCTCCCTAAGTGGATGATGTGTTTTCATTTGGTTTGCATCGGGTCAGTTTGTATTCTAAGACTAAGAATTTGAGCTTCATATGGAAAGATTTTGCCTTGAGGCTGAGACTGTTTCTTCCACATCAGATATTTCAAGGTTTGATGATCTCCCGACTTCTTGTGTTTTGGTTTTCTGTATTTCTGTAGTTTGCGTTGCAACTCCTAGTGGGTATCTTCTGTGGTACCTTTTAGAATCCATTTTGCTTTTTTTTTTTCAAATTTGGTTTTGGTTGTTTTTCCAATGGGCCATTTCTTTAGTTTCTTGCTATTATTAGGTTCCTCCAAGCAAAAACAAAGTGTCAACTTCTCAACTTCCTCACATCAAGAAGGGCCCACCAATGAAAATTAGCCATTTTAAAACATAGGTTTTTTCCATTTTTAAGAATATTATCAATCCTCTTTTACCTTCAATTTTTTGCTGAATCGATATCTAGTACATGAAGTGGAAGATACCTTTAATATGACATAAGAACCATTTTTCCATGACCTATAGTAATGGAGATGGAGCAAAGTCATGGGTGTGCGCTCATTAGTTCAAACTTTGTTAGCCCTTATCTCCGAGATTAACGATCTGGGACATGTGTAATTTTGTTTTCAGGGGGTTTCTTGACCAAATCAGCATGTGAAATTTCATTCAAATCCACGTCGATGCGGTCAAAAAGCGTGTTGAATTGACATTAACTCACCCCACAGTGGGAATAGATGAAGCTCATGAAGCAGCTGGGACAGTCATGAAAGGGTTGGATAAAGGTCATGCACAGCTATCTGCCCTCTGTGTGCCTCCTGGCTGCCCCGCCCTTTTTTTTCGCCCAGAGTGTGTGCTCAGCTGAGTATTCTACCATAACCTGCATCACTGCTGTGACGTGCCCCTTATCTGAGCGTGTACACATACAAGCTCCAACTAACAGTGTTTGATGCAGTATGATGTTTAAAGCGGCATTTATTCCCTGTGGTCCTAAGGTACTCGTTGAAGGCTTGAATGTAGAAGCAGTGTGTTGTGGCAGAGCATGCAGGTTTTGTTTAATTCAGTTTTAATACTGGCTTTTTTTGTTTCGAAACTAATGGCATTTTCGGTTTTGTTTGCAGCTTCTCCTCTCATGGGTGCTCAGAGCTTTCCTAACCTCACAACCACTGGTACCACCTCCACCGTTACAATGTCCACTTCCATAGTAACCAGCAGCAATAATGTAGCCACGGCAACCACAGGTTTATCCGTTGGCCAGTTGCTCAGTAACACGCTGACGACCAGCCTGACCTCCACTTCTAGTGAGAGCGACACAGGTCAGGAGGCTGAGTTTTCCCTCTATGGTAGGCTATATTAGAATTATACCAACTATTTCAATTACTCCCTCCCCACCCCCTCCTCCCCACACGTACACTCTTAACATTCATCTTGCCTAATACCACCTTTTCAAAATTAGTTTGACCCATTAATTACCCTCCCCACACCTTCCCTTATCTCTTACATGTATTAAAATTAAGATGCCATTGCTTCTGCACCCATGCAACATCCTCACCAATTCTGCCTCTCCCTACTGTAGACTTCCTGGACAGTTGCCGTGCCAACACGCTGCTGGCCGAGCTGGACGATGAGGAAGACCTTCCTGAGCCGGATGAGGACGAGGATGAGAACGAGGATGACAATCAGGAAGACCCTGAGTATGAGGAGGTTCTGGTGAGATTTTTAAATTTCCACATCCGTAGGAAGCCGCATCTTCTTAAGGCTTTGTTCTAGTGCATGGATGGGCTCCATGGTCTGAGGTGCATGGATGGGCTCCATGGTCTGAGGTGCATGGATGGGCTCCATGGTCTGAGGTGCATGGATGGGCTCCATGGTCTGAGACCAGTGCGTACTGTGGTGACATGAAAAGAAGCAGCTGGTGACATCGCATGCTTCAGAGGAGAGGCTTGTCTACACTCTCTTGCATCAGATGTAGAAAATGCAAAAGTCCATTACAAGCTAACAATTAATGCTCTGTGAGCTGCATGCAGCTCCCGAGCCCTACAGTGGGTACCACTGGACTATATTATATTGGCTAATAATAAAACAAAAACAACCTAGTGTTACAGTGGCACTTGTGCTATAACTAATTTAGGAGCAATGCAAGGTAGCTAGCCAGCTAGTTAAATACTAAATATGACATCAAACATGTAGCTAATTAAAGCTATAAAGTTACTAATACACACACACACACACACACACACACATATATATATACACTGCTCAAAAAAATGAATGGAACACTTAATCATCACAGTATAACACCATCAATTTAGTCAATTAAACCAAACCGGTCATGCTGGATTATGTTGCAGGCAGCATAACATTCGCCACGGCGTCTCCAGACTCTTTCACGTCTGTCACATGTTGTCACTGTGAACCTGCTCTCATCTTTGAAGAGAACGGGGCGCCAATGGCGAACCTGCCAATTCTGGTGTTCTCTGGCAAATGCCAATCGAGCTGCACGGTGCTGGGCTGTGAGCACAGGTCCCACTACAGGACGTCGGGCCCTCATGCCACCCTCATGGAGTCTGTTTCTAACAATTTGGTCAGAAACATGCACACGAGTAGCCCGCTGGAGGTCATTTTGTAGGGCTCTGGCAGTGCTCCTCCTCGCACAAAGGAGCAGATACCGGTCCTGCCGTTGGGTTGTTGCCCTTCTACGGCCCTGTCCAGCTCTCCCCGTGTAATGGCCCATCTCCCGGTATCTCCTCCACGCTCTTGAGACTGTGCTGGGAGACACAGCAAACACACGTATGGATGTGCCATCCTGTAGGAGCTGGACTACCTGTGCAACCTGAATGGGCTGCAGGTACCGCCTCATGCTACCAGTAGGGACAAAGGCACTAGCAAAATGCAAAACGAGAGAAAAATCAGTCAGGAAGGATAAGGAGAGAGAAATGGTCTGTGGCCACAACCTGCAAAACCATTTACTTTTTGGGGGTTGTCTTGCTGTTGCGCCTCATGTCCATCTGTTGTCACTTTAATTTGCACCAAAGCAGGTGAGATTGATTCACAATCATTTACGCTTTCTAACTGGACAAATCGATATCCCAGAAGTTTAATTGACTTGGTGTTATACTGTGTTGATTAAGTGTTCCCTTAATTTCTTTGAGCAGTATATATATATATATATATATATATATATATATATACAGGTGCAGCTCAAAAAATTAGAATATCGTGAAAAAGTTCAATATTTTTTGTCACTCATTTCAGAAAGTGAAACTCATATATTATATAGATTCATTCCACATAGTGAAATATTTCAAGCCTTAATTTCTTGTAATTTTGATGATTATGGCTTACAGCTAATGAAACCCAAAATTCAGTGTCTCAGAAAATTTGAATATTTTGCTTTAACATATTTTTAAAGTATCATATTTAATATTTGGTCGCATATCCTTTGCATGCTGTTACTTCCTGAAGTCTGTGACCAATCAACATCAAAAGACTCTCGATATCTTATTTTCAGGTACTGTTACAAGCGATACTATAACCTCTCTGCATTTGAACTGATCTCTATGAGAATTGGGGGGTAAGACTAGATTCAGCTGTAAATTACGCTGGTACAGTATGGAACACATGACTGGCGAAATGGCTGTACGTCATCAAGGGTCTAAGGTATCAAACGAGCCCCAAACCATCACTCTGCGGCCAGATATGGAGTAGATGTGGATGGATCCCTTTAAGGGTTGTTTCTCCTGACTTTTCTCCCCATAGAGTTCTATAGGAAAATGAGTCAGGAGAAATAACCCTTGCAGTGATCCATCCACATCTACTCCATATCTGGCAACAGAGTGATGGTTTGGGGCTCGTTTGATAGCTCAGACCCTTGATGACTTACAGCCATTTAGCCAGCCATGTGTTCCATACTGTACCAGTGTAATTTACAGCTGAATCTAGTCTCAACAAAAAAAATCTTATTTTCAGGTACTCTTACAAGCGATACTATAACCTCTCTGCATTTGAATGGATTTCTATGGGAATTGTGGGGTGGGACTCGATTAAGCTGTAAATTACACAGGAATAGTATGGAACACATGGTTGGCTACATTGCTGTAAGTCATCAATGGTCTGTGGTATGAAACGAGCCACAAACCATCACTATGCTGCCAGATATACAGTAGATATGGATGTATCACTTTAAGGGTTGTTTCTCCTGACTCATTTTCCTATTGAACTGTATGGAAAAATAAGTGGAGAAACGACCCTTGAAGTGATCCATCCTTATCTACTGCGTATCTCAGAGCGATGGTTTTCGGGTGTGACTACCGACTATTACTCCCTATGAGCTGTACATACTGACAGCAGTGCGGACTCAGCTGAGTGAATTCAGTATTTAGGTTTGTATAAGTCACTCTCCTCCCCAGATACCAAAAAAAAAAACTATACAATAAAATTAACATTCTTCGCATAGAAGATTATGCTTTGCAGATACATATGCTCTCCATCTCTAATTCATTTAACTACCAGATATTTAAAGTGTTCAAAAGACACCAGAGAGGTCAGCTTGAATGATTCTTGAAATTTGTTCCACATATAAGGTGCTGAAACATTAAAGGCATTTTTACCCAATTCAATCCGAAAACGTGGTATGTCTAACGAGATCCAACCCTGAGATCTAATAGAATAATTAGAGGTTTTAAAAGAAGCTTGGTTAAATAGAGAGGGAGTTTTGCAAGTAAACTTTTGTAAATAAATAAAATACCATGCCGTTTCCTCCGTAGGTCTAAAATATAATTATATTATATAATATTATTATATTATATTATATATTATTCATATTATATGCTAGGTGTAGTTCATTTTTGTGTTTTGTAGCTCCAGAATACGATTAATTGGTCATATTTTGCTGCCGTTTTCTATTCAGTATACTTTTCACTTGATCAATATAGTTGGTTTGGTACATTTTCTCTCAAATCCTAAAAATTTGCAAGGTCATGCCGTTTCTTGTTTTTGTTATGAGCTGTTAGAAATAGCTGGCGTTTGTTCACTTTCACTCTTGTTCCTATCAGGTAGCCGCGTATGAGTGTGCGTGCATCACTTAACCACCAGTTGTCCAGTGCAGTTCTGGTACACACTGTTCAGACTATGCACAACCGACGTGAAATCAAAACCTGAAATTCCTGTTAGTGACTGCGGTTATAGAATGTGTTACACGTAGACAACTTTATTTAGCGGCAGTGTGTACATAGCCGTTGATAGACATCCTCTTCAAAAGAATCTATGCTACCGGCCTTAGTAGAATCTCCGTCACTGTCCTCTTCTGACCCACTTCCAAAATACGTCAGCAAAGCCAGGAGTTTATTTAGCCATGCTGATAAGTTGGCCTACTTGCAATTTGTTTGAAGAATTCCAGCTCATTTTGTAATTATAGCTGGGCTATATTTCTACGGATTGCGACGTCGCAACTGGAATAAGAAAACTATGGCTCATCAACTATGGCTATATCATCATTAG
This sequence comes from Ilyophis sp. 1 JC-2022, assembly GCA_022702515.1. Classification (NCBI taxonomy): domain Eukaryota; kingdom Metazoa; phylum Chordata; class Actinopteri; order Anguilliformes; family Synaphobranchidae; genus Ilyophis; species Ilyophis sp. 1 JC-2022. Next base: position 129,962,667 of record CM040406.1, on the reverse strand, counting down.
TCCTTGTCAGTTACACTTACCCAATCCACGGTCGCCCTTTAGTGGTAGTAGTTCACGTCCCAATTATAGTAGGCCCTATATTTTCCTAAAATTATAAATTAATTGTCGTTTTGAAATAAATAAATTGCTTCAATTCTGTCACATTTGGTCTTCTATACAAATCATATCTCGAAATACATTTATAATGCATTGAGTGAAAGCAGGGGGGATACTGTGCAGAAATAAAGTTCAAATGCAAACTGAAATTTCAAATGTAGGCCTATTGAACATGTTAGTGATTTTGACTTGACAATAAACAATGACATACAAAATACGCCTAATACTAGACTTTGAACCCTGCCCTAAACTCATGGTAAAAGCTGTAACTCCATCCTCTGAGTAGTGGAGCTGAACTCCTGTTTAGCTTGCAAATCCAGACTCACCTCCACATCAGGGAACTTTACCATGTCATATCAGATAATATCTAACAAAACCAAACGTTGGCTTTATAGACCCCTATAGATCCTTATTCCGATATGAATCCGATCATTTGCGCTATGCTACAGTACAGTCTAAAGCCGGCGTCACTATATAAACATTAAACATACAAATATTGCATGGCCGGCAGATATTCGCACCCAGAGTTAGGCCTAATAGAAATAAATATTGCTATAGATATAGTTTACAACCTTTTTGAAAAATGACCTTGGCATAAATATCTGCGTGATGTAATTGCAGGTGCCTCTTCAGATTTGTGGTGTTTTTCCCCACATGGTTTATGACCGCATATTTCTTCTCCCGCTACAACTACAGTAAATTTGGGTTTCCGTTCCCCCTCATCATATATGAAGTGAGTCCATATATCCATTCTTTTCTTCCTTACAACTTTTGACATACTAGTGTAGGCCTATGCTAGTATTATCTGTCACCCCCTCACATTAGTTGCTTTGCTTTTTTGAAGTTTGCACAAATAACAGGATGTTACCCAGGCAGATAGTTAGAAATAGGATTTAAATTAATCCAATCAATGACGAGAATGCATTTTCGTCAATTGGCGTTACACCTCTCTTTTAAGGTCTAATAAATATTAGATTCTTACTGTTTTTATTTAGAAATATACATTTTCATAAATTTTTCCGTCAACGATGATAAACAGATTTTCAGTTTTTATATTCTTTAAGTTTTTTACGTTTTTCGGTAAAAATGTTTGTCAACAATACTTGGAAGGGATTTAGTCATTTTTTAATATCTAAAAAAAAAAAATTTTCATCTACTTCTTGTTGATAATATAGATTTAGTCAATGTTTTTATTTTCTAAAATCTATTTCCTCATATAAAATTATTGTATTCATGAAAAAAAATGCTTTTTTTTTTTCCGGGTTGACAAAATGAACACTGGTGTCGGGGCTTACTCTTCTGGATAGGGTGAGGAGCTCAGTCATTTGGGAGGACCTCGGAGTAGAGCCGCTGCTCCCCTGCATTGAGAGTCAGTTCAGGTGGTTCGGACATCTGGTAAGGATGTCCCCTGGGTGTCTCCCTATGGTGGTGTACTGGGCGAGTCCAGCTGGGAGGAGTAGACCTCTAATCTGTTCAAGATGTTTTCTTTGCAAACCAGTGAATCTATCTGGTTGGCTAACTGTCCAACTGTTGTGGCTGAAATTAGGTGGCTACAATAAAAATTAGTCAAACATGAATTCACATTTCAAAAGACAAGAGCACATATACATACTCATGGCTGAGCCTACAGTAGGGAAATGTGACTGAAGGCTGCAACTACTAAATGTTACCCATTTTTTTTAGCCATTTCACATGGTTATGGGCATTGTAAAACTATGTTTTTTTTGCATTTTTCCAGCTAGCTTTATCAGTATAACATTTTTTTTAGATGTACCAGCACTGAACAATCAGGAAAAATAATTGGGACTCTTAGCCACGATTCGCAAGAAATGATCATTGCGAGTAACAGCTCAGTGTGGCTGCGGCACGATGGTTTATTTCTACCATATGTCCATGCCAATAGCCAATGAGATATAGCAGCAAACGCTATAGTCTGCAATGCAGACAAATGTCAGTACTCTGCATTCATACCCATCTGTAATGGGGCTGACGGACATGAGTGAGCTCCCAAAGAATACAAAAAGCTGTTGGCTTTCATCAAGTGTATTAAGCCTTCTGAGATTTTGGATGCTTACTGTGAGTACTGCAGATCTGACATCTGTGTGAAGCGCTGTGGATTAAGCCATGTCTGAGGCTGTGAGCATGTCAAGACGTGACAGAAAAACCAGGTTGGCACACTGGCTGTGTGCAGAGTGTATCTGGCTCAATGCTTGTTGGAGTGTCTTACCCATCATTGTGTCACTGCAGGAAGAAGAAGAGTACGAAACCAAAGGGGGCCGGCGCAGGACCTGGGACGATGACTTCGTGCTCAAACGTCAGTTCTCTGCTCTCGTACCCGCGTTTGACCCCCGACCAGGCCGGACCAACGTCCAGCAAACCACCGACTTAGAGATACCTTCACCAGGTACCAGTATAGCAGACCATGTTGTATCAGATGCTAGTTTACTGATAGCTTTTAAATGGCAGTATATTTTAGAATGTTCTGATGGAAAATGTATGGATGCACTGGTGTAATTACATTTTTGATCTGCTAGGTTAGTCACAGGCCTGTGAAGAGCAAAAATTCCCAACTTCCATTTTCAATTATTCTGACAATACTGTCCACAAACCAGTCATTAAAGCAGTAGGTTGTTGCTTGTAAAGGATTGTTCAAGAGAGCCAGACAGAGGGACCCAATTTTATCAGTCGGTGAGGTTGGGAATGAAAATCCTGGATTTGAGGAATTCATAACACTAGTCTTGGCATACCTAACGGAGCCCCCAATCTTTCTTCCATTTTCAGTGACAGGATACCGTGTCCACATCTGAACTAAAAATGCGCCATATTTGCATAGTTTACCTTTTTATTTTTAAATTATTATTATTTTTTCAATAATTGAAACCCCAGTCCTTCTGCCACTGGAAAAATATCTAAAATCCAAAAATCCACAGGGACTAATGAATACGCAACATTTCGCAGTCTGTAGATGGCTGTCAGAAGACTACACCCGCCACAGACTGCATTGATTTGGCCCCAGCCTCCTTTTATTGCTGCTATTGCTGTAAAAGGAGGAAAGCTGCACACCTGATGTTTCAAAAGTACTAAAAACACTGAATTTATAAGTATCAGATGTGATGGGAGCGGGGCTGTGCGGGGCAGAGCGGGGTCAGCAGCACCCTGACTTCACACAGAGAGCACAATAGGTTGGCACCTGAACAGGTGTGTCTGCCTCTACAGGTACCCCTCGCTCTGAGGTGCAGGAGGAGGTTGAGTGTGCCCCCTCGCCACACCTGGCCCTCGTCCTGAAGGTTTCCGGCCTTGGCACCACCCGAGAGGTGGAGCTGTCCCTCTCCCATTACAAGTGCACCATCTTCTACTATGTACAGAAACTGCTGCAGCTCTCCTGCAACGGGAGCGTCAAATCGGACAAACTCCGGCGCGTCTGGGAGCCCACGTACACGTACGTACACTTAAACCTCCATGCCCGTTAGTCACAAACATAACGGCAAATGTTAAAATTACTCAAGTGGGTCGTTGGCTTGATCATAGTTTTTTAATTAGTTTCAGTGTGATGGAAACTGATTTATTTTGTCGTACTTTTTCCTGTTGGTATGTTTCAAAGGCATTTACGACTGGACTTTGTTTCGTAGGATAATGTACAGAGAACTGAAGGATTCTGACAAAGAGAAAGAAAGTGGTAAAATGGTAACTATCAATTCCCCCTCTCCCCCAACCCATTTACTCTTGGCTGTGGATTTCTGTGGCTGTTTTAAATGTGTTAATGCTCCATTCTGATAGACCAAGACATCACTAACCTTTAGCAGGAGACAGTAAAACATGTTAGTGATATTTGTGGTAATTGCATGGGCCTCTTAGTGGCAATCCCATTCTAATGCATGTATATTGCGTGAGACTTTACAATCAGGAAAGACCAACACTTGGCTCTTCCTATTGTAGGGTTGCTGGTCTGTAGAGCATGTGGAACAGTACCTTGGCACTGATGAATTACCAAAGAATGACTTGATAACCTACATGCAGAAGAATGCAGACTCGTCTTTCCTGCGCCACTGGAAATTAACCGGCACTAATAAAAGTATTAGGAAAAACAGAAATTGTTCTCAGCTCATAGCTGCATACAAGGTATAGAACGGCATCAGATGTGTATACATATATACATTTTCATTTTTCCTTGTGTTCTGAATTATTTTTTTCTTCTTGCTTGACTGTCGCTTGTGTAGCCTCCTGTTAAATGACTGTTCCTGTCCCACTTTTAACTTCAGTGACTTACGGCTGTAATGTGTTTCCATGAATTGAGTAGACCGTGACTGTGATTTATTTATTTTTTTGGTCATGCATATACCTTCGTAAAATAGAGAGGATGTAGCAGTTGGGTGTGAAGCACCCTTGTTTTCATAAAGTCTTATGGTAAAAGTGTTGATATGCAAGCGAGGGCAGCGTTGCGGTTTTTGCACGAGTGCGCAATGGGAGGCATTCTGACCCAAGCCCCTGTCCCTGCAGGATTTCTGTGAGCATGGCTGCAGGTCCGCAGGCTCCAGCCCCGGCTCCCTGGCGGCGACGCAGAGCTGTGATATCCTGAGCACAGCACGTGAGCCAGCCCAGGCCAAGGCCGGCACGGGCCAGAGCGCCTGCGGCATGGAGGACGTGCTGCAGCTGCTGCGCATCCTCTTCATTATCGGCGGGGACCCACATGCCAGCCGCTCACTACAAGAAGGTGAGCCTCGCTACACCACTACAGGCTTGACTGGTGCTTGGAAAGTCCTCGACAATGATCACATATTCTGTTATCCTTGAAAGGTCAGGGGAAATTGGCCAAAGAAACCTTCACGATCTTTTTCAATAACGACCTTGATGTCACTTCCTGTCAAGTCTTGTATTATCAATGTGCTAATGGTGCTAATACATTGGATCAATCTCTGGTATAGTCTCTTGTATATTAGTTCTACTGGTCTTTTTTTATTATTTATTTTTTATTTTGCAATACCAGATTCCATTTGACCATTAACAGAAATTATATATTTTTTACATACAATGACATGTCATATCAACACATATATAATCAAGAAAAAGATAAATAAATAAACAACAAAATAAATAAAATAAAAAGCAGAAAATGAAATAAATCAAATTTTCATATATTTTTTTTATAGATTCTCAGTCTTCTAATTGCTTTAGAGCTTTTTAATTTCAGGGTTCGTATGGCCATGAAAAACCTGGAAAAATCATGGAATTTGAAAATTGTTCTTTTCAGGCCTGGAAAAGTGTTGGAAAAAAATAAAATACAAAAAGTTTTGGAAAAGTCATGGAAATTAGTTTAACAAATCATTTCATATTGTTCATTTAAATAATAATAATTTTTTTTTTAAATTATGTAACGTTAAAAATATAAGCAGAAATATAAGCAGATGTGAGACCCGTCTAGAGTTGCGACAATGAGGGAATTTTCAAACGCTCTACCCTTAAATTAAAAAAAGCTTTGTGTTAATTTCATAATGACAGAAAATGCAAAAATGCTGCAAACTAATATTTAGGCTAATTGAATTAAATGAAAAATACTTGGCAAGATCTGTTTGAATAACAACAATGGCAAAGTAAATAATTATGATATCTATCAATTAACATGAGTTATTAGCCCAGTATTGGAAAAATACCACGGGGCAAAGCCGGGCAAAAGGCTCCCAGAAAGCACAAGGGCTGGAGCAAAAAATGCCCCTAAAATATTTTTTGTAAGATTCTAATTTATATGCATTCTTGTCACTATCTCACTATCAAACGCAGCTAAAGGTTGTTGGTCAATTCACATAGCCTATGTGCACCCACTCCTACGCCAAATCATGGTATAGCCAAAGAGGTTAGGTGGAGCAAGAGGTCCAACTTCAGGGCTGGAAAGTCCGCTTTTCGGCACCAGGCCAATTATAAGCAACATTTCCACCAAGGTGAGTTATGATTTAAACATGGTTGAGTTTATATCGGTACATAGGTTATCTTCATGGTCATTGCAATGCAAACATTCAGACAGTTATACCAAGGGTTTAACTAGTTAAGTCAGCCAATATTCAGCTGATATTGGCTATAAAAGTGGTATAAAAACTTCACTGAAAAATGTCTGGCTAAATCACTACTGGACTTTATTCAAAAGAATCGTCATCGCGAACAGCCGGTCTGACATTTTCTAGTTTCCCATTGATGTTGAAAACAAATTTGTTTTTAAATATTTTTGACGACATTAAATATATTGAAACAAAACAGAAACGCATGGCTGTTTTGATATAAAAGAAATATAAACTGGAAGGAAAATGTACTTATTTTAAAATGAATGGAGCATATTCCTCATGTAGGCTATGTGATGTAACGGGAAGCAAGCAGCTGACTGACCAGCTAATACATGTCACTCAGTTCGACAGTTAACTATCTACGGTGGCCCCCTAGTGGTGAGTCATCGACTTCCCAGTTATAGTATTCACATTTCTCTGAAATTATAAATGAAAACTAAGAAAATCCCAAAATTCAAACTTTGTTAAAATTTTCCCAATGTTTGTTAAAATTTGCACTACAAAAGGGAAAGCAATGTGTGCTCTAGCTAGACGCTACTGCCTACTAAAGCTCTTACTGATATGTGTCAGTGTTATGGAATGCCTGTCAGCTAAAATTTATTTTTAGATGTTTATTCTTTTGATCAAACTATATTGTCTGTCATTCATGTTATTCAAGGTATACTGTGTGCTTTGGAATTATTATGGTTAATTTAAATACCAAAGTTTGTTTTCACCTTTCTATGTATACAGTGACATCACAGAATGTTTGATCATTAGAATTTGGTTTAAAGTCATGGAAAAGTCATGGAAATCCATTGGTCAAAATTAGTACAACCCCTCTAGTTTGTTTAAAAGATTTAAATAATAATTAAATTACAATTTAAACAGAGAGAACTTTGGATATGGATATAATATTTACATTTTGATTCAATTTGTCAGCAAAATAAAGCAATGCATCTTTTCCATTAAGTTTCATCTTTACGCCAGTGGTGATGCAAATAAAATGTTCAATATTTATCCAAAATGACATGGCATGAATACAATTCTTTTTTAAAAGATCAATGGCTTCCTTTTCACTTTGATAGAACACACAGCTTTTATCAATATAATTTTTATATCTTTTAATTACTTATTTGACAGGGTTTGTTAAATGCATTATTTTATGTGATACTTCACAAATTGTGTTTTGTCTAATAAATTAATTAGTTTTATCTTTGATGCTTTTACCATTAAGTATAATATTACAATTGAAGGAGTTGATCCTTCTAGAAACTACATGGCTTTGCAAGAGCCTTATAATTCCATCTGGTATTGCATCACAAACAATGGCAAATTCCTTAGCTTTCACTGGGAGTTTATATTTATTCAGAAATTCATCCATTTTTCCTGTCCATTTTCCTTAAATAGTTATCACCAACAAAATGTAATTATTGTACAAATGTAAACATTCTTTTACTTATTCTTATATCTGATATATCTATTCCAAATTAGACAGTTAAGGGGGAGTTATGTTTATATAATAATTATATAATTATCCTAGAGAACAATGCTTAGTTGTGGAAATGAGCCAATCATTTTATTTGTCAAAATGACACTCAATACCACCAATCCTTTTGAAAACTAAGTTTGACATAATATTCCACATTTTTTCTTTGCTTTGAATATAATTTTTGCTCGGACGCAGACGGGGAAACGGAGGGCCCCTGACGCTGGAACTGGGTGAGTGACTGAGTGTTGTTTTTTTCTTTTCCCCCAAAAAAAAAAAAAAAAAAAAAAAAAATGTTATTAATTACGGTAAAATGTTTGAAAGGTGGGTTCACATCATCATGCGTTCGCGAGCGGCTGGGGGGGACTTGGTGTCATGGACACCCTTTGCAGGAAAGGTTTGGCTTTGCTAGCGAACATAGCTAACACGGCTAACTACAACAATAACGTTTTAACTTTTAATTGTATATGTTTAACATTCAGTAGCCTAATCTGCCAAGCAGATAATTGTTTGACTGTGGTCCCGGTGTTGTGCCGGTTTTTTCTTAACACCACGGGGTGCCTTAAAAAAATCTACCAGTCAAAAAAACATTTAAAAAAAATATTATAGCCTAGTTAAGCGCATAAGCATAATATTTCTGACGTTTTTAATTGTTATCGCATAGAAAACACAACCTTCAATGCTTAACATTAACTCCGGTCTTTTCAAAACAATATTTAATTTTGCTGTTTGTAGCCTATGCATTATGTCACGTTTTATCCTATGTTCATTGAATGCATCTGGCAAATAACAAAAATAAATTGTTGACTACAGTCGTAGCACATGTTTTCAAGTACAACAGCTCAGACATAAACACGCAAGCTGCCTTTTTTTCCCTCACTCAGGCTATGACTGAGAAATAACGGTCATTTCAATCTGTTTCCGTGCATTTGGTGTTTTTTACCGAAGCAATTCATATGTTTTAGGCCATTACTATTTTGCATCATTTACCGGAGGTAAATAAATCCAATAAATCAGTACTTTCCATTTTCTGTGCAAAAACAAGCTCTGAGACTCGGTCTGCTGGTCCAACATATTGGCGATTGCATTTCGTTTACAATCGATGTGCGCAAAACCCATGACATAATTCAAATTAAAATGTACCAGGCCACTTCGCGTTTTCATTTTCAAGTTAATGTACGCACTTTATCTGACAATTTGAAAATGTTAATGCAAATCCATTTCACATAAAATTTCTCGCCCTCTACGACACGACCCTGCCATAATTTAAATGAAAATGATAAACCACATTTGCATTAGCAGTTTCGTATTGTAATTGCATGATCTATGACAAAAAGGAAATAATTGAATTCGCCATTTAACATATTTTTATGCTTTTGCGGCACAAGAGTGACATGATTCAAATGCAATGGCATTGCGTCTGTTTACGTTATCATTTCTGCGAGGTCACGCAAAAACCCTGCCAAAACTCCTAACTGAAAATACAAAATGTTGTCTGTGATTTCGGTTGTCAGGCCGTTAACAGGCTAGATCGCGATATTTCCTAGTTTTCTGTGTTTGGGGATTATAGGCTAAATGATGAGAATTAAAACGGAAACGAGGTAGCCTAAAAGTTACGACAAACCATAGCCAACCCAATGTTGACTGTTAACTTTAGCCTAGTTCTCCTGCTTTCGGTAATATGGTGTCGTAACTAGCCGATAGTCTAATGTTACGGGTTTGCATGGTCAAAACCATCCAGCTATTCGTGGCAGGCTTTGCCTGAAAAATATGCTCGCATTTTCACTGTTGGCATTTGCATCAGGATTTCTATTATTGTTTTCTTTTAAATAGCCTTACCCTTAGGCCCTATAGCCTTACCCTTGCAGAATAAAGGTAACGTAGTCCACAGAAAGCCTGAGGCAGCGATCGGAAAGAGACACAGCCTGAGCCTATAACCTAACAAAGACGGTGGATTATTTTGTATGGTGTATAGGCTAATAAAATAAAAATGTCATTTTTTAAAATTTGTGTAGGCCTGCCTTTTCCGCATAGGCTATGTTGTGTAAACAGTCATTCATGTCTTTACCCAGCAGATGGCACTAAAAACTGAATGACAGCAATTCCGCAATTTCATTCTTTTTCATTTGGTGAAAACACTGGGGAAACGACCCCGGGGCACAACCATAGACTGTATAAAAATAGGGCACAATCGACTGATCTCCCTCACAGGCCTATCATCAACCTTGGAAATTTTAACTGTAGCCTCGGCTATTGTAATAATCTATATTTAGTCTAGTCATGAAGCAACATAGCCTACAGATTAAAACAAATCGACATTTACAAGATTTTTAAAAATGATATTTTTATATATATATTTTTTTTAATTTGTTCAATTTAAATAGGCTATGTGGTTATTGAGAGAACGTAAAAACTGGTCTTTCTAGAGGCTGTGCGAATACAATGAGTTCCGACAGTAGCCTATCCACACGGCTGTAAAAAAAAATTATAATAATCTATATTGGGATGGCAGGTATGCCATCAGTCAAGTTACGGCTTGGCCAGGCATGCCCCATACTTATACAGCACCGAGAGTTTGGCACTTTTCAGGGTTTCCTACAGAAGTAACCACAATGACCACAGACTCTCAACCCTTAAAAACATTAACTTCTGTATGTTCTGACCTCATGTAACCACACAGCATTCAGATACAACTTCACACAATAAAGCCCCAAACTTATTTTGCGTTTTTGGCGCTTCCTCTTGCGCTTCTTCTTCTCATTCTTCTTCTTCCCATTTTTTCTGCCTACCCAGAGACCCTCAGTACCCTCATAGAATAATTCTCCCCATTGGGTAACAACATACCTACTCTCCCAAGCTTATCGCCCAATAAAAACGCTTCAAACTAATGTCGACACATCACAGAATTACAGACAAAACCGCTATATGGCTTTGTGTATTCCATGAAGCTACTGTGGCCTACTGGTTACAGTTGCTGCCACTCACACAGAGGATTGGGGGGTTCAAGCCCAACTGGGCACAAGTTTATTTTTGACAAAAACAATGTGCAACTGTTAAATACTTTTAATTTATTACACTTATTATTTTCACATTAACAAACCTTTTTTTATTGCAAAGGCAAAAGACGTTTCCAATATTAACTGTTCAATATTTCACTTGTACGACAGCGAAATGGTGAAAGTCAGATGGACACTGTCAAATGGCCTATAGCCTATATCACATGAAACAATTCAGTCACTGGACACCACGGCAGAATGCAGGCTAGCTACATTATGGGAACAGGTATCCCATTTGTCAAGCAAAAAAAAAAGGTTTTAACGCAGAATATCATCTGGTTAACATTGCGTTGTTGCATTAATGTAAAAATAAATTATATAAATAACTGTGCCATTGGCTACATGTGTTAATCTCACACAAATGCCGACAAACAAATGTGTCTGTGTGGAGCCTGCTGTGCTCTTGCAGTCATGTCTGACTCACTGTGGAAACCGAACCTTCAACGCTGATCTCGGCTAACATTTTTTTATTATGTCTTCATTATTTTCTTCTCTTCAGCTCTGTTCAGTTTATCCTTTTCACACATAACACACTGTCACCATAAAATTAAGTACTCAGACAATTAATAATTTATGATAATGCATTAAGAATTGATGATAGCCTACGATAAGCTGCAATACCTGAAGAGATCGGATTTATGAACCTCCAATTCTCCAAACATATTTGTGTCATGGTTAGTCACTTAAAAAAATTACAATAGCCTTCGAACATGCCTCTAGTCTACGCTGCTCTGCAGACATTGTAGCTTACCGCAAACACTTTTAATTATAATAATAAGAAGAAGAATAATCTGTGGCAGGCAACTTTTTTAGTAGTATCTATTGTTTTCTTTCTGGCTAAGATTCCTGGGAAATATGCGTTGTCCAATTAAGCTTGTTAGCCAACGTTAGGGCCGAAATCATAGGCCGAAACATACCTCACGGAAATACGCAAACGTGGTCGCTTCTAGCTACGCGAACAGTTTTTTTTTTTTTTGCCAAGACATTTGTGAAATAAACTGCAAGAAAGCACAGATTGAACAAGAAAGGTGTTTACTGTTGTTGCCTGCTATAGCGTCCCTCGCTGCAATGCTCTGGTTTGTCTTTCACAAATGTCAAAAGAAAAACTGTTCGCGTATTTCCATATTTTACTTATGCAAACTATTTAGGCTGTAAGTCTTTCTTTCAGCTAGAATGTGTTTGTGTCTAGCCTATTGTGCATGCATGTCTCCATATAGACTTGGTTAATTAATTTACTTGCTTCTACATGATCCATAGCTCAGGTGGTGCTGTTCATTGTATTTCATTAGACATTAAATACAGCTCATCTACAAACTCTTTTAATGTAATTGTGGGCTATCGGTAATAGGAGAAATGTTCTCATTCTCGTTGTTATGGGCGAGAATTTTCGTTGTGTGACTTGTGTAGAACTCTATGGGGGAAAAAGTCGAAACTAGGGATGCACCGAAATGAAAATTCTTGGCCGAAACCGAAAACCAAAAATGAGAAACCAAGGCCGAAAACCGAAAACCGAAACACCGAAAGAAATGATTGTCAATTATTAGAACCATTGCATTTATGGCTATGACTGTGTACTAACCTCACTAAAATCAAAGCATTGCAATTCAAGAATAAATCAATTACAAAAGTATGAAAATATTTATTTAGCACTGACATTACAGCAATGCACAATATAAATTAAAATTCAAAACAAAATGTTTAACTTGACCCCGCTCATGTGTACATTAAATAATAATGTACAGGCCTATAACTGACTGGCCTGCTGAAAGATTGTAAAATTAAATATGTTCTCTCATAAAAACACAAAGTGCATTTAAGTCACCCGACGTGGAGAAACTCTTTGCAGATGCACCCCCTCTTGAAATTTCAGCACTGCATTTTTTGCAAATCGCTATCCGTGGGTCTTTCTCCGAGATATTGAAATAACTCCACACCGCCGACATGCCGGCTCTTATCCAGATAACCGTGTGCTGGCTGCGCTTTTTGTTTGCGTCATTACAATTCTGTTTAATTAAAAAAAAAAAAAATTCTGTTTCGGCCGTGTTGTTTCGGTGATTTAGGTCTTTCGGCCGAAAACCGAAAATGCACTTTTGGGCCATTTTCGGCCGAAAATTTTCGGTGGCCGAATTTTCGGTGCATCCCTAGTCGAAACCCTTAAAGTGATCCATCCACATCTACTCCATATCTGGCCGCAGGGTGATGGTTTGGGACTCGTTTTATACCTTAGACCCTGGATGACTTACAGCCATTTAGCCAGTCATGTGTTCCATACTGTACCAGTGTAATTTACAGCTGAATCTAGTCTCACCCCCCAATTCCCATAGAGATCAATTCAAATGCAGAGAGGTTATAGTATCGCTTGTAACAGTACTTGAAAATAAGATGTTTTTGATATTGATGGGTCACAGACTTCAGAAGTAACAGCATGCAAAGGATATGCGACCAAATATTAAATATGATACTTTAAAAATACGTATGATCCAAGGGTTCACATACTTTTGCCAACAAAGAATTTAATGTTGGATAATTTTGCTCAATAAATAAATAATAAAATAATGTTTTTTGTGTTTTTTCTTGAGCTGGGTTCACTTTATCAAGTTTTAGGACTTGATGTGATCACATTTTAGATCAAATTTATGCATATATACAGAAAATACATGGGTTACGTATATATAGTAACCCATGCCAGTATTGGCGCAATGACATTATGCTCAGTTTAAGAACATAGGCTACAGAATCATTTTCATTTAAAAAGGTCTACCACTCAGACAAAATTAGAGACATTTTATTGATAGCCTGCTTATTTTATTTTACTGACATGGAATATAGGCGAAGCAATAGCCCAATGTTGGTTTATCACAGCCCTGTCTAAGGCAAACCGGTGAACGGAAATCTATTGCCGCTTACGGCAAGGGTAAGTTGGTTAACAACGGGCTGGCTCATCGTAACATTTTATTCAAGTTGAACCATGAGGTTAGTTTTTCTTCTGTAACGGCCCTTTCTTTGTGGCCCCGCCTTGATGGGCAGCTTTGACATTTAGCATTTCCAGTTTTAAGTTTTGGCCGGGTTTTTTGCGTGACCTCGTGGAAATGATAATGTAAACAGATGCAATGTCATTGCATTTGAATTATGTCACTCTTGTCCCACAAAAGCATGAAAACGATATGTTAAATGGCGAATTGAATTATCAATTCCTTTTTGTCATGGATCATGCGATTACAATAAGAAACTGCTAATGCAAATGTGGTTATTCATTTTAATTTAAATTATGACAGGGTTGTGTCGTAGAGGGTGAGGAAAAAATAAATGTGAAATGGATTTGCATGAACATTTTCAAATTATCTGATAGTGCGTACATTAACTTGCAAATGAAAACGCAAAGTGGCCTTTTGCATTTTCATTTGAATTATGTCATGGTTTTTGCGCACATCGAATGTAAACAAAATGCAATCGCCGATTTGCATTTGACTTTTGGCGCGGTTATGCTTCCATATATAATATCCGCCGTGCCTCGTCAAATGTTCCCCACTGGCTGCGTACAGGCGTCCGGGCTGAGGTAGGCTTGCCAAGTCTTGTTTAACCATCTGACCGTAAAAACATTATTAAAATCAAGTACGTTTAAGCCTCCATTCTAGGTCACAATTATTACATAATCGCCTGATCACGATTATTTGAGCGGACCGCAATCATTTCGCATAATCGGTAGAATCGTTTCCATTCATCTGTATAAAAACAGCTGGATGAAACTCAGAAATGTCATATTTCCATCACAATTCTCCCCCCCCCCTTCTGCTATGGTTTTATGGCACATGAGTGGAGAATTGGCGCCACCAACTGCTTATCTCGAGCAATATTAAGCAATATTGTGATTATACAACCGTTACCAAGAAAAGATATAATCGAAATGTGTTTAGATTCCTGAAAACAATCAGTCACGTAAGTAGACTCCTATGTAATGAAACCTAGTTTACGACTCCAGCAAGTAGGCCGACCCTTAGTACTGACCTAGAAACAGAGACATTTTAGTCCCTGATGAGTCAGCCAGCCAACTTGAGCTAATGCTTTCTAGAGATTGTGGGATTTCCCAAGCTGAATAAATACCACACATATAAACACAAAACTGCCTTGCTAGCACAATCTTGTTTTAACCAAGATATCTGCTAAAAACATTTTTTTTCCATGGACAGATTTAGCTACTACGTCCGCGAACTTCACATGCATTTTTAAGCTAGTAGCGCCGTAATTTAATTACAATGTAATTTATATGTTCCAATGTTCAATGCCAATAAATGGTTCTTTTTGACAAGGTGTATGTGTATTATTAAACTATGATTAGGCTTATACAATAATAGTGGCATAAAATTATCAATGAATAATTGTTAATCGCAATTATTTGTATGACTCGTCAACTAAAATTTTATGATCGTGACAGCCCTACTCCATTCTCTAAAGTATCACAAATAACTTTTTTTTTTTTTTTTTGAGATTATGCGAAATGCCGTTTATATTTCCAAATAAAATGTAAATTTTTTTTATATATTTTTCATTGTTGTTTGAGGTACATCTAAAGCCATTGCCGTATATATATAATAATCTCGATAAGTCTCACATTAACCAGATATCAAATCTTATTTATTTTTTTCTTTGATAGGATCAAAATTGAGTTTTGCTCTTTCTGTTTTACATATCTTAATACCAAGGTATGATATCACTTCTTTGACTGGAATACCATTTATATTTTGAGGCTTATTTGTTTAATTCTTTAATGTAAATAGTTCACATTTCAAGAGTTAAGAAAGAGCCAGAAACTGATAAGAATAATTCAAGACAATCAATTGCTGTCTGGATCTCTTCTTGATTTTGCAAAAAGATTGTTGTGTCATCGGCTAATTGACAACATTTCATCTCTTTATTGGAAATTGTAATACCTCTAAATGTATTGTTGTGTACAGTCAAGCCGGAAAGTCTGCACACCCCTTAAACCTTCTCCACATTTTATTACGTCACAGACTTATACTACAATAGATTGAGTTCATTTTTTTTGCCTCAAACATCTACACACAATAGCCAATAATGACGAAGTGAAAACAGGTTTTTAGAAAATATGGAATTTTATTTTACTGACAAAAATAGGTTATTTAGGGGTTACATATCTTTACACACCCTTAGCCTAATACTTGGTTGCTGCACCTTTGGCAGCGATTACAGCTTCAAGGCGTCTTGGGAAAAAAGCTACGAAATTGGCACATTTGTTTCTGGACATTTTTGCCCATTCCTCTTGGCATATCCTTGCAGGCTTCGTCAGGTTGGATGGGGAGCGTCGGTACACAGCCATTTTCCGCTCTTTCCACAGATGTTCAATTGGATTCAGGTCTGGGCTCTGGCTGGGCCACTCAAGGACATGCACAGGCTTTCTCCGAAGCCACTCCTTTGTTCTCTTGGCTGTGTGCTTCGGGTCGTTGTCCTGTTGGAACCTTCGCTCCAGTCTGAGGTCCAGAGCGCTCTGGAGCAGGTTTTCTTCAAGGATCTCGGTGTACTTAGCTGCATTCATCTTTCCCTCTATCAGGACTAGTCGCCCCGTTCCCGCTGCTGAAAAACATCCCCACATCATGATGCTGCCACCGCCATGCTTCACTGTAGGAATGGTATTAGCCAGGTGATGAGCGGTGCCTGGTTTTCTCCAGACGTGACGCTTGGTATTCAGGCCAAAAAGTTCAATTTGTTTCATCAGACCAGAGAATCTTGATTCTCATGGTTTGAGAGTCCTCTAGGTGCCTTTTGGCAAACTCAAAGCAGGCTGTGATGTGCCTTTTACTAAGGAGGGCCTTCCATCTGGCCACTCTACCATAAAGGCCTGATTGGTGGAGTGCTGCCTGGATGGTTGATCTTCTGAAAGGTTTTCCCATCTCCACAAGGATACGCTGGAGCTCTGTCAGAGTGACCCTCGGGTTCCTGCTCACCTCCCTGGCCAAGGCCCGTCTTCCCCGATTGCTCAGTTTGGCCATGCGGCCAGGTCTAGGAAGATTCTTGGTGGTTCCAAACTTCTTCCATTTACGAATGATGGTGGTCACTGTGCTCTTTGGGCCCTGTAAAGCTGCAGAGATTTTTCCGTACCCTTCTCCAGATCTATGCCTTGACACAATCCTGTTTCTGAGGTTTGCAGATAATTCCTTTGACCCCATGGCTTGGAGTTTGCTCTGACATGCACTGTCAACTGTGGGATCTTATATAGGCAGGTGTTGGCAATCCCCAATCTTGTCCAATCAATTGAATTTATCACAGGTGGACTCCAACCCCTAAGCAGTATCCGTGGAAACAAAATGCACCTCAGCTCACTTTTGGGTGTCATATCAAAGGGTGTGCACACTTGTGTACATATGATATTTTACATTTTGATTTTTAATAAATTAGCACAAATGTCTAAAAACCTGTTTTCACTTATGGGCTATTTTGTGTAGAATTTTGAGACAAAAAATTAACACTATTCATCTATCTATTGTAGAATATGTCTAACGTGGAGAAGGTGAAAGGGGTGTGCAAACTTTCCGGCTTGACTGTGTGATGCCATTGTTTGTGCGAATAAAAGAAATAGGAATGGGGACATCGGACATCCTTGTTTAATGCCTCTGTTTATCTGAAATCGAGACCATTACAGTTATTATACAAAGTAAATAGAATAGTAAGTATAGTAAGTGAATAGCTTTTTTAGAGTAATTACCAAAGCCAAAAACATCTGTTTGAAAAAGGAACTCATGTCCGATAGTGTCAAATGCGTTGTAGAAGTCATTAAACAGAATATAACTACTACTGAAAGTCACTGAAGATTGAATCGTTTGCCTTTGTAGCTAAAAAAAGTATATGAAAGTAATCTGCCTCAAATATATTTCCATTACTTGTGGATATTGCACCAAATATCAGTTAAAAGTCTGACATTAATCTTAGTGAAATTGAACAGTTGTGGGAAATATAGATGTGATTACATAGGACTCCTGATTAGGGATGTGCCCCGAAACCTGGTTCTAAACAGGGATCGGTTCTAAATTAGTAAAACCCTGCGTATTGATGAAGTCCGACGTTATCAGTTCTGCTATCGGTACTGGAGAAATTAGGGAGTGTGATTTCCACTGCGCCAAATATGGTTTTCGAGGAATTTCTAGAAACGTCACAAACAAAATGTTGCCGCTTTCTCTGCATTTTTTGTTATCCCGATAAGGTGTCAAGATACAGATAGCATAAACGGGTCTCTCTCTCATATGCCTGTCTTTGTGGGAGGGGCGGGGCTGTGCTCTGCTCTTACACACACACACACACACACACACTGACTGAAGAAATAATATTTTATATTAGAGAATAATAAAGCAATGACAATTCTGTTCTTAATTCTTTTTTCCCCCCAAAATAATCAGAAAGAACCAATCAGAGTTTCGATAAAGTACCGAACCTATAAGCAGTATCGATAATATCCAAACGATACCCATCCCTACCTCTGAGCAGTGGTGGCTAACCCTTGTCCTGGAGAGCAGCAGGGTGTGTTTGTTTAGACACAAGAAAGCAGAATTGCTGCACTATGTTACCAACAGCTATAATGCATCAGTTAGTTGCTGCGTAACAACAATACCTACTACACCCTCTGGCTAGTTATGTTAGTTACATTTGTCATTTCAGTCATTGCTTGAATATGTGAATCACTTATTTATTAAAATGCTACACTTTCGTGTTCAGTGTGGCTGTTTTGTGAGCTGTAGGTATTCGTACAATGTACTAGTCATGGCATCCCCTGTGTTCAAGGTTTGTTCTACGTTTTAACTCTCCCGACTGTTAGCATTTTCAGTCGTAGGAACATAATGCTTAGAAGTGGGCCAAATTATTGTTCTGGCATCATGTCCTTACAGGACTATGTGTTTCTGTCCCTGGATATATAGTATTTCATATAGTCAGTAGTTGAAGAACATTAAAAGTACTGTCATATTTTGTTTTTGCATAGTGCACATTTGATATTGTGCGGTTTGAGCTTTCTCTCAAGCTTCTTTCCTGTCTCTTAGAAGTGGATGATCTCCAGTTCAACGCATCTCCAGAGGAGTTCACCAGCAAAAAGGTCACCACTAAAATCCTACAACAAATTGAGGTAATTACTGGAGTTCGCAGCATATGAAATATGAAATTTTTAAAAATGAAATAGCGGAAACCCCCCTTTTAAACCATTATGACATTAAAGGGGTCAGAAAGCTTGGATTTAACCTCTTTGCACAGATGCCTAGTGGCCATGGCGCCGGCGCCAAGATTCTGCTCAACTGAGACATTTGTTGCTACGGTAGCCAAACTATTGTGTGAGAAAGTCCATTTAACAAGCAACCCCCCGCTCAGTCTCACCTGCAACTATACCAACCCATGCGTAACATAGTGTACAATAGTGTCTGTGTGAGTTCATAAATATATTTATTCATCATATAAAATTTGTATTCTGTCATAGCAACAAGATAGGCCTAACAATAGCCTGATCGTATTAGGGATGTTAATGGTTAACCGACTAACCGTTAACTGACAATAGGAATTTTAACCGATCAACCGATCGGTTAAACAGTTCATTTTAAACAAATTGCAGCATAATGTTGGCGATTTGACTTTACATGCATATCAACTGGGGTGTGGGGGGAAACAATTTCAGCTCCCTTCTTGAGATCTTTGAAGTAGTGTAGCGCTGCTGTAGCCTATATCTAGCCGACAATAACGTTACTTTTATCTACGGCTCTAGCCACGTTTTTTCTCATACTGCAACGGATATAACAAAGTCTGCCGGTGGAACACGCATTCAAAGCCTTAGACCTACCAAAACGGAATGGCTAGCTAACGTTAGCTGAATTAAGAAACTTTGTTGGCCTTGTGTTTCAATGTTATTCGACAACTGGTGAGTGAAAATGTGTCTAGCTCGCTATAGGCTGCCTGTGTTGTTCGATTGGCAGTGTTGGGAAAGCTACTAAATCACTGTTCTCGTGGGACCATGACCGCAAAAACGGCCTCTTCAGACTAATATTAGCTTTTTTTCCCCTGTTAGGCCTAAACTAGCGGTCTCATCGGATTAGTGCGGCAGGGTAGACAGCCAATGTTTGAATATACGGCTGTATTTTTAATGGTTAATGGATTTACGTCCATTTGTTTATAGCCTATTTAAGCTTATCTGTTAACCGATAATGACCGATTAATGAGGGTCGACTATCGGTTATAAAAAATTTTTTTATTGATAGACAGCTAGCACTTTAAAATACCTCATAAGCAGGAATGGGGAATAATATACTTGTATGTTACAAAATACCTCCCAATCAAATATATAAATAAACTACAATCAAAACAGTGATGCAGATTGCTTTGCAGTTGGCACTGAAGTATAAAACATGAGGCGAGCAACCTGTATTAAATATGAAATCCAAGCAAAATTTATATTGCCCATTATTGCTGTGGCTCATTTGCTGGATACTCGCTGAACTCCAAAGAGCTGATTATGTAGCTTATCGTTAACTAGCCTGAAATAATTTTTCTAAAACTGCATCCTAGTGCAGTTTAACATATAACAGTTTGCTGGATATAACTTTTAAAGCGATTTTATCAAACCACTAAATCAATGTTATTTCCTAACTCATTTAACATTTCATTCTTACAATAAAAACACTTTAAAAAGATAGCTTATACTTGGATGCCGCTTTCTCTATTTTTAGGATTTTTTCCGGGAGATAGGTCACGTAAATTTAAACTTCTGAAACGGGAAGCTTGGGTTTCAGTAAAGCATTCTGGGCAATTTCACTGCAGTCTTGCGGACTGCTTTAAGAAAAACGACGATATTTGATATTATCGTAAAAAAAAAAAAATAGAATCATATGTAGAGCAGAATAGCAGTTGTATTTTTAGTTGAGGAGACAAGAAGTGCCAGAGAGCAAGCCAGTACCACGGAGCTAGTCAGACCGCCAGGAACATGACTAGGGATGTCATGATAGCAGCAAATTACCTAATGATAGCACTGTACAAAAACCTCAAAACAAAACAAATGTACATCAGCATAGAGTTAATAAAAAAAACTTAAAAACAAAAGCCATTAATTCTCATTTATGTTAAGATAATTTTCACAATATAAGTACAATTGTTATTTTGTTTGTGTTACATTATTTAAAGAATGTTTTGCTCTAGATTGCAGGAAATAGTAGTTATATGTAGTTTAAAATGTGAAAATCGCCTAAGCAGCCACCCCCAGCCCTTCCAAAAGCCTGGCCGGTCACTGCTTCTCAATGGTCTGGCCACTCTCAAACCTTGTGGAAACAGTCTGTTCAATGTTTTCATCTTAAACCATCAGAAGGGGCAAATGTATATCGTCGCTGTCGGGTGAAAAGCACGTATCCATTTTTTTCAAATTTTATTTTTTTCCATAAATCACGACATAAAACCCGTATCCATTGGCTCCAACTCGTCGCCACATTCGGACGAAGTGTGGAAACCACTTTTAATCTGAGGAGAACTTGCAAGTCATGCGAGTTGATCGGGTCTCATCTACTACTACTGCTAACATAACACCTGATTTTTTTAATGGTTAGTGGAGTGCCACTATGAATTCTTAAATACATGTTTTTCAAAAAAACATTGTCCAGCCTATGTAATAAAATAACTAAAGTGCACACTATGCTAGATTGTGATAAAACACATCAAATTGTAGCCTATCTTTTTCTGCATGATTGCCAGTAACATAATGTTTGATTGTTGTTTGACTAGAGATAAACCATTTAGGAAGTGAATTAAACTGAATAGCCTTTATCATACAAAATAAGTAATCACGGTGGGCCTAGCCATTGATCTGAGTTATTAATCCTAGAAGGTAAAGATGCTTGATTCTGTGTGTGTACTTAAGGTCAGCTGGTAGTATCGGTTTAACTATTCCTACGACGAGTCGAAGTGGATTGTGTGTTTATTAGCGTAGTCGAGACACAATTGGGGAGGACAAGCGAGAACTAGTCAGACAAATCTTTATTTACAGATTATTTGCACTCATTAGACGTAACTACACGTGGGATAACCTGAAACTAGCCTATGTCTACCGGAAAGTTAAATTGGGAGCAGAGAGGAGCTGGCGCATCACGGTAGGTTGGAGTAAGAATAGCCTAGCAATCGCTGTTTAGTCATAGGCTTCACCTCTTCAAAAACCTGTTCATAGCTGACTTTCGCTAACAACCTTAGATCTCGTAGATAAAATAAAGTGCCACAAATGAAAAGAAACTTTGTAAAAATGCTAAACAAAATGCTGAGAGCTACATAAGTGAAACAGGTAAATATATACTTATTATATTTCTTGGATCATAAACTCCATGCCAACAAGTGTGCAAAATCTGAGGAAGATATGCAGAACTACTAAAGGTCTATGATGCAAAATTTAGGCAGTGTACCCTGTTGTCCATTAGTGTCTCCAAATCTATCCAAATGGCTAAATTGTGCACTGCTCTAAATAAAAGATATATTTAACTACAAAACTTAGTGCGCTGATATGTGGTAGATTAAGGTAAAGATTTTTTTTGGAGTCAAAATGAATGGGAATATAAATAAAAACTACAGAAAAATGCAATCCCAGGGCAAAAGTATATATACTGTAGAGTACAGGGAAAAGTGATGTTTTATTGAGGTACATGAGTGAATGATTAGGCTACATATTTAGGTTTATGTAACACTGTGATATCAATGCTTTTATCTTAAGCCATCAGAAGGAGCAAATGTATATGCTTTATAATGGACAAAACAAATAGTATTCATTTTATGACATTTATTGGATAGGGTTTTGGACCCATAGATATCTACCCCCCTATACTGATGAAAAGGTAGTAATTCCCACTTGAAAATTATGCAAAAGTGAGTTTTATGATCCAAAACAGTTGATTTGTAGTTAAATATATCATTCTTTTATGATTTGGAGCAGTGCACAGTTTAGCCATTTGGATAGATTTGGAGACACTAATGGACAACAGGGTACACATATTTAGCATAATAGATCTTTCGTAGTCTGCATATCACCCTCAGATTTTGCACACTTGCGGACACAGAGTTTATGATCCAGGAAATGTATAGTTTTACCTGTTTCACAGCTCTATTTCATTGCAAACTAAAGACTTTTTTTTCTCTTTTTTTGTTGTTGCATTTTTCCAAAGTTTTTTTTGCATTTGTGGCACTTAATTTTGACTTAAATTATGAAAATAAACAAACATAAAGTTCGTATTGTAAATGGTACAACAGTCTTGTTTCATTTAAGCCATTTGCCAAGTTTCTGTGATGCTCATACCTGGAGTTATAAAGCCACAAACAGAGCACCCCCTAAATAGGTGAGAATTGACAACATTTGCCATCTGCGCAAAGGGGTTCAATTGGATTGGAAAATTACAATCCTAGTAACTGCCTTGCTGGCTTCATAAATCTAAGTGAATGACAGTGTTTATTGTGTGCTGAGATGTTAATCCTGGTCTCTTGTGTGGCCCTCAGGAGCCCCTGGCCCTGGCCAGCGGGGCCCTCCCCGACTGGTGTGAGCAGCTGACCAGCAAGTGTCCTTTCCTCATTCCCTTCGAGACCAGGCAGCTGTACTTTACCTGCACAGCGTTTGGAGCGTCCAGGTGAGCACCTTCTGCACTCTGACTGGGGAGTACAACATGGAGAGAGGCACAATCAGTTTAACCAGGGATATAAACTATTGAGCTGTTGAGTTATTAAAGCTTTACTGGACAGCACAGTGGAGAGAGACAGGAGGAATGGGAACGAGAGAGAGGGAGAAACATGCCACAAAGGTCGCACGGCTGGACTTGAAGCGCTGACGTCGCAGTTCGCAATGAGCATGTGGATAGTGCTCTTCAGGCTACGCCACCAAGACACCCCAGCTATGAGTTGTCTTAACGGTGACGTAAAATAATTATGAGAATTACTACACACTTTAAAGGCTATAGATGTAAAAAATTTAATATAATACATCCACAGAGCTTCATGAAAGATGCAGAATAAAAGTATTGCTTTTCCCTAAAATTAAATATTGATTATGAATTTATCATTATAAAAACATTTTACGGGCTTTAAAAGAGTGCAGTGTTTCTCTCTGTCTAAGACATAGTTAGGTTCCTGGCTCGAACTCCTGAGCCCGTTGGTACCACACCCACCTCTGTATCAGGAGTCTCAATTGGTTGCCCAGATTCAGCTAGTCCTACAGTGATGGTGGAATTTGATACCAAGAGAGCGCCCGGCTCTACCACCGTAACATTAGACCCAAGAAACCCCGGTACCAGTCCTTAATGACAAGAACCGGAGCAAGACAAGGGTCAACATTGGTTCGGTATTTAGTCATTGGGGGAGCTCAAAGAATCACAATGCTTGAGAAGCAACACGTGGCCACTTTTGTACTCAACCTATTAAGCTAACCCATTAGCTATAAGCGAATATAGATAGGTGATCAGCTTGATCATATAATGTTAGTTATTATCTTCCTTGTTAAGCTGGGGTTTGGACCGTAATTTATTACAGCATGACCGAAAAAAAGTATTTCTATGCCATTTTGTTTTTCTCATCTCACACTAAGACATTGGCATTAGCTAGCTTGCTACCCAGATAGCAGGCTCCCGGCGTATATGCGACTGGTGCTGGTAAAATGGTCCACAAGTAGCACGGGGTCATTTTTCAGTTTTTTATAGTCTGAAAGTAGAAATCCTGAGCTTTCAAATGGTGTCTCATACACTGCAATATGCAAACATTTGAAGAAGATATGCTTCTTTGAATGTTGGTACACGTGCAAACACATTCTTGATGCAAATAATGCAAATGACAACATTCAAATAAAAACATGCAAATAAACTATGATGGTGTATTTAAAGTCCAAAGTCAGGTGCGCAACAGTTTAATAACAGGGTCCTGCTCTGGTCAGGTGTGCAATAGCGCAGTGTTCAATGTTCAGCTCTACAATGTCCAATACAGCTGGGGTGCTACAGTCGAAATTGAATCTACAAACGTAGAGTCTTGTTCTGAGCTGTTGTGTAGTTTGGTGCGGTGCATGAAATTATGTTGCTTCTCCACCACAATGTTCTCTGGCCATAACCATGGACATGCGGCTAGCTAGATAGCTAACTGTTAGCTTAGCCAATAAAGGTTTGGTTTGTTTTAAACAACGATGCATAGATAGATAGGAATATCACGACAAACATGCTTGCGAATTATAGGTTGTTTTGACATGCTGCTAGTTAAACAAAGACTGTTAGATAGGAATATCACGACCAAATGCTTATACTTTGTTTGGGCACGGGGTTATCTAGATAGCTAACTGTTAGCTTAGCCAGAAATGTTTTTGTTTGTGTTAAAGAAAGGCTGTGTCCGAATCAATGCCCTTCTATTCTATTGAGTATTCTAACGTTGCTGAGTACACTGCACTGGATGAGAAAGTTAAGTGGGCAAAATTCTCTGTAAATGTAGTGTACTTTCAATCCCCGAATGATATACTTATTTCCAGGTTTTCGCTGATAAGAGTATTGAGTTTTTGACTACAAGAGTCCCGGTGCTGTGAATTCTCTTTTCGTCTCTGTTGGTTTTTGCAAAGTTGCAAGCTGCAGTGACTTCCATTTTGATCGTAAGTAAACAGAGGCCAAAACTTGAAGGGTTTCTTCTTCTGAGTTATTTTTCCATAGAGTTCAATAGGAAAATTTGTCAGAATTGGAGAAACAACCCTAAAAGTGATCCATCCATATTTACTGCATATCTGGCAGCAGAGTGGTGGTTTGAGACCCATGATGACTTACAGCCATTTTACCAACCATGTGTTCCATACTGTTCCAGTGTAATTTACAGCTAAATCTAGTCCCACCCCCCAATTTCCATAGAGAGCAATATGTGGAAACCCTATCAAAAGTAGCATGAAATGTGACACTCATTGCTCATCTGACATGTAAACTAACACTCGCGAGTAACCAAAACAGTGGATAATTGAAAGCAGTATTTCACCATGAAAGAATTTCATAAAGGATATGAAACTTTGGACTTCTAAACTTCATGTAAATACCTTCAAAATAAAACTTGAAGTTTTTTGTAATATGCCCACATGAGGTTTTGTTTTGTTGAAAATGTGCTACAAAATAATTTTTTCTGACTTTAGAAGGGTGTCGTGATAGCCAATGAACACAGAGTTCTAATATTTAGGAATTACACAACCAGTCGGACCACCTTTAACCTCTTTGTGCAGAAGCAAAATTGGGCCAATTTTCGCCTGTTTTGCACTGTTCTGTTTAAGCCTTTATAACTACAGTTGTGCTCACCACACACACTTGTTTAATGGCTTAAATTGGAGAAGACCCCTGTACCTTTGTGTGTCTTAGATTAAAATAATAAAATTTCATAATCTTCATATAGATTATGGGCTGTAAATGCACAAACTCTTTGCAAAAAAAAACAAAAAAAAAAACGAGGTTGTCATTCTTAGTTTACAGTACACTTCTGTAAGGAAAAGATGTAAAACAGGTCATATTTTACTGTCCTGGTGCACACACCACTTGTCAACATGTGTACAGAATTTTAGGGGGATATGTCAATCTGCTCAGGTTCCATAAGCTAATTTGTAAACAGTGTATCCTGGTGTCCCTTAGGGTGTCCAAATCTATCCAAATGGATAAAATGTGCATCACAGTAAATCAAGAGATAATCAGCTTTTTTCAACAGATAAAGTATTCTGACTCATAAAACACATGTTTGTATCAACTAAATGAGGAAATTTTCATTTTTTTCCAAATAATTTGGGTTTTGATATATAGGGGTCCAAAAACCTCTCCGAAAATGAATACAATGCTTTTTTTGTCCATATGAAGCATTTTATTATGTTCTTTGAGTTAGTAGGATCATTACAATCACTTCACATTCAGAGGGTGATACATTTATTAGCTCCAGTTCAGTTTATGGTTCCAGAAATGTATTTCTTTCCCCTGGTACACACTGAAGTCACTGATGTGTAGCCCGTCTTGCTGTCAGCCAGGACAAATAACTTGAAGCCCCACTTTGTTGGCTTGTCCTTCAAGTATTGTTTCATCCCATGCCAAGCTTTTGAGGCTACCATGCGTTCATCAATGGCCAGGTTCCGATGAGGGTGGTAGTAAGCCCTGCATGCAATCAGGATCTGGTCATGCAAAGGCTTCAGGCGAAACAGGCCATCATAACCTGCTTGGCCTTTCAGCTGGTCATTGATGGCATCTGCTGTTGTGTCGCTCATGTGGAGGAATGCACCAATGGCCTCATACCTGTAGCCCGGCATCACACTGCAGGGAAAGGGGTGCTTGTGAAGCCGGTCCTTCCTCCATAGGTCACGGGCAGCAGATGTCTTGACAAGACCCAGGTACAGGACGATGGACAGATATTTTTGCATGTCCTCAGCATCCACATCCGACCATGGTGTATGCAGTCCCTGAGCATGTTTACGGGCTGCGTTGCCATTTGTGTTGTCACAGAGGAGCTTGAGGACATGTGTGCTGAAGAACAGCCGAAAGAGATCCAGGGGGCTGTAGGCTAGGGATCTGCGTGTTTAGTCGACTAGTCGATTAAACGTTGCTACCCTCGCTAGTCGGCACCAGAAATACTAGTCGGTTAAACTTATTATTTTATTAATGTACACATTTAAATTACATATTGACAAAATTTGCACTGAAATTTCATGTTTTCCTGGTCAAATGTTGCTTTATAAAAAAACGAGCATCCGATACTAATGTTAACAACGCCGGATTAAATTATTTTATTTTTTTAACTAAGGAAACAAACTGAACGCATTAGCCTGTTTGCCCTGCAAGTTAAACCAGCGAGGTGGAAAGAGTAAGTAGGCCTACCGCGTTGTTGAATAGCCCAATAAAACTAATCTAATGTCACGTCGATCAGAATGTGATTAACGGTTTCAAATGGCTCTTATAATATACGCAATATTTTTCCGGACAATGTTTAACCTTATAGATTAAATTGTGCTCAATTTTGACTGTTTTCTGAGTGTTTTCTTACTTTTAGATTAGTCGACTAGTCTAAATTTAAACTTCCGTTTCAACGTCAGGGAAATTAGTCGTTAGGAACATCCCTACTGTAGGCCTGCTGAAGGTCTAGCTGCACTCCTGGGGGCAGAAGGGGAACTGATGAGGCTCTTCATCCTCATCCGCCATGTCGTGCCATCCGTCCTCAGACTCGGGCTCCTAGCGGTGAGCAGGGACAGCAGGGCCTCCTTGACCTCGTGACCAGAGTCCTGCGGGGATCAGGAGCAGATTTCTGCCCTGAATTATTTAAAAGAAAGCAAAATAAAAAAAGTGCACAATAAGAGCCACATAGTGTACTATGTTGTGAAATCAAAAATAAAAATGCTAGGCTTTTCCAAAAAAATAAAATAAATGCTACATTTGACATGGACTGCGATTCAGATTTACCCTAAATTAAGTTAGTTTACTTTATTTCGGTCATTAACATTTTCTTTACAAAGAGGTGTGTAGAAAGATATAATTCAATAATAAGTCATTTGACTGAAAATGTGTACCTACCCTTCTTACAATAACAACAAGTCTGTTCAGTAGAATCTCATGATCTATTGTATCAAAAGCTGCACTTAGGTCAAGAAGTACAAGAACAGACACAGAGTTTTGGTCGGCTGATAACAGTAAATCGTTAATAACTTTAACCAGTGCCGTTTCAGTGCTATGGTAGGGTCTAAATCCTGACTGGAATAATTCATGGATATGACTTATGCTACCATTTAGCCACAAGAAATTAGATAATAAATGCTATATTTTACATGACTACTGTGACTAAAATTCAACCGATGCACAAATAAAGTTATTTTTAAGTTAATACAGTTAATACTTACATGTCAACAGCCACATACATCTTCGCCCTGGGCAAAAGCATCTTCGACAACAGAGTCTATGCTTTCAGCCTCAGATCCACTTTCACTCTATACCTCCGACGAACTCCTAAAAATCTCCTCCACTACATCCGACAGGGACATATATTTTTTCGCCATCATATATATATATATACATCCTAAGCTTTCTGAAATGGTATGGCATTGCCAAAGGTAGATTTAACGAGCTGATCGCTATCCATGCGTAACACGGCTTCGTTGCACACACCCGGAAGCCATTTTAGATCACAATTCAACCTGGTTTATGCGCGCACAGTGCGTATATATATATAATTTATGTAAAAATACAAGTTTGAATTAAAAAAATAAACATTTACTCGAATCTCAATGTAATAACGACAACGAACCGTGCGCGCAGAAGCCAGGCTGAATTGTGATCTAAAATGGCTTCCGGGTGTATGCAACAAAGGCCAGTGTTACGCGTCGATAGCGATCGGCTAGTTAAATCCGCGTATGGCAATGCCATACCGTTTTAGAAAGCTTAGGATGTACTCTATTGGACGAAATAAGTGTCAATCGAAATCAAGTTTGTGTGAAGGATTTACCAGTGCATCTTTGCAATGCGATCATTTGCGCACGGCCATTTTAGAGCATGGACGCATGTTGAGAAAAGGCTTAAATGTTAAAAACGGGCCAACCAAGGCAAAAAATAACCTCAGATTCTTGCATGGGACATCTTAATCTTTATAACCAGAGGTAAGGTTACGAGTTTATTTAATATTTTACCGGAGCTTTTTATAGCAAAAGAAAGTTATGTGGTGACGAGCAAACATCACTCGTTTTTTTTCCTGTGGAGTGAGTAAGCATGTTGACAGTTTTACTTGTATGTATTCAGAATCTTGGAAGGTGTTTCTTGCTGCTGTGATAGTAAACGATTTTTTGGTGATGAAATAAAAACTTTAATTAACTTGCAAATGTGTTTAAATGTCTGCTATCTTACATGTGGTCAGGTCCATTGTAGATGTAGTAGTAGCTACAGTGTAGCAGCATAGCATGCTACGTTCATGAATTACAAGCTAATGGTGGCAGATAGAAACGTGATATTTCGCACGCTGATAGGATATTAAGTACTGATTATGATCATATGCGGGTTATGGTGATAAATATGGTAATATCCATATTTTCGTAACTGGCATATAACTAGCGACGTATTTATGACGTGTCATAAAAGTAGAAGACACCTGCGTCTCTGCCACTAGGGGGCAGGCACAAACAGGTTAAGACTAAAAATAGAATTGGGGGGCTA
The DNA here is from genome assembly GCA_022702515.1 of Ilyophis sp. 1 JC-2022. NCBI lineage: Eukaryota > Metazoa > Chordata > Actinopteri > Anguilliformes > Synaphobranchidae > Ilyophis > Ilyophis sp. 1 JC-2022. The sequence goes on along the minus strand of CM040406.1, from coordinate 129,932,831 downwards.
TATTAATATTAATTACAAGTATCATTTAGGTCCTGAAACATGGCTGCTTGCAGAATTCAATTTGGGACATTTCAAATGCATCTGGGAGATTTTTATTAACATTAATCATATTTTGATTTACAGTCAAGCCGGAAAGTCTGCACACCCCTTTCACCTTCTCCACGTTTTATTACTTTACAGACTTATACTACAATAGATTGAGTTTTTTATTTTTTTTATTTTACTGACAAAAATAGGATATTTATGGGTTACATATCTGTACACACCCTTAGCCTAATACTTGGTTGCTGCACCTTTGGCAGCGATTACAGCTTCAAGGCGTCTTGGGAAAGAAGCTACAAGCTTGGCACACTTGTTTCTGGGCATTTTTGCCCATTCCTCTTGGCATATCTTTGCAAGCTCTGTCAGGTTTGATGGGGAGTGTCGGTACACAGCCATTTTCAGCTCTTTCCACAGATGTTCAATTGGATTCAGGTCTGGGCTTTGGCTGGGCCACTCAAGGACATGCACAGACTTTCTCCGAAGCCAAGACGTTCTTTTGGCTGTGTGCTTCGGGTCGTTGTCATGTTGAAAGGTAAACCTTCGCCCCAGTCTGAGGTCCAGAGCGCTCTGGAGCAGGTTTTCTTCAAGGATCTCGGTGTACTTAGCTGCATTCATCTTTCCCTCTATCAGGACTAGTCGCCCCGTTCCCGCTGCTGAAAAACATCCCCACATCACGATGCTGCCACCGCCATGCTTCACTGTAGGGATGGTATTAGCCAGGTGATGAGCGGTGCCTGGTTTCCTCCAGACGTGACGCTTGGTATTCAGGCCAAAAAGTTTAATTTTGGTTTCATCAGACCAGAGAATCTTGATTCTCATGGTTTGAGAGTCCTCTAGGTGCCTTTTGGCAAACTCCAAATGGGCTGTGATGTGCCTTTTACTAAGGAGGGGCTTCCGTCTGGCCACTCTACCATAAAGGCCTGATTGGTGGAGTGCTACCTGGATGGTTGATCTTATGAAAGGTTTTCCCATCTCCACAAGGATACGCTGGAGCTCTGTCAGAGTGACCCTCTGGTTCCTGCTCACCTCCCTGGCCAAGGCCCGTCTTCCCCGATTGCTCAGTTTGGCCGGGCAGCCAGGTCTAGGAAGATTCTTGGTGGTTCCAAACTTCTTCCATTTATGAATGATGGTGGCCAATGTGCTCTTTGGGACCTGTAAAGCTGCAGAGATTTTTCCGTACCCTTCTCTATGCCTATGCCTTGACACAATCCTGTTTCTGAGGTCTGCAGATAATTCCTTTGACCCCATGGCTTGGAGTTTGCTCTGACATGCACTGTCAACTGTGGGACCTTATATTGGCAGGTGTTGGCAATCCCCAATCATGTCCAATCAATTGAATTTATCACAGGTGGACTCCAATTAAGTTGTAGAAACATCTCGAGCAGTATCAGTGGAAACAAAATGCACCTCAGCTCACTTTTGGGTGTCATATCAAAGGGTGTGCACACTTGTGTACATATGATATTTTACATTTTGATTTTTAATAAATTAGCACAAATGTCTAAAAACCTGTTTTCACTTTGTCATTATGGGCTATTTTGTGTAGAATTTTGTATATCAAAGTCTATAGGTTGTTTGTCAACATTGTTTATCACCACAGAAAATGGCATTGTTCTATGTACTGTATTTGCAAAGATATGGGGTACTGGAATTAGCGCAAAACTTTCACCAAAATCCGAGACCGAAGAGCGTGGGCCCTGCAAAATATTCGTTGATTTGACATGGAATGACCCATATCCCCCAAAACTTTTGTACACATGTGGACAAGTGCTGTGTGGACCAGGAAATGTAAAGTATGACCTGTGTTATTTATTTGCCTTTCAGAGGTGCACTGTAAAGTAAGAATTACAACTTCCGTTTTACAGTATTTTGTGCATTTACAGCCCATAATGTACATAATGTACATAAAGATTACGTAAACAAATCATTTTAAGCAATGACATTAAATGGTACCAGGGGTCTTCTTCAATTTAAACCATTACACATGTGTGTGATGCGCACATCTGGGGTTATAAAGCTTTAAACTGAACAATGCAAAACAGGTGAAAATTGGCCCAATTTTGCTTCTGCACAAAGAGGTTATGGTATGTATTGAGAACCAATAAAGCACAAGCAATCAATTTCATTGCAGTCTTGTTCAATTTCAGTCGGTCTATATCTATCATTCCTGTATGCTGAAACAAAAAGGGTGGAGTCGAAAATGGGTCCAAGTTGACGTGGACTTGAGACCTCAACCAATACTTTGATCTCATTACATAACTCCTCCCATAGTTTGAGGCGAATAAAACTGGCCTGTCCTAAGAAATCCTCTGAGTCTGAGCCAAACAATCATTTTGAAGAAATAGTTGTCTGCGTTTGGAATTTGAGAATTGGAATAATTAGTTAGCGAAAGTGTTTATTGTTTTTTCCCCCCTCTTTATCCCTATGCCAATTTTATTCCTCTACCAATCTCTTTCCCCGCAGTGTTTTGCCAGATAAACCATGCCTTGGAAATTATTTTGTCGTATTGTTTTGTGGCTGGTTACAGTAAAATAATAATTCGATTAATGAGTGTGTCTTTAAATTAAAAAAATAAACTCAATAAAACTTACCATTTGAGTAATGATTTGTGTGGAATGTGCATTTCGTGGAACGTTATACACTCAAGAAAATTATTTGTTAAACCAACATAATTATGTGACAAAATTCCACGCAATTACATTGTCACTCTAATTTAAATTAAATATGTACATAATACATGATTCACTGTTGTTAACCCAACACATGTATCATCGATCCAATGTAACATTAATACTTCAGGTTGCCATATTTTACTTAAATTGAACTAACATGTTTCTACCATGTTGGTTTTATTTAATCCAATTGCATGGAATTTTGTCACAATTATAATATGCTGATAACACTAAATTTAGTCTGAGAACCAGAAACAGTCACAGAAACTCGATTTCTCTAATAAATGAGCACAAGTTATAACATTTCTGTCAACATTGTCAAAGGCAAAATATTATTTAGTAACAATGGTCCAGATGATAGCAACAAACATACATTTTTACCCCAATTTAATTAATTCACTATCTTTGAAAAATATTTTTACCAGAAAGTGCTGCAATGTCCATTCAAATCTACATCAAATCTCTTCAAGGGGGGAGGTCACCATGACAACCTTGCCGGGACAAATTAACAAAGTTCTTAAAACAAAAAAATTAGTATACGTGTGCATGTGGGGTCGTGTGTGTGTGTGTGTGTGTGTGTGTGTGTGTGTGTGTGTGTGTGTGGTTAAGGGTAAGGGGTACATGCATACATACAGTGGTGTTCAAATAAATAGCAGTGCGTTTAAAAAGTGAATAAAGTGCAAATACTTTTTAATAGCTTTTAGTTCCATATTTCAAATGTAGTGGAAACATTACACATTCAATTCCAAATCAAAGCATTAACAAATTTTATCAAGTCTGCGTTATTCTTTTACAGGAAGCAAAGAAAAGGAATATTAATCTGTTCAAAAAAAAAAAATTCTTCAAACTCAAACACTATAAACTATAAATCTTTCAAGATTTAACTTCACTTTAAATTACTGGACTAATATTTAGTTGCATAACCATTGTTTTTGATAACTGCTGCGCATCTGCGTTGCATCGAGTCAACCAACTTCTGGCACCTAGAAACAGGTATTTCAGCCCAGGATGAACAGACTACATTCCACAGTTCCTGTGCTTCAGAAACTGTATTTTTAATGTCACCCCTCAAGTTTTCAATGGGATTGAGGTTGGGGGATTGAGCTGGCCACTCCATTACCTCAATCCTTTTTGTCTGGAAAAACCTCGCTTGCTTGTGTATTTCAGGTCGTTGTCTTGTTGAAACACCCATTTCAGGGGCATTTCCTCTTCGGCATACAGCAACATAATCTCTTCAAGTATTTTGATGTATTAAAACTGATCCATGATCCCTGGTATACGATAAATAGGCCCAACCCTGTAGTATCCCCATACCATGATTTTTGCGCCACCATGCTTCACTGTCTTCACAGTGTACTGTGGCTTGAATTCAGTACCCGGGGGTCGTCTGACTTACTAGTGGTCGATGACCACTAGACCCAAAAAGAACAATTTTACTCATCAGTCCACAGAATGTTACACCATTTCTCTTTGGGCCAATCGATGTGTTCCTTGGCAAATTTGAACCAATTCTGCACATGCCGTTTTTTCAACAATGGTGCTTTACGGGGGCTTCTTGCTGATAGCTTAGCTTCGATCAAACGTATTCTGACTGTAACAGCACTTACAGGTAATTTTAGATCATCTTTGATCTTTCTGGAGGTGATGATTGGCTGAATCTGTGCCATTCTGACTATTCTTCGATCCGTTTTAACAGTAGTTGCTCGTTTTCTTCCGTGTGTTTCGGGTTTTTGTTGCCATCTTAAAGCATTTGAGATCTTTTTAGCTGAGCATCCTATAATTTAACTTCTTTATACATTTTCCCCTCTCCAATCAACTTTTTAATCAAATGTTTGGAACGGCCCATTTTACTTTCAATTTTACTTACAATTCAGACAGAAATATATTTTATAACAATGTGTGAAACATTTGTTTCCCTTCTTCCTCAATAAAAAACAATTAATGACACCTGTTTTTTCACAGAATGAATGAATTCTCAAATGAAACTCCACACTGCTATTATTTTGAACACTCCCCTTTCAATGAATGAGTCAATTACTCAGAACAAGCAGCGTGCATGTCATGACAGTTGGGTCTATTGTTTTTCTATTACACTTACTACATCTACAAGTAAATTATTTGCCATGCAGAAATATCACTACTACTAATAACAGTGGTTCATCAGGTTACTGATGTTGTACTGCTATTTATTTTTAACACAACTATGTATAAAACCATGCTGACTGTCCTTTACCCTTCGTGACTACATCAACTCAGCGGATCTCCAGAAAGGGGAGAGTCTACCATCATGTAAACGTGAATTATGAAATATTCATCTAGCCAGAATTGCCATTCTATCTATCCATCATTCTCACTATCTATTTCTTCCTCTCACTCACTCTTCTCCTCCTCCACTTCCTCGCTTTGTCTTCCCCTCTCTCTACATCAAATTGTTTCAAATCTACAAATGAAACATTTGAAAGGCTAAGCATGTAAGTGCAAGGGATATAAACACTACACATTATAAAACAGAACCTCAAAGGGTATCAAAAATGTCCTTAAATCCGGATTTCTTTTTCTGCAGCACCTCCTTTATTGGTGAAGACTTATCAGCTGGTCAGAGCACTCATCAAGTTTACAGGAATTTTGATATCAGAGGGACAGTGGTAATTTGCATGAACTTGATCTGAAAACATGAAAATGGCAATATGCAAAACAGCAAAGTAAAATTGGTCAACCCTTCTCATTTAATCAAAATTTCCACTGTGTCAAAATATTAACATATGGTGCAAAATTGAATAGCATATTACTTCATTCAATTCAAACAGAGCTGGCCATCTGCTTTTAAAATCTGCAATCAATGGCTTGTCCTGGACAACCTCTTGTCATCTGTATGAGAAGGTCCTCCCCATCACCACCATCTCGTTGTTTCTCTTCTGTACCTCTGTCCAGTGCTAGTCTCATTTTCAAGGCTTTCTTTTGTTTCCCCTTTCGGATGGAGTGGACAGTAATTCACTTCAGCCTTTTTTGGTTTTTTCACATTTAAGGCTGCCTTGCCCTGGTCTTGTGATTTGTGCTTGAGGGAGTTAACACTGATTTCAGGGCAGCCGAGTGTGTCAAGTCTTGTCCGGTTTGCCATCTTATACTTCAAGCCCTGCTTCCAACCTTCGTAGCCTGTGCGGGACCCTCGCTGTGTCAAAAATGGATGGGTCTTGACCAAAGCTTCAGCTACATTGCTTATCTGTACATTGCTGGGATACACTGTGTACTCGAACATTTCCTGACTTCAAGAATGACTGATTTCAGCTTAGGGCCAGGAATAATTGGCGTGCCATTTGCTTTTCCACCGCCAGTGCCTCAGCATGATTTTACTGCCTCTTGTGCCTGTGGAGTGGAGTGGGGAAAGAGGAAGGCGGATCCTAGGTCAAGCAGAGCAATTTTCCATATCAAATTATACGTTTTCTAACGCAGGCCGTAATCTAAAAGCTTTATACCCGACAATGTCAAAATGTACTCGTTAGAGAATAGCACTCAATTTCATATCTAACATATGGCACAAGACAGTAGAGTGGAAAAACGAATGTAAGGAATTCTTCTTTGGCATATTGTCCAATCGATACTAATCATTGCAAACTTTATTACGCTCAGTTGTCTTTTATTGTTCGAAGCATCAAATGAGACATGTAAAACACTGTTGGGAAGCTTATAATGTCCTCAATTAGATACGAGTTGTCAATCACACCAGAATGAAGTGGAATGTATAGCAAAGGCTTGAACAGCTGGTGGGGTTTTACACATAGACGTTTCAGATGTGGTACTAGTTTTATAAATGGGTGTGTTTTTCTCAAATGGATTGTCCAAGACAATAAATGACCTCTGAATCTTGAGAGGGACATCGCAATGCTTAAAACCAATGGTAGGATTGTGTATATTTATTTCATATTTAGTAGCAGATATTGATAGTAGAATTACATGGTATAATTACACAGGAATTTTTGTTGCTTATTTTGCTATTGGGTGAACAGCATTTTTTATGTATTGGCATATGTTTGGGCTATTGTTGGCTTTATCTTATTGCTATGATGGAATATGAATTTTACGTAGTGAAAGAATATTTCTATGAACTCTGACAGACACTATTGTTCAATGCATCATGCTAGGGTCGATATAGTTGCAGGTGAGACTGGGTGGGGGTTGCTTGTTAAATGGACCACGTACGTGACAATGGTGGCACTTAGTAACTGTATTTGGCGTAGTTGACATGTATCATGCACTAATAAACCTAGAACATGGAGTAGCCATGGTGCCGGCACCAAGATTTTGCTCAACTCAGATAATCATTTCTCATGCAACCAAATTATGTGTGGAAACAACAAATTCCATGTTTTAGCGTTATTAGTACACTATTCGTGACAACTCGCAATACGGAGTTATCACTATTCTCCCCATTTAACAAGCAACCCCCCACTCAGTTTCGCCTGTAACTATACTTAATCATGCGAGACATAGTGGACAATAGCGTCTATTTGTGAGTTCACAAATATATTTCTTCATCACATTAAATTTGTATTCCGTCATAGCAACAAGATAAACCCAACAATAGCCCGATGATATGCCAAAAAAGCTGTGAAAATCCCTGCTCACTCAAATACGAAATAAACGTGTGTGATTGCGTAATTCACGTCATTCTACTATCAGTATCTGCTACTAAATATGAAATGAATATCCAATCCATTGGTTTCAAAATTCAGTGGTAATTTATTGTCTCGGACAATCCATGTGAAAATTAAATAACGCTATTACACTATCTGAAACTTCGATGCGTAATACCCCCACGCTGTGCAAACCCGTCTCATTCATTCCAGTTAATTCTGGTTTTATTGACTATTATTTTATCCAATATAGGACATTATTAACTTAGCAACAGTGTTTGCCATGTCTTATTGGATGCATTGAACAATAAATTACAGACGGGCGTAACAGAATTTCTAGTTTTATCAGTTTCATTTTGCGCAAACAACTTAGAATGTACATTCGCTCGCCGATGCGTAATAGTCTCAGATTGCGGCGCGTGTAGACGCAGCAGCTTCACGCATCCCGAGACAATGCAAACTATTATTTTGTTGTTAGTTTTAAGTATGGTCCTTAGCAAAGGATCTATGCTACTATCCTATAATCACCAGGAACTCTTAACTATAGCAAACCGCAGTCAGTCAAGTGTGGTCAACAACGCTGAATCCATACCGTCTGAGATTATCCGATCATCGGGCCCAACGTGGATCCTTACCCCATCAGGAAAACTCCGCAAGTGGCAGAAGGACAGAAAACAAAAGTGGGGGAAGCGGGCTGGAGCACAAGCTAGGCTAAAGGCAGCACCTCACAAGCCCTCGCTACAAAGTGTCTTTCTTGTAAATACCCGATCACTGGCAAACAAAATGGATGAAATCAAACTGAAACTAACCTCACAGAAAGACATGGAAAAACTGCTGCATCTACATTTTTACTGAAACCTGGTTAAACTTCAACATTCCCGACCCTGCTATTGAGTTAGCAGGCCACTCGGTCTGGCGTGCCAACAGAACGGACGATTCCGGTAAGAAAATTGGCGGTGGACTATGCATTTATGTAAACAGTGCTTGGTGCAACAACATAATCATTACTGATAGACACTGTTCTTCTGAACTGGAATACCTCATGCTGAAGTGTAGACCTTTCTTTCTAGCTAGAGAGTTCACAATTGTAATCATCATGGCAGTTTATGTACCACCACAAGCAAATGCTAAAGCAGCACTTGGACAATTACATGCTGCTATTAGCAAGCAACAAACGGCACACCCAGATGGTGCATTCATTGTAGCTGGCGACTTCGACCAGACAAATCCAACCAGGGGCAAAAACATTCTTGACCATGTATACACCAGTATCAAGGGTGCATATAAGGTTACACCCCATCCCCACCTGGGACAGTCCGACCACTTGTCTTTGTTTTTGACTCCGGCCTAAAGACCACTTATTAACAGTGAAACCAAACCTCTAGGTCAGTAAAAGTATGGCCGGAGGGGGCAGTTCAGGATTGTTTTGAGCGTACTGAGTGGAGCCTATTGGCACAAAATGCACTACATGATTCACATCTGGATATGGAAGAATACAATGGGGGAAATAAGTATTGGACACATCAACAATTTTCTTATCAAACATATTTCCAATGTAGCTATTCACATGAGATTTTGACCAGACATTGGTATTAACTCAATAAAACTACACAGCTAAAGAAATTGTAACATTCCAATCTTTAAAAAAAGTTATGTGCAATAAAGTGGAATGACACAGGGAAGAAGTATTGAACACGCTAAATTAAATGTATTTAATACTTGGTGGAAAAGCCATATTTTTTATATTTGGTTGCATATCCTTTGCATGCCATGACTTTATGATGTCTGTGACCCAACAACATCAAACGGCTCTTGATATCTTATTTGCTGGTACTCTTACAAGCGATACTATAACAGCTCTGCATTTGAATGGATCTCTATGGGAATTGGGGGGTGAGACAAGATTTAGCTGTACATTACACTGGAACAGTATAGAACACATGGTTGGCTAAGTGGCTCTAAGTCATCAAGGGTCTGATGTATTAAACAAGCCTTTAGCCATCACTCTGCTGCCAGAAATACAGTAGATATGGAAGGATCACTTTAAGGGTTGTTTCTCCTGACAGATTTTCCTATTGAACTCTCTGGAAAAATAAGTCAGGAGAAGAAACCCTTCAAGTTATCCATCCATATCTACTGTATTCCTGGCAGCAGAGTGATGGTTAAAGGCTTGTTTAATACATCAGACCCTTGATGACTTAGAGCCACTTAGCCAACCATGTGTTCTATACTGTTCCAGTGTAATTTACAGCTAAATCTTGTCTCACCCCCCAATTCCCATAGAGATCCATTCAAATGCAGAGCTGTTATAGTATCGCTTGTAAGAGTACCAGCAAATAAGATATCAAGAGCCTTTTGATGTTGTTGGGTCACAGACATCATAAAGTCATGGCATGCAAAGGATATGCAACCAAATATAAAAATATGGCTTTTCTACCAAGTATTAAATACATTTAATTTAGCGTGTGCAATACTTTTTTCCTGTGTCATTTCACTTTATTGCACATAACTTTTTTAAAGAATTGTAACGTTACAATTTCTTTAGCTGTGTAGTTTTATTGAGTTAATACCAATGTCTGGTCAAAATCTCATGTGAATAGCTACATTGGAAATATGTTTGATAATAAAATTGTTGACGTGTCCAATACTTATTTCCCCCATTGTATATAAATAGTTTATTTATATATTTGATGGTGTCACCATTGCTTTTGAATTGTTTGCATCACTCAGGAAGTTTGTGAATGTAATTTCATTGTACTTGTATAATGACATTAAAGGAAATCTAATCTAGTTTTTTCCTGTTGTTTTGCAAGTTTTTACTAATTTACAAATTCAAGAGAAAATACTCGCCTGCTTACATGGATTTTGGGAGTGGTTGTGCCATATGTTCGATATAATTTTCGCATTTTGAGTGCATTTCACATACTGTTGTGTAAGCGTTCATAGGCGGCTCAGTCATGTTTTATGTTTGATTTGCCCTGAAGCTAGAACATTTGCCAGCATTTTTCTGATGGTGGAATATTATTTTATTGTAACCTATTGTACATAATATACACTGTTTGGTGTAGTATCTCCCTGGGCAATACTTGTCACTCAGGTTATGGAAAATACTCATTCACTGTGCATATGTGCTCGATGAATATAAAACTTTCCTTGGAGTGAGTATGAATGTGTATATGCTTTATAATGGACACAAAATATTTTATTCATTTTATGACAGGTTTTGGATAGGTGTTTACACCCATAGCTATTTATCCCCCTATACTGATGAAAATATAATTTTCACTGCCTATATTTTGCATCATAGATCTGTAGTAGTTCTGCATATCACCCTCAGATTTTGCACACTTGTGGACATGAAGTTTATGATCCAGGAAATCCTGTTTCACTTAATAGCTCTCAGTATTTAATTGCAAACTAAAGAAAAAATTATTTTTTTGCATTTGTGGCACTTTATTTTGACCTGGATTATGAAAATAAACTAATCTAAGCCATGCTCCAAGTCTCTTGGGATGCTCACACCTGGGGCCACATGTATAAAACTTGCGTAAATATGGTGTCCAGTGTGTGCAGAGGTACGCATATTCTTTATATTATTTTATACATCTTAATGTCTGCGTGGAAACTCCCTTACGCGGCTTTCTGAGGGCATTTTTCTGCTCAGCACTGTTTATACATGTGACCCCTGGAGTTATAAAGCCTTAAATAGAACACCCCCTAAATAGGTGAGAATTGACCAAATTTGGCATCTGCACAAAGGGGTTAAATAAATCCATTTAATCTTGTGTGCAATTATCTTGCACTGCTCTTGAATGCACAGCATAATGTAATTGAAATACATATGGATAAAGTACCGACTAAATGAAGACTACCTTCATGTAACTGGAGTTCCATCTTGCCAAAATAGTCAGCTAGTTCAGTGAATTTTCAGTTGAATTTAGCAGAAATAGAGGTGCAGTACAATAGGGCTGCAATTAATGACTATTTTGATAGTCGATTAATCTATTGATAATTTAAATGAATAATCGACTATTCGGATTATGAATCGCACAATTACTCAATGGCTTTTATTTAGCTATCGGCTTTTAAATGTAGCTTGAGGTTGTTTTAGGCATGTGCTAACTAACAATAAAGGCGATGAATACTTCATTTAAAAAATATGTCTTTTAATGAACTTTGCTGCTGATACAAAAGATAAATAAAAATTCCAATAAACCAACGACAGGCAAAGCAGCAGCAATAAAATATAACAAAAATACAGCAGTATTCCCTTTAATCAAAGCGTATTTCTGGTATCAATACAACGTACATTTAAAATTTATAGTGCGGCTGCAGTACAAAAAACTTATTACTAGACTATCTTATTAGGCCAACAGTGGTGTAACGGACCGTAGTGGATTTCTGATCCGTACGGATACCCCCCCACGGTTCGGCACGCATGTGAACCGCGGATTATTTGCAACGTTTTTAACCATCATAGTGTGAAAGTTTTACTGCCGCTGTTACTTTTTAAAGTAATAATTCTCTAAATCTCGATGCAGAGTTGCAGTGATTTTATTATTTTTTAAAAAGCAGTTGTGTGTTCACGTGAACGGAGCATATTGAAAAAGCGAAGAAGAAGAAAAAATTAAAAAAGCGAAGTGACAGTCATGGCTAGCGGAAGAGTGAAAGAACTTGAGGGGCCTCCCGCATCATTAAGTCGTATGTATGGGAGCATTTTGGCTTCCCTGTAATGATGACTGAAGAAGGGTGGTGGACAAAACCGTTATGGTATGTAGGCATTGTGCCACGAGAAAGCCAATTACTACTATTCCAGTTACTACTCCATTAAAAAAATCTAAATTCAAGCCATATTTTTGTTCTTGATTCTAGAATCCTGTGTAGATATTGAAATGCACATTGAAATCAAATGCGTTCTAAATAAATGTTGCCTCTATATGTCCAGTTTCACAATAAATGGAGATGTGAGTTATTAGGTCACTTTTTCAAAAGTCAAGTTTGAACAAAATCAAACAAACCCATAAATCGCTCGAATCAATTTGAATGCAATGCACATTACGCATGCATAGACAGGAGTTGTAGAATTTTTTGCAATTTAGAAAGTATCAAATTCTCCGGTGTTCTCTAAACTTGTGCACTCAACAGAAACACATTCTCCGTAAACGTCGCCATGATGACAATGATGCAACGTTTACGATTGTAAAGTTAAGGGCACATTTGGAATGTGAACTGGATCGTTGTGAATAATAGGATATTATTTGATACTGTATGTTCAACGCCATTAACAATTCATTGATCAAGAGAAAATGTATTTCACAATAGAAAATGTTACAGCTCATAACGTGAAGTAACATGGCTTTTAACATTAACATTAGCTACTGTAGCTAGCTAACAAGCTAACTAGCTTACCGAGACGAGTCTCTCTTCATCCAGAACGTGCCTCCTCTTCAGATGCTCCAGCAAAACTGATGTGCTCCCATGCCAGGCAAGATCAGCTTTGCAAATGTTGCAGTGCACAGCCTTTTTCGCCGAGTTAAGAGTGAAATGCACATGTGCACCTCTCAAAAAAGATGAGAAGGAAGCAAGATGTCTCACTCCTTAGCTACTTCCATCAGCTCCGGAAAAAACTGTGTTTAATTCAGCTCCACAGCGATGACGTCACCAACGAATCGACAATTAAATTAATTGGCAACTAATTTGGTCATCGATTTTCGTCGACTACGTCGATTCCCTACAGTACAATTCTCTTAGAGGTGCTGTGACATCATGTTTGTGACAACATCCTCCTGTTTAGCTTTTAGGACATTGCAGGTAGTCCTTGCACCTCTTTCAGTGCAGTACAGTGTATTTCTGTGGTTGAGGAATCTTTTTCCCATATGTAAAGAAGGGGGAAAGCAAAGTTCTAGGATGGCTGTATACCTCCTTAATTTTTGTTTGCTAATAGTGTGCATTTGTGATCAGTTGTGTGCATACACCTGGTCTGTTTGGATCAAGTCTGCCTGTAGGATATGTTAATGGTTTGAGGATGCGGTTGTCTCTGCAGGGCCATTGTGTGGCTTCAGAATCGACGGGAGGCCACGATGGAGCGGTCCCGTCCCGGAACCACGGTGCGACGGGACGACCCGGGGGAGTTCCGTGTGGGCCGGCTCAAACATGAGAGGGTGAAGGTTCCACGTGGCGAGTGCATGATGGAGTGGGCCGAGAGCGTCATGCAGATCCACGCAGACAGAAAGTCCGTGCTGGAGGTAGGGCATTACTGCCTGCAGATAGCCCTAATCCTAATTCTGCACATTACGACTGTCCGCTGTCAGTAAAGGCACACTTGAGCTATTGCTTTCCTTTATGGTTTCAGCCAAAAAATAATGGTGCATTGCAACTAGTGTTGAGCTGCAGAGCAGGGAAATGTGAAAGGTAAAATGTCAGTAAAGGAATCTCACAAAGGGTAATGCACAATGGAGTTGTATGGGATTTATGAGAGCCAATTCCCTTTTTGATGATGATGCTCTCTCTGTCTGAAAGATGTTATTCTCTTTCTGTGTGCATTCCGTGATCATGTGGAGGCGCAGGGACTGACCTGTATGTGTTTCTCCACCCACCAAAGGTGGAGTTCCTTGGTGAGGAGGGCACCGGCCTGGGTCCCACGCTGGAGTTCTACGCCCTGGTGGCAGCTGAGTTTCAGAGGACATCCCTTGGCATCTGGCTCTGCGATGACGATTTCCCAGATGACGAGTCACGCCAGGCAAGTTCGTTCTCATTGGAAGAGTTTCACAGCATCACCTGCTCCAGCACAAGGGTGCTTTAACCCCTCCAACATCGGGGGTTCTGGAACCATGTTTTTTGTCCATCTTTGCTGTTTCTCACCACACCATCATATCAAGTTTTCAAAGCTTACAGACAATATTTTTAGTGTGTGTGTGTGTGTGTGTGTGTGTGTGTGTGTGTGTGTGTGTGTGAGAAGAGAGTGAGTCAAAATCTAGCAATACCGTGTACCATGTTCAGGGTGGGAAGTTGATTTCAGACTTGTCGGGTAAATGTTTTTCTATTCTTCCTATGTGTCCTGCAATATCATCCTGTCATACTGCATTTGGACTGTTTGTAGCTGGTAAACCTTTTGACAAACTAACCTACAGATCCCTAAAGCTATCCATTGGCTTAATTTATCTCTTGGCCTAATTATATTCTATGTTATGTTCTACAGTGCTCTCCACAATTATTGGCACCCCTGGTAAAGATGCGTATAAAGGGTTATAAAGAATTCCCCGTTTGGTGAATTAGCTTAATGTCACACTGGAAAAAATGAGAAAAATCCAACCTTTAATGGAAGTAAATCCCTCATCAAGAAATAATTATTTTTAACAAAACCATGTGTGCCACAATTATTGGCACCCCTGAATTTATATGTAGAATAAAGTAATCATTTTTAATATTTGGTCGCATATCCTTTGCATGCCATGACTTGTGACCCAACAACATCAAAAGACTCTTGATATCTTATTTCTGGTACTCTTACAAGTGATACTATAATGTCTCTGCATTTGAATGGATCTCTATGGGAATTGGGGGGTGGGACTAGATTTAGCTGTAAATTACACGGGAACAGTATGGAACACATGGTTGGCTAAATGGCTCTAAGTCATCAAGGGTCTGACGTATCATACAGGCCATAAACAATCACTGCTGCCAGAAATACAGTAGATATTAGGAGTGGGACAATGCACCATCGATCTGAATGTGTAAATACAACTGCATCGATCTATAAGATTAGAATTGATAAGCATCGATTAATATTGCATTGTAAATTAATGTGCACATGTATTTATTTATTCAAAAAAAATTCATTTCATTATTTAAAAAATACAGACACGACAAAACTTTTAAAACTTTTAAAACTGTTTTGACTAGCTTTAATCCATGTTTCTGCTCCAACCCCCACGTAAGCGTGAGTTGAAAGCAGCGACAGGCGGGAATCAAGCGACAATGAGACGGACAGATCTGAGCGAAATGGCTAGCTGCTCGAGTGCGACAAAAAAGGTTTAGAACTGTTTAGAAAGAAGGAGGGTGTACTTGACAAAACCGCTGCAATATGCAAGATATGCCAAGTTGAAATCAGATACACAGGCAACACCACAAACATGATAAACCATTTGAGCCGACGACACACCATTGACGTGAAGGACAGCAAGCGGGTTAGCAAGCTAAACTCGGGAGTCAAGATTTTCCTGGAGAAATGGCCAAACAGTTATTTTATTTGTTTTTATTTGTTTTTATACACATACCGTGTCCAGACAGTTAATTGTAAAGTGCTTTCCGATATTTTTATTTAAACCATTTTCTATTCACAATCAAGTAGACGTTAGACACAAAAAACTAAAATAGTAAGACTATTTCCAATGTCTTACGTTCAATTAATTATTACTACGTTAACTGTCCGATTCCAACCCCCCCCCCCCCTACATATCACACAGACAAAAAATATAATAAAAAAAATAAACAGTTCTAAACGGGCAAAAGAGATGACATCTGCTATAGCCACGTTTATCTGCAAAGACCTTAGACCATACAGTGCGGTAGAGTGTACTTCCTGATTTTGGGTTTGGTGTTTCAGGTGGACCTGGGGGGGGGTCTGAAGCCCCCAGGATATTATGTGCAGCGGTCCTGTGGGCTCTTCCCAGCCCCATTCCCCCAGGAAAGTGATGAACTGGAGCGCCTGAGCAAGCTCTTCCTCTTTCTGGGCATCTTCCTGGCCAAGTGCATCCAGGACAACCGGTTGGTGGACCTGCCCATCTCCCGGCCTTTCTTTAAGCTGCTGTGCATGGGCGACATCAAGAGCAACATGAGCAAGCTGCTGTACCAATCACGAGGCGAGGCAGACTTGCACTTCTCCGAGATCCAGTCCGAGGCCTCCACCGAGGAGAGCCACGACACGCACTCGGTGGGTAGCTTTGACGAGGACTCCAAGTCAGAATTCATTCTGGACCCTCCCAAGCCACGGCCACCAGCCTGGTACCACGGCATCCTGACCTGGGAGGACTTTGAGCTGGTCAACCCACACCGGGCCAAGTTTCTGAAGGAGATGAAAGAGCTGGCAGTGAAGCGCAGGCAAATTCTGAGCAGCAAGAGCCTGTCGGAGGACGAGAAGAACACACGCCTGCAGGGCCTCATGCTGAAGAACCCCACGGGCTCCGGGCCACCGCTCAGCATGGAGGACCTAGGGTGAGCATGCTCTTCTTCATCTAACCCTGACAAGCTGGCCATTAAGATATGATGTAGAAATCCATCACACCTTGATATTATGCAGCTTTAGTTTAGTTTTAACATGGAAAACTATGAAAATTAGGAATGGCACAGTCTTTCTCACAATTGGGGGCCTCACTCCCTACCAACAAATTCACCCTGAGCAACAGGGAGCAGCAATGCGCCATGCATTTTATTTCCCTTTTTGAAGGGACAATGTTGCACAATGGTTCACAGTCAATGATGAGAGCATTTTCTGCCAGTTTAATTATGGAAGGGGAAAAAACGAAATCCCCTGTTTGATGTAATAATTCAGGCGTCCATTTTTACCAAGGAATATTCGGTCTACAAGGCCTGTTCTGTAAGCCCCCTCCACAGTATAGGGCCAAATTTTAGTTTCCCTGATCTAGAATATTCAGTACACTAAACCTGAAATCTTTCTTAAAGATGTTATGAACATGTATTGGGCAGTGTCATTTAGTTGGCTGATGCTTCAGACAACCCCAAAGGTTTTACAAATAATTGGACGCAAAACATATTAAATTATTATTTTGACAAGTAAGCTGAAACTACAGGCCATCCTAGTAGATTTCACATCTTGGCTTAAAGTAGGCCCCAAACCAACCAGGAAAATAATTTAAGTAGATTAGAAATATGATGCAGCATTCATATAAATAAATAAATCCTTGGTCAGCTTGCTTAAACTGCCCTGGCAATTTCCATTCATTCTCCCCTGGGTACATTCCAGTAGAGCTGGGACGGTACTTATTTTTTCTTACCGCATGAATTCGTGAAATCAGTCTTAACGCTGCGGTAACCACCTTAAAAATACAGAAAACCTTTTAACATTATAAAATGTTTAATTGGCTCCTAAATAAACATAGCGAATGCATTAGTTCATATAGTAGTCTATTATTTATAGATTGCATAGTTAATATGTCTATCTTTATTCCAATTTTGTCCCTAAGGCGAAGCAACTTTGTCTTTGTAGATTTTCTGGTCTGCATGGAAATCAATAATTCGCTATTGAAACACGGAGACAGTGAACAACTATGTTTATTAACAGTAGAAATTTACAAATTTAGGCTACAAATGTAGAAACAAAAACAGAAACAATAGGCTTAATGAAAAATAGGTTACATCATGTCAGCCAAAATTAACTGGAACATAATTAGCAATTAGGCTATTTACCGGCAGCTTTGCATCTGCAATAGACCGTAATACAATTCAAACTTTTTTCTAATTTTACTTTTTCTCTCCCTCTGTCTGACTAATAAAGGCCATTGCCAAAGTGAGTCCTCTTATGTGACTGACTTATTCCTCACGAGAAAAACCAACACGTTTACCTTTTCGGGTTTGAGAGATGCCCTCAACAGAGTGACAACAGCCCCGCTGTACTGAATACACCTTGCTATTTTAGTGCCCTGCAGTGCTGGAGAGGCTGAGGTTTCCGCAATCCTGCATGCATCACAATTTACGGGGCTTTTTTAACATTTCGAAGACGGGACTCGCGAACTACCTAGAAAGACTGCTTGCGGTCACATGACCGCTGGTCTAATTTCAAACAGAAAATGGGAGTAAAATACATTATACGGACCAGCTGTAAATAGGATATAGGTTATTATTCTTATCCATAAAATTTTTGCATGTATTTGAGTCAAATTTACGTTCATAAATGGTTATTCATAGAACTTAGTGGTCAGAGTTTGAAACTTGAAAATAACAATAGTCAGTAGATTTTTAGCACAGTATATCATCACCCATGTTAATTTAACTTAGGATATATGTCTTCAATAAGTATACGGTAAAATTGTTTTTAATTTAGAATTTATTCAGGATAAATTGCCCGTGAATCGTGTCTCTCCTGTCAGTGCATAGTTGATCATTTATAAAATACAATCGGATAGGGAAATACTTTAAACATTCATGTAAAAACCCTTTAGAAACAAATATATTTTTTTAAGTTTTAATTACTCCAAAAAGTGCAAGAAAGCAGTGAAAACATCATAACTAAAGTTCAGTTGGAGATCTCCATTAACCTTGCCCCAGGCAGTTCCTTTTGTTTCACAAATGAGCAATTAGACGTGTGAATAGCACAGTAGTTTAGGCTCTAAAAAAAAACTTAGGATTCTTGAAGCTCTGAGATCTGTGTAGCCTGCATGTATCCCCAAAAGAAACAATTTTAAAACGGCGCTTTCTAGAGAAAAAAAAAAGGAGAGATTTTCCTTATTTACTTGAAAGCGTCAGTGACAGTCAGCTGGGCATACGTAGCCTGCATGTTTCATCCCAAAATGAACCATTTTAAAACAGAGCTTTCCAAAAGAAAAAAAAGTTTCTAATTTACGAGCATCAGTGACAGTACACTAACAACAGTTTTATCCTCTCGTCCCGTTTCTACGGTTCGATCTGATTTGTGGCTTCTCAGGCGTTGGATCATCATCATCTGGCTCAGATTCTGATTCAGATGAAGAGTACTGACTGTCAAACTTTCCAACTTCCTCTTCTGCATAGATCATCGTTTCATCTTCATAAGTTTGTGTCATCAATATTTTGCATCTGCTGCACAATGCGCATGGCCTCCTCTGCAGTGTATGACGAACGTTCAGTACGTTGCTCACAGCAAGTTCTGACCCAGTCCAAATTTTACCCAGTCCAAACTATATAGTCCTCTGCTTATGATTGTTGTTACATAAGTAAGTCTGTGTTTTTATTATATTTATTTTCCAGAAAGTAATTTTTGAAATTTTTAAACATGACCAGGTATATGTGACATATTTAGGAAAAGTCATGAAAAGAGGCCGCCGTGCGACTCCTGTTTGGAGATATTAAAGTTCAAATTTCCAAAAGCGGTCAAATGACCGCTCCCGTCTTTCTAGTGTTAAAGCTGTAGCTTAGTTTATAATTTAAGACAAACAAGAATAGCCTACTGTAATTGGGACGGATACAACTACCGTGGATAGGATATTCTTGCCATTTCATTTCAGGATCGAATTTGTTTTATATTGGCTTGTTAAACAAATTATAGTCAAACAGATTTCTTTTGATTAAAATGACATGGTTATTTAACTCACCACAACTAAGTTTTGTCGGAGCATGTTGAGCTCATCTTGTGCTTGCTGCAGTTTCCTTTTCTTCTGCCACAGCCACAAGTGGCAAGCCCTGACAACTTCTGCAACGAGGTATTTGGTTGAGGAGACGGTGCCGTTTCGGTAGGCTAGAGAAGCCAGCGTTTTGATAAGCAATATGAGCTTCCAACCAGACAGTAGCCTACTTCTCCCAAACAGTTGATGAGTGGTTCTCAGGTGCACGGCAAGATTTGTGGTGTTATATTCTCATTCTTTTTTATTCTTTTTTTGCATACCCGACAGACAGCCTCGTCCACATTTTTGGGATTACAATTGTCGTCTGGCTCGAAGCCAAAATGTTCCCATATGAGCTGATGGCCATAACCAAATAGCCTATACAAGTGTCCGATATGAGTACTTATTATAATAACTCCAAGGACAACAGGACCTGTTAGGACGTTAACTTTGCAAATTTGTAGACTATAGCATTTGGCGCAATTGCCTAATTGTTTAAAAAGATGTGGTGCCATGGAGACAATGGGGGGTAGCGTTGTAGACTATGATAATGATTTATTTAAGATCACAGCTTTCAAAAGCAAAAATTGACAGACAGTTAAACAAAGAAAGGGGGGGTAAAAAACTGCGGTAAGCGGTGGCCATCTCAGTACCGCGGTATTTTGGTAAGCTTACCAGCCCTACATTCCAGTCTATTGATCAGTTACTATTTGCCTGTGAGACATTCTGTTCACACACTAAACTGACTGTTGTCCATTTATGCAATTTCTGGAACAAAGCTTGTAATAGCCGTACTGCTTATCGATACCAATACTTATTGATACTCTTATCGATACTACTCTCCACAATTTTGTTTAAAAGAAAAATTGTGAAAAGAATTGTTATTTTATTATTACTTTTAGCAGAAATAAGTTATTTTCATAAAATGAAATGAAATTGTTTTCTCATAGCTTCCTGAGAGTATGAGAGGGGACCAATTGCTATAAATAAATGTCTGGTAGTGTGTTTTGTTGCTGTTTCTCTACAAATACAATAAACTTAAATGAACAACATTATATGCCAAAGAACTATAGTTCTTGAGCTTCTCAGAAGCTAACAGAATAATAGTTACAAATAATAAATAATACAGCGGTGGTGAATGGGTTGGGCTTGGATGTTTGTCTTGAACTGCTATCTCCGGAAGGAGCGGGGCCTGCCACTTGACTGACTTTAGCTATAGGATGGTGTTTCAAAAGCTTTTAAAACTAATGCTGACGTTGCTAGATTACCAGCATTATTATAACATAGTAACATCGCTGGACAATGATGTATTGCTCCGTAGAGAATGCCTTATTGTATGGCGTTTATTTAGTTCCATAAATAGCGCGCGCGTGGAATTGTGAAGCGAGCGCACAGAACAGTGTCCGCGCGAGTGGAGCTAAGAAGCGAGCGAGCACAGAACCATGTGCAAGCGTGGAGCTGTGAAGCGAGCGAGCAGAGAACCATCCGCGCGAGCACAAAGCCCATCTGCGAGCGTGGACCTGTGACGCGAGCGAGCAGAGAACCATCCGCGCGAGCACGGAGCTGTGGGCGTGCGAACTTGGTTTGCTCTCGCTCGAAATTGGTTTACGCTCGCTCGAAGTTGGTTTACGCTCGCTCGCTCGCTCGCCAAGTTCATTTTTGAGACTTTGGGGGCAGGGATGGCATGCATAGTGGCTGATGTCTCCACTTCTTTGATTGGTCACTAGCCTATATATATATAATACCTTTTTTTTGGTAGCTACTGGCAAAACGTTTCAGAATGTTGGAGGCAAATGAAGTACGTAAACTACCGAGATTATGTTTCATTACACACTTGCTACAACTGAGTTATGTATTACGAAAATAGGATATATTTAGGTAATGGCGACTGCAGCCTATTGTACACAATGCATGCAGCTTAAAATTGCTACTTAGAAAATGTAATGTGTTGGCTACTGACCGACTGGTCACTCATGTAGCTAATGTTAGCAATAGCAAATAGCCTAAGGCAAAGTTAGTTAGCTAGTTAGGTAACGTTTTTATCCAGGTGTAATCTATCCGCTCGTTAATTTCTCGTGTTGTCAAATTGGTATTGCTTTTTAAAATTCACTTTGACCTCTGACAATAGACGACAGTAGTATGCCAACTGCTATCATTTAAATTATAGGCCTACTGTTGAAATGTTTTGTGGATTGCTTTATGATAGGGAGAGTTGCATGATGCTGCACGGCGGGTGGTGTCTCTGCTGCAGAATGCCCTGGCCGAGACGGCTAGAGACAGTGAGGATTGAAGTGTTTTTCACTTTTTATGAGCTAAAAGCAGCCCTTATTTAACATTGTGTCAAGACTTGTATATCTCGAATTCTTGGTGAGGGGGGGAAATGCCATAAATAATCCAATTAAAAAAACTTGTTTCATGTGACTGTTGATTTAAGGCACCAGATTGTATGTACTTTATATGTTTAAAATTGCAATCGGCATAAGAACGGGTAATATGTGTATTGTTCCGTTGTGTTTGAAATATTAAGGAGTTGTCTCTGCAGATTTAGAAAACCAGAGCCAAGCAGTTCCACAGCAGACACAGCACCAGAGGCAGACTTCTGGCCAAGCAGTTCAACAGCAGACACAGCATCAGAGGCAGACTTCTGGCCAAGCAGTTAATTCAAGAAAATGAAACCGTCTGGATGTGTCTATATTTGGATAGCTTTTAATTAAAATTAATTAAATTAAAAATAAAAAGTATCTGGATTTGACTGCATTTGAACAGCTTTTAATTGAAGAAAAGAACAAATGCCACAAATTATTAAATAAATCGTCTAATGACAGTCACATCGGCTACATGTCAACTTGCTTTCGTGAGGTTTGGGACTACGTTCATGAAATTGATTAGAAGGGGTCTGGCATAGGCTAGATATTATGCACAAAAGGTAGCCTATTGTTATTATTAAGTTATTAGAAGGTAGGTTATATTGCTTACACAATAATTAACAACATAATTATTCATTAGTAGGGGTGGGACAATGCACCGGTGCATCGCGGTGCATCGATCCGAATGTGTAAATACAACTGCATCGATCTGTAAGATTCGAATCGATAAGCATCGATTAATATCGCATTTTAAATGAATGTGCACATGTATTCATTTATTCAAAAATTATTTCAAATATATATTTCTAAGACACGACTACTTTTAAAACTGTTTTGACCAGCTTCAATCCATGTTTCTGCTCCAACCCCCACGTAAGCGTGAGTTGAAAGTCGGGACAGGCGGGAATCAAGCGACAATGAGACGGACAGATCTGAGCGAAATGGCTAGCTGCGTGCTCGCTGAGTGCGACAAAAGAGACAGAAACTTACAGAACTTGCGATGTTCCGAACAGAAAATCAGTGGTATGGAAGCATTTCGGGTTTAGAAAGAAGGAGGGTGTACTTGACAAAACCGCTGCAATATGCAAGATCTGCCAAGTAGAAATCAGATACACAGGCAACACCGCAAACATGATAAACCATTTGAGCCGACGATACACAATTAACGTGAAGGACAGCAAGCGCGTTAGCAAGCTAAACTCGGGAGTCATTGACACTTCCCCTGAGTTTCCTGGAGAAATGGCCAAACAGTTCTATTTTTTTGTATAATTGTTTTTATTAGTTTTTATACACATACCGTGTCCAGACAGTTAATTGTAAAGTGCTTTCTGATATTTAAATTTAAACCATTTTCTATTCAAAATCAAGTAGACGTTCGAGACAAACTAAAATAGTAAGACTATTTCCAATGTCTTACGTTTAATTAATTATTACTACGTTAACTGTCCGATTCACTTAATGAATGTCGTGGAACCTAGATACACCATGTACCATGCAGAAAACATTTTAGTGAAAAATGTATACCTGCTCTGTATGAAGAGGTGAAGAAAACTGTTCGACTGTCCTTGCAAAACGCTACGAGAGTAGCTTTAACTACGGATGGATGGGCATCTTGCTCCACCGAAGTTCTAGATCGTACTAAGATTTAGGAAAGTACTATGCATGACACTAACCTATAGGCTATTTAATTTTTCTTGGCCCAGTTTAGTAATTGTTATACATTTTGCCATTTTCATTTTGTAAATAAAGGAACTGTATTAGGGTACCATGTCTGACACTGTTTGAAAAACAATAACCTAAATAGGGCAACTTTAGAAAATACACTGTTAGTCATGTTTATTGCTGCATTATTTGCTGCAGACAGCTGCAAAATGTATGGTATGCCTTGACAATAAACATAATGCTGTGAACTCGGCGTAAGGTTCTAATTGAATATTTAATTACTGCTGAATGTATCGGTATCAAATCACATTCGCATACCTATTACTTTTTTTTAAAGTATCTAAATTAATCGAACCGAATCTAATCGAATCGTGGTCAAACGTAAGATATTATGATGCATCGAACCTTTGCCTAAAGAATCGGAAACGAATCGAATCGTTATGAGATTGAATCGTCCCACCCCTATTCATTAGCGTTTAATTCCAGGCTTGCTGTTTATTTTTACTAAATCATTGTCTGCACATTGATGTTCTCACATCGGATCAATCAATGCTGGCACTTATGGGCTATCGTGCTATTTTTTATTGTGCATAATAAATGCCGAGCCGTGGCTAATTACAACGCGGAGACAACGTACTTTATCTGTGTTCAATTGGTGAAACTATTGGTCAGTTTCACTATAGCCTTAGTTGAAGTAATTGCACAATTGTATGAACAGCACTTAATAGGCTACAGTGTAGGCCTACTACTGCGTGAATGTGTAACTAAAAACATAATTTGAACAATTTTGTTAATGTTAACGTCATATTGCGTTACACTGCACTGCCCCTATAACATCAGAAGAAGGCTCACTTGGCCTATTATACTAGCCTACATAGCCTATTGCACCAGACAATATGCTACATAGACGCATATGATTTTAGAATTATTCCAATTCATACCAATTTTATAATATAGCCTAAGGTTAACCCAATCGCATGCCAATATGACAACCCTAAGGACTAGCCTATATAAAAGGCATAGCTAGTTAGATTATAACGAGCACATTAAAGATAAGTTTAATAGTAGCCTATGCTATTGGTGATTTCAGGGACTGCCGATCAAGTCACATGAAGGAAAATCGGCCAATACGATCGACTCCATCCCAAACACCGGCGTCAAAATAGTAGGCTGACAATTAGCTAGTGAGCGCTGTTCTTAATTTTTTAAATATGTAGAACAAAATGTAGAAGGTTTACGAATATGATTATTTTGACGTTATATTGATTGTTCATAATGTATCACAGATCCATATTCATCTAAGATTAGCCTAGCTACATCAATAGCATCACTATTCCCAGGCCTAGGCTATCATGTTAAATTAAATTTGGTAATAGGCTAATACAAAATTGACAAACCCATATTCTGTCAGAGAAATTAGCACAGTTTAGAACATATTAGCGAACGTTAAATCCACATTTGCACGACAACTATACTGAAGCATGTCAAGCCATTAAATAGGCTTAAGAAGTGTGTACGACATCGTCAAAGTAACAGGTTTTTAGTAACGTTAGGTTAGCCATCTAGTTAACGGAAATGAGTGGCAAACTTGGTGGCTTCTGTAAGATATCAAATGCTTATCCATGACATATTATGCTACACCAGCAAGTAAACTAAATTCATATTTTACTTCTTCATCATGATCAGTCATGTTCTTCATCGCAGAATCGACTACGTGAGATCAAATGGCCAATCACATAAGTCAAGGTCGGTACCTAGTGACCAATCAAAGAAGTGGAAACATCAGCCACTATGCATGCCATCCCCGCCCCCAAAGTCTCAAAAATGACCTTGGCGAGCGAGCGAGCGTAAACCAACTTCGAGCGAGCGTAAACCAACTTCGAGCGAGCGTAAACCAACTTCGAGCGAGAGCAAACCAAGTTCGCACGCCCACAGCTCCGTGCTCGCGCGGATGGTTCTCTGTTCGCTCGCTTCATAGCTCCACTCGCGCAGACACTGTTCTGTGCGCTCGCTTCACAATTCCACACGCGCGCTATTTATGGAACTAAATAAACGCCATATTATTGCTCGAAAGCATTCTCTGTTACCTGTTCGTAGTGTACAGGGAATAATTTCCCGAAAAGCTATTGAGTCTTTTAGCTCTGGATTTATATAATGCGGGCGAATAAGCTAGGTAACGTTAGACCGAAGATTCACTATTTAAACTACTTTTCTGTGATTTTCGGGAAAGATACTCCATGTACATTGTGAACAGGTAACAAAGAATCCTTTGGGGCAACAAAATTTGAATATTGTCGTCGTTCCAGGTCATTTAACATAGCCACTCTATTTTGGGGAATTGCATCAGCTTCGGAGCCGGATCGAGGGCTGCACTGAGGGGAATGGACGACGCTGAAGTTGGCTCCCGATTCGAAATTGCCGGTCCACCTTAAATCGGTCGCGAAAAACCATTGTATGCTTTCTCCGCTAAATCTAATTGTCTCAACATTCTGATAGCCTAGTTCTATATATGAAATACCAGGTACTGTTATATGTCTGAAATTATTTTGGTATTGCACCGTTTTGAAATAATCCACCTCCAAACGTTCTATGAAACGATACATTAGCCAAGTAGGGGAATGGTGCAGTCAAATACACTGCACTGCTTCAGATTTATGGCATGTTGTATTTGTAAGTGTTTCATTAGATTGCTGGTATTACTCCTTTTTTTTTATTATAATTTTTTTTTACATAAATTGCATTTTGCTGTGTTTACGTTCACTTTGGTAAAGTGGGCCCACACTTTTGAACGTTTTTAAACAGACAATGTCGAACGTAATCGCCCGACACGTGCAACTCGTCATTATTAGAAGGAAAAAAAACTTGTCATCGTTAGGACCCGAGTAGAAACATAGGTCCTATATTTTATGGTAGGTAATTTAAAAATGCCTGCCAGCTGTGTTAAAATTAATTAAAGTGAATTACATTCAAATATCGATAGCAGCAACGTTTGTCCAGGAGCTTTCGGTCCTAAACAATCAGGAGTCGGTACCAGTTTAATACCGGTTCTCTATTTGACGTTGGTACCCAATTGTGAATTGCTACTTCTCCTCCGGGAGTCGCATTGCATAATGACCGCATTAGCGTCCTGAGACAGTGATCACATAAACTGGTATCTACCCAAAATAAAAAATATTTAAATTGATTGAAATGTGTTTTATTTTCCTTAGAGGAAATACTTTAATAGTAGCCTAGTTTTATAGTTTTTGCCTATATACGGTAGCCTACTCTTTACAGTTCCAAACAACCGTGGCAGCGCGATTTTGTAAACAAATTTTAATAATTATTTATGCTATAATTCCGTCCTGTCATTACTTTCAAAATAGCAATACTGCAAACGCCTATGCAACGCCTATAAATTTATTAAAAAATTATAAAATCTAATTTAATTCACGTCAGCGTGCATTTGGAAAGATTATTTTTCTGAAAATGGATGTGAAGAAATAATATATTCCACACTGATAAAAATTTTAAAAGACAGAAGACAAAATATGCTTTGGCAGCAATGTATTTGCAGAATAACATGGGAAAATGAACAAATTTGTATTTTTTTTTGCTCCATGCACTTGTTGCCTAAAGCAGTATTATTATGTCTGTAAAGTGCTGTAGCCTAATTCCTTTGCTTGTTTATCCTTTGTAATTGTGTTATTTACCCAAATACAAATGTTTGAATTGATTTTTGATCAGTTTTATTTTTCAGGAGGAAAATCATTTTAGGCATTAGCAGCAATTATATATGCTTTCAGCCTATATGCTTTTTACAACTCCTAATAGCATCGGGTGTAACGATGTTACATTCCACGTAAGAATTAATTATTTATTTTCAAAAGGGAGCCATGTGAGTTATCAAAAGAACCACTCATCTAGGTTATATTCAGATCTGATTGTGTTTGGGCTAGGTTACTGCAGCGCAACTTAGGAAAGATTTTTTCCTGAAAAGAGATTGTGTGTGAAAAAATTATATTTGTATAAATAGGCTACCAGTAAGATTTTAAGAAGATACCTGTCTTGTTTATTGTTGATCTATAGCATATTCGGTTACCTAAGGTTTGTTGGGCGCTGGGCTTCGGCCATTATGGCTTTGTGCACTATGGGCTCTGACGGTTTTCAGTCTTGAAAAAAGCCTGGCAGTTCTAGTGTTCAGGTGTCTGAGGTTCTGTGACAGGCAGCTGTTACGTCCTCAAACCTGACTCGTTTGATAATGAGACGTCATATGCGAGGTTGACGTTCATGTCTCACAAACGACCATTTCACAGGAGAGGCAAAAAACGTTTAAAAAAATTCCCTAAAAAAAGTTGAAAACATCGTAACAGAGGGTCATAACATCAATCACAGCGTTTCACAATCCAGAAGGCTCCTGGGATTTTTTGTTGCGTAATATTCTGGTTAATGCTTAGACTAAAATCCATGAATGGGAGAATCAATAGAAAACGTAGATCCCTCATTCGCCATGTTCAGATCTATTTTCCACAGTGTATAGTTCAGATACATCTGAACAGCTGCCAGGGCGGTCAAGATCCGCGTATAAACAAACGGTAGGTCGTGTATTGACCGATGCAGACATCCTCTGATAAAATGTACGATAACTCGCTTTATTCTTCACTCATTTAGTGAAATTTGGCTTGTTATAAATGTGAGAAAAAAGTTTGGTTTTGGTTGCAATTTCACCTGTCAATATCCCTGTATTAGCACCAATTACCAAGCCATTTGGCAAATCAACTGATCTCATCAATATGTCGCCATAAAACACATATGGGAAAAATGTGTTCAGTCGTTTTCATATACAGTGCCCTCCACAATTATTGGCACCCTTGGTAAAGATGATTTAAAAGGATTATTTAAAAAATCACCTTTTGGTGAATTAGCTTAATCTCACCCTAGAAAAAATGAGAAACCTAACCTGTAATTGAAGTACATTTATTCAGAGAAAAAAAAATCCCTCATCAAGAAAGAATTATTTTTAACAAAACCACGTGTGCCACAATTATTGGCACCCCTAGAAATTCTTATAAACAAAATGTAACTGAAGCATTTTTTAAATTTATATTTAACTTTTTTAAGTTGATCAGAGTGTTTAGGAACTTTCAAGCAGTAATTCATGACTTCCTGTTTCCCTGGGGTATGAATATGAGGTGACACAGAGGCCATATTCCCTTATTCATACATCAACATGGGAAAGATAAGAGAACACACAAATCAAATGAGGGAAAAGTGTGTTGAGCTTCATAAGTCAGGGAATGGCTATACAAAAAGCTACTCATGCCCATATCTACCATTAGGGCAATACTTAAAAAGTCTGAAGCAACTGGAACTGTTAAAAACGTGCCTGGAAGAGGACCCAAGTTTATTTTGCCCCCACGCACAGTGAGGAGGATGGTAAGAGAGGCAAAAGAAATCCCCAAGGATCACTGTTGGAGAATTACAGAGGAAAGTAGCATCTTGGGGTCATTAAGTCTCCAAAACTACCATTAGACGTCACCTCCACACCAACAAATAATTTGGAAGGCATGCCAGAAAAAAAGCCTTTTCTTTCATTTCTCCACAAACGTAAGCACTTGGAGTAAACGGTACTGGAACTTTGACTGGAACCATGTTCTGTGATCAGATGAAATGAAAATTGAGCTTTTCGGCAACCAACACTCAAGGTGGGTTTGGCGTAAAAAGAAGGATGGCTATACCGAAAATAACCTGATCCCCACTGTTGGTGGAGGTTCTGTGATGTTGTGGGGCTGTTTTTCTTCCAAAGGCCCTGGGAACCTTGTTAGGGTATATGGCATCGTGAACTCCGTGAAATACCAGGAAATTTCAAATCTGAATCTGGTTGCCTCTGCCAGGAAACTAAAACTGGGTCATCGTTGGATCAAGCTTCTGCCATGGCTATCTCAGTCCCCTGACCTAAACCCCATTGAAAACCTGTGGGCTGAGCTGAAGAGGAGAGTGCACAAGAGAGGACCTACGACTCTGGATGATCTGGAGAGATTCTGTAAAGAGGAATGTTCTCAGATTCCTTGCTCTGTATTCTCCAACTTTATTAGATGTTACGGCAGAAGACTCAGTGCTGTTTTATTGGCAAAGGGAGGTTGTACAAAGTATTAAATGCAGGGGTTCCAATAATTGTGGTTTTGTTAAAAATAATTATTTCTTGAGGGTTTTTTTTTTCTCAGAATAAACTTGCTTCAATTAAAGGTTGGATTTTTCTAATTTTTTCAGTGTGAGATTAAGATAATTCACCAAACGGTGAATTATTTATAACCCTTTTTATTCATTTTTACCAGGGGTGCCAATAATTGTGTAGGGCATTGTAGTTAAGTTCTTAATAAAATTTAAAAAATGAAGATAAGTCAGACATGACATGGACTACTGTTTTTGATGGGTGACATTTCTGTTTATTGTACAGTTTTAAAATAAATCTTTATAATTCTACAATACCGGAAATGAATTGTCCATTGACTCAGGTCTGCATATATGTCGCACGTGCTATGAAAAAATTGGTCTGTGCGATAAATTAATTTACTGCAGTAGCACCCGTGCGATAGCCTTTGTGTGAGAAAAAAAACGTTTTTATTTTGCGTGTGAAGTGAGGGTTTGTGTGAAGTGAATCGATGCGCCTCAATATTCTCTTTGGTAGTTGTAGTCTATCGTGCGATTAAAAACCATGTCCCAGTCTGCATGGAGTCCATACATCCAACACCAAATTCCAAAATTCCTAGCGAGCATTCCCCTTTTCCTCAGCGAGTCGAGGCGAGCAAGCTAGCTATCTATGTGCAAAAAAGGTTAACGTACAGCCCTGCATTGACTTAACATTGGGGCATACATTTTGTAGCAACCGAAGGCTAATTCCGAGTTTGAATGACCATTGAACAAGTCTCGTGCAATGCAAGACAATTTCTCCCGAGTCTAATTTTTACCTAGGAATTTTGCTCGCTCTCTGTCTGACATTAAACTGCCACAGCACAGAAACCAGCTGTACTAACGTTACCTATTTTTAACCTAAACTTAAAAAGCGAGTTTTGAATTTTAAGGTATGGTTTAACATTTTTCTGAATCACAAGTGTGGGCAAATCAACTCGTGAGAGCAAGGTGGATAGTTTGCTTAAAATATATTACGCCATGTCATTGATCAGCAGTTCCACACAACTCTGACCTAACGGCGCCAACTGCTAAGCCACTTGTACTCACTGGATATCTAAGTTAGCCTACTTTTCAGTTTTATGAACTTAAAAATTGGCCCAAAGTTATCATAGTCATAGGCTACATGTAGCCTACATTTTCTTTTTCTTTTTTATAAAGGGGGTGTCGCGCTGGTATGGTTTTGAATGCTCCGCGCTACGATGGCTATGATGCAGATTTGGCCAAAACCGATATGCAGTAACGTTTAACAGCATAGCCCTTTTCTTCCTTTTTTTGTTTTCAAAGTGGGCATTTCTAGATATAATTGCTGACTTGTGGTAACAAATTGCAGTAGCTAACATCTGTCCAGGAATGTAAACAAGTTGGGATTTTTCACGGTAAGAAGAAATTGACAGCATTAGCCTAGTGGTTTTCCTAATTTCTGTGTTGACAAATTTAAAGATAACTAACTTATGGTGATATTTTTAGCCAATATAGCTCAGTTAGATGATCGCAAATAGTTAACATTAACAATGGAAGTATGGTTTATCAGCTAAAAAGCAATACTTAACGTATATGCAGAGTTGTTTTCTGTAAGTTACAATGCAACAAAAATAATTCTGTTTGCTAATGTTAGCCAAGTTAAATAGCTAGCTATGTCTTCTATTGCCATGTGGTGCTAGCCAGCTTGCTACATTGGATAAAAATGGTTTGATGAAGTATTGTAGCTATTGCATACCAGCACACAAGCAATGGATTTTGTAATAGTGTTCATACGTATAGCCTATTTGACCTATTGCTAAGTCCCGCCCCTCTTGGTTAGTGTTCTTAACTCAGACAAACAATTGATTTCATGTCAGAACTTTACAGTGTAAACAATGGCCGCATTGGCTCTTTCCGAAATGCTCGGGTAACGTTAGTTGACATGCTTTTGGGGGAAATGAGAGAGCGATTTCCTCAAGAAGCAGGCAGAAAGGTTTGAAATGTAGGCGGCAGTGTAGTACAATGGTTAAGGAACTGGCTTTGTAACCGAAAGGTTGCAGGTTCGATTCCCAGGTAGGACACTGCCGTTGTACCCCTGAGCAAGGTACTTCACCTGCATTGCTTCAGTATATATCCAGCTGTAAATGGATAGTATGTTTAAATGCAAAAATGCTGTGTAAGTCGCTCTGGATAAATGCCTATAATGTAATGTAATGTAAATATGTAATGGAGCGGTATGTGCAATAAGTAAAAGTGTGTAGAAATGAAAATTTTTGATTAAAATCAAGGTCAATTAAAGTCTACCGCTAAAGAAACTGCACCAGCTGATTACCGATGTTGCTGATAACAACACCATCAAGGAGCCGTGTTGTTCCTGCACTGCAGGTAGGATTAATTGAACAACCTTGTTATCATTTACATTATGAATATAAACTCCCCAAAGCCAGTGACCTGAAACTGTCATCTTAAGACGCCAGGATGAGCCACTGAATAGCTAACTAGGCAACGTTAGGGTGACCATATTTTCGATTTCAAAAAGGGGGGGCAGGGGTAGACGGGCGTTACGAACATAAAAAAGGCCATCTGTTTGTATAGAACGATAAAAACTTAACCGGACATTTTTAGAAATTTAGAAATTCAGTCGACGGATATTTCCACTCCCAAAAGAAGAAATGTTCAGGAAGGAAGACGTCTGGTCAGCCGAGCTAACGTTAACGCCAGCTAGAGATCACATCAGATAGGGTGGTAATGAAGACATTAACGTTAGAGCAGTGTGGTCTCAATAACTGAAGCACTAACGTTACCTTGTGAGCTCTGGGATATTTGCATAGCTAACGTTAAGTTGGCACAAATGCATTTGTCGCTGGTTTTGGGCTTTGAAAAAAAAGACTCCTCCCTTCAATCTTTCAGGGTGTAGGTACAGGTTGTACGGTGTACAGATTCCCCAAACACATCTTTTCACCATCCTGCCTGATTCTATTTGTTTTTCAGTGAGCTACTGCAATCTTTCCATTGGTTTCAATGCAACTTGATCGAACCGCATGGTCAAGGTCAGCACGCATAGTAACCGTTGCTAAAGTATGATTGAACAATATCTTGTTTGGGGAGAAGCCTAGCGATAGGTCAATTGTAGGATTCATATTTCTCTGAAATTCTAAGTTAGTTTTAAGAAAACCCCCCAAAATTCCCACGCAGGATTGCTGTCACCGCTTGTGAAAACATCAGTCAACTTTTTATTTTATTTTTTTTAACATATTTATTTACGTATATAAAAATATTTTTACACCGACGTATTTTTATGCGTATTATGTAGGTTATATACTGTATGTGACGATTCTGACATAAATTTATTCTGTTATTCTGTTGGTACAGCCTCTACTTCAATTCAGGCTTTAAACCATGGATGTGCAGTGAATAGTCTTGAGATATTGACACTTAAATGAGAGTAGTAGAAACTACTTGAAAATTGCCTCTGATTGAACTTTCTAGTGGTGTGTAGCTGTACATTTTTTAGGGAATGAGTTTTTTGGCAGTAATCTTCAGTTATGTTTATTCAACATTCAAGTGGATGTGTAACAATAGTTAGGATGATTCAATTTTTTAAAGAAATGGACACCTCCCGGAGAAAAAACCCTGGGAATTAATAACAAAAAACTATGTTTTAAGTGAGAAGTTTGGCTTGGTCAAACACCACAAAAGACAGGAAATTCAAATGAGCACAAGCCAAACTTCAGCTCTCTGCACTATCAGGGATTTCTAGTACTCTTTTCTAGTACTTTATCTGACTGCTATACAGTTCTGTAGCTACGTTGGTCTTCTGTATTTCAAACAACATGTAATCATCACTGGGCTTCTCTGTGCATCCACCCATGACAGTGACCTGTACGAAAAGGCTTTGTATTTTCCTTAAATTTTGAAACATGTATCTGAAGCATGGATTCGTTCACATATTCTGAGACTAGATTCAAGTTAAAAAGGGCAAATAAACATTTATTTTCTTAGAAAACTTAAAGAAACACTAAGAGTCCTGGGATCCGGCCAAGAAGAATAAAAAGGTAAGCTCCTAGTCTAACCACACAATGGGTCATCGGACCCCAGAGCTTACCTTAAATGACCAAAATGTACAAAATAAAAAAGGAAATGAAGCAAAGCCACGAAAACTGGACTACCGGATCCCCTTCCCCAAAAGGAAAATTAAAACAAACAGCTTAAATTTAACAGCAACTCACAACAAAGTTGCTATACAGGTGGGTTTGCTGTCCTCCTCTCCCAGGCATTCAGGAACCTTAACCCCTTTGCGCTGATGCCAAATTTGGTAAATTCTCACCTAGTTAGGGGGTATTCTATTTAAGGATTTATAAGTCCAGGTGTAAGCATCACGGATACTTGGAAAATGGCTTAAATGAAACAAAACACTTGTACCATTTACAATACAAACTTATATTAGTTTATTTTCAGAATTTAGGTCAAAATAAAGTGCCACAAATGCAAAGAAACTTTGGAAAAATGCTAAGTGAATAATTTTTTTTCTTTAGTTTGCAATTAAATAGAGAGCTGCATATGTGAAACGGGTAAAACTATACATTTCCTGGATCATAGACTCCACACGTGTGCAACGTCTGAGGTGATGAGCAGAACTAAAGATCTATGATGCTAAATATAGGCAGTGTACCCTGTTGTCCTTTAGTGCTCCAAATCTATCCAAAATTGCTAAATTGTGATATATTTAACTACAAATCAACTGTTTTGGCTCATAAAACTCACTTTTGCATCATTTTCAAGTGGGAATTACTATCTTTTCATCAGTATATGGATAGATATCTATGGGTCTAAAACCCCATCATAAAATAAATTTAAAAATTTTGTCCATTTTAAAGCATATACAGTCAAGCCGGAAAGTCTGCCCACCCCTTTCACCGTCTCCACGTTTTATTACATTACAGACATGTTCTACAATAGATTGAGTTCATTTTTTGTCTCAAAATTCTACACAAAATTGCCCATAATGACAAAGTGAAAACAGGTTTTTAGACATTTTTGCAAATGTATTAAAAATCGAAAACTGAAATCTCATTTACCTAAGTATTCATACCCTTTGCTTTAACATATTTTTAAAGTATCATATTTAATATTTGGTCGCATATCCTTTGCATGCTGTTACTTCCTGAAGTCTGTGACCAATCTGACAAGTCTGTGAACATCAAAAAACTATCTTATTTTCAGGTACTGTTACAAGCGATACTATAACCTCTCTGCATTTGAACTGATCTCTATGAGAATTGGGGGGTAAGACTAGATTCAGCTGTAAATTACGCAGGTGCAGTATGGAACACATGACTGGTGAAATGGCTGTACGTCATCAAGGGTGTAAGGCAGGGGTAGGCAACCCTGGTCCTGGAGAGCCGCAGGGTCTGCTGGTTTTTGTTGTTACTCGCCACTTAATTGATCAAATAAAGCAGTTGATTACACAGTTAACTCACCTCACCTGGTTTCTTTGGCCTAAGTAGTTGTCGTATTTAAGGTGAAACCAAAAACCAGCAGACCCTGCGGCTCTCCAGGACCAGGGTTGCCTACCCCTGGTGTAAGGTATCAAATGAGCCCCAAACCATCACTCTGTTGGCAGATATGGAGGATGTGGATGGATCCCTTTAAGGGTTGTTTCTCCTGACTTTTTTCCCCCATAGAGTTCTATAGGAAAATGAGTCCGGAGAAATAACCCTTGCAGTGATCCGTTCACATCTACTCCATATCTGGCAACAGAGTGATGGTTTGGGGCTCGTTTGATAGCTCAGACCCTTGATGACTTACAGCCATTTAGCCAGCCATGTGTTCCATACTGTTCCAGTGTAATTTACAGCTGAATTTCACTTGAGTGAGCAGGGCTTTTCCAATTGAGTGAGCAGGGCTTTTCATGGCTGTTTTGGCATACGTTTGGGCTATTGGTTTATCTTGTTGCTATGACGGAATCAGAATTTTTGGGGGTGGAATTGTATTTTTTTATGAACTCACAGATGGACGTTATTGTCCACTGTGTCACACATGGGTAGGTACAGTTGCAGATGAGACTGGGTGGGGGGTTTCTTGTTAAATGGACTAGTGTTGGGTTAGGGTGGGTCTCATCCCTCCTGAATCCAGGACAGTGGGGTACGACTGTAGGACAGTTCAAGAGCATGAGGCAGAAAAACAATGTGGATCTATGAAGCAAAAATAATCAGCAGACAGCAAGAACTAAAGACCGCATCCACATGCTGCTCGTGTGGTTCTTCATGGTAACACGTTGTTCTTGTGTTATTATGGTGTGTAGGATGAATAGCAAGACAGCTGATATATTTAGATATGTATATTTTTTTTTTATGTGTTTTTTTTTTTTTTTTTTTTTTACTAGTGGTTGCGTTGTTTCATTCGCCATTTTAATTGGTATGTGTTTAGTAATTAATTAATTAATTACATTTACTGCACTGAATGATGGTCAAAAAAATTATTAGCATGCACAGTATGCTTGTTTTTTTTTTTTTTTTTAATTCGAGCTCCAGTGAGATGTAGATGTTGAAAGACTTTGGTGTTTTGTCTCTGAACTGACTCAGTTTCTTATTTTTCTCAGGTTGAATTTCCAGTTCTGCCCCTCTTCCAAAGTGCATGGCTTCTCAGCTGTGGACCTGAAGCCCAACGGAGAGGATGAGGTATGGCGAGAGCAGGGATTCACCGATTGTGCTCATAGAGGAAATATTTGTCAAATTAAGGATAATTGATTGATTTTTCCTTGATACTGTGGTATACAGGAGTACCCTGTTATTCAAATCACGGTCCTTGAGGGCAGAGAACTGCTGGTTTTCCACCCTCCATTTACCTGGGAATCAGGTGTGAAGACAGCTGGCCAATCAATACCACTAATTGTTCAGTTAATTATCTGGGAGAAAGAAAACCAGGACCGGATTTGGATTCAAGGGCCAGATTTTAATATCCATACAATAGTCGGCTCAAAATGCCTCATACTGCCTACTTTCCAATTGCTTTTATTACATGATGTATTTCAGTTTTGTACACCTCAGCTATTTTGTACCAAGCAGTTGTTTGTGATGCTGCTAAGGACTTATTTGTACTTTACCTCATAGACACTACTGAGTGTGTGACACTATGAGACACAAGGACTGTCACAATATAAAAATTTTACAATACGATTATCATGACATAAAATATTGCGATAACGATATCACAATATCTATAGCAATCATTAAAAAAAGTTATTCTATTACTCAAAATGCATCTAACTTTAATTTCCTCCAATGTCTTAAGTCAACCAATCAGATTTGTATACAATACAATGTCAACTGAAACAGTCACATGAAATGTGTGTTGTGTTCTTGCTTTTCTAAAACAGTATGAACATCAGCCACGTTTTCTTTAAAAACTGTAAATGATTAAAAAAAAAATCTCACGCTGTCAACCAATCAGATGAGAGAGAGATTGTGTCTATGTTCATGTGTGAGAGAGTGTGAGTTATTGACTTTCTAAAACGGTTACCAAATATGAACATGTAAGGATGAGATATGAGGACGGAGGAATCGAGGCAACGTATTTGGCAAATGTAATGTGCTTGTTCAGTCAAGCGTGATTCACAGTGTGTCTTTCGTATACTTGTCTTTGAATGAGGTAGCAAACATAATGTGGTTGTAAAATTGATTCAACTCATTATATTGCTGTTACCTAACGCTAGTCAGTAGGACATAGTTTGCATACTACCACAATTTTAAAAAATAAAATAAAAAAGTCAAGTAATACGCAGTTCAATAACCATGGAAGTTCAACTAATGTTATTTTATGGTCGTGCTCATTGTAGGCTATTTGTACGCGATCCACTAATTAGTCATAGTTTGACCAACCAGTCTAGAGTTAGGATGAATAAAACAACTCGACTATAACTTCGTTGTTGAATCGTGTCAAGTAAAATAATTAATTTATTCTTATTCTTATTATATGTATTTTAGGTATACAGTGGGGACGGAAAGTATTCAGGCAGTGACATAATGTTTGTTGTTTTGGCTCTGTACTCCAGAACATTGGATTTGAAATGGAACAGTGTCTATGAGGTTAAAGTGCAGACTTTCTGCTTTGATTTGAGGGTTTTTAGATCATATCAGGTGAACCGTGTAGCCATTGTAGCCATTTTTATACACAGCCCCCCCCCCCCCACACTTTTTTTAGGGGACGAAAAGTAATGGATGGATGACTAAGAGTTGTTTCTCATTTTCCTATTGAACTCTATGGAAAAATAAGTCAGGAGAAACGACCAACAAACAAGTCATCCATCCATATCTACTGCATATCTGACACCAGAGTGATGGTTTGAGGCTCGTTTTGATACCTCAGACCATTTAGCCAACCATGTGATCCATACTGTTCCAGCATAATTTACAGCTTAATGTAGCGCCCCCCCCCCCCCCCCCCCCCACCCAAATTTCCATAGAGATCCATTCAAATGCAGAAAGGTTATAGTAAGAGCACCAGGAAGTAAGATATCAAGAGTTTTTTTTTAAAAATGTTTTTGGGTCACGGACATCCCGCAAAATGTGTGGGAGGGAGAATGAGAAGCGTAGAAAGGCCCGTGGTATTGTCTGCTTTGGTTAATACTGTACCACCACATTTCCTGCACACGGGATAGCCTATAAACAACGACTCCATCCCTGAATGCTTGAAGCCATTGAAGCACTTATGAACATGTTCCATAACTTGCACATTGAATATGTACCATGTACCATAACTTGCATATTCCAAAGTGTTCACACATGAAATACTAGCACACACATACATGAAGCACATATTCATGTGCACACAAGAATTTCAGATATGTGCAAGCATTTTGTACATCTGTGTGCTGGACACAAGCATGCTAACAGTGATATGCCTTCCACACATGGCGAATCTGACTTCCTGCAAAATACAGGATTCACACGCACGTGTCCGAGTGAGCAGTTCAGATGTGTGTGCGAGTTCTGAAC
Organism: Ilyophis sp. 1 JC-2022; assembly: GCA_022702515.1. Taxonomy (NCBI): domain Eukaryota; kingdom Metazoa; phylum Chordata; class Actinopteri; order Anguilliformes; family Synaphobranchidae; genus Ilyophis; species Ilyophis sp. 1 JC-2022. Next base: position 129,894,016 of record CM040406.1, on the reverse strand, counting down.
AGTGAATATTATGTATGTGCACATGTTTCATATGAATATTTGTGACCGTTTTACATAAGTGTGAGTGTTTCATAGTAATTTGTTTGTGGTAAAGTATGAATTAATTCCCTAGCGGCGCCTCATAGTTATGGTACATGTGTATCAGAGCAGCTGCATAATTTTTTGAGCTGCACCCGCGTGGCTAGGTGGCATTTCTGTCATGAGGACTGCAGAATCATTTCAGTTGATATTGCAGTCATGCCTGTTGCAGATTAAAAGCACTGAAACTGCTTTGTTTTGCCTCCTTAAAACTGGATGATGCAAAGTGCAATAGAATAAGGTTTGTGAGCCCAACTCCAGTGTGTCTGTCCCCTTCCCTTCAGATGGTGACCATGGACAATGCTGAGGAGTATGTGGAGCTGATGTATGACTTCTGCATGCACACAGGGATCCAGAAGCAAATGGAGGCCTTCAGGGGTAAGCCCAGCTTTCAACAGCCATTTCCTCATTGAGCCTCACTATCTGGGCATAGATTAGGAGAGCCATTTATTTACGTTACCTTTCTTTAATCGGTCACTCAACAGAGAACTCTTCTTTTGCAGTTGACAGCCAGGGAATCAACTTGGGTAGAAATGCAAGGGATTTTGAAGCCAATCAGATGTAGGGTAGTGCTGATTAGGTGGCCAGGTGCAGAGAGACAGTTTTATGAGAATATTAACAGGAAAGTGGGTTGCTTTTAGACCCCTACTTTTTGAAAAAGTGCCATGGTATCTTTAATGAGCACAGTGAGTTCAGGCCTTGGTTTAATGTCTCGTCTAAAGGACAATACCTTCTACAGCACAGTGCCCCCATCACTGTGCTGGGACAGAGTATACACTCTATTCACGCAAGACGCCATCTTGGAATTATACGAAACGAAAACAAGGCTGGGCTGGGAAAATACAGTGTAAAGTGTTTGAGCGTAGCAGTATTTCAGGCTATTGTAGCCTACTGTACATTGACCAGTTGCCAAGTTTTTTGTTGTTACTGAGACACTTGCCGTGTACTTTAAACAGCCAAACAGGAGCGAGACTGTAAAAGTAATGCAGACAAATATATTTCTTTGGTCATATAAATTTTCCTTTTCAAAATGGTTTCGGTAATGGGGGAGTATAACACTACTTAGTTTTTAATGCTAGCTCATGGTGATTCATTAACTTGTAGCCAGAATAACTGCTGGTAAACAGCGTGAACATAATGAAAATACAGACATGATTGTTTACAATGTTATGTAACTTTATTTTCGGGTTAATAGTTCACTAAGTTATCCAATACTGCAATGAATATGTTCATATCGCTGCCTTCCACTGACCCTTCTTCTGGCATACGGAAGCTAGCATAAAGGAGAATTCATATGAACTGGTTATACCGGCTAAATGTTGCTGATAACTGGTTATATTTGAATATTTCAGTAACGGCTACGTTCGTTAACCAGCTACCTGAATTTTGTAAGGGGTCTAATTTTTCCGCATTGAACAAAATTATCTCAACACATTCCTCACTTCTGACTGTAAAACCATTACATTGGATGATCTAGCCAGGGTTTCCGTTATCCGGTAATTACCGTTTTTTTACCGGCAAAAACAACAAATTTAAATCTTGCCGGTAAATAATAATGTCCGTTAAATCATCCTAAACGCATTTATAATTTTATTGAAATAAATTACATTTCCACAAATCCTTCTATTAAAAAATGACATTTATATAATGCATTACATTTCCACATATTCTTTTATAAAAAAAGAGACAATTTAAAATAAAAAAAATGTATGTGCGATGAACGAAACAAATGTTAGGTATCTTACGTTTGTTCCACTCTGATCAAGCGTGCGCTTGGATTGGATGCTATAGGCCTAGCCACCAGTAGGGATGTGCGGGACGAGTCGGCTAGCCGAATAAACGGTGCTGCTCCTGCTAGTCCGGAAATACTAGTCGGTTAAACTCTTTTTTAATTTTTTATTAAGACATTTACGTTTTGTTTTAAACGGTTAGCTAATTTGCACCCAAATTACTGTCATGTTTTCCTAATAAAATGTTTTGTTTTTTTTAAAGATAAAACTAGCCTAAATTGTTACCATCCTCACGCGGTCACTCAGGCAAGCACAGGAAAATGTCGGCTGTGTTCCATTATGCATATATCCTACAAAACATGACAACCATTCGCTAAATAAAAGTTAGCCAATAACAATCGGCATATTTATTGAAAACCATTTAATTACTGGCAGCTGGTAGGCAATAGCCTATGTTAAAAAAGCAGTAGCTACTCAGACCATACATTTTTGCTGAGCGAAATTAATAACATGCATGATGTGAATGTGGTCGGGTCATAGACGGGAAATCATTTTCAAATAAACTGACTGGGCAGGATCAGTAATAGGGCCTATTGGCATATTATGAAAAAACGAACACAGCTACACTTACTCAGACCATTTTAGTTGAATGACCAGGGATTATTGCGCGAAGCATAGACTAGAAAACACGCAACACGTAGCCTATATAGCCGCAGCTCATATACAAGCTCTTCTCGCAAGAGAGGCATTTATTCGCTCAATCAATATGTGAAGCACCGCGACCCAAATTGCTGCGGCAACTACTGGTTCTGTAGTTAAATAACCAGACATTTCTCAGAGGAAACTGGAAGGTCAGCTTGTGACAGTAACTGACAGCATGACCTAGGCAGTAGCCTATAAATATAAGTCTGTATTATGTTTAAGGCATCTTATCTTACTATTCAGTTTTACTGGTAGCATGAGATGATTTGGCCTGATTCCACTACTGCTGACAGTAACTAAAAGACCTTAAGTAATGATTACCTCAATTGATTGTTCACACACAAAGTTATAGCCTAAATAGCTTGCTTCACCATGGCAGTAATGTCTAAACAATTAAAACGACAATTAGGCAAAATAGTATTTATTGTTAATAATGTCATGCACTGTACCATACCATTTGTAGTTCATTTCAAATACTTAATGATGCATATCTTATAGCGGTCGAGTAAGGTAATTTCGATGAGGTGATTCTATTGTTTTTTCTGTCAGATCAAAGGTACTCTGACACTATCAAGTGTGTTCTAAAATTGAAACGTACTTGCAATCTTGCAATCTTGCAACTATGAAGTAGCCTATGTTCTTGCTGGTATAGGCCTAGCTGGTATCTAGCATGCAAGTAGCTAGCTACGCAGAACGCAAAAGGCTAGAGCCTTTTTTTTTTTTAAATGACGTTAAACACGTGTCTATTGATGCTAAATTTTAATTATATTCACGCTATAGCCTACTGTATTTGCGAAATGACCTTTCCTTAAAAACTATTATAAATCTATTCCTCTGATGATGTCATTCTTTATAAAGCCTACATATCAATTGTTTTAAAGAATAGGCTAATAAACACCAGATAATAGGCTATTTGACCAGAATTTCTCCCATTTGTCCGGCAAACTGCAATCTTGTCGGTCACGGTGGCCGGCACCAAGCGGAAACCCTGGATCTAGCATTAGGACACAAAGTAACAACAAATACGAACACAACACAATCACAAGCCAGGTAGAGACTGAACGAGCAGTTTGCCCTGTCTTGCACTTGTGATGTCTGCTTGTGATGGGCATACAAACTGTTAGTTTTGAAGAGTCAGAGTTGCAAGTTTTTTTTCCGGTTAATACGTACCGTTCGTTTGGTTGATTCTTTCAAACTACCCGAGCCACATCTTTTTCTCCCAGCGCGAGCTGGAATTTGAAGCTGTTTCAGGCAGTTAAAATCAGCTAAATCACCTGATTGATGCTAATTTTTAATAGCCTATGCTCAATGTTTACTCCCCCTTACTTTTCAAGCTAGTTTACAATCGCATCCAGTTTACATTTATTTACGACTTTCCCATCTCTGTTATTCTAGCAGAAGTGTAAAATATCAGTGTCAGTCATTGATTGTAACGTTAGATATTACATCTAAGAATAGACATTGAATGGTTAGGCTATATTTGCATAGGCTATAGCTATTTTATTAGTATATGCAAATATAAATCTTTTTATCAGATCCTAGATTCCAGTAGCCTACTGAAAATGTGGTGGATGGATGGCTGTGTAGGAGAGATAGCCAGGCAAATCCGACAAACAAGCCAGATCTTGATGCGTGTGTGTGTACAGGACGCATTTTAGTTTATTAGTTTTAAATAGTAGATTTGGTAAAGATTTATTTGGACACCATAAAGTATGTTTATTTGAACCATTAGGCTATTTATTTAGCCTATTATATTATACAAAATTGTATTTATCTGTTCACTATTGTGTTGGTCACAAGTTCTAAAATAAAAATGCCACCGCTTTAAATAAGTAGCCTATTTGCTGAATACAATCGCATATTAATTCTGTTTTATACTGAAATTCGGTTGCAACAGCCACATAATTTCATAATAAAAAAAGTAGGGATCTCGGATTATCATTAGATATAACAGAATACTTTTGTCAGTGTTTCTGGTTGATCCGACGCTGAGTAGGCTAAACCCGATTATTAATCGTGTAGGCTGCAGCATTTGCTCTCTGTTAAAACTAAGTCGAGTTGATTTCGTGCTGATCAGAGTTTGGTAGGAGGCGAGTGTAGGTAGGCTACATCTTTTAACCATTAGCAGTATTAATAATCACTTTGGAATTAGCTAATTAACAAAAATGTGTGCAATATTGTTAGATCAAATACAAATGTATTCTTAAATGATTATAAAACAGATTTGTGCAACCTATTTTGTTGGGCGCGTCACAACTGCTGCTCAACCTAGGTTACAATTAGTGACACGGCTCCCGGCTGTAGTAGAAAGCAGGCAGAGTCAGAGCCAGAGCCGTGGGTAAGCGCGATTCCCTCACTGTCGAACGAGTGGTTAAAAAATACCGATTCGTTCGCGAACTGCACATCGCTAATGTCTGCCAGGAGATAGCTAGCGTTACCGACCTAGCTAACAAGCTATGAGACCAATACACGTACCGAAAATATCACACTGAAGCAAGGTGGAGAGTGAGTAGCCTACGTGGTTTATTTCTCAAGATGAAAAGACTTGTAGTCACGTTAGGCTAGTGGTTCCCAAAAATGCCGCAAAGACATTATCAAAACAAGCTAAAATACCAAAAAATAACGTCATTATTCTGACCAGTAAGATCCTGCGAAGCTTCCACATCGACTGACTATTCAAAATGCAACAATGACAGTGCGGCTCGTCTAGCTAACGTTACCTCCACTGCGGTAGCTTGCACCCTCCCGACAGATTCAGGCTGTCAAGAGTTTCCTACACAGTTGATCTATTTCTGTAACACACTGAGGCTATAATTTAAGGAGAATAAAAGGCTCAGATCTGGCTAAACTGCTTCAAAGCACCTGTCCCTTCTTCCACCTGTCATGGCATTAAAGCTCTTTTTAAAATTTTCTGTGACTGACCACTAGGCTACTACTATCTTAGTTTAATTAGTAGTACTAGTAACATTAGCAGGACAGGAGGACAGGACTAGAGGAATTTCAAGTTGGAGTAACGTTTAGCTGATTTAATTTACCTTGAACCCATATGTGTCAACCTCTGGAGAGAGCTGCCCTTATTTTCACACCTGCAAAACTGTATAAATTAACCAAAAACCTGATGTATCTATTAAAATCACTAGCCACCACAGTTATTTGTCTGATTCAAGTTTATTTAAAATATTCCTGTATTTAGCTTTTTACATAATAATGACTGTGTAAATTCAGTTAAAACCGTTAAACAGTCAGAGACACCCCACATGATTTATCCCACACACAACCCAGTGCAGGAGAGATACATATCACAATTACCAAAATTATGCATGAGTTTGTGGCACTTTTTTTGCAGTTTTCCTATCTTACTAGCCTACATAACAGCTTTGATAGCCTAGAAGCTACTGCATCTTTGTGGTTTGTGCATTTTTAGATCATACAGATTAGATGCAGCTACTTGCTTTTCCCATGACCAAATAGCAGAGAGAGTGAAAATGCCATTGCTGCGATTTAATTAATTATGTTGGATTAGTTTGGGTGGAAAAAAACATATTAGACTAGATTTCTCATATGATTAACCTTATACCCCCGCATAGGCTACCTTCGAAAAGGTGGAAAAGCAGTATTTTATACGGGCAAACTGTATGGGTTGACAGATGTGAACCTTGCAGGGGAGCCCCGACAAACTGCGCTATGCCACTGACTAAGACAAGTAAACTGGCAGATGCTAAACAAACACATTTTAACCTGGTAATTCTCAACTAGGCTACAATGCATTTCACTGGCTTACAACCATACTATTAAATGTAACCATAGTTAGGCTAGTTTTTGCTAAAACTATGACTGACAAGAAACACTGTCGTGAACACAACAGGTTGCGTTTTGCGATAGATTTGCATCGCAAATCTGTATACGTTAGATACTAGCTACAATATAGGCTACATAAAGCTACCTATATTTTAACAAAATAAAATGTATTTTGGGGACCCCTTGTTTCAATCGTAGGCCTACTGACAGTGAATTTCAGCAAGAGCTCCAGGTTAGTAGTCCAAGCCATTGTTGTGGACATTCACTTCCGGAATTTTCCCACCTCAGCCTCACTTATATATCGATTTCAAGATGGCCGCCGCATTAATAAGGTCCATAAAGTGACACCACGAGGTCTCCCATCCAACTACTAAACAAGCCCACGCCTACTTAGAATCAATAGTTTGCATCAAACAAATTTATATTTTTTAAAAGTTGACCTCATTTTTAAACTTCAGCAGGAAATCCCTTCACCTCATTCCTTCAGAGAGGATGATGAAATGGAGTTGTGTGTGTTCTAACAGGCAGAATAAAAGTAGCATAATATTCCAGTGTGCATAATATTGTGATGGAGGAATGTGTGTGGAGCTGTGTGTGATGGTTGTATCTCCTCTGTCCAGATGGCTTCAACCGTGTGTTCCCCATGGAGAAGCTGAGCTCCTTCAGTCACAAGGAGGTGCAGATGATTCTGTGTGGGAACCAGTGTCCATCCTGGACCTCTGAGGACATTGTCAACTACACTGAGCCCAAACTGGGTTACACCAGGGACAGGTATGGGCTCTAAACTAGACAGATGTGGGGTCTACACAAGACAAATATGGACTCTACACTAGACAGATATAGGCTCTACACTTGGGGGGAGGAATGGTTGTCGCCGGGTGGGGGGTGTTGGCTTTGACAATTCAGTGAGGTGATATAAATATGGGAAAAATGTTCCCTGATAAACTCTCAAAGTAATAACGTTGCCGTCTGCTTGCGCGCGTGGCGAAAATCTAACTGACATTCCTCCAAATGCTTTGCGAAGAATGGAAGAAAAACAGTGTCATTTCGTCTGTGTGAGGAAATTTCATAAAATATAGTCAAATGTAAACTTTACGACCATGAGCTAACATACTCCAACAGCAGTCTGTAACAATGCAAAATCACGATTAGTGGGCGCCTACTAATATCTATGGTTGGGGAAACACTGCTATTGCAAAGACGGATAATCAGCACAAAACTTCTTGATCATATTCAAGTCTGTCTGTCATAGTTTTTTTTCCTACTCTAAACCTACCCAACTACCCTACAAATCTCTATGCTAAATAATTCTATGAGCCTATACTAAATTACTCTTACCTATTCTGTACCATTTTTTAAAAGGTGCAAAAATCTTTATTTTTATTATTTAAAAAGGGACAACATATTTGTTACATCCAAATACTTCAGTTAAAATATTTATTTTATTTATCTGTTTAAATAATTACCTCTTCTTATTTTTCTAAATATTATTATAACTAACCTAAAACTAATAATTTTTTCCACTTTTTCTTGTTTCCCTTATTCTTCCCTTTCACTTATTTCTTTACCCTTTCTTTTTTCTTCCTTTCCCTCTGTTTCTTATTAGCGCATCACCATCCCTCTACCTGTTTAAGCTTTTCCCACCCCATGCTATATTGTCTATATCGGTCCTTACACCGAGTGACCAAGCCACAGTGGCTGGTAGATGTTTAATTTTACCAGACACCTTTTAAAACATTTTTTTCTTCAAATTACATTATAATAATGTTTCAGATACATTATTGAAAATGCTCCTGTTTATAGCTCTAATAAAATGGTATTTATTATATCATGTATTACAGGTCAAATAGTCAAACATTGTGTATAAACGTATTACATAGCCTACATTTCATTATGTAGCCTACATAAGTACAAACCCCAATTCCAAAAAAGTTGGGACTGTATGTAAAATGTACGTAAAAGCAGAAAGCAGTGATTTGTAAATTGTCTTTTACATATGTTTAATTGAAAACAGTACAAACTTCCTATTGAACTCTATGGAAAAATAAGTCAGGGGAAACGACCCTTAAAGGGATTCATCCATATCTACTGCATATCATGACTCCTTTTATACCCAGTCATGACTTTTTTTTGCCCCTGTCCCAACTTTTTTGGAACGTGTTGCAGGCATCAAATTCTGAATTAGCGTATATTTACAAAAATCTATGAAGTTGATAAGGTAAAACATTTTTTTTGTACTGTTTTCAATTAAATATATGTAAAAGAGAATGTACAAATCACTGCTTTTTGCTTTTATGTGCATTCCCAACTTTTTTGGAATTGGGGTTTGTAAGTAGGCTAATAGTCAGAAGTATAAGGATTACAGCTAGGTTAAGCTTGAGACAACATAAACAAAACACATTATTTACTTTAGGCGTTGTTGCTGCCAGTGGTGCGCAGGTCATTTAACTCCCGTTATACGTCTCCACGTGCCAGATAAATAGTTATTGAATGTCTGGAGATATCACTTTTACCTCTGAGCGTAGGCTATTGGTCAGTTTGTTTTACTGTGCGATGGTCGTCTTGCTAGAAATGGTAAATCGAACGCAAATCAGTTCCACTGTAAGACGGGCTCGCCTCGGGGTATTCTAACAGGCGCTTTTTTCTCTCACAAATGAGGTGTGCTTTGTTAGGGTTGGAGTGAAAACCTACAGGATGGTAGATCTCCAGGTACAGGGTTGGGCAGCCCTGCTATAACCTCTGCATTTGAATGGATTTCTATGTGAATTTGGGTGTGGGACTAGATTAAGCTGTAAATTACACAGGAATAGTATGAAACATATGGTTGGCTAAATGGCTCTAAGTCATCAAACGATGCCTGGCATCAAACAAGCATCGAACCATCACTCTGCTGCCAGATATGCAGTAGATATGGATGGATCACTTTAAGGTTTGTTTCTCCTGACTCATTTTCCTATTGAACTCCATGGAAAAATAGGTCAGGAGAAACAACGTGTCAACATTTGTTCATGTCAGTCTTACTGTACTGGAGTACGCAGGCAGGTCCGTGGCTTCTTGATGTCCAAGGGAAAAATGCTGGCTTTTGGCAGCTTCCCTGGGTTGGGCTGTCCTTTGCTGGTGGGGAAGCTTGCTGGTCCAGTTCCTTGTTGCTGGAACCTTTGCAGATGTGCCGGTGGAGCGAAAGATCCTTCTGTACTTTCAACAATTTTTTAAATTTTTTTTTACTCTTTGCATCGATGCGTGGTAACTTAGGCTACGCACATTTCTATGTTCACTTGCACTATATTATAGAATGATAGCGAAGTGGAGCTGGTAATTTAACTAGTCCCAGTTGTTGGATGCAGTTTTATTGGCTTTTCTCGAACACGCTAACTGAGAGCTATAGTGACCGTTCGTTGTCACATAACCAGAGAGACCGAGGGATACTATCCGCATAAGACCTCCCCCTACAAGACCTCCATCATTGTCGACGGTACCATGGTGGCTGCCTCCCGCTCTGCAAGGAACCTGGGGGTGGTGCTGGATGACCAACTGGACTTCAAAGAACACATCAGGGCAACTGCACAGAGTTTTTGTTCTCGGCTCGTATCTTCTCCAATAAATCATTGTAATTCATAGCTATTTTTAATGACTCCACCTCATACACAAGAGCAGAGCCGGATTAAGGGTGCATGGGGCCCCTGGCTGTAATTCAAACAGGGGCCCTTCCATCAAAATTATTACTAGTGTAAGTAAACAAGAAATTCTATTGAATTGAATTGTAATTATATTGAATTTCATCCACATACTTATTATTATTACATCGTACCTTAAACTTTTCTCATGGCGAAGTCATCAATCAAGTCAGTGAAGCTCAGTGAGCTTACAATTACATTTTCAATACTCATAAGAGAGCAGACTTGAGTCTCTGTTGTCCCATGCAACTTCTAACTTCATTTTTCATTCTTTTCAACTTTGAAAACTGTCAAGAGCTCTGAAAAAGGACTAATTCAGAAGGAAAGCACTTTTCAAAATGGCGCAGAACCGTGACTAAAGAAACACGGGGCGACAGAAACACGGGGGCGAAAGAAACACGGGGCGAAATAAACACATTGATTTCCGCGAAAACTACAGAAGGCCGAATGCCGTAGATACAGCGGTGTTCAAATAAATAGCAGTGCGTTAAAAAAAGTGAAAGTGCAAATATTTTTTAATAGCTTTTAGTTCCATATTTCAAATGTAGTGGAAACATTACACATTCCATTCCAAATAAAAGCATTAACAAATTATCAAGTCTGCGTTATTCTTTTACAGGAAGCATAGAAAAGGAATATTAATCTTTTTTCAAAAAATAGCAGTGTCAACATTTTTCTCTTCAAACTCAAACACTTACTGTATAAACTGAAGAAATCTCAAGATTTTACTTCACTTTAAATTACTGAACTAATATTTTGTTGCATAACCATTGTTTTTGATAACTGCTGCGCATCTGCGTTGCATTGAGTCAGCCAACTTCTGGCACCTAGAAACAGGTATTTCAGCCCAGGATGAATGAACTACATTCCACAGTTCCTGTGAATTTTTGGGTTTTGCTTCAGAAACTGCATTTTTAATGTCACCCCACAAGTTTTCAATGGGGTTGAGGTCGGGGGATTGAGCTGGCCACTCCATTACCTCAATCTTTTTTGTCTCGAACCAAGATGTTGCTCGCTTACTCGTGTGTTTGGGGTCGTTGTCTTGTTGAAACACCCATTTCAGGGGCGTTTCCTTTTCGGCATACGGCAACATAATCTCCAAGTATTTTGATGTATTCAAACTGATCCATGATCCCTGGTATACGATAAATAGGCCCAACACCGTAGTATGAAAAACATCCCCATACCATGATTTTTGCGCCACCATGCTTCACTGTCTTTACAGTGTACTGTGGCTTGAATTCAGTACCCGGGGGTCGTCTGATGTACTGTCGACGACCACTAGACCCGAAAAGAACAATTTTACTCATCAGTCCACAGAATATTACGCCATTTCTCTTTGGGCCAATCGATGTGTTCCTCGGCTTTTTGCTGATAGCTTAGCTTCGATCAAACATCTTCTGACTGTAACAGCACTTATAGGTAATTTTAGATAATCTTTGATCTTTCTGGAGGTGATGATTGGCTGAATCTTTGCCATTCTGACTATTCTTCGATCCGTTTTAACAGTAGTTGCTCGTTTTCTTCCGTGTGTTTCGGGTTTTTGTTGCCATTTTAAAGCATTTGAGATCTTTTTAGCTGAGCATCCTATAATTTGCTGCACTTCTTTATATGTTTTCCCCTCTCCAATCAACTTTTTAAATTATGTAAAAATTATGTTGTTCCTCCGAACAATGTTTGGAACGCCCCATTTTACTTAGCAATTCAGAAGGAAATATATTTTATAACTGTGTGAAACATTTGCATCCCTTCTTCCTTCATAAAGGACAATTAATGACACCTGTTTTTTCACAGAATGAATGAATTCTCTAATTAAACGAATTAAATGCTTCTAATTAAAGCAGCGTGCATGTCATGACAGTTGGGTCTGTTGTTTTTCCATTACACTACTACATCTACAAGTAAATTATTTGCCACGCAGAAATATCACTACTACTAATAACAGTGGTTCATCAGGTTACTGTAAAAAGTGTTTTTTTCGTCCCGGTTCTCCCTACATGTCGATTTTCAGGCATTCAGGCAAACTTGCACACTGTAGCATCAAATAAGATCTCAGTACAAGGTCTAGTTATCCCACACACACCGCATTGCTGTGTCGACATCCCTCCCTCCTCATCTGGTCTATCTAGGTATGAAATTTATTTTATACACCAACAATAGTTTTTTCTGTTAACTAATTTTGGGGGCCCCCTAAATATTCCATTGTCGGCTTCGTTTGAGGATAGGACTGATCTAGGTCGTTATTCAGTATTCATCATATCATAAGAATCAATGTTCTAGTTCCATTAATTCCTCCCTAGATTATAACATTTTTGCTATTTATTTATGTTTTTTAAAACTTACATATTCATGGAAGAAACCCTCTGTGTTGGTACACCGCGGCCATCTTGTTCCACGTCCCCATCTGGTTTTTCCACTTACTGAAAGGAGAACTGTGATGTGCTTTGTTGCTCATGGGTACAGGTCTTGTCTTCTTGTCCACAGCCCTGGATTCCTACGCTTTGTACGGGTTTTGTGTGGTATGTCTTCGGACGAGAGAAAAGCATTCCTCCAGTTCACCACAGGCTGCTCCACCCTGCCCCCTGGTGGCCTTGCCAACCTCCACCCTCGTCTCACCATTGTCCGCAAGGTAAGGCCCTGGACACGGTTCAGTACATTTCGGGCTTGTTAGTTTTCACAGTATTTTTTTTTCCCAATTGTTTCTCTGTCGAGTTGTAAATTTTTGCTTAGGGTTTTAGGCTTAATAAATTGCAAATGATTTCCAGTCCTGGATATAAAACTTTTTTGCTCAAGTTGTGTCCAGCTATGTTAAAGTTAGAGTTAGTCATCTTAAGTATATTCAAGTTTGAGTAGAAAGTACAGCTGTGTCCGTCTGTATTGTAAAAATTACCCTCTTTGTTTTTTGAGAACTGCACACCTGTGGTTCCTGTGTTTGTACTGTATGAGCCTTAGGCTGACTCATCTGTGTGCCCCAGGTGGACGCTACAGATGCCAGCTACCCCTCAGTGAACACCTGCGTGCACTACCTGAAGCTGCCCGAGTACTCCTCTGAGGAGATTATGAGAGAGCGCCTACTGGATGCCACTATGGAGAAGGGTTTCCATCTGAACTGAATACTCCTTGACAACCCACCTTGCCCAACCCCCCCCCCCCCCCTCCCTCTCCTCCCCAACTGACCAGCCCCACACTGGTGAAGCCTGTTGTGTTTTTGTTGCAAATAATAATAATAAAAATAAATTTAAAAAATGTGCTGTGCTCTCTGATGAGACCCCCCCCCCCCCTTATTCCCCAAAGCTTTAGAAAATAAGTCCCATGGTAACTCTACTAGCTACTGATGAAGATGCAGGGCGTCCCATCCCCTCCCCCACGGCACTGCAAGAGAGACTGGAACCCTGGGCAGTTCCCCAGTGTCGACTCCCTCAACCCCCAACTCTGAGCATCTGTGTTATGTTCCACAGTCCACTTGGTTCTTTTACCACTTCCTGTTTGACACCCCCGTCCACTCAGGCCCACCTCAGCCCTTCCCTGGGAGAAGAGGGGGAAGGGCGGGGGACACCTGCTTCAATAGGGCTGTGACTGTGTGAGTGTTTGGGCATTTCCTCAACAGGTTTTAAGTTTTACTAGTGCCTGCACCGTTTGAGTATTAGAATTTTTTTTTTCCTCTTTTGTTTTCCTTTTTATCTTACCACCATACAATCATGCACATGGCTTTCTTTTTCCTTTATTCCTTTTGGCTTTTGTTACCGTGTGAGTATGCCCTGCTACGAGGATCAAAGTCCCTGAGTGCATTTGTGTAATTTTACTATAAAGCTATAGAGACAAAAACACTGGTTTAGGTGCAAGGCACATTTAAAGAAATAAAAGCAAGCTAAGCTTTCCCTTGTATTTTCTTTGTATATTATAAACATTTATTTAACTTGAATTGCGGTTTGAAGTAAACAAAATATTTTCAAATGTGTATGCTCCAAAAAAATAATCATTAAAATGTTTGCAAAGTATGAACGCAAGTGTCCTTTTGTATTTTTGTCCTCTCCTCTCAACTTCATCCTCTCGTAACACAAAATGAAGAAAGGTTCTGATATATACATGCATTGTTTATTTAATTGATAAAGGCAAAGCATTGTTAATATAGTAAGGTGTGTATAGTGAGTTGTTCCCGTTAAATCTCTGCTTCTTTGGCTGTGCCCATCAATCAGCTCTCTGCCATCTTATCCAGCACCAGCAGGGGGGCCAGGATTCGGCTCTTGTTGGTCTCCACTATGTGCCCGTTCAGGATCATCTCGTCCAGGATGATGTGCACTTTATCCAAGTTGAACATGATCTGATCCCTGGGTTAAAGACGAAAACCAGTAGAGAAAGATTCTCCCTTCATACCTCATGTAGGGGTCATACAGCCATGCTTCAAGATTTATAATTTCACACGAAATGACATCTTGTATACATACAACCCACCCAGATGCAAAAACAATATGATATAAGATATAATATAAGATGAGCTGCTGGATGGCTCATCGTGTTATGGTACTGCTCTAGTCCATGGATGGGCCCCAATGTCTAGTATTGAGTTTGGTACTGTGGCCGGCAACCCTGCAGGGTGAGCCTCAACTGGCTCTAGTGTTGCCTGGGGATGAGGGATTCAATCACCCGAGATGACAGCATCTTAACACACACCAGCCACGCCTATAGGTGGTTCTATGGAGCTGTACATGAAGTGTCTTCCTCAGTACTGGCATGAGAAGCGGCAGATAACATGCTTCAGAGGAAAGCATATGTTTGCGCATTCAATCAACAGAGGTTGCGAAGAAAGTTACAGCATGAGCATAATTGGCCATCCTAATTTGGGGAGGAAAAGGAGTGAATATAAGGGCTTTTCCAGTACTTTTCCCCTGCTTGATTGCTTGCATCTTTCCAACAGATAATGGACATATTTCTTTAAGGATATTTAAGTGATATAACTCGCTTGTATCAAATATGTCTAGTTATGGGTGTTGTTTATGCAAAGGTATAATACTACATTCACATGCACAAAATGGGACCATTGTGTTTTACCAAGCTTAAAGGCATACAGAACATAATATTATAGCTACCTGGCCCCCATATGAGTCGTAATATTCACGCTCATCTTCATGACTTGCTCCAGTGGTCAGCAACTGACCAACGGAAAATTACTTTTTTTCCCCTCTCCATTCACGCCCATTGCATGGCGAAACGGGTCTCAAAAGCACACTTTTAGCACATAAACGCAAACAACGTGGATTATGCCGATATATATAAAATCACGGCATTCAAGACCAAATGTTTGAAGCAAATTTTGATTTGTTTTGAAGAACTATTTTATGAACTAGCAACTGTTGCTAACTTCTTTGCTAACTTGCTCGGTTTGGTTACGCACGCTTCAGTAAATGGCTGGGAGTTCTGATACAGTTCTGTGGTGGGACCGTTACTGGTGCAAGTACGAAACAAGTTAACGACCGGATCTTCTTCCAAACCTTTGGAAAAAGTGTAAAATATCATGAATGTTAATGTAAAACATCATTCTCCGTTGGCCAGTTGCTGACCACTGCAGCAAGTCATGAAGATGATCGTGAATATTACGACTCATATCGGCGCCAGGTAGCTATGCAATATTATGTTCTAATTGCAACTGACCTTCACATCCTGTATTCATCCTGTAACACCTGACAAAAAGTCTGATAGCTTTTCCTTGCAAACACAGAACCCTCAGGTGTCAGGATAGAATGTGAATAACCTCCCTGAACAAGAGGTCATGGCCTTTTGGTAAATTTTACAGAATATAACTGACATTTAAAGGATACATCCAGCTCACTCTGTTGAAAAAGGGGGAAAACAGTTACAACATTTTTATACACTTCCCCCCCCCCCCATATTTCAGGGCACCATAATGCTTGAGACTTCTTAATATTATGTAACTGAAAGTAGTATCTGCAAATGTTTATTACTTTGATGCATATGTGTATATAGCACCGAGAGTTTGGAACTTTTCAGGGCTTCCTACATAAATTACTACAATGACCACATACACTCAGCCCTTAAAAACATTCTTCACGTTCTGACCTTGTGTAAGGTCATAATTAACTTGTGTGCACATAATTCAGATGCAACTTCACACATCCACACAATAAAGCCCCAAACTTGGGTTATTTTGCCGGTTTTTTATCCTTCCTCTTCTGCTTCTTATTATTCTTCCAAATCTTCTTATTTTTCCTGCAGAATTCATCATCACAAATGCTGCTTGCCCACAAATAATGAATACATTTTTGGTCATGTTTGGAAGTGCTGTGGCTGAAGACAAGCTAACGTTAGCTTGCTAAGTTGAGAAACCCGCCTGACAAGATCAGAAACTACGCTGCGGTTAACCACATAAAGTTTGCGAACAGGCGTTATATATTGAACAATCCAGGAAATTAACGGTAAGACATAATCACTAGAAATGGTTTAAAATTAAGTTTTAGTTGATGTCTATGGTCTAAATTAGGGGTTTCCAAACCGGTCCTGGGGCCCCTGACCTTAGCGTTGCTAAGTAACCTGCTTAGAAACGGTAGTGTCCGAAATCGTCTCCTCCTTTCACCAGTGAATCCCTATCTAGTGCTCTATGTAGATTTCCCTAAGTAGTGTATCGGGAAGGAGTGAATGAGTACTCAAGTGACTACATCACACTGGTTTTGGAAGTAACTTCCTAATTTATTTACACCAGAGGTTGCCAAACCGGTCCTGGGGCCCCCCTGTGTATGCTGGTTTTCGACCACAGTTGCAATCCCTGAATTTTAACAAGCTGTTAATTTTTCTTAATTAGGTGCTTTTCATGTTTAGAGGAATTATTTACCCTCCTAAGCCACATTATATCAGAAATTGCTATGCATGCCATGTACAATAAACTCCATGTTCATGTTGTGCTTATTGTGCTATATTGCAACAATTACATAAAAAGACATTACAAAATTATGTATTTTAACATAAAATTAAAGAGTGAAGTGAATCAATAGGCTCCTAATTAGGTTGTTGAACACATGTGTTTAACTAAATTGTTTCTTTAATCTTATTAAAACAATGCCGGTTTGGCTCGTTATCATTTGCTTTGTGTTTGAATTTATCTACCAAATGATTCGTTTTAGTGTCCACACTTTCTCCAATTAGGAGCCTATTGATTCAAATCTTTAAATTCAAGTCTTTAAATGGCTCTGTTATCTCTTTGAAATAATATAGAACAATAAGCACAATGTGAACATGGGGTGTTTATTCGACATGGCATCCATAGCTATTTCTGATATAATGTAGCTTAAGAGGGTAAATATTTCCTCTAAACATGACAAGCACCTAATTAAGAAAAATTAACAGCTTGTTAAAATTCTGGGATTGCAACTGTGGTTGCAACGAAAACCAGCATACACAGGGGGGCCCCAGGACCAGTTTGAGAATCCCTGGTCTAAATTAATTTAGAAGTTACTTCCAAAACCAGTGTGACGTAGTCACTTGAGTACTCTGTGGCTGTGTTCATAATGGCTCACTCATTCACTCCCTCCCTATACACTACTTAGGGAAATCTATATAGAGCACTAGATAGGGATTCACTGGTGAAAGGAGGAGACGATTTTGGACACTACCGTTTCTGAGCAGGTTACTTAGCAACACGCAACGCTTGTGTGACAGCGGTCACCGGCTTGGTGAGAAAGCATGCAAAAAAAACGGTAAAAAAGTGTTCTTTTTTTATTTTGAACAAGGGTTTTGTTGTCTCGTAGGTAGATAGGTAAGTTAGGTAACTTGGTAGCTAGCTAGCTAATTAAATTGCATTTTCCATTAAACATAGTAATAATTGTTAAATTTAGAAAATAGTTGACACTTTGTAATATTTAATCTCCCGCATTTTTATATTTTGGTTATAAAACTGACTAAACTGATTTAACATACAAGATGACATTTGCATTTATATTTACATTTGTAGACCAGCGCAGGCTCAGCCGTCGCCATCTTGACTAAACAAATGTCTCCAGTGATGTAGTGTACATCGTTTGTACCCTACATTTTGTGGTGCATTGTGGGGGATATTGAGTGAACTATTTAGGGTGTCAAATTTAACATTTTGAATTCGGACACCCTACAAAATGGCCGATACCCAAATAGTGCACTATATTGAGCTCCGTAGTCCCGCCCCCTTCTATCCCTGGCTGGTCCCGGAAGACTTTCGGAAGCCATTACCTGCCCTACTTCGGGATCTTTCAGTCACCCTTATGATATTACGGCATTGTATGGACCAAACGTTGACATATATGTGATACAAAGTCCATTATATACTCACCACCGTGTTTAAATAAAATTTGAATCGTATAATTAACTGAGTTTGAGAAACATAACTATACGACCCAGAATCCCCGGTCATACATCGCCGGCTTCTGCTTTTGCTAGCTAACGAAGCAGCTACTAGCTACCGGCCGCTCTGCTAGCGAAAATGGCTATCACTCGGTCTGCTTTTGTAACTAATTATGGAAGTAGCTAAAAGAAGTAGCTACCACCTCTCTGCTAGCGAAAAGCTAGGGCCGTTTCTAGGGCGGGGGACGAGTGGGCAATGCCCCCCAAAATGCTCCGCCTGACCCCCCCAAAACCAAATCCAGAAAAAATGTAATCCCACAATATAAAGTCAGCGCTACGGTTGGCTATTAGAGCTACAGACGATTCGGTCAATCATAAAAATGGGACATCTAAATAATATATTTCTCTAATATCTGATTGGTTGGTTTGGCCAGATAGAACATTTGATCAATCTATGCTGTCTCTTCTCGATAACTAACGGTTATGCATTGCTTAGGAATTAGGATATAATATTCGCTAGCCTAGCTTACTCAGTGAGTTGAAGATAGTGGCGAGAGTCTCTGTCTGGGAGATTCGATTTTAAATATTAAATTTAAATATTTTAATATAAATTTATTCGATTACATTTGCATCTAGCCTAGTTGTTATAGCTGCGATTCTGCGAAACATCTGCAGCATTGCTTTAGCTGGCTGCACGTGTGTGTGTGTGTGTGTGTGTGTGTGTGTGTGTGTGTGTGTGTTAGCTAGCCTACTGCTGCATGTTGGCTAGTCAGTCCTATTTTCCTCAAACTTCACATATATTAAAATACACTATCATATCTGTCTCTCTCTTTTACGTTCTCTATCACTCTCACGGCAAAGCGGCAGCCGTCAACAGGGCAAGGCAAGGCCCCTGGCGTCTCAGGCATAAAATACATTCAAAAAATTATTTTCTTATATATACTGTATATATGGCCTATATGTACTGTATATAAATGAAATGATGAGCCAGTTACAGTAGCATAGTTTCACATGTAAATATAAAATGGCACAAAGAGACTGAAATGATGAAGGAATATAGCTCATCTTTAATATACTTGTTTCCATATAAGATTAGATAATGATTTGGTAAATAAATAAAGTTGTCCTCCTATAAGATGAGGGGGGGTGGAGGTGGGTTTAAAATGTAATAAAATGATCTTATCCACTAATATACTGATTAGCCTTTGCTTTAGCTTTATATGAAAGCATCTCAAATCTCATATAGGGCTTTGAAACTAATTTTTTTTCAAAATGTTCATAAATGAAACATTTTATTTTAGAAAATGCCCTGTGTGAGGTTGTGTAGAAATGCAGGAAATTAGTTTTAAAAGGCTCAAATCTTTCTGGGGGAGGACCCCCCAGACCCCCGCTACTTCGTGCCCCCCTTGTGCCCCACCAA
Organism: Ilyophis sp. 1 JC-2022; assembly: GCA_022702515.1. NCBI lineage: Eukaryota > Metazoa > Chordata > Actinopteri > Anguilliformes > Synaphobranchidae > Ilyophis > Ilyophis sp. 1 JC-2022. The sequence goes on along the minus strand of CM040406.1, from coordinate 129,874,289 downwards.
CATCTCTTCATACCCCCAACCAAAGCAGTCTACAAACGGCCCTGCTATCACTTTGTCTTATTATGGAAGTGAAACTAAGAGTATCACCAAGGGCTGCCAGTCTGGCAAAAGTGTCAGCTTTATGGCTTTCACTTCAGCAGTGGTGGTGAGCACGTGAGTAGCCTGGATGTTGTAGTCGTTTTAGTTGTTTTTTTGAAAATGTGTTTGTTGTTCATTGTTTGGACATAATTTAAAATGACCAATTTTATAAATTATTTTAAAATGTGACAACCCCTCGCTTGGGTGTTTTGAACGTGTAGCTGCCTGAATATAGAAAAAAAACATTTTCAGTCCATTGTATTTTTCCCGAAAAGTGGCACCAGGCGTTCGTCACCAAAGTAGGCGGGACTATGGAGCTCTATAGAGACAGAGCGTGTCGCGTCATACTCTGAAAACTACGCCCACCGCGGGGAAAAACAATCAGCGTGAAATAGTGGTGGAAATTACGAATCACTTTACTGATTCGAATCGTCCAGTTCAGTTCAGTACAAAGATTCTAGTCACTGACTATGTGATTCGTTCACTGGGGTCAGTTGCGCAAGTGCACGAATATTCCAGCATGTTCAGTTCACAATAGCTACTCGTAGTTCAGTAGGCTATATCATTCGTAGGTATTGTGCAAAATGATTCCAGTCAAAAGCACTGCAAGTAAAAAATATAAACTTTTTCTATAAACCTCATATGAACTTTTTGTATTTTTTCCTTGTAGTTAGCCTATATAGTTTTCTGGATTAGGCTACTATATGGATACTATATATCCAGGTGAGCGTTTTAAATATGGATTAGAAGCTACGGAAATATGACATGACAATTTGTGTGTTCTCAAGTTCTGACCATTTCGTGGTAAGTAGCCTATTGTAAAACATTGCGTTTTCAAATGGTAAAGTTATCAAAAGGGTGACAAAGGCCATAGTTTATCCTCTTTTTTTTATTTTTTAAAGCAGAGGATTTTTTTTCTCCCAAATTGAATGTCGATGTTCAGTCATCTATGGGGGGATCCCTTATACAAAGGGTTGAGCTAGGTGCAGTGATGTAGCCTTAGTGGTATTAATCACCCAGTCCGTCAGTAGGCTACTAGATTAAAATAGCGGTTCAGATTAAAATGGCAATCATTCACGCAGTGCGTGATCTAGACTCAAATTACCTGACAACAAATAAAGAAAAGGGCTTTAACTGCACTTCTTACTGAATTTCAAGTGTAAAGAAGAAACAAACATATAGCCACATATTGGTTATATCTGTGTAGCCTATATAAAACATGGTTATAGCATATTAGGCCTACGTAAAATAGCCTACATTTATTGTGCTATTTTGATACAAAAGAATACACGAATGTGCTTAATTTAATCAATATCATTATTAGTTTTGAAATGGTTTAATAACGGGCAGACTTTCATTAACTCTTTTAGTTTGATAGTCACAGAATAGGCCTACATGGAAAATGTACAATGTAGGCTATGTGATTTTGATTAGAAATGCTTGAACCGTTTTGCTTTCGGTAACGTTAAGTTGGGTGGACGTCAGATGCCAGTAGGCTACAGGTTCCGATTATTTTGTAAGATTGCAGGTTATATTTTTTAAATGTGAAACTAGCCTACCAAAAAACAGTTGACCGGGCTATATTATTTTACTAATACTCCCGCCATTTGTTCCCAACTAATTTATTAGGCTACTGAGTAGCCCGTAGCCTATGCAGAGAGTAACAGTTGACAATTATGTAGGCTACTGCGGTGCGGTAGTCAGCAGTTCATATAGGCTAGCCGCTAGTCAGTTCAGTAGGACTCACTGAACTGTGGTAGGAGTAGTCTGTGGTCAGTACAGTTCGCTAAAGTTCCTTTGAAAATCCCACCTGTTCTTACTGAATTGTGATAGGCTTCCTCATTTCATTCCGACTATCAGGCTCGCCTTTAGCTATAACGTTAGCTGACGCGCACGCAAGCATATGAACGAATCATTGAGAGTGATGATCCGGTACACTCAGTTAACTTTAAAGATTCGTTCAAAAAGATTAGTTCGTTCACGTACTGCCCATCACTAGCATGAAACAGTGTCACCAACGAGAAAACGCCGGTTGCTAGCTAAGAACCGCTGATCTAAAATGTTTCATTTCAGGTCAGTGTGAAGAACACCACATTTCAGCATGTCAAAGGACTATTTTTTGTACCCTGTGTACTAGAGAGGAAAAGGTATATTGACAAATGAAATATTGTTGGACTCCCTATGTCCCTTCTCCTTTCCTTGCACGTCTTGGAGAAATTATCCCATGGAATGGCCAGAAGTTACATAGCTACTTTGATATTTACAACTACTTGATCGAAATGTCAGCAGGTAAACTAATGGTTTAATCTAAGATCAAAACACCCAAGTCTAACCACTTTACCATTATAATTATTGTTGTTATTAGTAGCCTAATAGGCTAACGTTACTTCTATTTCGCTAGCTTAGCCTACTTGAACAGTTAAAACCTGCACTTTTTTTTTCTTCTCCCAATTTAGTTGCCAATTGAACCCCTATTCTAATTCCATTCCCCCGTGTAGCAACTATGGAGGTAGATTTCTATCAAAAATAAACAAACACAAAATTATAATCCACAATTGTATTTACCATCCACACACACACACCTCTCAATTTGTGTTTCGTAAAAATAATCCACAAATGTGTGTTTGCCATCCACACACAAACACCTCTCAACTTGTGTTTCGTAAATCATCATTTGGATGAATGCAAAAATTATATTCACAAATGCAAATAACATTTACAGATATGTTTCCAATGTTCACATGTACAAATCAAAAGCTTGGCTTGCGAACTGGCGAATCTACATTTGCCGATCGAAGGACACGCTTGATCTGCTTGGCTTTACGGACAGAATTTTGAGACAAATATTCCGCTGTTTTTTCCCGTGTCGATGAACACGCGCTTAAAACTTCTTCTTCTTCGGTGCTACCTAACACGGCGGCATGTGTGTTTGGCTCATCAGCGCCACTTTTAGAACAAGTGGCCAAAATTGCACATTATTTTTAAGAAGTGGATTAATGGCAAATTTAAATTAAAACAACCGAGTTTTGAGTTTATTTAGGTTGTAAAGTTAACCCCACGCTAATCTTGCGATGGGAAGTTTTTTAAACAGTCATTGCACAAAACTCCTATCAGATTGCATGTAGCTAGCTAGCTAGATTACATTTCAGAGGGGTAGGTCCGTGCACAGTAGCTACATAACTCTTTCGCCCCTCATGGGAAAGATTATGTAAAACAAACTCAACCATGTGAAGTATTGTAGCCAATTAAATTAATTTGACAGCTATTCTCACTGATACTGATGTCTCCTATGAAATATTGTATTTGTTCAGCTAGCTAGCTAGTAGATAAGACACCTAAATGAAAATGATAATTCAAATTTCATGGAGTGCTCTCCTTATTTTAGCTCATAGTGTTGTACTTCCTAGTTCCTATCAATGTACGGACCTAGCTTTTGATTTGTACATGTGAACATTGGAAACATATCTGTAAATATTATTTGCATTTGTGAATATAATTTTTGCATTCATCCAAATGATGATTTACGAAACACAAGTTGATTTAGCAAACACATACTTGTGGATTACTTTTATGAAACACAAATTGAGAGGTGTTTGTGTGTGGATGGCAAAAACACATTTGTGGATTATATCTACGAACACAAATTGAGAGGTGTGTGTGTGTGTGGATGGCAATTGTGGATTATACTTTTGTGTTTGTTTATTTTTGATAGAAATCTACCTCCATACGCAACTGCTAGAGAACCACCGCAGGGTGTGACTCATCGAGCTCCTGACCGTTATTCCAACTCGCCCAGGGCCTTTTTGTGCGCAGCCCCTCCCCCCACCCGGAAGCAGCCGCCAATTGCTGCTCCCACAGGGCACCGGCCATGCTCGGATCTGGCAGGACCGGGGCGCGAACCCCGATCCTCGGAGTACAACTGCACTGACTGAAAGTCAGCGCTCTTACCGTTGTACCACCGCGGTTAGAAAATATATCATAAACACTTGGCATGAAAGAGTAGCCTATCCATTGAAAGCTGATTGTCTGACCGTTTGTTTGGAATCTACATGCATACAACGATAAAAAAAAGTTATTTGGATGCCCACAACTTTTTTGTTAGTGGATGATAATATTTTGCACTTGCAAATATAATACTGTAACGTTATAGTGCTCAGATTTATCCACATTCCACTACAAACAATTTGCATATGGTCAAAGTGTTTTAGCGTCTCTTACAGCAATATAGTAAGTTATATAGTTATGAATTTTAGTATTGCACCCCATAACCCTGTATTATCTGATCATTTCCTTATTACTTTTGAAATCGAGGCAACCACCACTTTTATATCAGAGACAAGACATTATTACAGCCGGTCGTTAAACTCTGACGTCATTCCAAAGTTTACAAATATGCTTTCGGAATAATTTTTCTCAAGTGAAAAAAATACCACTGAATTATCGCTGGATGAATTGACTAACCAGTTAAGTTTAACTCTCAGAAGCACCCTTGATGTGGTTGCCCCTCTAAAAAGAAAGTATTGTCGGAAAAACCGTACTCCCTGGTACAATGACACTACCCGTGCCCTGAAGCACTCCACAAGAAAACTGGAGAGAAAATGGCGAGACCAGATCTCCAAATTGCCTACTCCCCTAGGCATCACTCCTCCCAAAATCTATGAACAGCCCAGATCTTGGTCAACAGAGGAAGATGTATCAATAGTGGCACTGAACTGTTTTACGCCAATTGACGTGGAGGAGCTGTCCAAACTGGTTATGTCCTCAAAACCGACAACCTGTCTACTCGACCCAATCCCTACAAGACTGGCTAAAGAACTTTTTCCTGTACTAGGCCAGCATATGTTAAAAATTATTAACACATCCTTAGTAACAGGATATGTACCAGAGTCACTAAAAATGGCGGTTATTAAGCCATTACTGAAAAAACCAAACCTCGAACCTGACAAACTGGAAAACTATAGACCCATTTAAAATCTTCCATTTCTATCAAAAATATTCGAGAAAGCTGTTGCGAAGCAACTTGGTGCATATCTTAGCTCAAATCATATCCATGAATTATTCCAGTCAGGATTTAGACCCTACCATAGCACTGAAACGGCACTTGTTAAAGTTATTAACGATTTACTGTTATCAGCCGACCAAAACTCTGTGTCTGTTCTTGTACTTCTTGACCTAAGTGCAGCTTTTTATACAATAGATCATGAGATTCTACTGAACAGACTCCAGGACTGTGTTGGACTCAATGGTCAAGCACTTGCATGGTTCAGATCATACTTATACAATAGGAAACAATTTGTTAAATTAAATGAAGAAGTATCCAGTTACTCAGTAATGAAATGTGGTATTCCACAAGGATCAGTGCTAGGTCCAGTACTCTTTTCGTTATATATGCTACCCCTTGGTGATATTATTCGGGCACATGGGGTAGATTTTCACTGCTACGCGGACGATACTCAGATATACATTTCCATGAAACCCGGCGAAGCACTACCACTTTCTCGATTAGAGGCTTGCATTGCAGATATTAAAGCTTGGATGATCTCCAATTTCCTGCTCTTAAACTCAGAGAAAACCGAAATGCTGGTTTTAGGTCCTAAAAAACAAAGGGAGAAATTGTGTACATATACTTTAAGTATTGATGGTTGCTTAGTTGTTCCAAATTCAGCTGTGAAAGACCTAGGTGTTACTATAGACCCAGATTTAACCTTTGGCGCGCGCATAAAAAACATATCTAGAGTTGCTTTCTTTCAGTTAAGGAACATAGCTAAAATTAGGCATTTCCTATCAGAAGGGGATGCAGAGAAATTGATTCATGCTTTTGTTACGTCTAGGCTAGATTACTGTAATGCTCTGCTATCTGGCTGTCCTAAGTTTTTGCTAAATAATCTCCAGCTTGTGCAGAATGCAGCCGCTCGCATTTTAACTAGAACAAAGAAATATGAGCATATTACCCCAGTACTAGCATCACTTCATTGGCTACCAATTAAGCATAGGATAGACATTAAGGTTTTGCTTCTGACCTTTAAAGCTTTAAATGGACTTGCACCAGTGTATATATGTAATCTGGTTTTACCATATAAGCCGAAAAGATCCCTTCGTTCCCAAGACGCAGGCTACTTAGTAGTCCCTAGAATATCTAAAAACTTGACGGGTGGTAGAGCTTTCTCCTACAGAGCACCACTACTGTGGAACACCCTTCCAAAATTTATAAGGGAATCAGACACAGTCTCAATATTTAAGTCTAGATTAAAAACGCACCTTTATGATCAGGCTTATAACGAGTTGTAGTCCGGAGACAGGACCAGAGAAGCCTTTTTGTCGTAGAGTAATGCGGAGTGACATCCTTTCCTTACTGTCACCTGTCAACAGCTGTGACCCCATCTTCCTGGGCTGGCTCTTGAGAGGTGGATAGGATTGTTTACTCTCTCGTGACTGGATGGGTTCTCAAACCCTGTCTTCATAGCTATGCAGCCATAAATTACTCCTGGCAGGGGTACTTGTCCAACCCCCCCCCCCCCTCCCCAGTTGGTGTTCCTGCTGCCTGCTCTATTACACTTTTCCTAACTGTTCTCTCTCTTTCTTTTTCTACATTCCGCCGGCGGGGCTCATGCCCCACATCTCGAGAGTTGCTGTCCAGCTTCCTGTCCTTCGCCGCTTGCCCCTCCCTCCCCACCACCGCTGCCAACTGATCTTGCCCCAATCGGCACCCGGTTCCCCACCATCATTGCCGCCACATCTGGACTGTCATCTAGCTGCTGCAATTTCTACTATCATGGATATTGGCAGTCAGTTTTGACCATGCTGGTTATTAAGATCTAAACCCTGAGCCGACCTGAGGAGAATGGGTTTCCCCCTTGAGTCTGGTTCCTCCCAAGGTTTCTTCCTAGTTACCTCAGGGAGTTTTTCCTTGCCACTGTTGCCTCTGGCTTGCTCTTGTGGGGGGGTTTAGGCTGGGTTTTTTCTGTGAAGCGCATTGTGACAACTAGTTGTGAAATGCGCTATATAAATAAATATTGATTTGATTTGATTTGATTTATAGTTAGCCGTAATTGACAATTGGATAACTTATTTGACTTAGGCTACCTGTTGAAAGTCGCGTGAGAAGTGGCGTAAATAGGCAGTGAACAGTCACAGTAGGGGTGCGTCCCAATAGTCGCAAAAATGCAACCTTTCCTCCTCCACTACCACTCCTCTACTCCGTGCCCCGGTAACAGATCTTTGTGTTTTAATCTAATGTTGCTGATTACATCTTAATTACGTATTAATGGTTACATATGAATTAATGTCTCAACGCAAACCGCAATGTCAGGTACATTGTATACTGAACATGCAAATAATTGTACTTGAAACGAAAGGCAGTTTTGCATACTTCCGGGTATTAGAGGAGTGGTAGTGGGGGAGTGGAGGTGGGGAGTGAAGAATATTTGGACGCACCCCTGATGTGCTCATGCAATGCTGGGGCAGAATATTCAATATTTCAGAAGAAATCCAACATCCAACAACTTGTAATTGCAGAAGCTAAAATGGATGATGAAGGACACTTGTTTAACATTGAATATCTTAGTTACATCAACACTGAGCTAGCTAAGCAGTTGGGTGTAAATATGTGTAATATTGTTTTCAATTTAGCAAGTGTCCAGGATATTTTTATGCTGGCTCCCATCCCATCCGGGCACGCCCGAGTTCAACCGTATTTAAACTTTCTGGAGAGATGATTTCCCAACGGTAAAAAAATTAAAACAGTAACTTTTAGGCTATTTTGGTATTCTCGACCAATATAAGATATCATCATCTAGTCTGTCTGGATATTTTTGGCAGATGGGAGTAGCTACTGCCATTGAAGACGAGCTAATGTTAGCTTGCTAAGTTAAGAAGCCCGCCCGACAAGATTAGAAACTATGCTACCGTTAACCACATAAAGCAATTCTAGCTTTTAGTCCATCAAGCTAGTTAGCTAATGTTAGAAAAAAGTGTTTAAAAACAGAGCTGTGAAAATGATATGTGTAATGATTTGTTCACAGCTAAACGAATGACAGTAGCTGAAAAATAACAGTGATGTAAAAAATTATTTCTTCTTAAATTTGACGTTCTGTGAACGGAGCACGAAAATGACACAAAGTCGGTCTTTTAAAAATCATGTGTTTAGCTGTGAACAAATCATAACATAACATTTTAAACTACAATTTGTGGACTATCAGTAGGCTAGATATTACTATTGACTGTCAAAGTTGTCTCAAGCTAGCATGACCCGGCAAAGCAAGGGGGTTGAGATCTGCAGGGGAGTCAAAAAACGGCACACCTGAACGAGAAGGTGGGCGGAGTCAGACATCCAACCACGCCCCATTCCGCAGGCTGCAGCGAGGGGTTATAGAGTACTCCAGTGAGTCTGGTTTCGGAAGTAAATTCCCTATGACAGATAGAACGGGCTTCGGAGACTATCGACTATTTCTTGAAATCTGATCTATAGAATGAGCCGAAACATTCCTGGATTAGCCTGTGTGGTATAAGGATATAGACCATATATCGCATGTTCCAATTTTTATTTTTGAAAGTAATGGATTAATGATTGTAGTTCGTATTGTAGTCCACTTTAACAGACTACATATGCAGTACTGCAACACACGAGTGGTTCTCGACCAATAAACTATCATCTCGTCTGAACATTTTTGGCAGAATGCCAGTAGCCTGCCGCTAAAGATGAGCTAACGTTAGCTTGCTAAGTTGAGAAGCCCGCCCGACAAGGTCAGAAACTACACTACGGTTAACTACATAAAGCAATTCTAGCTTTTAGTCCTTCAAGCGAGCTAGCTAATGTTAGAAAAAATTGTTTAAAAATGGAGTTGTGTACTACTGCTGGCTAATGTTATATGACAATTTTTGGAGACAACGCTACACTACGGTTGCTCATCCGGAGGGAATTATGGGACGTCAAGTTTTTAAACAGTGCCAGCGCTGGTATATTCACAAAAGAATACTAAAACGTAAAATATACTGGAAGCTGGTCCAGAAAAACGACATATTTTGCGAACGGGCGTCACATTGAACAATCCAGGAAATTGATGATAAGACATAATCACTATAAATGGTTTAAAAGTAAGTTTTAGTTAATGTCTACACTCTAAATGAATGGGGAATTTACTTCCGAAACCAGTGTGACGTAGTCTACTCTATTGATTTTAAGTGCACATGTGATGCTACTTCAGTCATTAGACCATGCCATCTCTGATGCCACAGAATATTTTTCGCCATCGCCATCTTTGTTTCCTGCAGCAGGTAGCTTCTTTGAATTTAAATTTTTTTAACTATTGCTTTTACACCTGAATAATCTTTGTGGGAAGCTATTTTTAATATTTCTGAGATGCATTCTCTATCATTTCACATAAAAATCCCACATAATGTCGTTTCATGACTCAGATAGCTACATTACTACAAGGTAGGCTATAAAGCCTTGGACTGAATTTGTAACTAAACCCCAGACAGCACTCTGTCGGGTTCCGTCTGTAGGAGAGGGAGCTTGGAGGTAGTTTGCCCACTGGGAAAATGTTGTGGCTACGTAGCTTACTCTTGCTCTGCTAGAGAATCCGATTTGTGTCCAAAGTATCAAGCAAAACATCATTCAAAAGAACAATGCTCACTTAGGGGATCATATTGAGGGGCGAATCCACTTTTATGACAATGTTATTAACGTTATTGTCTTTGTCTTCACCGATTATGAAATTCACCCACTTAAGCTATTCTAAGTTGCCCACGCTCCAAGGTAACGTAGCTAATGTTACCTTGCAAAAGACAATTACATTAATGTAAACTAGGCCAATAGATAATTTGCTTATAGGCTGTACAGACTTCTGGGAAATATGAGTCTGTGTTGCACAACTAAATTAAGCTTCTGTAAGTTTTCACATTTGAACGTCAAACCGCTGCTAGCTATCAGGAATCTCACGTTAGTACAATGTACTACGATGCGAATCAAAACGCCTTATACAAAAAACTGTAATAAAGTCGGATGCCTTTTTAAAGAACATCGCATGTCTTTCAAATGACTGATGAGCAGATGAAGTGCCTTTTATATTCAAGGAAACTGCTGTGGAATTTCTCATTGCCCGTCTTTGCTTTGTTCTTGGTGGAGAGGGTCAGGTAAGACAAACTTTTAAACATGCTATTCCATAGGTGTCAACCTCTGGAGAGAGCTGCCGTTATTTTCATGTCTGCAAAACTGTATAAATTCACCAAATCCACACAGAACATTATCTATCTTATATATTAAAATCACTTATATATTAAAAGCCACCACAGTTATTTGTCTGATTCAACTTTATTTAATATATTCCTGTATTTAGCTTTTCACATAATAATGACAGTGTAGCCTACATACAAATTCAGGAAGGTGCTCATTTTAAAACAGTTAACAGTCACCGAGACACCCCACACACTTACAACCGAGTGCAAGAGAGATAGCTACATAGATAGATACCACAATTGCCTAAATTAAGCATGGGTCATGTTGCATGAGCTTGTGGCACTTTTAATGCAGTTTCAAAGTCAAAGTGTTTTTATTTATCAAGTGCACAGTATAACTAAAGGTCATTCTGAACAATCTTTTTTTTAGGACATGGCAAGCAACAACTATGTAGTAGGCATAAAAAATATTAAACTATTAAAAAGAGTCATAAATAAGGGCAAGAATAACAAATATATACATAGCAGTAAAACAGAGCTGTCTGTCAGTTTCCCGCAGCATCCGATGAAACCCGTTCTGACAACTATACCAGATAAAGTCGGCATTGTAGGTTAGCTGGTGTAGCCAACATGCTAGCTAAAGCATAGTACATTAGCTACATCGTAGCTGGCATTAACTTTCATCTGACTGCATCCTGTAACCTAATCACAAACATTGCAAACATTTACAAACGCAGACTCCGTATTCTTTTCTGATAAATTATTGGTTTTATTTTAAACATCCCCTATGGAGTCAGTACAAACATACCGCTAACACTTTGGCTTTATTCCCCGCACATTTTCTTAATTTTTGGGACTGAAAAAAAATTATCTAGGCATAGAAATGTCCGGTTAGGTTTCGCTCGTTCCATAGACCGTATATAGGCCTAAACAACCAAATAACTTAACCTAATAACGTGAGGCTATTATTCATAATACCCATCCGAACCTGTCCTCTTATTAAAAAATTTGAATACCCACCAGTTTCAGTCTATGGCTAGCTGCCGTTTGTGGCTACGTTTTATTTTATAAGCAAAATAAAACGTTCTACTGTAGCTGCTCTTAGTCTTAAGATCTAGCTGTAGCTAGTTGGAGCAGCTGGCTAGTAACATTAGCTAGGCAATCACGGTATATGGCCAGCCAGCTAGTTAGGAGGACTTTAAGGAAGTCAAATAATTGTTAAATTAAAACTGCTTGCCATCAGCTATTGTTAGCTTGCTAGCTAAATGTTAAAACGACTTGCCTTGAGCTATCGTTAGCTGGCTAGCTAGCTAACCCAGCATTGCTAAGCAATGGTAACATTCATGTCAAGGAGAGTAGCTAAATGAATATCTAAATTGATAAGGCTATACAGGTATGGAGCAATCTATTTCAGATACTTGATCCGAGACACTGGGCCTGTAGTGTAGCTGCAACATCCCCTGCTGTCTCATCTCTCAAAACAGTATTTATTTCGTAGTAGACGCATCATAGCTCGCTACAAAATTAATATGTGATGACAAACATGTTGAAGATGAGCGACAAGGCAGTCAATTTATTATGCTACGAACTGCGTCCACAAAACAACAGCTTGTTCACGGTAGGCTACTAAGGAATGTTCTCCATCGACTTCCACTCAAAAATACAGCGTGTCTCCACCTGTCCCAAGCATAGACTGTATAAAGGTCCCAAGACACCAGGGCGTGTTTTAGACCAATGGATCAGCGTGTTTTAGACCAATGGATCAGCGTGTCTCCCCCTTCTGATCCCACCCCTCTGAGTGAGGGCAGTGAGAACCCTATAGAACCTATCTTTGGCAGTGACCCCAGGACTCAACCTGTCCCTCTGATTGGTCCTGAACAAATGTTAATACCCTGTCCAAACGACACGATAATTTTAAAAAATTGGCACATGGAGAGGCATTAGACGAAGGAAAAAGTACCTATTGCAACTACATTTTCTTGTGGGAAATTTTTTTTGACTTAGTATTTTGACATCATTGCTGCCATTGACTTACATGGTGAAAGACCTATACTGGAGCCAACCGCACTTACTGCAGTGGCGCTAGTGAGCAACGGCACTATGGCCGCTCCCAGCCCAAACAGGAAGCGAGCTTCAAAACGAAAGCCCGGTTTTGGCCCCTTGGGGCTACTGCGTCTTCACGCTTCGTTGTAATAAAGTGAATTTTTAGATCATAGTTCTTCGCTACTTGCTTTTCCCACGGTTATTGAGAGAATATAGCAGAGAGAGGGAGAAAGCAGTGATTGCTGCAATTAAATAAATTATGTTGGAAAACGTTTTGGGGGGAAAAATATATTAGACTAGATTTCCCGTATCATAACCTTATACGCCCGTATACCTTCGATAAGGTGAAAAACCTGTATTTTATACGGGCAAACTGTGTGGGTTGACACCTATGCTATTCATGGCACAGGCCGCCCGATATGATGGATGAAATTACAGAGTAGCCATGTAGCCTAAATGCTTTCACTTAGAAGGCTACTATGAACGTACTTCACTTACTATGAAGAAACGAATCCCATCCGAAAAAGAATCCGATATAGGCTACGCTACATAACTTTAGGTATTATGATAGCATACTATAACAATGACATTATGTTATGTGGCCAGCTAGGCTACTTAGCTATTAAGGCTACTTATTAGCAGTAGCCTACAGCAACGTGAAATTGGTTACTTAAATATTTACTAGGCTATCTCAAATGCCCTTCTGTCATTTTGATTCTTCCACTGGCCCTGTAACATTTGTCAACCACATTTACATTAAATTGCCTACATTGCCTTTTCTCATAAAATGAAGTTGTTGCCTAAATCACTACAATGTTGTTAGCCTACATGTAAAACCCCCTTGTCTTGCATAGGCTACGCACGGTGACTTTGTTATTTGAAAATAAGCCATAATATTGCACTTTAAGTTATATGTCATTCGTGGATAAAGGACAGACTCCACGCCAGAGGAGGCTCCTCCAGGGAGTCAAGGGAGGCACTGCCTCCTCAAAATAAAAGATATAAAACATATTTGGAAAAACTCCTTAGAATTAAGCTTAATCAGATGAATAAAACAATTACAAATAAAAAAACACGAGAGGAAGGAGGCGATTATTTTGCATAATATTTTTAGTTTAAATTGTGACAGAAATAGTGACCTCTATCGGCCGAAAAGGGAAATAGAGTTAACGCTCCTCGAAGACAAATCTCTAATTTGACTCAGAGGAGCTTTATGGAGTTTATTTAGTTTCATAAATAGCGCGCGCATGGAATTGTGAAGCGAGCGCACAGAACAGTATCCGCGCTCATGGAATTGTGAAGCGAGCGCACAGAACAGTATCCGCCCGTGTGGAGCTGTGAAGCGAGCGAGCAGAGAACCATCCACGCGAGCACGCGAACTTGGTCTGCTCTCACTCGAAATGGGTTTGCTCTCGCTCAAAATTAGTTTCCTCTCGCTCGCTCGCCAAGTTGATTTTTGAGACTTTGGGGGCGGGGATGTGAAACACAGTGGCTGATGTCTCTACTCCTTTGATTGGTCACTTTAAATACCGGCCTTGACTTGTGTGATTGACCATTTGATCGCGGTATACTGCGACTAGAACATGGCTATCATGCAAGATACTCATTTTGTTGACTCAGTGTAGGCCTACTTTAATAATGTCATAGCTAAGCATTTGATATGTTACAGAAGCCACCACGAGTTTTCATTAACTAGATGGCTAAACTTAACGTTACTAAATACCTGAAACTGAATGTTACTTAGCCTATTAACCACAAAACTTGCAGTTACTCTGAAGATGTCCACACTTTTTTATATAATACCTTGACGTGCTTCAGTAGCCTATAGTTGTCGTGGAAATGTGGATTTAGCTAATATCATCTAGTGCTCATTTCTCTGACAGAATGTATTTAAAATGCTTGTCATTTTGGAGTACCGGATGGAATTTAATAGGCCTACATCTGGGAATAGTATAGGCTAATGTAGCCTTTCCTTTGATGAAGGTGCATCTTTGATTAATAGGCTTGCTAGATATAGGCCTATGTGATCCATTATCATCAATCAATATAAAATAATTATATTCGTAAACCTATATTCAAGTTTTCAGATTTTAAAAGTGACGAATGGGTTGTTAGGCTAGGTTACCATTTCGACACCGGTGTTAGGGGTCAATATGGAAATTTTATTCGAATTTAACCTTCTAAAGTTGTTATAAAACCCCATTTGCATAATCGGCTATTAGCTTATTGTCGGGGGCAATATGTCGGCTATAATAAGTGACGCTCCTTCTAATCTGTTGTAAGCATAAACAGTATCATCCACAAGGGTGCAGTATAACGCAATAGGACATTGACAATGTTTAAAATATGTTTTTTAGTTAACCTACACATTATACTACTATGCAGTAGTAGAAGGTTTAGCCTACACAGTATATGTATGTGCTGCTCTTAGAGTTATCTGAATTATAACGAAACTGACCAATAGTTTCAACAAATGAACACAATACACGATAAGTGCCTATCAGCATGGATTGATCAGAGGTGATCAGAACGTCAATGCGCAGATAATGATTTAGTTAAAATAATCAGAAAGCCTGGAATTAAACTCTAATGAATAATTATGTTGTTTGTTTACAGTTAATAGACTTCCTTTAGCCTAATAATAGGTTACCTTTTGCGCATAATGCATGGTCCCATCTCATCAATTTTGTGATTGTAGTCTGAAACCTCATGAAAGTTAATATGTAGCCTAGGCTATGTGACTGTCATTAAACGAGTTAGCCTATTCAATTGCAGTATTTCTTTTTTTTTTTTTCTTCGGCTAATTAAAAGCTGATGAAATGCAGCCACACCAAGAAACTTTTTAAACTTTTTATGTTGAACAACATTGTCAATGTCCTATTGCGGTTATTTGCACCCTTGTGGACGATAGGCTACTGCTTACGCTCATTAAGCAGCGTCACTTAGGCAATTCTAGGCTACTAGCTTACATACTATCCAACAATATAGGCTACATATTGTAGGCTATAATGCAAATGATAGGCTATTAGAATATATTCAAATTCATACCAATTTTAGAATGTTAATGTCTATATAAACAAGGCATAGCTACAGTTAGATTATAACAAGCACATTCAAGATACAGTATGTCAAGAGTAGGTAGCTAGCCTATAGGCTAGGTGATTTCACATAGATCGGGAAATTGGCATATAGGCTACCATCTCGGCTCTATCCCCAACACCAGTCTCAAAATAGTAACGACAAGCCTATAGGCCTAATGAACGCAATTCGTCATTTTATGAAATCTGTAGAACAAAACTTTAATATTACGAATAGGTCTATAGCCTAGCCCTAGTCCTTTTATATTGATTGTTCATAATGGATCAGATATTTCAGTTCACTTAATTGATGTAATGATTCTGTTGGATGTCTTTGTTTGATATGTTTGTTTGTGTGTTGTGGGTCTGCCCCACTGTATGTCTTTTTTTGTTGTTGCTGGGGCTACAACTGAAGTTCCCTTGCGGGAAAATAAAAGTTATTCTATTCTATTTTATTCTATATCCATCTATCTATTCATCAAAGATTAACATAGCCTAGGCTACATCAAAGAGTATATCACTAGCCTATTCTCAGATGTCGGCTATCGTGTTAAATTCCATCTGGAATTCCAAAAATTACAAACACATTGATTAGGCTACACTCTGTCTGAGAAATTAGCACAGTTTAGAAGGTATAATCCACAATTCCATGACAACTACTGACGCATGTTAATGCATTAGCATAGCCTATATAAAGTGTGGACGACATATACAGAGAAACTGCAAGTTTTGTTGCTAAGCAGTAGCCTAGCCTAACATTCAGTTTCAGGTTTTTAGTAACGTTAGCCATGATGGAAACCTTCGGCAAATTTTAAGATGGCTTCTGTAATATATCAAATGACATATTATTAGAGTAGGCCTACACCGAGTCAACGAATATAAATCTTCCATGATCAATATGTTCCTAGTCGCAGTATGCCTCTGTAGGCAACAATACAGAAACAGAAATTAAAAATGGTTCCTGTTGAATGGGAATCTGTGATTCCCCGATCAAATGGCCAATCACACAAGTAAAGGCCGGTATGTAAAGTGACCAATCAAAGGAGTGTTAGACATCAGCCACTGTGTATCCCATCCTCGCCCCCAAAGTCTCAAAAATCAACTTGGCAAGCGAGCGAGAGGAAACTAATTTCGAGCGAGAGCAAACCAATTTCGAGCGAGAGCAAACCAAGTTTGCGCGAGAGCAGCTCCGTGCTAGCGCGGATGGTTCTCTGCTCGCTCGCTCGCTTCACAGCTCCGCGCTCGCAGAAGAGCTTTGTGCTCGCGCGGATGGTTCTGTGCTCGCTCGCTTCACAGCTCCACACGCACCGATACTGTTCTGTGCGCTATCTTCACAATTGCGCTATAGAGCTTGTCGTTTGTTATACGTATGCATCAAAGGACCTGGAGGCTTCTGTGAAAAGTCACGTGAGGGGAGGCAGCACTTTAGCCCAATCATAGTTTCCTAAAATGAGTCATGCCATGCCTTATAGTGGATTGAACAACAACAATGTTAACTTTATTAACAATTCCTAAAGAAATTGTCGGTGTGGTTGCTTCCCAGTGGTATCAATGGCTGGAAATGGTATAGAAAGATGGTAAAACGGTATAGTGTGAGGTGGTAAATAAAAGGTGGAAATAGTATTAAGTGGTAATGGGATCTAAAAAATTTGAAAATGTTAAAATATGGTGATGTATTTTGTGTTAAGTAGTTTAAAGAACCTGGAAGTGATAAAAAGTAATGAATTGTGATGAAAGCACAAAAAGGTAATGTCAAATCATCCGGGATAGTATACACCCAATTCACGCGAGACGCCATCTTGGAATTATATGAAACGAAAACGAGGCTGAGGTGGGAAGCGTTTGAGCGTAGCAGTATTTTAGCCTATTGTAGCTTTACACTTACATTGACTAGTTGCCCAGTTTTTGTTGTTACTGAGACACTCGCCGTGTACTTTAAACAGCCAAACAAGAGCGAGACTGTAAACGTAATGCAGACAAATATATATTTTTGGTCATATAAATTTTCCTTTTCAAAATGGTTTTGGTAATGGGGGAGTATAACATTACTTAGTTTGTAATGCTAGGTCACGGTGATTCATTCATTACATTACATTCATTTAGCAGACGCTTTTATCGCTTTTATATTTATTCATTAACGTGTAGCCAGAATAACTGCATACCCAGCTGGTAAACAGCACGAACATAATGAAAATACAGACGCGATTGTTTACAATGTAATGATAACTTTATTTTGGGGTTGATAGTTCACTAAGTTAATGCATTTGTGGCAAGGTGTGCAAAAACCCACGTGGCCTGAAGATCCACCAGGCTAAGATGAAATGTGTGCAGACGGTGCAAGTGTCACAGCGCTCAGGGATTACCCCTGGTGAGACGCAGGAGGAGCTAGGCCCGGAGGCAACCCACAGTGCCCAGAACCTCCAGGTTACACAAGCCCCAGAACCACGCAGAGCATCAGAACATCGTCGGGTCAAGTGGCCCCAAGCCAACAAGGAGAAGGAGTGGCTCCAGTTTGATGAAGACGCCGATTCCATCTTGGACGCAACTGCCAAGGGGGAAGCTGACCGACGCCTCCAGACCATGACCACCATCATCGTCAGCCTAGCAGCTGAGAGATTCGGGCTGGAGGAGAAGAGAGCAGCGAAACTCCCCTACACCATGAATAAAAGAGTGAGTAAGATCCACCAGCTCAGGCAGGAGCTGAAGAACCTGAGGCACCGGTTCAAGGAGGCGAGGGAGGAGGAGAGGGGACCCCTCACAGAGCTGCGCAGCATCCTTCGTAATAAGCTTATGACCTTGAGGAGGGCCGAGTGGCATAGGAGGCGGAGGAAGGAGAGGGCCAGGAAGCGAACTGCCTTTTTAGCTAACCCATTTGGGTTTACCAAACAGCTGCTTGGGCAGAAGCGCAGCGGCCAGCTCACCTGCTCCAAAGCTGAGATCGACCGCCACCTCAGAGACACCTTCAGTGACGAATCCAAGGCACAAGATCTGGGTCACTGCAAGTCCTTGATTAACCCACCTGCACCAACTCTGGACTTTAATGGGAAGGAGCCCAGCTGGAAGGAGGTCCAGGAGGTGGTCAAGAAGGCAAGAGCAAGCTCAGCCCCAGGACCAAGTGGGGTACCTTACAAGGTTTATAAGAACTGCCCAAGGTTACTCCACAGGCTCTGGAGGATCCTGACGGTGATCTGGAGGAGGGGGAAGGTAGCTAATCAGTGGCGGTTTGCAGAAGGGGTGTGGATTCCTAAGGAGGAAGAGTCGAAGTACATCGACCAGTTCAGAACCATCTCGCTGCTCAGTGTTGAGGGAAAAATATTCTTCAGCATTGTTGCCAAGCGCCTGACAGACTACCTCCTGAAGAACTCCTACATTGATACCTCGGTCCAGAAAGGAGGGATCCCGAAGGTACCGGGGTGTCTGGAGCACACAGGCGTGGTCACCCAGCTGATCAGGGAAGCCCAGGAAAACAAGGGGGACCTGGTGGTGCTGTGGCTGGACCTCGCAAACGCCTATGGGTCCAAGCTGGTCGAAGAGGCACTGTGCCGGCACCACATCCCAGGCAAGTTCAGGGATCTCATTCTGGATTACTACAACAGCTTCAGTCTGAGAGTCTCTGCTGGGTCTACAACCTCGAACTGGCACACGCTAGAGAAGGGAATCATCACTGGGTGCACCATTTCAGTGATCCTTTTCGCACTCGCCATGAACATGCTGGTGAAGTCTGCTGAGGTTCAGTGCAGAGGGCCCCTCACCAAGTCTGGTGTCCGACAGCCGCCCATTAGGGCCTTTATGGATGACCTTACTGTGACAACAACATCTGTCCCAGGGAGTAGGTGGATCCTGAAGGGCCTGGAGGAGCTGACCACCTGGGCTCGCATGACCTTCAAGCCGGTGAAGTCCAGATCCCTGGTGTTGAAGAAAGGAAAGGTGACTAACAAGTTCCGCTTCACACTTGGTAGCACCCAAATACCATCTATCACCGAGAAACCAGTGAAGAGCCTGGGAAAGGTGTTCGACTGCAGCCTGAGGGATACAGCATCCATCCGTGCAACCAACCAAGAGCTGGAAGCCTGGCTAGCCACAGTGGACAAGTCGGGCCTACCTGGCAAGTTCAAGGCCTGGATATATCAGCATGGCATCCTCCCACGGATTCTCTGGCCCCTCTTAGTCTACGAGGTCCCGATCTCCACGGTCGAGGGCTTTGAGAGGAGAGTCAGTAGGTTCCTACGGAAGTGGCTGGGACTACCTCGGAGCCTGAGCAGCATCGCCCTTTATGGGCAGAATAACAAGCTAAAGCTCCCCATCAGTAGCCTGAATGAAGAATTCAAGGTGAGCCGTACTAGGGAGGTGCTGCAATACCGAGAGTCCTGTGACCCAAAAGTCTCTCAGGCTGGTGTCGAAGTTAGGACAGGACGGAAGTGGAGGGCAGCAGAGGCTGTGGATCTTGCTGAGTCGCGGCTAAGGCACAGGGCGCTGGTGGGTGCAGTGACTCGCGGAAGAGCTGGCCTGGGTAGCAGCGCAACACCTCGCTACAATAAGGCACAGGGGAAGGATAGGAGGTCACTGATCCAGAACGAGGTGCGAGCAACAGTCGAGGAGGAGCGAGCCAGCAGGATGGTTGGAATGCGGCAGCAGGGAGCCTGGACAAGATGGGAGCAAGCAGTGGACCGCAAAGTCTCATGGGCTGAGCTTTGGAAAGCTGAGCCCCATCGGATAAAATTCCTAATCCAGGCTGTCTATGACGTTCTACCAAGCCCATCCAATTTGTTCTGCTGGGGGAAGGTGGAGTCACCAGCTTGCACGCTGTGCCTGAAGAGAGGGACCCTGGAGCACATCCTTAGCTGCTGTTCGAAAGCCCTGGGCGAGGGGCGCTACCGCTGGCGCCATGACCAAGTCTTAAAGGCAATAGCGGATACCAACATCAGCTGCCAGGACCAGCTCCTCTGGCCTGCTAGCAACAGCACAAGACTGGGAGCTGAAAGTTGACCTGGGAAAGCAACTGAAGTTCCCAGAAACTCTTGCCATAACAACGCTAAGGCCAGACATGGTGCTGATCTCGGAATCCTCCAAGCAGGTCATTCTCTTGGAACTCACTGTTCCCTGGGAGGACCGTATTGAGGAGGCTAATGAGAGGAAGAGGGCAAAGTATGCCGAGCTGGTGGAGGAATGCCGGAGCAACGGGTGGCGAGTGAGGTGTGAGCCCATTGAGGTGGGATGCAGAGGGTTCGCAGGCCAGTCCCTCTGCAGGGCCTACAACATGCTGGGCATCACAGGAGCCAGTAGGCGAAGGGCCATCAAGGAGGCCACTGAGGCAGCAGAAGTTGCGTCAAGGTGGCTGTGGATCAGAAGAGGAGATCCGTGGGTGGGGTAGCGCTACCTGGACACAAGCCGGGGCTTGATCAACCCCGGCTGGGTCGCCTGGGTGAGGGTGTCTGATTGTTGAAAGACCCGAAACACCTAATGACCCCAGGTAACATCACTGATGATGTGTCCAGGTGCATCACAAGGTGATGTATGTCACAAAATCCAATGCTGCAATGAATATGTTCATATCGCTGCCTTCCACTGACCCTTCTTCTGGCATGTGAACGCTAGCATAAATGAGAATTCATATGAACTGGTTACCGGCTAAATGTTGCTGATATGTGGTTATATTTGAATATTTCAGTAGCAGCTACGTTCGTTAACCAACTACCTGAATGTGTAGGGGTTTTTTTTTTTTTTTTTTTTTTTGAACAAAACAAAAAATGACACACACCACACCACTCCTGACTAAAACCAATTTTTTTTGTTTGATTGCATTGCGAAATCAATAATATATATATAAAATATAATAATCTATTGATTGATTTTTTTTTTTTTTTTTTTTTATAATATCATCAATTTTTTTTAAATAAGCTATATATAATAAACACATATAAGCTATTTGACCGGAATTTCTCCCATTTGTCCGGCAAACTGCAACGGAAACCCTGGATCTAGCAATAGCACACAAAGTAACAAGCAATACGAACACAACACAATCACAAGCCAGGTAGAGACTAAAAGAGCCATTTGCCCCGTCTTGCTTTGACATGTCTGCCAGGAGATACCTAGCGTTACCGACCTAGCTAACAAGCTATAAGACCAATACGCATAGCGGACACCTTCGCAGGCACGGAGGGCCAGTCTGATGTATTAATTTGAGATTTTCATATTTTACTGTAAGCTATGTGTTGATAGACGAGCAGGGGCTACAAGGCGAAAAGACAACTAACGTTAGCCTCACACAAAATGCGCAGCTGAATAAAGCTACCGAAAATATCTCTTTGGTTACTGGTTATTGCTCAACATCTACTTCACATTAAAGAAAGGTTTTTATTGGTGTGCCATCATAGTTGTGACACAAGAAAGTTCATTGTAAGCATGCTGACAAATGAAATATTGTTTAAGAATGATAAGGCTGACATTCTATGAATTATTATGTAAAAGTCTAGTATTAAAGTATTAAAATATAATTAAAATTAGTATATATCCCTATCAAATTTTATGAAAATCAAATTTACAGTTCTGTCCCACTTGACAGTGTTAGATAAAGTGGGACAGTGGGTTTCAGGTAAAGTGGGACACTACTTGTAAATAAAAAAACAGCTAAGAGAAAACATTTTATGAATAAAGATGCTAAAAAAACAAAGAATACGCGAATTAATTTGTTATTAAGGTGAATAAATATCAAAATATGTACATAAATACAGGCCAAATTGTAGCAGCAGCTCCCATCTTAAATCAATTACAGAAAATATTTTATAAAATATATTTAAAAAGAGAAGAGGGAAGGGATGGGAATAAAAGAAATAAAGAAAGGTGAGCAGCACACAGGTAGCAAGAGAGGAAGACTTAATCTGTGGAGGGAGGAAGAAATGAGAGGAGCAATAAAAGAGTATCAAGAGCAAGTGGAGACAGGCCTGCATCCTAAACTTCAAACATCACAAAATCCACACTCCTTGATTGGGAGAAAGGATGAGAGATATACAGTACATTTCAGAAACTGTTGCCTTCTTTCACTTACATTTAGCCTAGTAAAGTCACCTCCATCCCTTTTCTTATACGTAACAACATTATGAGTATTACTCTTCCATAGGAGAGTGACAGGGATGTTTCTCATGAATAGAGATGCAATTCCCCATGACATTTTCACTCCAAGCCTGACCACAGAGAGAGAGGTTTATATGAATAAACACTGGTTTTTATCACTTGCACAATAATGATAAAAGAATGATAATTATAAAATAGGCTAGTGTCCCACTTTGTCTGCAAAAGTGTCCCATTCAACCTGAACGTTACACTTCAGTAAAGATGGGTGTCAGATGGTGTTTAGAGATATATAGCATTTATTTAGAAACAAATTAGATGGTTATTTCACCATAAGAATGTTGATAAGGCCTTATTTAATTATAAAAAAATCATTTGAGTAGGTATTTGCCAAAAATTTTCCCACTTTACCACAAACCACCCTAGCCTATGTGGTTTGTTTCTCAAGATTAAGTGAAGTCTTGTAATGGTGCCCAAAAACACTGCAAAAAACAGCAAGTAGTTTATTTCTCAAGATGAAAAGACTTAGTAATGTTAGGCTAGTGGTGCCCAAAAATGCAGCAAAGACATTATCAAAACATTACTAAAATACCAAAAAATTACGTAATTATTCTGACCAGTAAGATCCTGCGAAGCGTCCACATCAACTGACGATTCGAAACGCAATGACAGTGCAGCTAGTCTAGCTAACGTTACCTCCGCTGAGGTAGCTTGCAGCCTACAGACAGATTCAGGCTGTCAGAGTTTCCTACACAGTTGATCTATTTTCGTAACACACTGAGGCTGTAATTTAAAGAGAATAAAATGCTTAGATCTGGCTTAACTGCTTCAAAGCACCCGTCCCTTCTTCCACCTGTCACCTGGCATTTAAGCTCTTTTTAACAATTCCTGTGACTGTGGCTGCAGAGACCACTTATCAAGAACTAGTCTACCCCAGAAGCAGGGCGATGCAGCCACTAGGCTACTACTATCTTAGTTTAATTACTAGTACTAGTAACGTTAGGCTAGTAGCCTACTTTATAGCAGGACAGGAGGACAGGAGGACAGGACTAGAGGAATTTCAAGTTGGAGTAACGTTTGGCTGATTTCATTTATTTACCTTGAACCCATACGCGTCAACCTCTGGAGAGAGCTGCCCTTATTTTCACGCCTGCAAAACTGTATAAATGAACCAAAAACCTGATAGAACAGTATGTATCTATTAAAATCACTAGCCACCAGTTATTTGTCTGATTCAAGTTTATTAAAACATTCCTGTATTCCTGTATTTAGCTTTTCACATAATAATGACTGTGTAAATTCAATTAAAACAGTCACAGAGACACCCCACATGATTTACCCCACACACAACCCAGTGCAGAAGAGGTACATATCCCAATTTCCTAAATTATGCATGAGT
The DNA here is from genome assembly GCA_022702515.1 of Ilyophis sp. 1 JC-2022. NCBI lineage: Eukaryota > Metazoa > Chordata > Actinopteri > Anguilliformes > Synaphobranchidae > Ilyophis > Ilyophis sp. 1 JC-2022. Next base: position 129,850,445 of record CM040406.1, on the reverse strand, counting down.
CGTGTTGCATGAGCTTGTGGCACTTTTTTTTGCAGTTTTCCTATCTTACTAGCCTACATAACAGTTTTGATAGCCTAGAACGCTACTGCATCTTTGTGGTTTGTGCATTTTTAGATCATACAGATCTGATGCAGCTATTTTCCCACGGCCGAATAGCAGAGAGAGAAAATGCGATTGCTGCAATTTAATTAATTATGTTGGAAACGTTTGGGGGGGAAAAACATATTAGACTATATTTCCCATATCATTAACCTTATACGCCGCATTGGCTTCCTTCGAAAAGGTGGAAAAGCAGTATTTTATACGGGCAAACTGTATCATGGGTTGACAGACGTGAACCTTGCGGGGGAGCCCCGACAAACTGCGCTACACCACTGGCTAAACTGGCAGATGCTAAACAAACACATCTTAACTGCGTTTCACTGACTTACAATCATACTATTAAATGTAACCATAGTTAGGCTAGTTTATGCTAAAACTATGACCGACAAGAAACACTGTCGTGAACACAACATGTTGCGTTTTGCGATAGACTAGCATCGCAAATCTGTATACATTATATTCTAGCTACAATATAGGCTACATAAAACTAGCTATATTTTAACAAAATAAAATTTATTTTGGGGACCCCTTGTCGGCTCCAGTTTCAAGCGTAGGCCTACTGACAGCGAATTTCGGCAAGAGCTCCAGGTTGGTCCATGTCAAACCATTGTTGTTGACATTCACTTCCGGAATTTTACCGCCTCGCTTTCGATTTCAAGATGGCCGCCGCGTGAATAGGGTCCATTGTTGGGTCATACTCGTTCTTATATAGTTCTATGGTCATAATGGTGTTGTAGAGGAATGCATTGTGATGTCATAAGCAACATAACATGTTACAGCATCTACATTCTATTGAATTGGTTTTCAAAATGTGTCCATTGACTCCCATTCAGTTTTTTGGCGATAAAAGGTAAATTATCTGAAAACGTGTATATGGTATAAAGGTAAAAAGTAATAGCAACCCCGGAGGGTGTATAAAGGCATAATATAAGGTATGAATGGTGTCGAGGGTGTGAATGGTGTAGGAGGTGATGGCGGAATAATAATAAGTATGGTGAATAACAAAAGGTGTTGTTTCACAACCAGTGAAGTTTGAGTCTTCAAATTTTAAAGGGTAACAAAACACACTGGTTTCACTAGACCCCGCCCCCTTTAGAAATTTGAAAAATTTACCAAAAAAATGTCCACTGCGGTTCAAAAACTGTGCCAGCGCGAGTAGCTAATAGTTTGTTTACAAAAAATATTCGACATAAACAGGCCAGCAAGGGCACTGTGTGAACAAAGTAAACAAAAGATACTTTACTTACCTCGTCAGTAAACGTAAAACATAAAATGTAGTTTTGTTTTAACAAAAATACAGGAAATATCCACACCGTGCATGCAACGCAGATAGTAGCTCTTCACGTTATTAAAAAATAAAAATAAACTAGCGAGCTACTTAAACTAAGCTAGACTGATAAACGAACTACCAAAAAACAAGGGACTCTGCGAAGGAAGAAAGGGGAGAATACCTCTGGCTCTAGTTTAGAGTGTGAGCACGAAGGAGGTATTAAAAATTAAAGAAAAAGACAAATAATAACAACCCAATAATATAGGGCGAAATAACTCTTGGCTCGGGTAAAGGTAGGAAAAGGAAATATATCTCTCACTCTCGATACTGGAGAGTAGTAATAAATAAAGCAACCCAGAAACTGGGCGAATGAACTCCTAAATCCGAGTGTAGTAAAACAAAAGAACAGAAAACCTCTGACTCTCAAAACGAGAAAGTAGTGAAAATAGAGAGGTGGAAAGGAAACGGTAAAGCAAAAGCAATCTCGGAGAGAACTGCACAGGCGAACAGAAACAGAAAGTGCAACAGAGAAGGAGGATATCCTAAAGAAACTCTAAATGCACAGAAGGTAAGTCCCATGTTACTCCAAAGCATAAACCTTGAAGCAAAAAGGTCTCCTTAAGCACCTAGGTCCTATACCATACCGGCTCTGTGTAGCAAAGCAATGCAACAACTAAGCACTAAAAAAAGGAAAATACAGGGTTTATATGGCCGACCGGTAACAAGCACAGGTGCAGGGAATTAAGGGGAAAAAAGAGTGAAAGCCCGGAGCGGAGGACAGAAAAATAAGACAACAGCGCCCTCTAGCTGCTTCGAGGGCAAACAACCACAGAAATAAAAGAAGGCTGAATCCCCATGACAGGTACAAAGTTAAACATGACACATTTCTTCAAATTTGCAAGATTGCTTTTTTGTAAATTGTTTTTGTTTCAAAATAATAAAACGAATAGGAAGAAGGCCCAAGGAGGCCAAACTATTTTAGTGATAAATGCGAAGATGAAGAAATAGAAAGGTTAGTGCTTTTATGATTTTTCGTGGCTTTGAGATGGATGTGTGCTGCTGACTGAATACATCCATGTTACCGTTGCTATTGCTTGCTGCTCCTCTGCAGCAGTGTGACTGTTCTGTAAACTCGTAGTTTAGGTTAATCGAACAAAATCTTGTATCTTGTATTTTGAAATCTGACGTTAGCTAAGCAATTTAGCTGTACAATTATAGATATCTTAGGCTACACTACAGTGTGCGAATCGATGGGGGATATGAAAAAACAAAAAGCGTAGCCTATTAAGCTACTTCCATTTTGCATTATTTTAGAGGTAGCTAACTCCTCGTGTTGTTCTTTTGTTGTTAAATTCTACCATAGCCAAATTCAGAAAAGCTACCTAAAAAGCTATCTAAATAATGTAGACCTAAAGTTTCCTGCACATTATTAAACTAATAATTCTCAGAAATGCATCGCAAATCAATGTGATTCAGGTAAAGACGAGTGTGCATGAAGGTGTTTTACGTTAGACTGTCGATGGCTGTGTCCGATTCCACACCCTTCTATAGGCTACTATTGAGTATGATAGTTGAGCAGCCTACACTGGATGAGAACGTTAAGCAGGCGAAATGTTCTCTAAATGTAGTGTGGTTAAAATCCCCAAATGATATACTTATTTCAGAGTTTCGCTGATAATAGTATGGAGCATGGAGGATATTTTTATGCCACTAAACAGTATGCAGTAGGCTATACAGTCGTCCTATGCCAGGACGCAGACCATTCGGACACAGCCCATGTAAAAAGTGAATGGAGTTTTTGCTTCCGGAACCTAAGCCCCGCGTTTCCACTCGATACAGCCTACTACACCTGAAATGAAACACTGCTTTGTAGTCTATCACCCCAATAATGTAGCTAAATGGAGCAACATTATTGCCCCGCCCACTGATTACCATATATAACCTTGTACATGGGCTATAATACAGGCGCTTTTATGCATTTCTGTTGATGTAACATTGCGGGGGACAGATAGGGCTTTCTCAGATATTGGGGGGTCCCCATGTAAATGACGCCTATGATAACTTGGCCTCATTTTGATATCAATACTTTTAACGGCAGACCTAGTTTTTGCAAGTTTTAATTAATAACTTACAGACACTGCTTTGTAGGCTATGCGTGAGTAACTTGGCATTTTTGTACGTTGAAAACGTATTTTTGATCAAATAGACATAACCAGGTGTAGGATGAAGCACCGTTCATTGAGTTGGGAGGCGTTTGCTTGAACTTGAGCAGATAAGATCTTTCTGTACACTTCAGAATTCCTTCTGCTGCTGCTATCAGTGAAGATGTGAGCCAGTACGTGTGGCAGCCATACATGCCCAAACCATAACACCCCCACCACGTTTCACAGATAAGGTGGTATGCTTTGGATCTTAGGCAGTTCCTTTTGGCCTCATTATCTCCTATTTTATATGTTAAACATATAAAAGTCGGTTTGTAAAGGGGTTATACAGCGTTTCTTGCCAGAGTAAACCAGACTGCACAAGACATCAAGAAGATGCCTACTGGATGCCTACTTACAGTGCCCTCCACTATTATTGGCACCCCTGAGAGAGAAATATGATTCGGTTACTGTCAAAATTTGATTGATGGTGTCAAAAGGTCAATTTATGAATATTAATGAGGTTATGAAAAAATATAATTCTGCATGAAAATATATATATATTTTTAAATGTTTTATTTTATGATTCTGTATTATTATTCGGGTGGGGTGTGGGGGTTTTGTTTCAAGGGTTTGATGATGTAATTTTATTGGTGGTTGTTGTAAACGTTGGTAAATGGTTTTGTGACGGTTGTAAATTTTTATGGAGGGCCTTGGTGCTTAGGGGAACATTTAATACATTTTTTTAAATGTACTTTTTATTAGAACAACATTGTGAAAAAGTAATGGTGTATAAATGTATAGGTAAGTAGTAGTAGTAGTTATCACTGCTCATGGTCTTTCTTACCACTGCTATGCTGACGATACTCAACTCTTTTCCTCCTTCTCACCCTCTGACACTCAGGTGTCAGCCCACATCTCCGCTTGCCTGAGAGACATCCAGAGCTGGATGGACAACCACCATCTCAAGCTCAATCCAGGCAAGACTGAGCTCATCTACATTCCTGCTCTAACCTCTCCCCCTCTCAATCTTTCTATTTCCCTAGGAGACACTCCACTGACCCCAACGCCCTGTGCCAGGAACCTCGGAGTCGTGATGGACAACAGGTTGTCCCTCTCCAAGAACATCGCAGTGGTAACCCGGGCATGCAGGTTCTTCCTGTACAACATCAGGAGAATCCGCCCCTTCCTCACCACCCACTCAACCCAGCTCCTGGTCCAAGCGATGGTGCTGTCCCGCCTGGACTATTGCAACTCTCTCCTGGCTGGCTTGCCAGCATCGGCCATTAGACCCCTTCAGCTTATCCAGAACGCAGCAGCGCGCCTGGTCTTCAACCTCCCCCGACACTCCCATGTCACCCCCCTGCTCATTGACCTCCACTGGCTACCGGTGATGGCCCGCATCAAATTCAAAACATTGGTGCTCGCCTTTGAGGCAGTCCGAGGATCTGCCCCTCCATAACTCCAAAAGCTCATCAGACCCTACACACCTGCCAGATCTCGACGTCTGTCCTGGCCCCACGGTGGTGGAATGAGCTCCCCGTGGAGGTCAGAACAGCAGAAAGTCTGACCACTTTCAAGCGCAGATTGAAGACTCACCTCTTCAAGCTGCACCTCTCTCCACCCCTCCCTACCACCTTGTGACTATTGTTATCAAAATTGTGTAGTTCCCCCCTCCCCCCAAAAAAATAAAAAATAAATAAAAAATCCCCAATCATACTGACTGCGCCTAGTACTTAGATTCGTGTTTGCCTTTTTAGGATTGTTAACGCACTTGTTACTAGTTCGGAAATGCACTATGTACGTCGCTCTGGATAAGAGCATCTGCTAAATGTCTGTAATGTAATGTAGTCGCAGCAATTAAGTTTTGTTTTTAAAAAACAGTTTGTGTTAGCAGATGCGTGTTAAAAGAATAAAATAATTCAAGCAGGTTGTTAAAACGTGAAAAAATTGCCGAGGCTATATCGAAAAGCAAGTTATTTGTCTGAAAGAAAGCATGCAAAACATTTTTAAATGTTTGTTAGAGCCGAAGAAAAACTTAAGAGTTGTACAGATAGAGCCCGATGTCGCGTGAAATCGTAATAATGTGTTAAAATAGCCAGGCGGAATATGTCCAAAATGCAAGATAGAGCACTTTAAAAAACGCCTATAGGCTTATAAAGATAGATTATGAAGAAAGAATTTCAATAAAAGAATATGTCACGTTTTACAGAATTAAAACGAAAAAAAGAAAAAAAAAACGTACAAAATGTTTGTGTTGCGGTGGACTGTCGAGAGAGAAATTCGCAGCATGACGGCGAGAGGCCATGTGTGACTATATGTTTCAGAGCCGGCTTGTGTGTAAAACTGGTATATGCCCAACATAACCGCTTCCTGTTACTCGGAAGTTGACGGGCGTTTACACGGTCCAATGATAGCTTGAAAAATTTGTAAAGTTTGTGTCATGAATCGCTTGAGCGATTTTAACAGCTGAGTTCTGGATGTATGTGTGTGTGTGAAGTGGGGACCATGCCGGCGGGATATCCAAGGCATTTTGAATGTTACAAATAGCGTGCTACATTTAACAAAGCCTAGAAAATAAACCAACAGTATACAAAAGGCCACAAAATGTCGTTGAAAAGCCATTGAAAGACCGGCCAAGAAACTTTTTTCCAAAACAACGTAGCTAAACGTTTAAAACTAATTACACTGAGGCATTTTATAATTAATTTATTTTTAATAACTTTTAATAATTTTTTTGTAGGTCTAATAGGCTTGTTTAGTGTCGAATGGCTCGTATCTTGTTGCGTTGAGGATCGTCTACGTTCGGATTCAGATAAGCTTTCATTGCTTTCAGCTGTTGTTAGTTAGTTTGAACAGATTGCAGTCACCCGGTAGCTTAGTTTATTTTTAATTGTTTTACAGAAAGTTTATAGCTTCGCGCTGTGATTGGGCCGGCTACCTGTGTTTTGTGTTGCTAATTACATCTAGTGGAACCAGTTTCAGCTGTGTGTATTAACTCTGCAAATAGCTGAGTGCAATTAAGTAACTGCATAAAGCTAAAACAGAAGCTGCCGTAAACGGCAGCCTCATCACCAATTCAACAGACTTGTTTGTTCCGATCTACACTAAGTCCCTATCTAGCCTCTCTTTTCATCCCCTATCATGTGTCTAACCCTGTGCTCTATGCCTCGCCCAGGAGGTCCAATCCCCGCAGGCGCAGCCCGGCTAACCTGGTCTGCCCACCCCTGTCCTCTTATAAGGAACTCGCAGTGGTGGGTGGACTATGGAACTGCCGGTCAGTTGTCCAGAAAGCTGACTTCATCACTGCCTATGCTAAGATGAAGTCCCCCCACTTCCTGGCTCTCACTGAGACCTGGATCACTCCAGACAACACGGCCACTCCAGCTGCTCTGTCTGACAGTTACTCCTTTTCGCACACCCCCAGGGCCTCTGGCAGAGGCGGGGGCACTGGTTTACTCGTCTCTCAGTCCTGGAAATTCTCCATGCCCTCTCTACACAGCCTAAATATCTCCTCCTTTGAGTTTCATGCAGTCACTGTAACTCACCCATCTAAACTTAACATTGTTGTTCTCTACCGCCCTCCAGGTCCACTCGGCGCTTTCCTGGATGAACTGGACACTCTCCTGAGCTCCTTCCCTGAGGATGGCACCCCTGTAATTCTACTGGGTGACTTCAACCTCCAGCCAGAGAGCTCCCAGTTATCCAGTGTCGCCTCACTCCTCCAGTCCCTCGTCCTCACCCAGTCCCCATCACCTGCCACCCATAAGGCTGGTAACCAACTAGACCTTGTATTCACCAGGAGATGCGCCACCTCTGAACTCATGGTGACTCCCCTCCCTGTATCGGACCATTTCTTTATTTCATTCTCCTACCCACTCTCCCCCAACTTCTCTAACAACCTACCCTCTGTAACTTTCAGGAGAACTCTCCGCACTCTCTCACACTCCTCTCTCTCTACCTCTGCTCTCTCTGCCCTTCCTCCACCTGCAGACTTTGTTAATTTGCCGATTGATGTTGCCACCTCCACCTTTAACTCCTGCCTCTCTCAGTCTCTCGACTCGCTATGTCCTCTTGTCTCCAAACCAGCTCGATCGTCACCCCCCTGCCCGTGGGTGACGGATTCTCTCCGATCCAGCAGAACCACGCTGCATGCTGCTGAGAGAAAGTGGAGGAAATCCATATCCCCAGATGATCTGGCTTCGTATCACACTCTGCTGGCAGCCTTCACATCAGCAACCACATCTGCTAAGATTTCATTTTTTCAGTCAAAAATTAATGCATGTGTGTCTAACCCACGTAAACACTTTTCCATCTTCTCTTCCCTGCTGATCCCTCCTCCACCCCTCTCACCCTCTTCCCTCTCTGCAGATGACTTCCTGATCCACTTTGAGGAGAAGGTAGCCAAGATCAGAAACTCTTTCACGCATCCGGTGAAGTCCCAAATCCCCCATCCGGTGAAGTCCCAAATCCCCCATAATGAACCCACTGCTACATTTCTGTCATTTAAGACTCTGGAGGACACAGATGTACTCCAACTTATATCACACCAGCGTGCAACCACCTGCCCACTGAACCCCATACCTTCGGCAGTCCTCCAATCTATATCCGGTGAGCTACTTCCATATATGTCCTCCATTATCAACACCTCCTTAACCTTTGACTATGTTCCTGCTGGTTTCAAAACTGCCCGTGTTACCCCTCTCCTTAAGAAACCTAGCTTGGACCCCTCTGATGTCAGAAACTATTGTCCTGTGTCTCTATTGTCCTGTGTCTCTCCTGTCCTTCCTGTCAAAAGCTCTCGAATGCGCTGCCCTTAACCAACTGTCTGTTTTTCTCCACCAGAACAACCTGCTCAACCCTCATCAGTCTTGTTTCAGAACCGGGCACTCAACTGAAACTGCACTCCTGGCTGCGACCGAGGCACTCGCCACTGCTAGAGCCTCCTCCCTCTCCTCTGTCCTGATTCTCCTTGACCTGTCTGCAGCGTTTGATACGGTCAACCACAAACTCCTGATCTCCACACTGGCTGAGATGGGCATCTCTGGGACTGCTCTCTCTTGGTTTACATCTTATCTCACAGATAGATCCTACCAAGTCTCCTGGAAGGGCTCTATCTCTGCACCTCATCCTCTTTCTACAGGAGTCTCGCAGGGATCTGTACTGGGTCCTCTGCTGTTCTCTATTTACACTAAGTATCTTGGTTTGGTCATTAATTCACATGGCTTCTCTTCCCATTGTTATGCTGATGACACTCAACTATTCCTCTCTTTCCCTCCCTCTACCCCACGGATTAAAGAGAGGATATCTGCTTGCCTGGCTGACATCTCTGAGTGGATGTCTAGCCATCACCTGAAGCTCAACCTCGACAAGACTGAGCTGCTCTTCATGCCATACAAGACCTCCCCGCTTCTAGACCTGTCCATCACTGTCGACGGAACTATGGTGACCGCCTCCCGCTCTGCAAGAAACCTGGGGGTGGTCCTGGATGACCAGCTGGACTTCAGAGAGCACATCAGGGCAACAGCACGGTCCTGCAGGTTCCTCCTGTACAACATCAGGAGGATTTGGCCGTACCTGACCAACTACTCCGCCCAGCTCCTTGTCCAGACCATGGTCACCTCACATCTGGACTACTCCGTTGCGCTCAGCTGAAACGCTGTTTGTTTTCCGTCGTGGTCTGAAAACACACTTTTTCAGACTCCACCTTGACTAACTACATATATAGGGCCAATTGTATCGTACGTACTTTCTGTTTATTTTATTTTCTATTTGTTTTTTTGCTATTTTATAGCTTAGAATGTATAGCTGACTGTATTCTATGTTGATTACTAGCGATAGCTACTACGTTGTGAGAAAGTTGTGCTTTGTTGGATTTGCTTTGTAGTTGTGTCAATGACCTTCAAAATGCACTTATTGTACATCGCTTTGGATAAAAGTGTCTGCCAAATAACTGTAATGTAATGTCATGTAAAAAACAATGGGCCATTCAATTTAAACTGATTTGCGCTATTATATGTAGCATTTTTCAGTAACTGCCGGCTAGTTACTTTTAAAAGTGTAGTTAATTGTCGGATAACGGCGCATGCGTAGAATTGTCGGAGAGGGGGTGTAACGCTTGAGCGACTTGGACAGGTGTCAGCCTAGCCATAGGCTTCGTGGGGTGTAGCTATAAATCTCAAAACTTTTTGCATAGCCTATGCCTGTAGCTGAAACAGACATTAACGCTGGCGTCTAATCAACCTACAAAAAAGCTTGTCTACCTCGGAAATCTCAATACGCAACTCTCCAGAAGTTATGGTGAAGAAATTTTTATTTTATTTCTTTTTTACACAGGCTTAGCTGAACTACAGAAAGCTGCAAGAGCAAAGCAGGTTAAGGGAGAAAAAAGGAGGTTTTATGGCTGGGATAAGGTTTGGTCACACCGGATGGAATTTAACGTTTCCAGTCATCCAGGCGTCGGTATCACGAAGCCTTTTGATTTCATAGGTCTGGTAAGGGGTTGTTAATGAACTGTTTCGTAATAACTCCATCGATATCCAGTCATTCTGTGAGAGATGTTGTCAGTCTGAGTTAGCTAAACCTCTTGTGCAGACTATTCCTCTCGGGCAAAACCCAGAACGGCTTATTAATATTATGAGGTTTGTTTAGGATTGAATTAATAATAATAAAAATATACTAGGCTCTAATACCTTAGCGCTGAGGAGGAGGAAGCACGCGTCTACATCAATTATTCGCTGTAGCTGGTGGAGAGGCACGTAGGTAGGTCTAGATGTGACGTGTGTGTGGACCGGGTTGAGACTGTAGGCTACAGCATGTAATAATGGTGTGTTCATTTTGTTAATGAAGGGCAATACTAATGAATAGGATAGTGGCGGGCGATGGAAGGGTCGGTGAGGGATAGCCTAGTTTGGGGTGATGGGGGGCTGTTGTGCAATTTCTATTATTAAAGGGTCTGGGGAATAGTGTGATTTGGAGTCAGACAAACAAACAATCCGCCAGATCAGCACAGACCATATCACAAGATTCATCCAACCACACAAAAGAGTGTCATCCCAGACAACTACAGACACTTCCTCCCTACCCTTGCTGGCTTCTACAGAATCTGCCCCACCCTCCCCATTTGTTTCTGCCATTACAAACTCTTTACCATCTCCTAATTCAGTTGCCTTATCAACTTCAAATACCCCCCCTTCCCCCCCACCAGTTATCTATCCCTCCTTCCCAGCAACATTGCTCCCCGGGCTCCCCTTCTCAACCAATAAATCTCACGAGTGGTGACTGTAAGTATCTGCCTTGTTGAAACTGTTCACTTAAACTTCCAGATGTGTAACTGACTTTTTTTTCTTTTTTTGTCAGTGCTCGATGAAATTCGGAAATTACTTTGTTGATGAGGTATTTCCTTCTTGCCTGCTCCTAAAAAAGAAAATGTAGTGCTTTGGTTGATTAATTAATCTTGAAAGAAATTTTGTTCATTATATCCAGGTACTGAATGTCTACCTAAAATTGAAGGTGCTGGAAACATCAAAAACGACAAAAGCATTCCTCATCGATTGCTTTGCAATGATGGCCATTTGGCAGGGCAATCTGAAGGGTCTGAGAAAGGTGACATTATAGCTCTGTTTTCACTGTCAGTAATGGTTATACAGTAGACATTTATTAAGTAACATTTTCCTTGTGTGTGTTTTTATTTTTTATAACCCCCCCCACCCCCTCCGACAAAGTCCACATACTCCTTGGTGCAGTAAATGAAAACCACCACTGGACATTAGTGGTAAGACCTAAGGCTGCACGATATGTTAAATTATAATAAAAATATTTTGTTTGTCAAAAACCACAGCAGAGAAGGGCGCTGTACCTGGACCCATTTGGAGCTCTGCCTGCTGCTATAGAGAAATGTAAAAATGCGACCAGGTTAATTTAATATAACATCTGACAACTTAAATGGTGGGAAGAGTCCATCTCACCACTGGATTTCTCCAGGGCATTTATAAGAAAAAAATGAATGTCTCACGCTGAATGTGTGGAACACTGGCACATCCTACACAGAAGGATGGGAACTAATGTGGAGCCTTTGTCTGCAAAGTAAGTACAGGTTATTTGCAACTGTATACCACTGTGAATTAATACTAATTGAAACTACTTCTAGTTTGCGGAATGCATCTTAATGGACAAAGAAATAAAGTTTGAAGTGGACGCAGGGATGACTACTATCAGTCGCAAAATAGCATCCACCACTCTGCTAAGCTACAACGGTATGATTATGCATAAAAATATTTTTTCAAGTTCACACAACCATTCAAATCTTTCTTAGATGACATGACAGACCTGTCTGTGGCGTGTGGTGAGGTCACCAGCAAACGTGCAAAAAATGTTCAATTGGACGAATGGGTTTGTATTATTTTTCTGCAACTGTCTAGAGATGCGTCTGCCATTTTTACCTGCACCCACACTACCAATGTGCTACTTTGTAAATTTTCATTAATATATTCTTTTTCAGATTGAGTGCACCAAATGGTAGCCTACTACTTAAACGGCTGAAGAGAAGTTTAACAAGGTGGACCCTACAAAGGTTTATAAGTACTATAATGGACTATACTTTGTTAAAATACGTGTAGACCTAATAGCCTTTCAGCTTTATTGGACAGCACAGTGTAGAGACAAGAGGAATGGGAGCGAGTAATGCGAAAAAAGGTTGGATTCAAACCAACAATGTCGCAAAGAGCACAGGAATATTAGCTAATCCGCACTACAGGCTGCGCCACAGGGGAGACCTGCCAGGAAGGCATACTTCGGCTCATACTTAAATAAATAAAGAAATAAATCATTTATATAAAAAAATAATTAGGGTTTATACTTACAGATAAAATGCTGCTAAAAAAAGTTAACTAGTTCTGTAAGCCACTTGTGCTCACTGGATATCTAGGTTGGCTTACGTGTAGCCTAGCTACGGTTTTTATTTTGTTTTTTTAAAGGGTTTCCACGCTGTTATTGTTTTGACAGCTCTGCGTTATCATAGCTATGATGCAGCTTTGGCAAAAACTGGTATGCAGTAAGACTAGGCTTTTTATTTTCATTCCTTTTTTTGTTTTCAAAAAGGGCATTTCCTGGTATAATTGCTGACTTGTGGTGATAGATTTACCTTAACATCTGTCCCAAATTGTAAACAGGTCGGCGATTTCCGCGGTAAGAAGAAATTTTATGACAACGTTACTGCTTACTATTGACATAACTTTACAGTAAGTAATGCGAAAAATATCCTCAATATTATTATCAGCGAAAACCTGAAAATAAGTATAGCATCCAGGGATTTAAAGTACACTATATTTAGAGAATATTTCGCCTACTTAACAACTTTCAGTGTAAACTACTTAGCTAGAATACTCAATAGTAGGGTCAAGAACGGCGTTGATTCGGGCAAAGCCTTTGTTCAGCACAAACAAAGCCTTCACTGACTAAGCTAACAGTTAGACATCTAGCAAGCCGCATGTCCAAACAATGTATCATTTGCAAGCATGTTTGTTGTGATATAGCATCAGTCTATCTTTGTTTAACGCAAACCAAGCCTTTGTCGTTAACAGTTAGCTATCTGGCTAATAGCATGTCCAAATAATGTATCATACAGCCTGTTAATTATACTGGGATTGCAATTGTGGTTGGAACAAAAAGACTTGTTCAGGGTGACTAAAACTGGGAGTCCATAGTAGTAGAACAAAACTGATCTCTCGTTTCTGAGGTAGAGTCAGCTTAACCCTCATATTATCTTGACATTTTATGATGCCTTTTATATGTTTGAGGTCAAATTTACCACAAAAGTTAAAACTGACACAAAACTATAAATTTTTTACACTTTCTTTGTCACCTTTTGTGTGTTTCCCAATTGTCCAGCCTTTTATCCCTAAATATAAAAATTCTGTGATGAAATATTTTATTTTAGAGCCTGAGGTAAGTGAAAGTTTGTGAACTTTAAAACTCATATGGAAAAGCGCCACCAAAATTACCCACACAAAAATTGAGATAAAATTTTAAAAAGTTGTATATTTTCTTACATTTTATACAGCTACCCAACAATTACCCCAAACAACACCTTTGTATACAAACTGGGTACAGGACTTTTGAAAACATAGCATTATGTTTATTGCGTGTTTACCATTTAATCCAAACAAATGAAGAAAAATCATATAGTGAATAAATAAAGTTAACTCGTTTTTACGAGATGTCAAACATTGAACCGGGTCAAATTGAGTCGGAACATAATATGAGGGTTAAGACTACCTGGGTTCATCAAGCTGTTGCTGTCATCTGTCCTCTGGTGCCCATATAAATCAACTCAATTACTAAAGAAGAATTGTGGAATTAGTTTCAGTGTACCTCAGTGTACATCGATAGATGTATGTGGCAACTTTAAATAAAATGTGAGCATATCATGCCAAATCGGAGCTGATTTCACACATTAATTCAACACATTGCTGTGTCAGAAGGCTGGTATTTGAGACTCACCACACGGCTGAAGTACTTGTCCAGCACCTCCACAAAGCTGTGCACCAGCTCAAAGATGGCAAGTTCGTTCTATGAGAGACAATAGACGTGGTCTGAGTGGCACAACAAGTGAACTGGTTCTGAAGTGCAGCAGTTTTACGATTTCAATTAAAACTCAATAAACTGGGTTTCATCTGTCCAAATTCACACAAAAGAGTGCCTTTCATCTAAATTTAAAAGGTAAAAGTTGCGTTATTTTTGGGCTTTGGGCAATAGTGTAAATGAATGAACAGAAACAATGTATTTACTAGTCATTAGTCACTGGATTATTTGAAACATGAAGAGTGCTCCTTTTGAACGGTGCTTGGCTCTATGCACTCAAAATGCTTACGCTTCACATTACCGGTCATCACTATGGAATGAAGAAATACTGGCACTGGCCAGCCTTTCATGTAAATCACATTTTTATTTGTCATACATACAGAAATGGTTGGAAAAGATCATGTTAAGATAGCATTAGTATTGCATTTGTCACAGCAAATCATCCAGTATAATATCTTAACTACTTTCTTTCCTACTTTCCTTTATTGACCCCCAAATGGCAGTCATGTACATACATAACTGAAATACATGGGCATTTACAATGAAAAGAAATCAAGAAAAACAGCCTAAAAATGACGATTAAAAAATCCACAAATACTCACAGACAGGAATTATAACATAATAAAACAAAATGGATCCAATATTTTGAAATGAGTACAATGGTAGTGAGAGTTATAGTTCATTAATGAGTGTGCAAAGGAATATAATTGGGGATTTATTATATCTTTCTGTACATGTACGAGGGATTGTGAGTTTGTGGGACTTTCTGGTAGTCCATGTGTGTTCTTTGTCAATCTCTGAATGGGGATGTGAGGAGTGATTTTTCTGCAGATGCTGTGGCGTCATTGACTGAGGCGGGGGAGTAAGAGGGCTTGCAGAGTGTCATTGTAGCTGGTGTAGGATCGTCCCAGGATGGTCCTACAGCCTCGTTTTTGCACTCGTTCAATTTCCCTTGTCTGCTCACCTGTGAGTGAGCTGTGCAAATTCCAGTGCCGGATAGATGTACCCAGTGTAAACTGTTATGAGGTCCTCATGGGGCACCCCTGCTCTTTTCAGCTTTCGGAGGAGGAAGAGTTTGGAATTGGCTGACGTGGTTAATTTGTTAATATGCTCTTCCCATTTGAGGTCACTCTGAATGATTGCTCCAAGGATTTTAACAGAGGTGCAGCCTGGCAGTTTTTTTCCAGTTATGGTTAGAGGGGGTAAGGTTGGTGGGTTTAAAAAAAAAAGAGATGATTAGAACTTTGCATTTGGAGGGGTTTAGTGACATGTGGCTGGACTGTACACATGCCTCCAGGCTCCTGAGAGTGGGTTGGGGAGTGGTGATGGATTTTACTGAGCAGGTATGGAGGATCTATAGGTCATCAACATACTTCCATCTTTTCTCCTTGTCCCAGGCGGTGCTGTCGATTATAGCCAGGAATATGAGGGGCCCCAGGAGGGTTCCCTGGGCCACACCCCCTGTGAGCTCCTCCCATTCAGAGACAGTGTCCTGATATTTCACCCTCTGCCTCCTCTTGGAGCAAAAGGGGCACAACCAGGGAATAAGAACTGGTCTCAGAACGGCGGCATCAGCTGCTCCATTGCAATGGTGAGATCCACCATGTCAAATGCTTTGGAAAAGTCAGTTGTTATGAGGGTACTCAGGGTAGATGGAACATCACTGGCTTTGTACAGTGAGTCCACCAGGTTGAGGAGTGCGTGGGTGGATGACCGCTCTCTGGCCTGCTCCCAAACTGGTTTGGCGAAAATATTCTTTTTGACCCATGTTGCCACAAAGCTTTCAGCTATTATTGCAAGCTGGGGTGTTAATGATATGGGCCGTAGTTGGTTAAGTGATACGGGTTGGATTTTAGGGATGGGAACCACAGTGGCCTCTTTCCACTGATGGGGGAATATCCCTGTGGTAAGGGGGGCGTGGTTTTAGGCGCAGCTAGCAAGAGAGAGAGTGAACGCGGGCGGTTTAGGGAGCCGGCACAGCTGTGAACGGTCGGGCAATTGGGGATGATTGATTATATGATGGTTGTGGTCAATTAACCAATTGCCTTGATTGTTCAACAGTGAGCCTGAGATCCGTGAAAAGGGGGAGCTCGGGCAGGAGACGAGAGAGAGAGCACAGGAGTGCGTGTATGTATGAGGTTTTCTGTGTGAGAATCGGGAGAATCGGCAATAAAAATAATTCTCATTCACCGGGACTTTTGTGTCTTATTCCATGAGCAGGAATAGCTCAAACCTCGCAACAGTGGTGGCCTGTACGGGGACGAAGGGAATAAGGAACATACCCGGAATGGAGACGGAGCCGAGGGATCAAGAAATAACAATGACGACATTGGGCAGGGTGCTAGAGGGGCTGGCTGCCATGCAGGAGCGACAAGCAGCAGCTCATACAGAGCAGATACAAGCCCTGCGTGAGCAGTCTAGCCTCCAAGCACAGGCACTGCTCCAGCTGACGGCCGGTGGGGATGCCACGGGAAGGCAGAGCGTCTCCTCCCCGAAGTTCAACATCCCGGAAATGACGGCGGAGGATGACGCTCAGGCCTTCCTCGAAGCATTCGAGCTGGCGGCGGAAACCTCCCGGTGGCCAATGGAGGAGTGGGCTGTGCGGCTCCTGCCCCTCCTGTCAGGGGAGGCGCAACGAGCGGCGCATAGCCTGCCGACAACTGCGAGGGCGGAGTTCCGCAATATCAAGAAGGCGGTCCTCGACCGGACGGGTTGTACCCCGGAGGAACACCGACGACGGTTCCGGGAGTGGGACCTAACGGAAGAGGACCGGCCGTTCGCCTACGCCCAGCGGATGGCGGACACGGCGAGGCGCTGGCTCCGGCCGGAAATAAGATCCGCTGTTGGAGTAGTGGAGCAGGTGGTCCTTGAAAGGTTCATCACGGGGTTGCCGGCGGAGACCGAGAGGTGGGTGCAGTGCCATAGACCCACCAACCTGGATACCGCCGTCACCCTGGCGGAGGACCACCTGGCACAACATCCGTTCACCCAGCAGCAGAAGCCGGAGCCGGCGCCCAGGAAGAAATTTCCCCCTCGTTCCGCCCCCCTTGCTGTTTCCCAGCCCCAGAACACCTCCTTCCCTGCTGTAAACCCCCGTAACGCTATGCCCTCTTTTCCCCCCTCAGGCTCAGTGGCGGTGCAGTCCGGCCCACGCGGAGTGCCTCAAACACCTGGACCGGAGTGTTGGCGGTGTGGACGGCCGGGCCACCTGCGCCGCGATTGTCCGCTCATGGAGGTGGGGCAGGTGGTCCGGGTGGTCGGACCGCCCACCTCCGCTCACAATCCAGACGGGGCGTACTGCATTCCGGTAAGGGTGCAAGGGAGTGAACACCGGGCGCTGTTGGATTCAGGGGCTATGCAGACCAGGATTCGGTTCGACCCGAGGCATTGAGATTGGCACGTTGGGTGGTAATTCGGTGTGTACATGGGGATCGACACAAATACCCGATAGTGACGTGGAAATTCGAATAAAAGGGAAAAAGCATATTCTGGAGGCTGCGGTTAGCTCCCACCTCTCGCACCCTCTAATTTTGGGTACAGATTGGGCGGGGTTTCAACAAATAGCACAAAAACTGATGGGGGTACGATCACGACCGGTAGGGACGTGTGAGGTGTGTGCAGTGGACAGTAGTGACGTGGGGTCGTCCGACACTGACGGGGGGGGGGCGCTCCAGTGGGGGCTCCCCCGGTGCCGATGTTCCAACCCGTGGAGGATTTCCCACTCGCTCAGTCTCGGGACGATACCCTACGCTTTGCCTTCGACCAGGTGATTTATGTTGATGGTCAGCTGGTGCGCCCTGACGCTGCACGCTCTCACCCATATTTTTCTATTATTAAAGATAGGTTGTACCGAGTGAGTCGTGACACTCAGACAGGTGAGGAGACGACCCAGTTGTTGGTACCGAAAAGCCGCCGGGAAATGATTTTCCAGACGGCTCATTACAACCCCATGGCTGGGCATTTAGGGTATAGTAAAACACTAGACCGGATAATGGCCCGGTTTTATTGGCCGGGCTTCTGGGCGGACGTACGGAGGTGGTGTGCATCCTGTCCAGTGTCAGCTAGTGAATTCCCCGGCCATACCAAAAGCGCCGTTGCGCCCCCTACCATTAATTGAGGTCCCTTTTGATAGAGTGGGCATGGACCTCATCGGGCCATTTGACAGGAGCACTCAGGGATACCGATTTGTATTAGTTCTGGTGGATTATACAACCCGGTATCCCGAAGCAGTGCCGTTGCGCAATATCTCGGCTAAGAGTGTTGCGCAGGCATTGTTTCAGATTATCTCCCGAGTTGGAATCCCGAAAGAGATTCTGACTGATCAAGGCACTTCATTCATGTCACGTACACTACGCGAACTGTATGAACTATTGGGGGTTCAGTCCATTAGAACTAGCGTGTACCATCCACAAACGGATGGGCTCGTGGAACGTTTTAATAGGACATTGAAATCAATGATTCGGAAGTTTGTACACGATGACAGCCGAAATTGGGATAAATGGTTAGTTCCTCTATTGTTTGCAGTGCGAGAGGTTCCCCAGGCCTCTACAGGATTTTCTCCTTTCGAATTGCTGTTCGGTCGACAGCCCCGGGGTATCTTGGACCTGGTTAAAGAAAGCTGGGAGGAGGGTCCAAGCCCCAGTAAGAACGAAATTCAATACGTTATGGACCTGCGAGCAAAACTCCATACACTGGGGATATTGTCACAAGAGAATTTGCTCGAGGCTCAGGAACGTCAGCAGAGACAATACAATAGAGGAACGAAACTACGGCAATTTTCACCGGGAGATAAAGTCCTGGTATTACTCCCGACTTCCAGCACAAAATTACTCGCCAAGTGGCAAGGACCCTTTGTGGTCACACGACGAGTGGGGGAAGTCGATTATGAGGTGGAGCGGTCTGATAGAGGGGGCGAAACAGATTTATCACCTCAATTTATTAAAAGCATGGAAAGAGGTGATACCGGTCTCCTTGGTATCGGTAGATCAGGAGAGAGATGAGCTGGGACCGGAGGTTCCAAATTATAACGATCAAACCTCCCCCTTTCTGATAGCCATCTTTTACAGAATCAAAGAGCGGATCTTGCCTTGTTGCAAAAGCAGTTCGCTGATGTGTTTTCCCCTCTACCAGGCCGCACCAATCTCATAAACCACCATATTGAGACAACCCCGGGGGTGACGGTGCGTTCGCGCCCCTACAGACTGCCTGAACATAAAAAGAAAATAGTTCAGGCAGAAATAAAGGCAATGTTGGAATTGGGTGTGATAGAGGAGTCTAACAGTGCGTGGAATAGCCCCATTGTGCTAGTGAGCAAGCCTGACGGATCTGTTCGCTTCTGTGTAGACTCGCAAAGTAAATGCAGTGTCACGATTCGATGCCTATCCCATGCCTCGGGTCGATGACCTATTGGATCGGCTGGGCACAGCTCGTTTTTTTTCGACACTGGATTTGACTAAGGGCTACTGGCAGATTCCCTTGTCTCCAGAGTCCAAGGAAAAATCGGCTTTCTCCACTCCGGACGGGTTGTACCAATTCCGGACACTTCCGTTTGGGTTATTCGGAGCCCCTGCCACATTCCAACGTCTCATGGACAGGGTACTGCGTCCGCATGCGGCTTTCGCTGCAGCCTATCTTGACGATATTATTATTCACAGTGCGGCATGTGGGGGCAGTACTGGAGTCCCTGAGACAGGCGGAACTCACGGCTAACCCAAAGAAGTGTGCGATTGGCAGAGCGGAGGTACGGTATTTGGGGTACCACTTGGGAAGTGGACAGGTGCGACCTCTTGTGGACAAAACCGCAGCGATTGCGACCTGTCCACGACCCAAGACCAAAAAAGAGGTGAGGAGGTTTTTGGGACTGGCCGGGTACTACAGAAGATTCATCCCGGCTTTCTCGGAGCTGACCAGTCCCCTAACCGACTTGACTCGGAAAGGTGCCTCAGATCCGGTCCAGTGGACGGAGCTGTGTCGGCAGGCGTTTGAGAGGGTAAAGGAAGCTTTGTGTGGGAAACCGCTCTTGTTCACCCCTAACTTCTCTCTCCCCTTTAATTTGCAGACTGACGCATCGAACAGAGGGCTGGGGGCCGTTTTGACTCGACCAGTGCTGTACATTAGCCGAAAGTTGTCAGAACGGGAAGCGAAGTACAGCACGGTCGAGAAGGAGTGCCTGGCCATTAGATGGGCGGTCGGGTCCCTCCGTTATTATCTACTGGGTCGCTCATTCACCCTCTGCTCGGACCATGCTCCCCTCCAATGGCTTCACCGCATGAAAGATACCAACGCCCGAATCACTCGGTGGTATCTGGCTTTACAGCCTTTTAATTTCAAGGTGGTTCATAGGCCGGGAGCGCAGATGGTGGTGGCTGATTTTCTCTCCCGTCCAGTGGAGGAGGAGGGGGGGGGGGGGGGGGGGTTGTGCATTGGCCGGATGGCTTCCCGGCCTAAGTCGGGCGGTGGGGGTATGTGGTAAGGGGGGCGTGGTTTTAGGTGCAGCTAGCAAGAGAGAGAGTGAACGCGGGCGGTTTAGGGAGCCGGCACAGCTGTGAACGGTCGGGCAATTGGGGATGATTGATTATATGATGGTTGTGGTCAATTAACCAATTGCCTTGATTGTTCAACAGTGAGCCTGAGATCCGTGAAAAGGGGGAGCTCGGGCAGGAGACGAGAGAGAGAGCACAGGAGTGCGTGTATGTATGAGGTTTTCTGTGTGAGAATCGGGAGAATCTGCAATAAAAATAATTCTCATTCACCGGGACTTTTGTGTCTTATTCCACGAGCAGGAATAGCTCAAACCTCGCAACAATCCCCTCTTGAAAAGATGCATTATATGCATAATATATGTAATCTTTATGATTACACAATGGAAGAAGCAGACAAGGCAAAAGTAGTTTCACAGTAGTACAGGAACATTTTAATTGGTTAACCCCTTTGCGCAGAAGGAAAATTTGGTCAATTCTCACCTATTTAGGGTGTGCTTTGTTTAAGACTTTATGGCTTAAATGAAAACAAGACAGGTGTACAATGTACAATACAAACTTATATTTTCATAATTTAAGTGAAAATAAAGTGCCACAAATGCAAATAAATTTTGGAAAAAAATTATAAAAATCTTTAGTTTGCAACAAAATACTGAGAACTACATAAGTGAAACAGGTAAATCTATACATTTCCTGGATCATAAACTCCATGTCCACAAGAGGATGATATGCAGAACTACTAAAGATCTATGATGCAAAACATAGGCACCCTGTGTACCCTGTTGTTCATTGGTGTCACCAAATTTATCCAAATGGCTAAATTGTGCACTGCTCTAAATAAAATAAAAATATATATATATTTAACTACAAATCAACAGTTTTGGCTCATAAAACTCACTTTTGTATAATTTTCAAATGGGAATGACTATATTTTCATCAGTATAGGGGGTAGATATCTATGGGTCCAAAGCCCTATCCAAAACATGTCATAGAATGAATACAATTTGTTTTGTCCATTATAAAGCATATATATTTGCCCCGTCTGATGGTTTAAGATAAAAACATTGATATCACAGTGTTACATACACCTAAATATGTAGCCTAATCAGTCACTCTTGTACCTCAATAAAACATCACCTTTACCTGTACTCTACAGTATGTATATGTTCCCATTCATAATGAATCCAAGGAATTTTTTACATGAATCTACCAAATATCAGCGCACAGTAAATTGGAATGAGCATTTTCCATGCCCTAAGTATCAAGTATATACGCCATAGCCTATATTATGTAGGACAACATGAAAACAAAATAGTATTCCACCATCTGCAAAATGCTGCTAAATGTTCTATCTTCAATGAAAATCTGAAACCTACATCAAACATAAAATAAACGATTGCACTACAGTATGTGAAATGCACTCAAAATGCGAAAATAACAATAGGCCTATCAATCATTTTGGACAAGACAGTGCTCAATTGGTAAACCTAACGTACATATGTAGCCAGCGAGACCAACCGCATATTAAAAGCAGTACTACTTGCATATCGGGAAGGGAAAACTCCTGTCAGGGAATGCGTTTTCTGTAGAGCTTGCGTAATACTAGACCGTTAAAGCGAAAATTGCTGTTACGCTGGGCTGTAATTAATTGTTCAAAGCACCAAATAAGACATTGCATATAGCGTTGCTAAGGTTATAATGTACTCTGTTGGATAAAAGAGCCGACAATTAAACTGATGAACTGTAATGAATGAGACTGGGATTGGGGGTATTACGAGTCAACATTTCAGATAGTGTAATAGCGGTATAGATTGTTGTATATTTCTCAAACGGATTGTACCAGACAATAAATGACCACTGACTTTTGAAAGGAACATCTCTGTGTAAAACCAATGGTAGGATTGTATATTTATTTAATATTTACTAGCAGATATTTATAGTAGAATGATGTGGTAAAAGCCAAGAATTTCACATGTTTATTTTGCATTTGAGTGAGGTGGGCTTTTCACTGCTTTTTTAAAATACGATCAGGCTATTGTTGGGTTCATCTTTTTGCTATGATGGAATTCCTATTTTATATGATGAGTAAATAGACATAGACACACATAGACTCTATTCTCCACTATGTCACGCATGGGTAGGTATAGATTGGGTGGGGGGTTGCTTTTAAATGGACTTGCTACAGGAAAATAGTGACATTGAGAAACTCATTGAGAATGTTGACGCCGGTAGCATTATCACTAGGCATCTGCATAAATTAGTTAAATGTGTCACTATATTTCCATCTGCAGAGGGATATTCCTGCTTATTATAGCTCTATAATATCGAGGTAAATTTCATATATTCTGTAACCACTTTATGAAAATAATTTTTTTGGGGGGGTAATGCAGTATGTCACTTGAACTCCAGTGCTCTGTGCATTAATAAGGAGAAGATAGCAGATTGTGTGATATGTGAATATGTAAGGGCAACTCACCTCTGTCTCGTTGACTCCCACTATGATGTATAGTCCTGCATACTGCCGGTACACCAGTTTGTAGTCCTTATATTCCACAAAAGAGCACTGCAGGAGAAGAAGATCCTCAGATACAACATTCCTGTATCTGCATACATTGAAAATTACCCCAAGGAAAGATTCATAGAAACAGGTTTGCTTGATAGCCCTAATCCCATGCATCCCAAAGCCAACATCTTTCAGTGGTGTACATATAATGCAGCCAGGCTTGGTTTCAGCTGACAGAACTATGGTTGCACTGGTAGACAGAAGCTGATCCAGTCTGGAGAGAATGCATTGGGTTCAGGTCCTGTTGCTATTTTTGAATCACTGCCAATATGAGAACTTGTAGGCTGAGCTTTGAAAGGAACAAGCAGTTGGGAGTACAGATACTGTAAAATGCTGGGTCAAAGCCTGGCCAGGTATTATTCTGTGACAAGAAGGATTGCTTTTACACATGACGAGTCAGATTTAAGAACTCATATTTTCTGGGATCTTGTTTCGGAGGTAGAGCCACTGGAGGTCCACTAGTTTCTCCATTACCCCTTAGGCTACCCAGAGGCCTGAATTCACCCTGCAACCACAAGGCTGCTCTGCAGATTGCCAACCTCCACCTGCGTCTCTGCCCACCTCTTCTTTCCTGCGAGACAGGCAGCCTTTCACCAAGTCAGTCTCCAGCGATGCCCTCTTGGCAATGTCTACATGCTCGTAGTACTTGGACAGGCGGGTCTGGCCCTGCTTGTTAGCCATCAGCAGGAACTTGATCATGGTTTCCTGGCACAGGGAGGAAGTCAAAATGGGGTTCAATGCATCAATCAAATTTGACTTATTATTCTGTTAACAACACAGTGCTTCATAGAGCATATTCCATTACAATTTAATTTGGGTCATATTGGATATAACTTAAAGGCAGAGCAATAATATTTTAATGGCATACAATGAATCACTGCAAATGATACTGTAGTAAAAGAAACCATGGGATATAGTGTAACACACATGGGGTGTCTCAGTAGAGACAGTCTACCTGGAGACAAACAGCTGAAGGACAATAAAGTTTCAACAATCTCTCCACAACTCCATGGGACAATCAGAAGATAAGCCAACAAAGGGGTCAATAAGACTAATGGCTAGGCTGGTGAACCCTGGACACAAATGGGTAAAGGATAATAAAACTTCAAAGACCTCTCATCTCACTGGCATGACTACTCCTTCTGACTTAGGGAAGGGCTTTCTATTCTCCCTGAGCCAATCACAACTTATTGAACAGCAGGCTAAAGGGACACAACACAAAGAAAACGTGGTTGAGTTTTTCCATGGGTGATTGTGTTGTGTGAGCTTGCACTGAGCTCTGCAACTGTATCTCTCTTCCAAACAAGAACAGACTAAGCCCTGGAAAAAGCCAGGCTTTGCCCCTGTGATGAACTAGACGTCATAAGATAATTTATCCAGTGCGCTATGACTCACCTTCGCAATAAGGCAACCCTCTTTTCAATCCAGTTCTCAAGGAAGATTCCAAATAAGCCTACGGTCAAGACTTCAGCAAGAACTCGGAACCGTCAGGCCTTTGTTGGAAAGAAGAACCATAGTCATACGACTCCGAGTCATTTACGAGAGAAACACTAAGGGCTAGATTCAGAGTTGAGCTAAGCACGCGCAAATGGGACTTACTCCCGAAATTCTGCATAGCTTAAGCTATTTGTGAGTCAAACATTTGACTTATCCGCTGTTTTAAGCGTCTCTCCAGTATATACGCGGCATTATGCGCATAGGATGGGGATTTGATGCGTGTCTGCAAGTCATGCAAGATAGGCGTATTCAGAGTTTTCACTTAAAGGCCCCACACAATGAAAATGTACCTAATAGTTAGCTATAGTTTAATTACTTCAAGGACATGATGCAGACCAAACAAAAACATTTTTTATTGAAAGTTGATATTTGCGCGGTGAAATATTTCCTTCACTTCTTCCTGTAAAAGGCTGTGTGACGTTTTGGTGACGTATACCTGTACTGGCAGGCAGTGGGAAAAGTTTTTCCTCCAATTACATTGCTCGATTATCAACTTGTCCTCAATGTCAATGTGACTGACAGCTAGCTTAGAGTAATTTAGGTTGTTCAGCCTCACAGTAGCTAGCAACTGTCAGTGCGAACTGCGAACAAAATGGAACGAAAGTGCTTGTTTGGGTGTGAGAGTCCTCACACGCTATTTAGTTTCCCCACAAACGCATGGCTATGGAAAAAATGGCTAGAATTTGGCCACATGAAGGAGGCTGCAATCTGCTCGAGCTCAAGGATCTGTAATTTGTACTTCGAGAATTATTTATTCACAAATGCAATTGCTGTCCAGATGGGATTTGGGAGCTTCTACAACTTCACTGAGTGGACCATTCCCAACATCCACTACAATGGTCCTTGCATTTCTGTATAACGTTATATTTAATTCACCATCGGAAATAGCAATGTTAGCTATAACTCCTTATATATCATCTTGCTATGCAGCCAGAAACGAGAGAGGTTGCATGTCAGTGTGAGACTGAGCGGGACCACCAGCAGAGCAACACAAGTTGGTCTGTAACTGAGGCAGGTACCTAAGAGAAGTAAAGGGAGGCTAATAATGTTAGCTGAGCTGAAATTCTTATTTATAATGGCTGTTTTTCATTCATTTTTGTCGTTCAAGGTAACTTAGGCACGTCTGCAAATAAAGTTTGGGAGCGTCTGCTTTTTTTTTTTACTAACGTTACCGCTACACTAATCTAACTGCGAGCTGCTGCCTCTCAGTTAGGTGTACCGTTAGCTGTAGCTTACATTGCTTGTTTTGTTGTTCATTAATAAAATAATCTGTAGCTATCTAGTTATGTAACGTTAGCTATATTATCTACACTTCAAGCACTGCGGTTTCTCCCTTGTAAGAAAGACGGAGGATTTGGGCGCCAGGGTGGGATCTGACCGCCGGTGTTGTGTCATTTTTCGACTCCCCTGCAGATCTCAACCCCCTTTGCTTTGCTGGGTCATTCTAGCTTTGACAGTCAATACTAATATCTACTGATTTTAGTTTAAAATGATAGATGTTATGATTTGTTAACAGCTAAACAGTAGTTGTTGCTGTCCAGCAATTTGCACACAGCTATCCTGTTATTGTGGTAATGGTAATGTTAATAGAAAAACAAAACAGGATTCCGGATTCTAGGCAGATATTTATTACAGATATTGACTGTTACCATACGACTGTTATCATACCATTCAGAAACATCAAGATTATCTTGGGGGTGGACCGCATTTTCTGCTATCCAGAAGCTAACTAGCTAGCCACCGTGACAGCCCGCCTGTAAAAAAAAATTTAAAAAGTCCCGCCCCAATGTCCGGTTTAATTTCTGAAAAGCATTAGGAAAATGTGATCTGACTTCCGTTGTGTGGGGCCTTTAATAATTTTGTTCCGCGCAACTTTGTTCAGAAAAAAAGGTATTTTATTTCTAGCGCCGCTAGGCCCGGTTCTGATCATTTTGCCGCCCTAGGTAAGATTTAAAAATGCCGCCCTAAAATACTTTATAAAAAGAGAAAATACTAAAATAACATAATGTTCAAGAGATATCTGAATCAACAGACCTAAATCATCAGTGACATTGGCTCAACTGAATTAAGTCTTTTTGTCATATTTGTCTAAACAGGCTAATCTTTCTCATGTCAAAAACGTGAATCAGAAAATAAAACTTGAAGCTGACGTGAGTAGTTGCTGTTTAGTTTCCTTCTCCATTCATTTTCGACAGGACTGATCAACAACAAATGCCAAATAAGTTAGCCTAGGGCCTACCTTCAAATTTAGACATATGTGAAAACACTAGCTAGTTAGATTCAAGATTCAAGATTCAATAATTTATTGCCATACAACAAGTTGTTAGGAATTTGTTTCAGTGCGCTCATGACTAAAACAATACAAAAAACAATACAACACATAATAGTCAAAACACATAACACATAGCCCCCACCCCACAAGCATTACACACATCAAAGGATTACAGTCCAAGAAAGAATTCAGCATTCAGTAGCCTATTTGCTATTGATAAGACTAATAGTTGAGTATAAAATGTATAAAAATAGCGATACAGACAGCAGAACTAACATTAGCTAACGTTACAAATTAGAAAAAAAACTAAAAACGCTCGCTGGTCGCGCTGAGAGCTAGACTAACGTTAGCCTGTTTTTAGTTTTTGTTATTATTTATCGATCTAGTCTACACTAAATGCGGAAAATACTCACATCTATCAGTTCACTTAACGTTGTGTTAATAGCATGACAGACTTTTTCACTATTTCAGCTGGGGGGGAAGGGCCGGCCATACGTTCGCACCGTGTGGCTTCCTAACCCCAGGGCTATACTGAGCGCGTAAATTTCTCTACGTGCAGGCACTGATTGGGCACAGGCTTCCCAGTTTCCCGTTTGATGCCATGCTTTTATTCAATGGGTGCGTTTACATGCACTCAATATTCCGATCATATTCGGAATATGGCTGTTATCGGATTATTCAAATTGTCATGTAAACGCAATATTCCGAAAAGCTTTTTATCTACATAGCCCCTGCATAGCCCCTGAATCCAACAGCGCCCGGTGCTGGAGGAAGGCCAGTAATCAGCGCTTGTTGTAACGTTAAAGCTCTTCGTCGTCTTCTGCTCATAACACAGAACGCTTGAAGGACAGTGTTAGTTGCCACCCGCAACCATAACATCTGCCATATGACGACGAAACCCATAAGAGCATTCCTGTCTAACGTTACCATGTTTAACGTTACTTTCTTATACGTTATAGGCTACTGTTCTTTCTTATGTAACTAACGTTAGGCTATAGTTAATGTGTTTACTAATTTACGGTTACCAGCAGGAAGTATAATCACGTTGTGTAAAAACGTTAAAATATGTAAGTTATAATATATAACGTTAGGCTAATATGTGTTTCTAATTTACGTTTGAGTTGCACATCGCGTTCAGGGAAAGAAATCGGAATATTGACAGAATCATGTTAACCTGGATTTTTCCCATTATCGCATTACTTAAGTGCATGTAAACGCAATTATCGTATTATTGCCATGTTCGGATTACTCCCAGTTATCGGAATATTGAGTGCATGTAAACGCACCCATTTTGACAGTTGCCTTTTCACTTTGAGATGTGTGCATACCTTAAAGGGTAAGTAAACCATAAAACCACTTTTGTTTTGCTGATGACTGATATATTTGGACATATCCATGTGCTAGAGATTGATCCTGTTGCAAATCGTGACATTTCATCGCAATGCTTAGCATTTTATAGAAAGAGTAGTGTATTTTGGCTAACTAGCATTTTGGTGGTGAAACGTAGGCTATTGCAGTTGTAATTTACTATTGGCTGTTGTACAGTATACAGTGCCCTCCACTATTATTGGCATGGCACCCCTGGTAAAGATGAGTAAAAAAAGGTTATAAAAAATGAACCCGTTTGGTGAATTAGCTTAATCTTAAAAGAATTTGAAAAATCCAACTAAAATTTAATTGAAGTAAATTTATTATGAGAAAAAATAAATCCCTCATCAAGAAATAATTATTTTTAACAACACCAGGTGTGCCACAATTATTGGCACCCCTGCATTTATATATAGAATAAAGTAATCATTTTTAATATTTGGTTGCATATCCTTTGCATGCCATGACTTCCTGATGTCTCTTGATATCTTATTTTCTGGTACTCTTAGAAGCGATACTATAACGTCTCTGAATTTCAATGGATCTCTATGGGAATTGTGGGGTGGGATTAGATTTAGTTGTAAATTATGCTGGAACAGTATGGAATACATGGTTGGTAAAATGGCTGTAAATCATCTCGTGTTTACCTTTTTAGGGTTGTTTTAACGCACTTGTTCCTACTGACATTAATGAGAAGGGTGATACTGAGATCTTGACTTCAGTATGTAGGCCAGGTCTGGTTTGAAAGAAGTGGTTGAGATGCGTAAAATATCACGCAGGTGGGAGTCACTGAGTCTTAACCTGAAGCGGTTCTTTTTGGAAAAAAATCAAAATTCATCCCCGTCACCCAGTTGTCTCTTAATATCTGATGATATGTCTTAAATTCTCCGTGCCACAGTGTTACGAGCCAAGCAAACATTATCAAATTCTTGCTTCTTCTCGGGACAAATGTTCTCCACCATTTGCATGACAGTCTTTAATAAACTCACCCTCCGTAAATGGTTTGCCATGTTTAGCGATTAACATGGCCACTTCATAGCTTGCTTTGGTGATGTTTTCATTTGACTCAAGGGCCCTCGAGAAGAACCGCTGTTGTGAGGCCAAGGCAGCATGGAGTTGATTTACTTTTTCAGCACGATCGCTTCCTGTTAGCCTGTCGTATGCATTCACATGTTTTGTTTTGTACTGCCTCTTTACATTGAATTCCTTAAATACGGCAACAGTCTCTTGACAAATTAGGCAAACACAATTGTTTCGGTTTTCAGTGAAAAAATACTGCAATTTCCATCTTTCCTGGAAGCGGCCGCCCTCAGTACAAACTTTCCTCTTTTTATTTACAGTAGCCATGGCAGAAATTGGCGGCAAGGGGTCACAGCATGGTTCACACTGCCAGTTACAGAGTGGTGCTGCCACCATGTGAAAAGAGGAATTTCATTTTGAACCTGTATGATTTATTCATTCTGTTAGACAGTGCTGGCGGGCCATAAATAATAAATTTTAAGACGGAAGCTGCGGGCCGTATAAAATCTGACCTCGGGCCGCGATTGGCCCCCGGGCCGGACTTTGGACATGTCTGGCTTAGACCAAAACAATCATCGTTACCATAATACTTTAATCGATTACTAAGAGACTGTGTGCATAACAATGATAATAGTTTGTAGTTAATATCTTCTATCTCTCTATTAACTATTGGTGCTGTTTATTAAGCTCGATCGTAAACGCGAAAGGTGCAATTGACTTAAACAGAACACTTCCGGTGTAAGAATTTTTTGCGCCGACAAAGTAGGTTGTGACAATCGGTGGAGTAGGTTTACAATCTTTATAAAAAAAGAAGAAAAAAAAGGTTTGGTAAGGGTTTGGTTTTCAAACGATTTGTATGTATTCAGGTGAATGTTTCCTCGAACTGTATAGTTAAATATGTGGTTATTTTGAAATCAAACCTGTTGTTATTTTCAATTTACATTGGAGTTGATTTCATATTCCTGGCGAACACTCTGATGTTTTTTCATCCAATCCAGCTGCTTCCGGGTTCGGCTGATCTTCGCAGTCAGTATGCTTAGTAAAAGCAATAAAAATAGAAACTACTACAACCCAATTAACTTTTTCGGGCAGGTACTTACAGTAACTATATGGTTTTAAGTTGTATGTGTGTTAGTTAGCTGACTACAGCTACAACAAGCATATTAAACAAGTGTAACAACCTACTCCCACTCCCGCTACGTGTCACAATCTACCCGGCCTGCTCGCTTTTCCTTTGCCGGGTTGTGCTAGCTTGAGCCAACAATTTAAGACAGTCAATACTAATATCTACTGATAATTCACATATTGTAGTTTAAAATTATATATGTTATGATTTGTTCACAGCTAACACATGACAGTAGCTGAAAAATACGTGACGTAAAAAGAAATGTCGTAATATCAACGTTCAGTGAAAGGGCAGTAAAATGACAGGAAGACGGTCCTTTGAAATAAGAGGTGAAAAAGGGTGTGTATGAAGTTGTGCAATGTGATTGGCTGCATCCTAGCTTGTTTCTGATTGGGCGAAAACATCGCGTAAAATCTACCTCTTGTCACAACCTTCGCAGATATCCCCTACAGTCTGGAACAGCCACTGACGATTTTGTTTGTACAGGGTTGAGTGGTTGCTGGAGAGAATGGGAGATAATGGCTTACACTGAAGAAGAGTTTGAGTCTGTACAAAGATTTTAGATATGAGTATGTATAAACAATTAAAGCCATTCGGAAAATTATTTCAACCGACACTGATTGCCCAATGCAACCCTCCCACCTCCGGTGATCTTGGTCCCCTCAATATTTGTATTCCCAGATTAAATCGTTCGCTATCTGGAGCTGAAGATCCCCGTGTCTGATATAATGTTAGCCCTTTTTTTAACTATTCGAAGAGGGATGGAAGCGAGTGATTTAAGGTCAGCAAATATACCGTTAACACATTTATGAAATTATATTATGAAAATGCTATTTAACATTAGCTTACTAACTGACCATACAGCAGGGGGAAGAGGTTCCTCTCTAAGATAGCTAACGTAACGCTACTCATGATGCTGCAAGTAGTCAGCTAGCAAGCTAACGTTATATAGCATTTTCATAATATAATTTCATAATGTGTTAACAGTATATTTGCTCACCTTATATCACTTGCTTGGCTTCAATGTTGTTTATAACATGTTCTGTGATACCACCAGACTCACAAATTATTCGGTGTAATATCCCTTACGAAAAAATACTTTAGGATTCCTATCATACTCTATAGGGAATCCTATATTCATGTATAGTATGTTATATACCCTATAGTTCGCGTAATGTATTTTTTAAAAAGTATTCTGAAGTAGCCTATTGTTTGTCCTATAGGGATTGCTATGGGAAATCTTATATGAATTTATAGGAATATATCATAGGAATCCTATAGTACTTTTTCGTAAGTAAGCCATCATCTCTCCCATTCTCTCCTCCAGCAACCACTCAACTCTACAAAACAAAATCATCAATGGCTGTTCCAGACTGTATTTGGTGTAACATTAATAAAATGATAATTTTGTGTTGTCAATAACTTAACTAGCTAATAACATAGTGTTATATTCTGTACATATGTCTGTGTTTATCATTCGTAACAGTACGTTCTGACCACAGATGGACCCAGCAGACAGCTCCCGGGTGAACTTCGCCCTCGAGCAGCAGGGTGCCATGCTGGGTCGCCACCAGACCCAGTTGGATTTGGTTTCGCAGCACCTGCAGAACCTCACCCTCTGTGTGACGGAGCTGACATCATCGCTCCGGGCACTTCCGCCTGGCCACACTCCCCAGCAACCTCCTGTTCCTGTTCCTGCTCCCTCAGCGCCCCCTCCTGTTCCGGTACGGGAGCCTCGCCTACCTCCGCCGGAGAAGTACTCCGGTGAACTTGGCGGTTGTCGGCCCTTCCTTACCCAGTGCCAGCTCATCTTCCAGCTGCAGCCTACTACCTTCTCCACTGAGCTCTCCCGGGTAGCTTATATCATCATTGCATTCCCCTCTGTTCGTGGGTTGTCCGAGTCGCATTCGTGTGTTTGTTTACCCTGTCTCGTGTATGCACTGTTTAGGTGACTTCGGGATTTTCTGAGGGTTTCGTTTTCTGCTACTTCCTGATTTCCTTTACGTGTAATTGTATAGATTACTAACTTGCGCTAACAATCGCTTGGGTGCTTTATTAGTTAAGTGCACTTACTAAACCAATTAACATAAATGTATACTAACAACTAACTGTCTGTCTTATAGTTAGATACTAACAGATTAACCAGTTTTTCCGCTATCTCTGTAATTCGCTCCAGCTGTTTGTATGTAGACTTCACCTCTCGTGATTACTGAGCACACTCCGCTCCTCTTCAAGCCCGTTGTTTGTTATGCATGTTTCCGAGTCCCTTCCATGTTTTTGTTATGTTTTCGTGATTGTATCATTGTTACCTAATGTGTTAACCTCACGTAGTTTGTTACCCCTCCCTTTCCTATACGTATATAAGACCCACAAATCAGTTTGTTCCCTGTCAGAACGTTACCCTTATTTCCTGAGCCTGCGATTTCAAAGCCAGTGATTTATTGATATACCTGAGACACCCTTTTCGTACGACCTCGATTTAGCCTAGTGATTCTGTTTGTTTGCCTTATTGCCTTTTGGTTTCGACTGTTTGCTTGTTTTTCGACTTTGCCTTTGCCTGCCTTTTTTGTACCTCTGCCTGTGCTTCCCCGGTTTTTCGATTTTTGGACTCCTGACAACTCTATTGCCTTCTGTTTTGTACTGTCTCCTTATCTGATCACCTGGCTTTTGACCTCTGACTTTTGAAATAAACCTCGTTCTTGCTTAATCCTTGTCTGCTATTGGGTCTCTGCATCTGATGAGCAGCAATGATGATGATGATGATGATACATGCATCACAACGGATCTTTCTTAGATAAATAAGGATTGAAAAGGGGGGAGAGCAAGGGATGTGTGAGGGCCCCATGCCTGTGTTTGCCTTGGGCCCCAAAATGACTAAGTCCGCCACTGTTGATGCCACTCGGGTTGAGGGCGTGTATTTAGACCACACCCCTACAATCCTTAGTCCTTTCAATATTGAGTTTATTAGCTGACTTTGTGATGTATATTAATAAACCTATTCACATTCTTGAAAAGATATTTGGTGGGTGTGTAGTGGACACATCCCTCTGTGATATGTTGTGGTTATTTGAAGTTTTTAGAATCTCTTGACCATCACTTTAAATGTTAGATAACTGCGTGCTGTCATTATGCCATTATGACTATTCCCCACCGCTTCAAGCAAAATTTAGAAATATTGCCGCATGTCTGCATGACTGAATTTAACACGCAGGTGTCTATCAAATATCGCTGTCAATCATCATCTGTGATTAATTGGTGCCAATTGCTTTTTAATTGTGGAAATGAAATCGGGATAATTGTTTGATTTTACTTTGATTTTACTGTCAAAATGCTGTAGCACAGGTGAAAAGAATAATAGGCGAGGTGAATCAAAACCCCGGAACGGAACGCGAAAAAAATCCGGCCAGATCAACCGGAGGGAAAGGACAAGAACCGCAGCGGAAAAGGAAAAAATAACCCACGAACCATAACAATTAGCCTACATAACGACAAATAGTGATTCTAAAATAAAACATTCCAAAAAGAAAATGCATCAACTAGGTTAATTAAAATATTTCAAACTCAATAGCCTACTAAGGTGAACCAATAAAACTGCGAGACAGTACATTAGTCAGCCTATCAGGATGTCAGTCCCACCCTGAAGTTAAGTCTTAGCCTAGTTTGTTTGTCCATAACGTTTTAGTTGATATTTCTGGAAGATACCGCTGTGAGTAGGCTAGAGTTGGGTTTAACAACGTGCAAAGCTTCAAACAGATGACATCTTTGTTAAGCTCAGTTAGCAAAATCAATGTGAGTTCAACCCAGACTAATATTACTGCTAGCAGAACATAACCTTAACTAAACCAGCAAAACATCTAGTATTACTATTAGCCTACTACAGTAATTACAAGGCCAGTGTGCATTAGCCTACTACCATTAGTCTTTTTTTGAGTATTTTTCTCAAGCCAACTTCAAGTTTGCCTTTACCTTCAAACTTTACTTTCTTTTTTGTCATGTTGCTTTTATGTTCTTAAATGTCGTATATACTTGACTTTCTTTTGGCTTTTAATGGCTCAAACCCCCAATTGCTGCTTGCAGCTATATTTATTATTATTATTACTACCTGAGAAAGTAAAAAAAAAAAAACCCTGCAAGTAGTAGGTTCCGGGACAGCTTCATAGAGAAAAGCAGCAGTAGTTCTGCTATAGGCAGTGGAACTCTAAACATGGTAGGCTCTCTGGTGAAAGCTTGCCTTGACTTGTTTCATATTGTTACATATCACTTTATAGTTTTTTATTATTGTTGTTTTTATTATTGTTGTTTTGGTTGATTGGTCATCACTGTACACATTTGACAGTTTTCCCTGGATTTTCCAGCACCATAAATAAATATATTTGCACTTTCATGCTATTACGGTGGTGCCATCGTCTCAGTGTGCAATCTACTTCCCCGACAGGTGGTTTATTATAAATTATTAATATTAGAAATAACTGTTCCCCAAATGCTGGCCAAATTTCTGGTTACTGACTTGAGGCTGGTCTGCTACGTTTATCCTCGAGTTGTTATAATTAGCTTCACATTTTATGCAAAGCAGTTTTCGACATTTCTGTCATCCCTCAGCATCAGTAGAGCCTTTTTCGATCGCAGGTGTTGGACAATAATCATGTTGCCTCCCCAGTTAACTACCACTTAGAGATGATTGACAGAAAAGCTCCCACACTGTCACACACTGCGCTCAGTGTGGCTATTATAATCATAAGGGTCAGTAGCATGTTTTTATTGTGTTCTGCTATATCATTGTATTTCTAATCTGTGAGGGGTCGCCTACTAATATAAAAGTGCAGTTATATAACCTGCACAAACAAAGTTAAATAGAAGGTTTTTCAAATTCATTAAATGGTTTGCACCAAGGAGAAACTAATTTTTTAAAAAGTGATTGAATTTAATTGTGGAAAATTTTTAACAGTATCCTCAGCATCAGCTGCCTGTAGTACATACTTCTTTCTGAGCCGTTTTGCCCTGTGCAATGTTTTCACACTGCTTCGGTCAAATCACGGTCAAATCATCTATCCGCTGGTCAAAGCTCTCTTATTCCCTGCTGGCAGACGATTCCCCTTGTTGTCATTCTCCTCACAAAAAGATCAAAGTTGATGTTTTTATTGTAAACATTGATCAAATGTAATTTTGGGTGACATACAGTAGTGCTCGAAAGTATTCATACCCCTTCTCTTTTTGCACACTTTATTGTGTTGTAGATTACATTTTAAGTGGATAAATTGTTTGCCATCAATCTACACTCAATAACCCATAATGACAAAGTGAAAACATGTTTTTAGAACTTTTTGCAAATGTATTAAAAATCTAAAACTGAAATCTCATGTGCATAAGTATTCATACCCTTTGCTTTAATGTATTTTTAAAGTATCATATTTCATATTTGGTCGCATATTCTTTGCATGCTGTTACTTCCTGAATTCTGTGACCCATCAAAAGACTCTCGATAGCTTATTTTCAGGTACCGTTACAAGCGATACTATAACCTCTCTGCATTTGAAATGGAAATTGGGGGGTGAGACTAGATTCAGCTGTAAATTATGCTGGTACAGTAAGGAACACATGATCGGCAAAATGGCTGTAAATCATCAAGGGTCTAAGGTATCAAACGAGCCCCAACCCATCACTCTAGGCCAGATATGGAGTAGGATGTGGATGGATCACTTTAAGAGTGTCTTCTCCTGACTTTTTCCCCCATAGAGTTCTATAAAAAAATGAGTCAGGAGAAATAACCATTGCAGTGATCCATCCATATCTACTGCATATCTGGCAGCAGAGTGATGGTTTGAGGCTCATTACCTCAGACCCATGTTGATTTACAGCAATTTAGCCAACCATGGGTTCCATACTATTCCCCTGTAATTTACAGCTTAATCTAGTCCCACCCCCCAATTCCCATAGAGATCCATTCAAATGCGGAGAGGTTATAGTATCGCTTCTAGTACCTGAAAACAGGGTCGTGTCTAGGGGGGGGGGGGGGGGACTGCCTGCTCTGACTGCCTGCTCTGCCTGCCTCCCCAAAGCCAAATCCAGAAAAAATCTAATCCAACAATATGAAGTCGGCACTAGAGTAGGCTATTAGAGCTACAGACAATTCGGCCAATCATAAAAATGACACATCGAAATAATATATTTCTCTAATATCTGATTGGTTGGTTTGGCCATATAAAACGCAGAGAGAGAGAAAGAGGTCAGTTTCTTTGATAGTGAGGATAGTGGCGAGAGTCTCAGTTTGGGAGTTTATTTGGTTATTAAAAACATTAAGATATATAATTAGGGAGCCGTCGTGTTCCATAACGGCCATGTGACTCAATCGGCAGTCCCTGAAATTACGGGTACTCAACCGATCTTTAACGTGTTACGTGCTCGTTATAATTGAACAGTGTGTCTTGTACACCTAGGTCAATATTGTGAGAGCAAATGAAAATGAAGCAAAACGTTAACCAAAAAATCTCAACATCTTGCATGCAAACGTGATACTATCCCTTTAATGCTGCTTGCTTTGGCTGCGCTTAATCTCGCCACTTATTCAGAACGTAAAAACACCTTTTAAAAGAAAGGAACAGCTAGAAACATTGTAGCCTTTGTCCCGTTTTGAAATGTCACTTACTGGCTATGAAAATTATTGTATTTATGCTAGTTGTGTTGTTTGTATTTTTAAACTTTTTTCATTTAGAGTGTTTTTCTCAATAAATCATTAGGTTATAATCCTTAAACCATCTTGCATTTTGTGAAGTAATAATAACAATCATAATAGTAATGGTATAAATATCACTATAATAATAATAATAAAATGTATGTCTAATAAAAGAGAATGGAATCGGTACCGGCCAATTTTTTAAAAAATAATTAGTGTTGGAGCATCCTATACATGATTATATTAGGCTAAATATCTAAGTACATATTGTAAAATAAAAAACTAACGACAAAAATACAATATAAAATTGGTCAGATTTTGGCTGTTATTGTGGAAATAGTATCCATTCAAATGTATAATGGCATGGTTACTATATTGCACCTCAGATTTTTTCCAGTTCTTATCCAAAAATATTGTTCAGTGTCCCCCAGTTAGGGAGTGGGGGTTCAAACAGGTTAACAAAAACAACCTTTAACGAAACAAAACAATAGATAAATAAGTATAAAGTACAGTATAAAGTATTATAGTTCTTATAAAAAGTTATTGACAGGGAGGGGGGGTGAATACTCATAAATTGCAATAAAAGTTCATTTTAGACAAGAAAATATGGCATTTCCTAAATGTAACATGACTTCCGGTTGAAGCCCCGCCCACGTCTGGGTTTTTATCTGGATACAGATACAGATAATGTTGATGGTCAAACAGATACAGATACAGATATGGATAGTGCCATCGCTGCACACCCCTAGTGTGGGCACCTGTGTGCGTGTGTGTGTGTGTGTGTGTGTGTGTTAGCTAGCCTACTGCTGCGTGTTGGCTAGTCAGCCCTATACTTTCCTCAAACTTTGGAATACTTCACATATATTAAAATAGACTATCCTATCTGTCTCTCTCTCTTACGTTCTCTATCACTGTCATGGCGAAATGGCAGCCGTCAAGCCCCCCAGCATCTCAGGCATAAAAAAGAGGGGGAGTATGGCTAAAATATAAATTAAAATTATGAGCCAGTTATAGTAACATAGTTTCACATGCAAATACAAAATATCACAATGAGACTGAAATGATGAAGGAATATAGCTCATCTTTAATATACTTGTTTCCATATAAGATTAGATAATGATCTGGTATTATTGGGCATAAATAAAGTTGTCCTCCTATAAGATGAGGGGGTGGAGGTGGGTTTAAAATGTCATAAAATTATCTTATCCACTAATATACTGATTAGCCTATGCTTTAGCTTTATATGAAAGCATGTCAAATCTCATCTAGGGCTTTGAAAAAAAAAAAAAAGTTCATAAATTAAACATTTTATTTTAGAAAATGCCCTGTGTGAGGTTGTGTAGAAATGCAGGAAATTAGTTTTAAAAGTCTAAAATTTTTCAGGGGAGGACCCGCAGACCCCCCACTACTTCGTCCCCACCTTGTGCCCCACCAACATCTCTTCATGCCCCCCCAATCAAAGCAGTCTAGAAACGGCGCTGCCTGAAAATAAGATATCAAGAGTGATACCCTTTTGATATCCTTTTATACCCAGTCATGATAGCATCACTAGTTTACCTGTAGAATGTTCCAAACAGGTGTTTTTTTTTTTTACTTCAGTAAATATATGTACAGTACTTCGATTTTGGAACATGTTGCAGGCATCAAATTCTGAATTTGCATATATTTACAAAAATAAATAAAGGTGATAAGATAAAACATGAATTATCTTTTCTTTGTACTGTTTTCAATTAAATATATGTAAAAGAGAATTTACAAATCACTGCTTTCTGCTTTTATGTGCATTTTACATACTGTCGCAACTTTTTTGGAATTGGGGTTTGTACATCAGCAACGGTGTTTGCAATGTCTTAGATGCTTTGAACAATAAATTACAGCCGGGCGTATTATCCCGACTAGACAATTCGACAATATTATCAAAACAAGCAGCAGGAGTGCCCTGACAATTCTCCAGCCCGCTTCCCCTTACCACAACAGACACACAGCACATGAAAAAAAACAAAAAACAAAAGCCCGACACAACAAAATACATTCAAATTTACAAACACAAACACGAGAGACAGCTGGACTATGTCGCCATTACAGCACCACGTGACGTGTATGAATGTGTATATGCTTTAGAATGGACAAAAAATATTTTATGACAGGCTTTGGATAGGTTTTTGGACCCATAGACATTTATCCCCCTATACTGATGAAAAGATAGTAATTCCCACTTGGAAATTATGCAAAAGTTAGTTTTATGAGCCAAAACAGTTGATTTGTAGTTAAATATGATTATTTTATGATTTACTGCAGTGGACAATTTACCCATTTTGGATACATTTGGAGACACTAAGGGACAACAGGGTACACTGCCTATATTTTGCATCATAGATCTTTAGGGGTTCTGCATATCACCCTCGGATTTTGCACACTGAAGTTTATGATCCAGGAAATGCATAGTTTTACCTGTTTCACATATGTAGCTCTCAGTATTTCATTGCAAAGTAAAGGAAAGCTATTTTTTACATTTAAGTTTCTTTGCATTTGTGACACTTTATTTTGACCTAAATTATGAAAATAAACAAAAATAAATAAATCTAATCTAACAAACCACAATTCCAAAAATGTTGGGACAGTATGTAAAATGCACCTAAAAAGAGAAAGCAGTGATTTGTAAATTCTCTTTTACATATATTTAATTTAATAATTTAATATTTTACCTTTTCAACTTTATTGATTTTTGTAAATATACGCTAATTCCGAATAGGATGCCTGCAACACGTTCCAAAAAGGTTGGGACTGGCACACAAAAAAACACCTGTTTGGAACATTCCACAGGTAAACAGGTCACACTATCATGACTGGGTATAAAATTATATCAAAAGACTCTTGGTGTCTTATTTTCAGGTACTCCTGCAGGCAATACTATAACATCTGCATTTGAACGAGATTAAGTTGTAAATTACAGGGAACAGTATGGTTGCCTATAATGGCAGTAAATCATCAAGGGTTTGAGGTATCAAACGAGCCTCAAACCATCACTGCTGCCAGTTATGCAGTAGATATGGATGGATCACTTGAAGGGTTGTTTCTCCTGACTTATTTTTCCATAATAGGTAAATGAGTCAGGAAAAACAACCATTCAAGGCCCTGCAAATGTTTTTTGACCAAATTGAAATAATATTCAAATACACCAATAAGGCTTTTTCTAGGCCACATTTCTATGTTGTGTATGAATAGGCCAAATCATCTTTGGTTCAGTAGCCATGCGTTACAACACGCAAGCCCGCCGTATGCCTGTACAGTATTTGGATTTGGACCTGATTTGGATGCGTGAAGGGAAAAGCGGACTGCATGCGTCCCATCATGCAGCGCGGGCCCATTCTCCCTCACCCCCGCAGAGAGGAGACCCACATCCATGGAACGGACTAATGGCGGCCGGCAACTCCGTGCTGCTCTGACACTAAATTCAAAACGGCACATCGCAACAGAGTTTCTAAGACTCCAAGGGGAAGGGTGCTTTTAACAATTACACACAGCACTGATTCAAATCGAAAAAGAGGGACGGTTGCGAAAATAAGCAGCTATACCTGCGGGGATTTTTCTCTTTAAAAAAAATGGATGAACACCCCGGAGGAGGAGGAATAGGAATGGCCGCTCCGAGACAGCAGCCAGCTCCGCAGCAGGGGAATAATAATACCGTTAATCCCCCGACCGAGGGAGGTGGCGCCGTAATGGGGCAGCAACAGCAGGACGAAATGCCCAGGCCTCAGCAATATACTATCCCGGGTATTCTACACTACATCCAGCACGAATGGGCTCGCTTCGAGATGGAGAGGGCGCACTGGGAAGTCGAGAGGGCCGAACTACAGGTAACTTATTGAATAAAGAAACACTCCCCAAGCAACCTGGCTAGCTGCATTGTTATAACGTGTGATGCTACTAACGTTAGCTAGTCACCTATGTAGGTAGCTAGTCTATATACTACGCTGGTTAGCAAGCTATGTAACGTTACACCCGTTAGGCGAAACTAACTTAAACTAGCTTGGTTGCTAACTAGACCTGAACAGAATCGCTTGCTAGCTAAAGTTAGCTACTAGCTAGTTCAGTGTTTGTAATTGGGACTGAAACGTTAATTGTTACCACATTCTTACCTGTGTTTTCCGGCAATATGGTCGATCTCGTTATGTAACGTTAGCCAGTTTCCCCCGACCAATTCAATGCTCTCGTCTGCTGATAAATAAAAAAAACGAGGAATATGTGTCTGGTTAACTTAGCTAGCTTTGTGTTGGTTAATCTTCAGGGCTGCCATTTTGGTTGGGTCAAATATGGCGACGGCCTGGATCCCATTTGAGTTGGCTAACGCTAGCTACCTAGCGTAACACTGGCTGGCCGACGTTAACGTTGGCTTTTTCACATAGCAGAAATATAGCGTTCGACCGGCTTGGCTAAGTGATTCTTGTTGAGTGACCGCCCATTACTTTGAACAGTAAATGCTATATGTTTGAACTGTCAAATAAAGTGACCTAGTTAGGTAACTTGTGTAGCTAGCTAGCTAACGTTAGCTAACTTAGGCAGAGACCTAACGTTAGTTACGTTATAGAGCTTTATTTTCCACAAAGATCGATAACGTGGTAACTGGTTAGCTACTGCTATATTTGTTACATTTGTGTTGACAGTTTACGTGATCGGCCGCACCCCACACTTCCCATTCGCCGTTTGTCTTACTTATTTGAAAAACGTCTATTTATTAGCTACGTTAGTCTATTCTGTTTTTGTCTGATATTTTGCGTTGAGTAACGTACATTTGTCTGAACGCACGCACTTTCACCAGTTTAGGTAGCTTGCTTAAGCAGTTATCTTAGTTGACGGTTGATTGTCCCTGACATGTGTTACCATTTCTATGCGAACACGTCATTTTTGTGGAAGCTGAAATAAGGTCCTAAATAAAGCGTATGGCAGTGGCGAAAGGGATCATGTGGCGTTAAACAAAGGGACGGTCAGGAGTCCTGAGCGGAAGAGCAGTAAATGACGGATACGGGCGACATGTCCTAATTTCCACATCTGCTTGGTTTGTTTTTGTAGTCTGCATGTCGTTTTGATTAGAACATGCATTCATATTTGCGTTTCAGATGTTTTATACCATACAGTGTGCAATGCTCTATTTTTGCATTTGTGGCTATTGGAACTTTAGTAACAGATCATTTCAAATCCATTTAGGAGACCTAAATCACCAACATTGAGTGGTTTGCTCTGGTGAAACCAGGTAAACGGAAAGGGACAGCACACCAATATTACCTTTCAGATTTAATAGTTTTAGATACACAAAAGTTTCTGTACTCAGCATTCCTACAGTTTATATTCCCAATTGCTTTGATCAAACCCTGAATCCTGTATTGAAACGGTTTTGATTTGATTTTAGGTTTAGATTTTTGGTTGTTTTTT
The DNA here is from genome assembly GCA_022702515.1 of Ilyophis sp. 1 JC-2022. Taxonomy (NCBI): domain Eukaryota; kingdom Metazoa; phylum Chordata; class Actinopteri; order Anguilliformes; family Synaphobranchidae; genus Ilyophis; species Ilyophis sp. 1 JC-2022. Next base: position 129,807,926 of record CM040406.1, on the reverse strand, counting down.
TTTCCAGACCATATGTCACCTTGACAGATCTTCAGTGGAATTTTGTTAATTTGTTCTGAATTAGGATCCAACTTGACTTGTGCCCTGAGGACCTTGGTACTCCCATGTGCTTTTCTTATGACACTAGGATGACTCATTACAGACTCGTATCAGGCAGGTAGCAATGGTTATTGTAAAAGCTTCCTGTTTTAATTCCTGTCCAATCTGTTCAGTACTGAAAAGACTATTGGAACATCAGTATCTAAAATTAGATGCATAATATGTGATATCTGCCCTGGCTGATGAGTGGTATACATCTTTTGACATATTTGCAATTCAACCTTGTGTTGAGTGGCAAAATTAGGGCCCTATGAAATCCGTTTAATTTTTTCCCAAATTCCATTTTTTCCGTTAATTTTTCTGAATTCTGTGTTTTACGATTTACGCTAATTTTATCATCAGAAAGAGTGTCTAATAATGTGAATGAATAAAACATCAACAATTTAATAAGATATAACAGTAAATTTGTAATGATGAAACACAACATTGCACTATTTTTTTATCAAGGCAAGCGCTTCAATACAGAGTTCTACTAAGTGTTTCATTATAAATGAAAAAAAGTAATGCAACAATCCAGCAAGCAATAGGCAAAACCTAGAGTTATACTTACGTATACTTACCCCAAAAAAGTTAAACGTAAACTGCAAGTAACAATTCGCCTGTCATTCAGCGCATCTTCTCAGAGACCGGCTTCATTGTCAGCAAAATGAACTGGAGCTCACTTCTCCAGAGCAACGTCAACAAACTCATGTTCCTCATGCATAATATGAGAAGACTGTGATCAGAGGAAAAACACCAGTGAGTAGGCTTAATGTGACAAGGTTCACTGGTCACAAGTAGGCTAAAACACACTTTTACGTTGCTAATATAGATTATAATTCATCTTTAATTTGGCCTGTTGTTGATATTTCTGTTTTAAGGGTTTCAGTTTGCTGTTTTTTTAATTTATTCGTTTGTTTATATAATTTAGGCTATAGCCTATTTATTTGCATTTTAAAAATAAAATAAAAATGAAGGGAACACTTAATCATCACAGTATAACACCAAGTCAATTAAACCAAACCGGTCATGCTGGATGATGTTGCAGGCAGCATAACATTCGCCACAGCGTCTCCAGACTCTTTCACGTCTCACATGTGCTCAGTGTGAACCTGCTCTCATCTGTGAAGAGAACGGGGCGCCAATGGCGAGCCTGCCAATTCTGGTGTTGTCTGGCAAATGGCAATCGAGCTGCATGGTGCTGGGCTGTGAGCACAGGTCCCACTACAGGACGTCGGGCCCTCATGCCACCCTCATGGAGGGTCAGAAACATGCACACGAGTAGCCCACTGGAGGTCATTTTGTAGGGCTCTGCCAGTGCTCCTCCTGTTTCTCCTTGCACAAAGGAGCAGATACCAGTCCTGCCGCTGGGTTGTTGCCCTTCTACGGGCCTGTCCAACTCTCCTCGTGTAATGGCCCGTCTCCCGGTATCTCCTCCACGCTCTTGAGACTGCGCTGGGAGACACGTATGGATGTGCCATCCTGGAGGAGCTGGACTACCTGTGCAACCTGAATGGGCTGTAGGTACCGCCTCATGCTACCAGTAGTGACAAGGGCACTAGCAAAATGCAAAACTAGAGAAAAATCAGTCAGAAAGGATAAGCAGAGAAAAATGGTCTGTGGCCACCACCTGCAAAACCATTTACTTTTTGGGGTTTGTCTTGCTGTTGCCTCGCCTGTCCATCTGTTGTCACTTTCATTTGCACCAAAGCAGGTGAAATTGATTCACAATCGTTTACGCTTCCTAACTGGACAGATCGATATCCCAGAAGTTTAATTGACTTGGTGTTATACTGTGTTGATTAAGTGTTCCCTTAATTTTTTTGAGCTGTGCATAAAGAGTATAAATAAAAATAACAATGTTAAATGTCTCATTGCTTGTTCCGACAAATTTATTTACCGCTTTGTCTATGCTGTTAATAGCCTACAGCGCGGGCCATAAGCAACCCGATGCCGTTAATCGACAGTGCAGGCCAGCGAATCTCAGCCTGTGCTTGAAGCTATAATTGATATTTTTCATGCTCATAATGACAGTTTTGTATTTTTTTGTAATGTAGTAAACTTACTATAGATCCATAGAAACCATTTTCTGATGCTCAAAAATACATATTTAAATAATTAAATTAATATCATAAATGTGCGACGGTTAGTCGACTATGGGTTTGATGACTACAGGTCGACTGAGCAAATTTTTGGTCGGGGGCAGCCTTAATAATTAGGCCTACTTTTTATTTTTTTAATCAATTTCAGCCAAATTATGGAAAATTCTGAAATATTCCACGTTTTAGAGTTAATTCCATTTTTAGTACCAAATTCCACGATTCCGTCCGCATTTTCTGCATCGCGGAAAACATAGGGCCTACCAATCAAGAGCCTAAATTATGCATGTTTGTTTTGTATTGTTTTTTCATTGGTTATTGGGTTGTTACCCAATCAAAAAATAAAGTACCCCCATTTAGTTGAATTATTTGGTCGCCTATATTAACTGGATGTGATAATTATTTTCAGCCTTAGTTCGTCTGGTGTTCATTCCTGTTAAATGATTAAATTCCAACACAACAGCAAATGAAAATTCATTGTCATGCTACCCTTATAAGAAGTGAACCATAATGTGATTATTCCAGACATTTCTGTCAACATGAACAGTGCTTTTGGTAATGTAAACACCAGACCAGAACATCTTAAATGCCAAAGATTACACTAAATCACTCAGTGACTCACAGCATATCCCTTTGAATCTCAGCCGAATTCCTGTAATCTCAGCAGATCTGTCTGAATGCAATAGTTGATTTGTTTGCAAATTTTTCAAGTAACTTTTACAAAAAGGTCCAAGGCTTAAAGCAAAATTGAACTTTGGTAGAACTTTGGGTTGTGTAGTTACCTGGCCATGATATGAGTCCAAATGGTGGCGAAATATGTTCATTAGTTACTCTGTGCTCCCCTGAAGTGATAATCTAGAATAGGGTATTTGTCGCTGTCCATTCAGTTCTATAGCAAAGCAACAGCGGTCTCAAAATGACACTTCTAGCATGTATAAGAACTAGGGGTGGGACGCGATGCATCGATCTGAATGTGTAAAGAGAACTGCATCGATCTGTAAGATTAGAATTGATAAGCATCGATTAATATCGCATTTTAAATGAATGTGCACATGTATTCATTTATTCAAAAAAAATATTCATTTCATTATTTAAAATATATATTTCTGAGACACGACTACTTTTAAAACTGTTCGACCAGCTTCAATCCATGTTTCTGCTCCAACCCCCACGTAAGCGTGAGTTGAAAGCAGGGACAGGTGGGAATCAAGCGACAATGAGACGGACAGATCTGAGCGAAATGGCTAGCTGCGTGCTCGCTGAGTGCGACAAAAGAGACAGAAACTTACGAATGTTCTGAACAGAAAATCAGTGGTATGGAAGCATTTCGGGTTTAGAAAGAAGGAGGGTGTACTTGACAAAACCGCTGCAATATGCAAGATCTGCCAAGTAGAAATCAGATACACAGGCAACACCACAAACATGATAAACCATTTGAGCCGACGACACACCATTGACGTGAAGGACAGCAAGCGGGTTAGCAAGCTATACTCGGGAGTCATTGACACTTCCCCTGAGTTTCCTGGAGAAATGGCCAAACAGTTCTATTTTTTTGTATAATTGTTTTTATTAGTTTTTATACACATACCGTGTCCAGACAGTTAATTGTAAAGTGCTTTCTGATATTTAAATTTAAACCATTTTCTATTCAAAATCAAGTAGACGTTAGAGACAAAAAACTAAAATAGTAAGACTATTTCCAATGTCTTACGTTTAATTAATTATTATTACGTTAACTGTCCGATTCACTTAATGAATGTCGTGGAACCTAGCTACACCATACCATGCAGAAAACATTTTAGTGAAAAATTTATACCTGCTCTGTATGAAGAGGTGAAGAAAACTGTTCGACTGTCCTTGCAAAACACTACGAGAGTAGCTTTAACTACGGATGGATGGGCATCTTGCTCCACCGAAGGTCTAGATCGTACTAAGATTTAGGAAAGTACTGTGCATGACACTTAACCTATAGGCTATTTCATTTTTCTTGGCCCAGTTTAGTAATTGTTATACATTTTGCCATTTTCATTTTGTAAATAAAGGATATGTATTAGGGTACCATGTCTGACACTGTTTGAAAAACAATAACCTAAATAGGGCAACTTTAGAAAATACACTGTTAGTCATGTTTATTGCTGCATTATTTGCTGCAGACAGCTGCAAAATGTATGGCATGCCTTAACAATAAACATAATGCTGTGAACTTGGTGTAAGGTTCTAATTGAATATTTAATTACTGCTGAATGTATCGGTATCAAATCACATTAGCATACCTATTACATTTTTTAAAAGTATCTAAATTAATTGAACCGGATCTTATCGAATCGTGGTCAAATGTAAGATGTTATGATGCATCGACCCTTTGCCTAAAGAATCGCAATCGTAATCGAATCGTTATGGGATTGAATCGTCCCACCCCTAATAAGAACGAATAGATTCTGTCAATACAAACAGTAACCAGTCCTCTTACGTATTTTCTTTTGTGTAATTAAAATTATTTATAAAAGTACTATTTTCTATGTTGTTAGCAAGCTACCAGAAAAGACTAGCAAAATGTCTGCAGGTTAGTTTGTTTACAACCTGGAATGCTTGCGTCTGTGGAAATTTGGACCAATGAGTAGTTTCTGGCACAAGAACATACCTTCCGGATCTACGTTCCAAATGAAATACGAAAAAGCAAGGAAAGGGCCATTTAATTTTCTCAAAAGAATACGTAAGAGCATTAGTTGTAGAAGTGAATGGAGAGCAACAAGTACCCTATTCTGGATTATCACCCCAGGAGCACAGATCAACTAATGAACATTACATTACAGTCATTTAGCAGACGCTTTCATCCAAAGCGACATACAGTAAGTGCATACAGAAACGTCATCGAAGTAACTACAGAACAGATAAGATAAAGCACATTCTTCCCATAAAGTAGCAGCTATCCCTAGTAATGAACATTGGATGCTGTTCACAGTAAACTGGGTAAATCAGCTCTACTACCATTCTATTCTAAATATTATAAACTTCAATACACAGGTCAACAAGAACAAGTACCATGAGGTCCTAGATAAGTATCAGTCCAAGTGGAGTCTGAAAATGTGTGTTTTTCAGCAGGCAGGGTTGGCATAGAACGTAGGGGAATGGGAAGTTCGTTCCACCACTGGGGAGCTAGGGTGGAAAAGCTCCGCAGTCGGGAGGGAAAGAGAGGAAGAGTTGAGTATCGTCAGCATAACTATGGTATGAGAAGCCATGTGAATTAATTACTGAACCAAGAGACATTGTATAAATGGAGAACAGCAGAGGACCCAGTACAGATCCTTGCGGGACTCCTGTAGACAGGGGATGGGGTGCAGAGACAGAACCCTTCCAAGAGACTGGGTAGGATCTATCAGTGAGGTACGATACAAACCAGGAGAGGGCAGTCCCAGAAATGCCCATCTCAGAGAGTGTGGAGATCAGGAGTTTGTGGTTGGCCATGTCGAACGCTGCAGACAGGTCAAGTAGAATCAGGACAGAGGAGAGGGATGAGGCTCTAGCAGTGGAGAGTGTCTCAGTCACGGCCAGGAGAGCAGTTTCCGTGGAATGTCCGATTCTGAAGCCGGACTGATGGTCAAGCAGGTTGTTCTGGTGGAGAAAAACAGACAGTTGGTTATGGACCGCTTGTTCAAGAGTTTTGGACAGGAAGGGCAAGAGAGATACAGGACGGTAGTTCCTGACATCCGAGGGGTCCAAGCTAGGTTTTTTAAGTAGTGGGGTTACACGGGCAGTCTTAAAAACAGCAGGGACATGGCCCCAGGTTAGGGAGGTGTTGATAATAGAGGACAGATATGGAACGAGCTCAGCGGATATAGACTGGAGGACTGCTGACGGGATGGGGTACAGTGGACAGGTGGTTGCGCGATGGTGTGTCACGAGTTGGAGCACATCTGCGTCCTCCAGAGTCTTGAAGGACGACAGCGTGGCGATGGGTTCAGTATGGGGGATGTGGGGTGTCACCAGATGTGTGAAGGAGTTCCGGATCATGGCCACCTTCCCCTCAAAGTGGGTCAAGAAGTCATCTGCAGAGAGGAAGGAGGGTGAAGGGGGTGGAGGGGGGATAAGCAGGGAGGAAAAGGTGTAAAAGAGTTTACGTGGATTAGACACACATGCATTAATTTTAGACTGAAAAAATTAAGTCTTAGCCGATGGAGTTGCAGCTGTGAAGGCTGCCAGCAGAGTGTGATAGGAGGCCAGGTCATTTGGGGATCTGGATTTCCTCCACTTTCTTTCAGCGGCTCGCAGCATGGTTCTGCTGGATCTGAGAGAATCTTTCAGCCATGGGGAGGGGGGTGATGGTCGAGCTGGTTTGGAGACAAGAGGACAAAGTGACTTGAGAGACTGAGAGAGGCAGGAGTTAAACATAGAGGTGGCAACATCAACATGCATATTTGCAAAGGAAGCAGGAGGAGGAATTATAGATAATAATAATAATGATAATGCCTTACATTTATATAGCGCCTTTCTCACCAACTGGTGACTCAAAGCGCTTACAATGATGAGGGGGAAACTCGCCTCAACCACCACCAATTATAGGAATTATAGAGAGAGCGGAAGTAGTGCGAGAGGATGCAGAGATTTCTTTTGAACATAACAGTGGGTGGGTCGTTAGTGGGGTTGAGGGAGAGTGGGCAGGAAAGAGAGAATGAAATAAAGAAATGGTCCGATACGTGGAGCGGGGTCACTGTGAGTTCAGATGTGGCGCAGCTCCTGGTGAGTACAGACGTGGCGCAGCTCCTGGTGAGTACAAGGTCTAGTTGGTTACCAGCCTTGTGGGTGGCAGGCGATGGGGATTGAGTGAGAGCAAAGGACTGGAAGAGTGAGGTGACACTGGATAGCTGGGAACTCTCTGGATGGAGGTTGAAGTCTCCCAGTTGGATTACAGGGGTGTCTTCCTCAGGGAAGGAGCTGTGACACAATGACGACAAAGCGGTTCAATTACCTAATGCACAGCTAAAACCCAATGAAAATAGATACTTAACCAATCCGACGGCAGAAAATCAACACACGCTGTCTAGATGCATTCTTATTTCGCTACCATTTGGACTCCTATCATGCAGGGCTGGAGACTAACGGCGTCCCGACGTCCTGAGGTTGATAAAGAATGTGTTTGGGACAAAAATAAATAATTTTCGGGACGATAGAAGGAAAAGATGAAAGGATTTCATGTAATTTGCACATAAAAATTTAATTTCCAAAATCGCATGTATTTGCGAGTCCCCTCCTCTATTTTGACACATTAATTGCCCAACCATTAGACTTGTAACGGTGCTACTATTTTGACACTAGTGTAAGTTACCTCTATGCACTGTTGATATTGGTATTACCGACATTTGCCGTTTGTGTGCAGTGGACTGCACTCCAAAAGCAAGACAAACATTTAGAAACTTAAGTACTTGTTACTGCTGATACAGTTGTGTGTCCCCCACTGCTGCACATGATATCTATTTGTTAATTTAATAAATTCATGTTGTTTTCAGTTTCCATGATTTTCAACAACTTTAGAGTTAGATCAGTTTCACCGAGGGACTGGGAGGTTGATTAAAGTCATTACTGACTTTAACCCAGTGAGAATCTCCAGTGTCTATAGTTTTTACAATGTAAAACAATGAATGTAAAACAATGAATCGAATGATCTTCTGTGTTTCGCCGAACTCAAGAGGTTCTAAAGTATCCTAATAGCAATCCAGTTTGAATGGACCCTGCAGTAACGTAATTGGATATGGAAAGTGTTTGTTTTGGTTTTTATCGACCAGAAATCAGAGCTGAACTAGCCGCTTGCTTTCTTGTTTTTTATATATTTTTTATTATTTATTTCTCGAAGAGGTATAGTTAGTCACGTTAGGTCCGATCATTAGAGAGAACTGGTGGAAGCATGCAAATGAGATTGCGAATGCGAATCGCTTGAACGATGCGTTGAACTATGATTCTCAGACAATCAGCTGTTTCTAAATCTGATGGTGAAGATTCATCAGCATTAGCCTACTAACAAAAAAGCTTGACAGTAGTATTCTCCAAATTAGCATAGCCTACTACAGTAACACCAAGCACCAAAACAGCCTTGCGAGGAATATTGTTTGCGTTTGCCATGGTACCTTTCACTCCAAATTTTACATATGTGATGCGAGCTGGTAAAACGGTCCACAAGTCGCACTTTTGTAATTCAAAGTAGAGCGCAAAATAAGGAGGAAAACAAAAAAAATTATATATATTTTTTTCATATAACTGAAGTTAGTGTTTTAGAAGTCGCTTAATATAATATACAACGTATTTACGATCTCTAAATATCTGTAATAAGTAACACAAATATGCTGTCATGTTTGTCGGGGGGGGTGCTTCACTTTGAGGGGGCAGATAATCAGCTGTCCATTAACACCTTCCTGGTTTCTATTGGCTCTGAGTTTCGGTATGGCTCGCACGTGGGCTATATATATTGGCTTTTATATATCGGGGGCTATATATTGCGTACTGTGTAGGCTAATGTTAACGTAATGTTGTCATAAAATTTCTTCTTACCGTGAAAACTAAACCGGTCACTGTGGCTAAACAGGTCACTTTTTAGTTCATAAAACTCAAAAGTAAGCTAACTTAGATATCCTGTGAGCATAAATGGCTTACACTAGGCCTAGCCTACTAGTTCACTAAGTAAGCTATGCCTTCCTGAACCGTGTCTCTTTCTGTGGCACATCCTGTAGAGTAGCTCCTCTCCCCGTGGTCTTTGCGAACCACGACGTTTCATGTTTGAATCCAACCTTTCGCCGCATGCCTCGCTCCCATTCCTCTCGTCTTCTCCTGTAGATTTTATGATCTAATGGTGCTGGGGTGTCTTTCAGGATATCAAATGGTAGCCTATACTCTAGTCACCTAAACAGTTGTAGGCTGAGGGGAAGTTTAACAAGGTGGACCCTACAAAGGTTTATAAGTAGCCTACTATCAGGTGATACTATACCTTCTTAAAATAAGTGTAAAAGCTTTTTAGCTTTATTGGACAGCACAGTGTAGAGACAAGAAAAATGGGACGAGAAAATGCTATTAAAAAAAAGGCAGATTAGAACATGCAACATTGTGGTTCGCAAAGAGCACGGGGAGAGTAGCTACTCTACAGGATACGCCACTGACGGAGAAACGCTTCAGTGACCTGTTTAATCCCAAAGTTATCATAGCCATAGGCTACACCATTATAGTTTGTTAATGTTTTATTTTAATGTTGTCACTTGCATTATCTTTGAATTCTTCATTATCTACCAAATGGTTAGTTTTAGTGGCCATGTGTCCACACTTTCACCAATTAGGGGCCTATTCACCTCTGCCTTTATTTTGAAAAAACATTTTGCTACCTCTTTATATAATTGTTTTTAGTATAACACAACGCGAATGTGGTACTTTTATTCTTCATGGCATCCATAGCTATTTATGATGTAATGTGGCTTAACTTTTTAATTCCAAACGCTAGCGGTGACGCGGGCGTTACGGAAGTTATTAAACTATATATTTAATTAATTTAATAATATATAATAAACTGCTCACCTCAATATTTTGATTAAATATCTTTAAAATATATCCATTCCTTCTGGGAAAGTGTTTTTTAAGCCCAAAACATCGAGTTAAAACTATGACCTAATTCCCAAACATGTACTGTATCTTGATGTCACACCATAAACAATGTGCTGCTAAACTGTTCTGCTTTTGTCTTTCACAAAACTTTAGTTTGAAAAATCGTTATACCTTTAGGCTTCAAGAAAAAATACTTTAAAACTCATCACGAGTAGTTTGGCGTTGTGAAACTCATCCAGTTGCTGGAGTACCAATCCCGTGGCTTCGCGTATTTTAGCCAAAGGGGTTTTGTACGTGATTGCAGAGTTTTATGCAAAACCGTCGTACAATAGGCCTATCTGAAGTAGGAAAATCTAGCATCGACCCGCCTCCACTGTGAGTATTATTTGCTTTCCATTGGGTTTTAAAACAGTCTGTCAAATATTCCAGCCAATAGCCAAGACTCTTATCTTTCAGATAAGCCCTCATTCAACACAGGAAGTCACCTAGATACAGCTCCGCATATGAGGGAGAGGCACCCGGGCGTAATTATGAAACCAAGATGGCGCAGAGTGTTCCAAGTTTCTTTTGAATTTAAATTGCGTCTGAAGTGTTTGTTTAGTAGTTATTCTGTATGCAGTACAGCAGGCTGTGTAGGTAAACAAATTAGCAATTTATGCATGATGTAACATGAGGGAGCGATAACATGATAAAATGAGGATTAGTGTGTTGTTGATTATTATGCAGGGGTGTTTTTATTTTATCTAGGAAACTGGTGGACATTTGATTTTATATCCCGTTTGCATATACCTGGACTAATTTCTGGCTAATAGGGCTCTGGTGGAATACAAGATTCACTGTGGGGGGATTCAGTGTTTTGGGGACCACGGGTAGGCTAGTTAGTTGTGTAATATGAAACCAAAAACACATCTAAATATGAACTTTTATTGACAAATTATCTCATTTTATTGTAAAACTTAATAAATCATATTTAGACTTTTCTGGAACCTTGCCATTTGGCACAATTTGTGTAACAACTTTGGTAACCTGAAAAAAGCACTGTAGAATTTGAATGATTTGAGATATTGACGCCATATTTTTAGCAGAGATGGGCAGCATATTGAGGAATCACAAAGAGGAGTTATTTCCTCTATAGCTCTTGTTGCTCATCAGGTAAAGAATCACAAAGTTGAATGTAGGTTTCAGGTTTTTTTTGTTTTTTTCTGTACATAAATTGTTGTAATTAAGCGGCAAGAAGTGTATGTATATGAATTCTGACTGCTTAGTCATAATTGTGCAGTTCTCTGTTTTAATTAGGGATGCAAATTTTAAGGAATTTCCTTAATCGATAGTTGTTAACCTTAACAAACAATAGTCGATTAATTGATAACATAAAAGCTAAATATAGCTTATGATAGACAGAATACAAAATGCATGTTATGTTCCTCAATCAAAGATTTATTTTAACATTTGAGAAACAGGCATTATTGTAGCATAACAAAAATAGAATATGAAGGCGTGTATAGGCTACTTTAACAGAAAATAAATTGCGCTCCATCTCATCTGTTGCAAGCGAAACCGTTGCTCCGCTAGGCACTTGCAGCATTAACATAATCGCTCTTGAAATGGGAAAGGCGACAGGAAAACTAGTAGACCTAGTCTAGAACAGTCAACTTAAAACATAGGCTATTATGTTTTGAATAGGCTCCTCATATGCATACTAGATAGACCTATGTATTTTTATTCAAGAATATTTAAGCATATCTACGTGGTCGGGAGTGAGTCGTGTGCGCAGCCTGTTTCTTAGCTCTGAAAATCCCTCACCGTCAACGGTGCTTATTGGCATCATGTCCTTTTCAACCAGTCTGAGTAATACCCTCTTTGCCAACACTGAGGTGATGGTAGTTTGCGATCCACTTTACCCTGGCAGCACGGTTGGATGTACGCTTTTTAGGTGGTAGGCTACATTAACGAAGTAGTTGAGTTGTTATACTTCAAAACAGCATCACAGGTATTGCAATGGGCATCATTGTTTTGCCCGCTTCATTTTTGTGTCTTCTTGTGTAGGCTAAACTTTGCGGCCTCTTCAATAATTTTACACTAGGCTGAATTTGGCGACCTTGCATGGAGACCTTAAATCATGATTACATTTCACACAAAAAATCCCATTGAAACAAGACAGCAGATTGTTCAGTTAATTGTTTAATTTGAAATCTTATCGATTAAATTTTTATTAGCAATTAATTGATAGTCGATTAATTGTTAACATCCCTAATCATAGCTAATGATAATATCATTTTATAACTACATTTTACATTGCTCAAAGTAACTAATTCTTGCTCAAAGTAGTCAAAATCTACAAAAACAAATCAAAATACTTTTGAGTTAGGCTACTAAAATAGATAGATATTGTTTTTTTAAACCTCTGCTTAATGGACACAATACATGCAATAGTAGTTATAGTTTCATGCTGAAAAACTAAAGTTGAAGTGTTAATGTTTGTTTACTGTTCACAATGTGGGTCGCGGTGTGAGCTGCCATGATGATGTGGTGTCAAATTCTTTCTCGTCGGGAGGTCAGGGTTGATTTCCCGAAACCTGATTTCAGACATGGAACTCTTAGTTGAAAGGGAATTTTATTACAATTTCCCTCGTCGGATATCGGGATTCCTATAGTTGGAAATTAATAAACGAATGCAGCATTTGCATCAACCACAAATACGCTTTGCTGTCTCCTTTTGTTTATTTCCCTATGTCATCCGTAGCAACTTGAACTTTTAACTTAACCAATTTTACCAAGAAAAAATAAATTCACTTACCATGTAACATACATACAAGCATGCTAGAAACAGCGACCGCAGAAACAGGCAATGAATAATTCTAACGGTTTTTTATTTGAAAATGAAAGCGCACCTGAATCTGATTAATCCAATCACTTTGATTGTTATTGATACAATGTTTCCATTTCAACCTAATACATCGGTGACCATTACCATCAGAAAGTGAATGTTGATTCCACCATTGAAAATTGGTTGATGACCGATACTGATGCTTATAACACAATATCAATGTTGATTCAATACTTCCTTGCTATCTGGGAGTACCTTATCCTCACCTATGGTGTTGAAACAACTCTGTTATGTGTGAGTAACAAATTAAACTAGCAAACACCAATTTAAGGTATTGTACTGAGTAAGAGCAGTGGCATGCTCTTCATTGCTGTAAAAGACAAAAACATAAAGTAAAGTTAAACTAAAGTAACTTAATAACAACATTAATAATAATGTTGCATAAAGAATTAACATTCAAATACTGGTTAAAGTGAAGAATGATCGGACGACTGTGAGCTCCGCGAGTCTATATTGTAAACTCGGATTCGCACGTCATGCTAGTGAGGAGACACGGACACGAAGACGAATGCTGAGCTCGCCGGAAAATGATAGTTTGCAAGTGCGCGTGCGTGGTCTTAGTGTTTTCACTGAGCGGAAACTTGGTAAACAAGCATGATTTTCCGAAGACAGCGATCTATCGTTCGAATGAGAGAAAGTGATACGCACGTAACGGGGCTGACACAAAAATTGTGACAAATTTTTTATTTTCCGATCAAAACATTGACCTCCTCTTTTTCTCTTCTTGTTTTCCCACCTATTTTCAATAAATAAGGCCATATTTGGGACGGAAATTTAAGGAAACAATATCAGCCTTGGACTCCCCCATTTTCTGTATTGCAACGGACACAAATCGTTACGTGCAAATCTTGTTTTTCCAGCGGGCCTACAACGCATTGGAAACTTGACTGTTGAACACAAAACATGATCAACACATAGTAGTGACATCCAGTTTTATTTTAAGAGTAACTACATTGAAAATAATCAACAGCAACGACACATGCAATGAGAAACATTTTAAAGAGCACAAATGTATTTTTCTTTTTATTAGAAAGGCCATTTTTTGACATACTTATTCATATTATAAAAAATCATAATTAAAATAATTTGTATTGCTGGTTTCTACAGGTCCACCAAGGTGTCTGCCTTCACATCTGACAATTAGTTTTGTATCTAGGCACCTCATTTTTATTTTCTGGGGGAATTCATGCAAGCATAGTAAAGTGTAGCCACTATCTGAGCCATGCACACATCCTTTATAGTGTCAGTAACTTAAGCGTTGTTTCAAAACACTCATTTCAGTTATCGATGACAAAATAATCGATAGCTGCTGCCCTAGTCCGTAGTGAAACCTCAAATAGGGACATTGATTTTGAAGCATTTAGCCATGGAGTATGACTCATGGGATTTTGTTGTCAAGGACAGAGCTTCTGAACTACAGTCAGGACTGCTAAATGCCTAATTGTTGAAGTGAAAACCTGATGAAGTGGCTGGTCAAGCTGACTAAACACACTGCGTTGGTAAAAAGTTCCTATGTCCCGTCGCCATAACGACCCACATAAACCGTTGAAAGGCAACTGTTATGGAGCCAGAGCTTTGCATGTTTGAATTCCAGGTGTAATGCTATTGAATGTTTTGGTGAAGGTGTTGAACCAGATTGCTTCAGTAAATTTAAATTGTGCTAGTGCAGTGAGTATGGGGTCTCTTGAATCAACACAGGATACTAAGGTTATGGGATAGCCCTAAACCTCTGATTTGGCGTTCGAATTTGAGGGAAAAGGGGGAAAATGTGGATTAAATGGTGAGAATTTGATGTGGGAGAAAATTGACCTCAGCTTTCTGTAATTGTTACATTAGTAGGTGATGGCAGTTAACAGGAGACAGCTGTATTGGAGGCCTGTGTGCTGAGTTGGCTCTGGCTATTCCTGTCCTGTTTGAGCAGGCGCAGGATTTCCTTTGTCACACTGCTAACTTGACCGATGATCTAACTGTGTATTCTCTTTCTGACCCTGACTACATGTCACTGCTGTGTGCAGTGACCTCACTCAATAAGTGAATCATTGAGGTTGATTCCTCACCTTCATTAATAAAAAAAAAAATTATTTGAAGTGATGGGCAAGGGATCTAAAAACCCTAAACACTTAAATTAACTACAAAATATCACAGAGGGATGTATCCACTACACACCCACCAAATATATTTTCAAGAAAATATCAATAGGTGTATTAATATACATCTCAAAGTCAGCTAATAAACTCAGTCTTTATAGGACTCAGGATTGTACTGCTGTGCAAAGGCAAAGGGGCGTAAATTCGTTTTTTAAATTTTCGGAACAATAAAGACCTGCTTTATCATGTGGACAAATATCCTGTGTCACTGTGTTGTTCTTTTTGAGAAAATAGTGGGCTGTGTTTGCCGTTATTTCAAAAAGTTCAATCGAAGTCAAGGCAAAAGTAAATTTTCACTGTTCTCTGGCTTTGTTTCACTGCGCTTTGGAGTTACCGTAGCTACTCTGCCTTTGTTTTGCCGTGCAGCAAAGTGAAGTTACTGTTTACTGCACTGTTGCTTTGCCTTGGTATTGTATGTCAATCATTGAGGCATTTCAGATAGGCAGACTGAACAAAGTGAAAACATATTGTTGTTGTTGTTAATGAGTCTAACCTAGCTTTAGCCTATATCAAAATGGCCCATTGCGCTCAAGGGAAAATGTTAGTGTAAATGGCTTTGAAAAGCCGACACTCAGGCAAAGATAAAAAAGACTACTGAAGATAGATTAGAAAGGCAATCTACAAAATTACTAGCTTGTGTGAGCCAACGTTAGCTAACGTTACATGCTAGCTAGCTAGCTAGCTAAAATGCGAGAACTGGAAAACTGCTTCCATATGCAATCAGAATTGAGTTCAAAGCATCCAGGACAAACAAATCCTGCCTGTCAATTCGTGCAACACAACACGGAGGAATGTCTGACAGCCGAATATATCAGCGGCATCGTTAACTGATTGCCGAATCGACACACAGTCACAAGAACAGTATTAACAATGAAAACGTTAGCATATCTTTTATAGCCCAGTAAAATATCCATTGCATAGCACAAGGATGCCCTTCTCTCACGTTCAACAAGTTAAATCCAAAACATGACGAGTCTTGAGTAGGCTCTCTCTCACATTCAATACTCTTACATTCAGCAAGGTAAATCCATAACGTGAGTTATGTATCCATGTACTAGGCTACCTTATTGGGTTATATGGTGCACTCGATAATTTAGTTGCAAATTATTTAGTTTACTTGTGAGAATATCCCCAGGTGAGCCCACGTTTTACACCATGTTCACAACTCATGTCTACTTCCGCCAATTCCAATAGTCCGTTTAGCAACGCAACAAAGTCCAGCGCAACTGATATGCCTTCGATTTACCATGAGGCAATTTTAACAAGTGTCGAACAGCGTCACACAGAAAAACAAAAAAGTGACCAATATCTTTGCTAATACGCTCTAAGGTAAAAGTGATATCTCCGGACAGCTCGCTCTAATGTTAGGCCTACTGGCATCTGCTCGTTCAGAAAAACGTATATCGTATTAGACAATAGATTATATGAAATGTATGCAATACATTTATACACACTGTTTGACCTGTAATACATGATATAATAAACATGATATAATAAATACTATTTTATTAGAGCTACTAAACATGAGTGCATTTTGAAACGTTACTCTAGCGCAATGTATTAAAGAAAACATTTTTTTGGGGTGGCTGGGAGAATTTGACATCTACTAGCCACTGTGGCTGGTAGGTCAAAGTTAATTTCCCACCCTGAATGTAGCCTATGGTAGCTAGTCGCAAAACTGCAGCTTATCCTCTAGTTCACAGTAAGCTAGCACGTACAACGCCCCAGCATATAGCGAGCTATGCTTCTAAATATCTCTAGCTAACGTTAGCTAGCTCATCACAGTTTAACACGTTAATCCATTTTAGTTGTAGCTTACATTTTCAGGGGGTCAGCTATTGTTATTTAGTATTATTCAGTACAGTACAGTATTTTCGAGGCCAAACTTCAGCATTAAGCTGCCAACATATGATTGCAACACTTTGACATGTAACCCTTTAACGTTAAATGAAATCTGCGATGTGTTTGGTTTAATAGCCGCATCAGAAACTGCTTTTCTTTACTTGTTACTGATTGGTTGAATCGTATGTCACTCTTACGCGACAAGGCACCCGTACACTTTCTGCACCCCGTACAGATTTTGTCATTACACCGGCTCCAACACGGGACTAGGCTTTCACAGAGAACACGTTATCTAGTGCTTAGAAGTCGGAACCGACTTGTTGACAGTACCCGGTTTTCAGCAAGGACCGCACTGCTGCGTTATCATGAGAATTCTGGATCCGCCCAAGCCTAATTCCATGGCAGATTCGCTGCCATCAGTCGCAGATATAGAATAACGTTTATTTCCCGCTAGGGAACTTCAGGTGTAGCCCCAAGAACAACAAAAAAGACATAGACAGTGGGGAGACCCACAACAAACAAACAAACATATCAAACAAAGACATCCAACAGAATCATTACAAGTGAATGAAAGTGCAATACAGCATGATTAAAAATAGCCCCCGCTGTCCAGAGATGTCCAGTGTCACCAAGCAGTCCAACACACAAACTCCGCCTCCACAACTCTTCTCCATACACACAGCGCCGCGGTCTCTGTAGGCTACACCGCCCCTGAGCACCCACTAAATCAGTGCTTTGTTTTAAAGGCAATTGATCGCCCCCAATTTTATTTTCAACACTAGCTGAGCAAGAATGACAACTATTTTGTAGTAAATGTTCTGTACTTTGTATTGCATACACATAATTATTGTGGCGGTAACGGAGTCGCGAGTAGGCTATTTTATATTATCCTATATTTATATTTGTTGGAACTAAAATGCTTTAATACCGACATACAGTGGTGTTCAAATAAATAGCAGTGCGTTAAATAAAGTGCAAATATTTTTCAATAGCTTTCAGTTCCATATTTCAAATGTAGTAGAAACATTACACATTCAATTCCAAATCAAAGCATTAACAAATTTTTATCAAGTCTGCGTTATGTTTTTAAAGGAAGCAAAGAAAAGGAATATTAATCTGTTCAAAAAAATAGCAGTGTCGACATTTTTCTCTTCAAACTCAAACACTTACTGTATAAACTGAAGAAGTCTTTCAAGATTTAACTTCACTTAATTACTGAACTAATATTTAGTTGCATAACCATTGTTTTTGATAACTGCTGCGCATCTGCGTTGCATCGAGTCAACCTAGAAACTTCTGGCACCTAGAAACAGGTATTTCAGCCCAGGATGAACAAACTACATTCCACAGTTCCTGTGAATTTTTGGGTTTTGCTTCAGAAACTGCATTTTTAATGTCACCCCACAAGTTTTCTATGGGGTTGGGGGATTGAGCTGGCCACTCCATTACCTCAATCCTTTTTGTCTGGAACCAAGATGTTGCTCGCTTACTCGTGTGTTTGGGGTCATTGTCTTGTTGAAACACCCATTTCAGGGGCATTTCCTCTTTGGCATACGGCAACATAATCTCCAAGTATTTTGATGTATTCAAACTCCATGATCCCTGGTATACGATAAATAGGCCCAACACCGTAGTGTCCCCATACCATGATTTTTGCGCCACCATGCTTCACTGTCTTCACGGTGTATTGTGGCTTGAATTCAGTGCCCGGAGGTCGTCTGGCGTACTGTCGACGACCACTAGACCCGAAAAGAACTATTTTACTCATCAGTCCACAGAATGTTATGCCATTTCTCTTTGGGCCAATCGATGTTCTTTGGCAAATTTTAACCGATTCCGCACATGCCGTTTTTTCAACAATGGCGCTTTACGGGGGCTTCTTGCTGATAGCTTAGCTTCGATCAAACGTCTTCTGACTGCACTTACAGGTAATTTTAGATCATCTTTGATCTTTCTGGAGGTGATGATTGGCTGAATCTTTGCCATTCTGACTATTCTTCAATCCGTTTTAACAGTAGTTGCTAGTTTTCTTCCGCATGTTTTTGTTGCCATTTTAAAGCATTTGAGATCTTTTTAACTGAGCATCCTATAATTTGCTGCACTTCTTTATACGTTTTTCCCCTCTCCAATCAACTTTTTAATCAAATTACGTTGTTCCTCCGAACAATGTTTGGAACGGCCCATTTTACTTAGCAATTCAGAAGGAAATATATTTTATAACAATTTGCTTCCCTGCTTCCTTAATAAAGGACAATTAATGACACCTTTTTTTTCACAGAATGAATGAATTCTCTAATTAAACTCCACACTGCTATTATTTTGAACACGCCCCTTTCAATGAATGAGTCAATTACTCAGAACAAGCAGCGTGCCTGTCATGACAGTTGGGTCTGTTGTTTTTTTATTACACTACTACATCTACAAGTAAATTATTTGCCGAAATATCACTACTACTAATAACAGTGGTTCATCAGGTTACTGATGTTGTACTGCTATTTATTTTATTTTTTTTAACACAACTGTACATCCAAAAATGCAATGCATACTTAACGACCAGTAAAAATAGATTGTGACTGATTTTTTCAACCCCTTCACTTTAAGGGTTTCTTCTCCTGACTTTTTTCCTCCCATAGAGTTCTTTAGGAAAATGAGTCAAGATAAATAACCCTTGCAGTGATCCATCCACATCTACTCCATATCTGGCCGCAGAGTGATGGTTTGGGGCTCGTTTGATACCTTCGACCCTGGATGACTTGCAGCCATTTAGCCAGTCATGTGTTCCATACTGTACCAGTTAGGGATGCAAATTTTAAGGAATTTCCTTCATCGAGTTGTTAACCTTAACAAACAATCGTCGATTAATTGATAACATAAAAGCTAAATATAGCTTATGATAGACAGAATACAAAATGCATGTTATATTTCTCAATCAAAGATTTATTGTAACATTTGAGAAACAGGCATTATTGTAGCATAACAAAAATAGAATATGAAGGCGTGTATAGGCTACTTTAACATAAAAGAAATTGCGCTCCGTCTCATCTGTTGCAAGCGAAACCGTTGCTCCGCTAAGCACGTTGCTCAGCATTAACATAATCGCTCTTGAAATTGAAAGGCGACAGTTAAACTAGTAGACCTAGCCTAGAACAGTCAACTTAAAACATAGGCTATTATGTTTTGAATAGGCTCCTCATATGCATACTAGATAGACCTACGTATTTTTTTTCAAGAACATTTAGGCATATCTACGTGGTCGGGAGTGAGTCGTGTGCGCAGCCTGTTTATTAGCTCTCGAAATCCCTCACCGTCAATGGTGCTTATTGCCATCATGTCCTTTTCAACCATGTTGCATACCCTCTGAGTAATAGCCTACTCTCCGCTCGTCTATTGTCACACACCCTCTTTGGCAACACTGAGGTGATGGTAGGTCGCGATCCACTTTGCCCTGGAAGCACGGTTGGATGTACGCTTTTCAGGTGGTAGGCTACATTAACGAAGTAGTTATACTTCAAAACAGCACCACAGGTATTGCAATGTATTGCAAACTACAGCCGCTCTCGCGTGGAGACTTTAAATCGCGATTACATTTCACACAAAAACTCCCGTTGAAACAAGACCGCAGATTGTTCAGTTAATCGTTTAATTTGAAATCTTATCGATTAAATTCTTATTAGCAATTAATTGATCGTCGATTAATTGTTAACATCCCTAGTACCAGTGTAATTTACAGCTGAATCTAGTTTCACCCCCCAATTCCCATAGAAATCTATTCAAATGCAGAGAGGTTATAGTATCGCTTGTAACAGTACCTGAAAATAAGATAGTTTTTTGATATTGATGGGTCACAGACTTCAGGAAGAAACGGCATGCAAAGGATATACGACCAAATATTAAATATGATACTTTAGAAATGCGTATGATCCAAGGGTTCACATACTTTTTCCAACAAAGCATTTAATGTTGGATAATTTTGCTCAATAAATAAATTGGAAAAGAATAATGTTTTTTGTGTTTTTTGTTGAGCTGGGTTCACTTTATCAAGTTTTAGGATTTAGATGAATATGTGATCAGATTTTAGATCAAATTTATGTAGAAAATTTAGAAAATTCTAAAGGGTTCACGAACGTTCTAGCAGCACTGTATATGCCACTTTTGCTTTAGTGATATAAATGTTATCTAATGTAGACTAGTAAAAAAAGTTTTTGTTTATGCACGTCATTTAAGGAAGATTTATTGCAAATATTGTTTATTTCTTTTATAATGTTAATTTCTTTTTGCTTATTTACCCTGCTCAATAATATACTATGTGATATGGAAATATGACTTACCTTATACTTTTAAGTATTCCTATTTCTCTTTGTATGTTTTAAAATTTGAGTCTATGACTATGTCATTGATTACTGCTATGATTTCTTGACAAAAAGAAAAAAAAATTAAGAGATTGTTAAACTTCCAATACCCCTTTTTATTTAATCATACAGTGATCTGTTATAGGTGCAACAGAAATTGAAGTATTTCCAACTTCCCTATGCTATCAGTTACCAACCAAAAATCGATCCTAGATTTGATTGAGCCATCAGGTTTGAACCATGAAAATATCTGGACATTTGAGTTTACAGTGCACCATGGATCTTTTAACTTAAATTCAGTACAGAAATCAAATAAAACTTGATTATAATGATGTCCTTTATATTTGGAGGGTGACCTATCAAGCCATTCATCTATTACCATATTAAAGTCCCGTCCAATTATAAGATTTTCAGTAGGATATCTTTGACAAAGTTTTTAAATAATTCCAGTAATTTAATTTATCATTGTTTTGTTTTGACTAAGGTTGTTATACCCATAAATATTACCAAGAATCAAATAATTATCTATCTCAAAAACACATACTATCCAATGGCCAAAATGATCCTGTTTGGTGACCTGTCCAGGAAAATTATTCAGAAGTCAGGGCTTGATATACAGTTGAATTTGCAAAGTTACTGGCCCCAATGTTGTTTGTATCCACTGGCCTGGAAAAGATGTAGGAAAATTTTGCCAATGCTTAAACAGGACGTACATGGCAAGCATTTTATAGAATCAGATGGCAGTTTGTCACTAAGTGAAGATTGCTTCTACAACACACTGTTTGATCATCATGCCTCAAAAGAATGACTAAAATAATGTGATACAAGTAAAGTCAATAAGGTTTATTATTTTCAATGAACAAAACCAGGCAAAGCCTAGTAGGCGCCAGACCCTGAATACAGCCAGTAATGTAGGAAATTTAATCCTCATACATTAAATATTATTCTGATAATAATCTCATTCTGTATTTTTCCCATTTCATTACTTTGGAATTACACACTTTCATTGCGGCAGGGACTCAAACGGAGGGCGGTAGTAACAAAATAATTCACTTAAGATCCGTCTAATATTTTCACTCACTTGTCTACATACGCTGGCATAGTTCGACAAAGCTTGCAAAATAAGAAAAGGTGTTTGGCCGGCAGCAGGTGTCTTCAACATATTCAAAATGCGGCTTGTCTTCACCTCATTAAATTCGCACTGGTGCGTTACCACGGCCAATCAGAGTAGCGAATGTAACCTTGCAAAAGTTTTTTTTTTTTTTTAGCTTACAGCTGATCATTGCGTCTCCCTCCGTGCTCTCTGCTTGTTTGTGGAATGTGACTGCAGCTGCGGTAGCTGCCTATTTTCCGAAAACGATTCGTAGTCGAGAATCTCTCAAAAATGCGATTTGTTATGTAAAGACAACTGTAAGATGATTATGGCTTACAGCTAATGAAAACCCAAATTCAGTCTCAGAAAATTAGAATATTGTGAAAAAGTTAAATATTGGAAACTCATGGTGTCACACTCTAATCAGCTAATTAACTCAAAACACCTGCAAAGGTTTCCTGAGCCTTTAAATGGTCTCTCAGTCTGGTTTAGTAGGCTACACAATCATGGGGAAGACTGCTGACTTGACAGATGTCCAGAAGACAGTCATTGACACCCTCCACAAGGAGGGTAAGCCACAAAAGGTCATTGCTAAAGAAGCTGGTTGTTCACAGAGTGCTGTATCCAAGCATATTCATAGAAAGTTGAGTGGAAGGAAAAAGTGTGGTAGGAAAAGGTGCACAAGCAACAGGGATAACCGCAGCCTTGAGAGGATTGTCAAGCAAAATCCATTCATGAATTTGGGGGAGCTTCACAAGGAGTGGACTGAGGCTGGAGTCAGTGCATCAAGAGCCAGTGTTCGAATTACCCCGAAGCTTTCGGGGGTGCCCACCCACAGTGGTGTAGTGCTTTTTTTGTCAAGAGCCACCACGCACAGACAAATCCAGGACATGGGCTACAAATGTCGCATTCCTCGTGTCAAGCCACTCCTGAACCAGAGACAACGTCAGAAGCGTCTTACCTGGGCTAAGGAGAAAAAGAACTGGACTGTTGCTCAGTGGTCCAAAGTCCTCTTTTCAGATGAAAGTAAATTTAGCATTTCATTTGGAAATCAAGGTCCCAGAGTCTGGAGGAAGAGTGGAGAGGCACAGAATCCACGTTGCTTGAAGTCCAGTGTGAAGTTTCCACAGTCAGTGATGATTTGGGGTGCCATGTCATCTGCTGGTGTTGGTCCACTGTGTTTTCTGAAGTCCACAGTCAACGCAGCCATCTACCAGGAAATTTTAGGAGCGACACTCCATCACGTCTTAATCCTTTTGAAATGTCATTTAGTTTTCATGCAGAAAAAAAATTTAGTCATGAGAATAAGCCATGAGAATAAAATGAGGTGTGTAAACCGTATATAACCTAAATGGGAATCGCTGCAGCAGCATAGTCGGCAGATAGCCCCCATGCAGGTTCATAGAATGGAACATTCCATAATTAACTTAGGTCTCCTGAACTACACATGCCCAAATGCTTGGCAGGATAACTAACATCTAGGTTGGTAATCTCCGACGTTAGAAAATAAAACTGTACTGTTGAATGATAATATTGTGGTCTTGGCTCTTTCAATGCAGTCGATTTAATTAACTAAACAAAAGAGAAGATGACTAATAACGCGAGCGTTAGTCACTCAGGACGCTGAAGTGATATCATTGTAATGTTAACTTTAGAGAAAATGATCGATCTACCCAACGTTAGTTAACATATCATCAGTTGTGTTAGCTAGCTAGGTGCTTTGCGTTGTTTTGGAACGTTAGTCAACATATCATCAGTTGTGTTAGCTAGCTAGGTACTTTGAGTTGTTTTGGCTGGACAGATGTGTAGGCTAGCTTATATATGGGTGCTTTCGATTAGAGCCGATAGTGGATTTTGGGGTCCGATTCCGAAATTTAGGGCGGTGTGAAATCCGATAACCGATATAGCTGCCTATAATAATAAAAAAAATTACTATGTAAAAACACACTTTTTTATTTTTTTCCATGGATCTCTCAATTTTTGTTATCAAAGAGAAATTGTGAGAAAGATCCACTGAAGGCAGTATATTCTTCAGTTGACTTTGTCAAAATTTACATAAGAACATTTGCAACATTAAAACAAAGTATTTCCAAGAAGTACGAATCAATGTACTTTTAATAGTAGCCTAATCATAGGCATAGCCTAATACTCATCACCAATGATGATCAATCCTTTGAAAACATACCACAACATTAAAACCACTGACAGGTGAAGTAAATAACATTGATTATCTCGTTATTTTGGTTCTGTACACTTTGAGTTTGAAAGGATACAATGACAATGAGGTTGAAGTGCAGACTGTCCGCTTTAATTTGAGGGTATTTTCATCCGTATCGGATGAACCGTTTAGAAATTATAGAACATTATATATTGTACATAGTATCCCGCCATTTTTGGGCATCAAAAAATATTCAGCAGTTTAACATAATGTAGAATAAAGTAATCATTTTTAATATTTGATCACATATCCTTTGCATGCCATGACTTCCTGATGTCTGTGACCCAACAACATCAAAAGACTTATTTTCTGGTACTCTTACAAGCCATACTATAACGTCTCTGCGTTTGAATGGATCTCTATGGGAATTGAGGGGTGGGACTAGATTTAGCTGTAAATTATGCTGGAACAGTATGGAATATAGGGATGTTCCTAACGACTAATTTCCCTGACGGTTAAACGGAAGTTTAAACTTAGACTAGTCGACTAGTCTAAAGGTAAGAAAACAGTCAAAATTGAGCACAATTTAATCTATAAGGTTAAACATTGTCCGAAAAAATATTGCGTATATTATAAGAGCCATTTGAAACCGTTAATCACATACTTCAATAACCAAATCGTATTTTAAATGCCGCTGAAATGTGTGGCACTTTGCGCCTTGCATTATGAACATTGCACATTATCCTACAAAACATGACAACTCACTAAATAAAAGTTAACAAATAACATTTATTGAAAACAATATTCAACATAACAAAACACTTTTAGGAAACGTGCCTGATTATTACAACGGCATTTTCATTGGGTGAAGGCGATCGCATAGCAAATACAGTAAAAAATAATAATCGGTCATCAGAAAAACTACCAATAGGCCCACAAAAAAAAAAAAAAAATAGGCCGACTGATCGACGTGACATTAGATTAGTTTTATTGGGCTATTCAACAACGCGATAGGCCTACTTACTCTTTCCACCTCCCTGGTTTAACTTGCAGGGCGAACAGGCTAATGAGTTTTTTTTTCTTTCTTTTTTCCTTCGTTTAATTATTATTATTTTTTAATCCGGCGTTGTTAACATTAGTAACGGATGCTCGTTTTTTTATAAAGCAACATTTGACCAGGAAAACATGACATTTCACTGCAAATTATGTCAATATGTAATTTAAATGTGTACATTAATAAAATAATAAGTTTAACCGACTAGTATTTCTGTTGCCGACTAGCGAGGGTAGCAACGTTTAATCGACTAGTCGACGAAACGCGCACATCCCTAATGGAATACATGGTTGGTAAAACCGTTTAGTACTCCCACTGCCTTTTCACGGCTCCAGAACATTCCCGCAACGTTTTCAGCAGGATAACATTACGACAAAGTGGGTAGCGTGCTTCTCACAGGTGGGTGAGAGGGGGGTACCATGATCCTTAACATCCCCCTGCCCCACCTCACAGCTAACTCCCTGACAACGGTGTGGAAACCTGCCCTTCGTTTACAGGCTAAACAGTGTGGTTGTCTGAGCGACACTGGCACCAGTTGCAGGGGTTAAAAATAGCCCCTCTGCCTCTCTGTAATGGAGGTAGAATTACACAGCTGCTCTCCTCCACACTTGGGGATCGGGGCTCTGCCCATGCACCCCTGGGGGAGACCTGGAGCTGCGGAGAATTTCAATAAATCAACAGCTGTAGTTATAGAGTAACGTTCTCCACTCTCTGTCCCCTGATGAACCAGAATAAATTGATAGTGGGTGGGGGGGTGGGGTGACTTCTGTGGGACTGTGCAAAAAATGTGAATTTTGAGTGTGATTACAGCAACTGCTGCAGGTGCAAATTCTACTTTGTGATGTTACTGTGGGTAGCTTTCTTTCTACTTTGTTGTTTATTTTTCCATCTTTTGGTTACTTTTGGTTTGTTTTTAGAACTTAAGATTCTCCTTTTACCTGTAACCGTTTCAACTGGTTCTGTTTTTTTCGGCTGCCTGCCACATTCTAGACAGCTATGTTCAGCTGTATTAGCAGAAGACCATTTATACCAGGTTATTTGTATATCGTATTGGCTGTAAATGGGGCATTGTGGTATGGAATTTATCCAGTGTCTTTTTTTGTTTCCATCAGGCCCGAATAGCATTCCTACAAGGAGAAAGGAAGGGTCAAGAAAATCTGAAGAATGACCTAGTCAGAAGAATAAAAATGTTAGAATATGCATTAAAGCAAGAAAGGTGAGTAGTCTCTTATCCCATGTGACATATTGCCTTTCGTCAGTGAGTGTTGTTAATTGGTTCGCTAGTAGGTGGATATGAGCAGCATCACATGGTGTGTGTTTGAACACCTGATTTACAGTAGCTTTTTGTGGTTAAATCTGACATGTCCGTACAGCAGGTGGTGTTCCAGCTTTATCTGCTATGTCACATTTGCATACCACATAATATCTAAGAACGTACAAAGTGGCTTTCTCGGATCAACAGCATGTGGAGAAATCGAAAGAGGATTAAATCTGCCCCACATTTTTTTGCAGGTGTTTGCTTATTTTAAGTCACGGTGTCTGGCCTTCATCACTAAATGTAGCCAATCTGGGATTATTATTATTAACATTACACCGTCTTTCGTTAATCTCATTGTTTTGAGCATAATTAACTTTTATTTTTTTTGTTTCAGAGCAAAGTACCACAAATTAAAATATGGGACAGAACTCAATCAAGGTGAAGTAAAGATGCCTAGTTTTGAATCAGGTGAGGAGCCCTCCTCCACAGCCTTTTGTAGGTTTAGGTAATCCGACATCCATCGGTCTGACACGTTTACCTGTCCTCTTCTGCAGAAGAAACCAAAGACTCAGAGGTCCCTGTGGTACCTCACAACAGTCAGCTAACGTGGAAACAAGGCAGACAGCTACTCAGACAGTAAGTACCTGATGCACACCTGCACCTGTATTGAGTATTTACTTAATACCCACCTGCACGCGTCAGAAGTCTCACAAAGTCAATGCATTTTTACATTTAGTTTTCTTATTTAACAAGCCTCCTATAAGATGTTTGCCATGGTTCCCATTTACAGACAATTACCCATCATTCAGTGAATTTTAGATGCTTCGACAGAAATAAATAATTTGTCAATTTGACAGGTACAAAAATGAATTGTGACCAATGACAAGCTCATGAGTTGTAACAAATAATAAAAACAAAATGCACACCATGCTGATGCTTGCTTAAAGGGTAAGTAAACCCTAAAACCATTTTTTTTTTTGCTGATTACTGATATATTTGGACGTATCCATGTACTAAATATTGATCCTGTTGCAAATCGCAACATTTCATCGCAATATTTAGCACCATATAGGAAGAGTAGTGTATTTTGGTTAACTAGTGCCACGGTGGTGAAACGTAGGCTATTGCAGTTGTAATTTACTATTGGCTGTTGTACAGTATATGTGACGTGGCAGTACTTGTGATGTCATACCAATTGGGTGCATCTAGCTACGCCCTTCCACCTTACACTATAAATATGTTTTTTTTCCTTCAAATCCAGCAAGTTGTGGAGAGGAGCATTTGTGTGACAGGCTATTGATGGAGAGAGGATAGCATAGGTGTCAACCCATACAGTTTGCTCATATGAGCTTTTCCAACTTTTCGAAGGCAAACAGGCATATAAGGTTATGATATGGGAAATCTAGTTTAATGTGTTTTTATTTTTATTTATTTATAAAAAAAAATTCTCTCCAAACGTTTCTCCACCACCCTGCCCAGGGGTTTCAGATGAAAATTGGCCCCAATGGCTAAATATGGCACATTTTGTTATGTTTATAAATGTGCATTGTCCCTTTCTTAAATAAATAAACCTAAACCTATAATTAATTTAATGGCAGCAATGAAATTTTTTTTCTCCCTCTTGGCTATTCTTTCGATTTGTGAGGCCATGGAAAAAACAAGTAGCAGGACTGATAGAAAAATGCACTTTATGACAACGAACCACAAAGACACAGTAGCCCACAAGATGCCTACGTTAGTTACTTAGCTAACAGTTAAATGGTTATTGCTGGATAATGTTTATGTTTATGCAGTTTTGACCAAAATTAGATAATGTTCTTTGACGTTTTAATGACTCTATTTAGCGAAGTTACTACAAGTTTCAATGTAAATTAATTCATGGCTAACTTAGTAGTCTTTAATAACGTTACTAGAAAATTATCCAAATTAAGATGAGAGCTAAGTTTATAACTATATGTAGCCTATATTAATGTTAACATAGCCTATTTGTATCTAAGGCTATCAAAGCTGTTATGTAGTAAGATGGCAAAACTGCAAAAAAAAAACTGCACTGGGTTGTAAGTGTGTGGAGTCTGTCATGTGGAATGTCTCTGTGAACTTGAATCAGACAAATAACTGGTGGCTAGTAGGGCTGCATATATTGTTTCAGCATCGACATCGCAATGTGTGCATGAGCAATAGTGACATTGTGAAGGACGCAATGTTTTCTTTTTGCATTAAATTAAATCAATCACGTCCAGGGTGGGAAATTAGCACCCGCCAAATGCGGGTAGATTTCAGAATTGTCGGGTAAATGTATCAAACCTTCCCGCCACAGTGGCGTGTAGCAAAGTGGATACAAGAAAAAATATAACTTATAAAATATAAACTTTCTCCGATTAAAATTGATTTTTCTGATTGGCTAAATATGAGACAGGAAAAAAAAGTGCCAGGTAGAATATCCCGAGGCGACCCTGTCGCAGTGGAACTGATTTGCGTTCAATTTGCCATAAAGCAATTCTAGCAAGACGACCAGCGTCGCTCAGTAAAACAAACTGACCAATACGCTCTGAGGTAAAAGTGACATCTCCAGACAGCTCGCTACAACGTTACTGGCCTTTGTCTGTTCAGAAAAGCAGTAAACGTTAGCTAACGTATTTAGTATTTCATAATGGATAATTTAAAAACTATTTATCTGACATGTGGAGACCGCCCCACTGGCAGGAACAGTGCCTAAACTAAATAATGTGTTTTGTTTATGTTGTCTCAGGCTTTACCTAGCTGTTATCCTTATACTTTTCTGACTATTAGCCTACTTACAAACCCCAATTCCAAAAATGTTGGGAAAGTATGTGAAATGCACATAAAAGGCATTAAAAGCAGAAAGCAGTGATTTGTAAATTCTCTTTTACATATATTTTATTCAAAACAGTAAAAAGAAAAGATATTTAATGTTTTAACTGATCAATTTTTTTGATTTTTGTAAATATAAGTTAATTCAGAATTTGATGCTTGCAGCACGTTCCAAAAAAGTTGGGACTAGTTTCTCTAGTTTTGCATTTTGCTAGTGCCCTTGTCACTACTGGTAGCATGAGGCGGTACCTGCAGCCCATTCAGGTTGCACAGGTAGTCCAGCTCCTCCAGGATGGCACATCCATACGTGCCGTCGCAAGAAGGTTTGCTGTGTCTCCCAGCACAGTCTCAAGAGCGTGGAGGAGATACCGGGAGACGGGCCATTACACGAGGAGAGCTGGACAGGGCGGTAGAAGGGCAACAACCCAGCAGCAGGACCGGTATCTGCTCCTTTGTGCAAGGAGGAACAGGAGGAGCACTGCCAGAGCCCTACAAAATGACCTCCAGCGGGCTACTCGTGTGCATGTTTCTGACCAAACTGTCAGAAACAGAATCCATGAGGGTGGCATGAGGGCCCAACAGCCCAGCACTGTGCAGCTCAATTGGCATTTGCCAGAGAACACCAGAATTGGCAGGTTCGCCATTGGCGCCCCGTTCTCTTCACAGATGAGAGCAGGTTCACGCTGAGCACATGTGACAAACGTGAAAGAGTCTGGAGGCGCCGTGGCGAATGTTATGCTGCCCGCAACATCATCCAGCATGACTGGTTTGGTTTAATTGACATAGCTGTCAACCTCTGGAGATAGCTGCCCTTATTTTCACACCTGAAAAACTGTAAAACCGTATTGAACATTATCTATCTATTATCTATTAAAGGGGTAATAAACACTGGCTTTTGTTCTGTCTCTGCCCACTTCACAATTTCAAAAGATGCTAATTGGGCTCGAGAGTGAGAGCATGGATGGGAGGGCGGAGGAGGGAGGAGTTTCAGTTGGGAAGGAGGGGCGATTGATCCAGTCGGTAACGCGTCATAGGCACATAGGCGGAGCCAGCTAGAGGAAAAACAATCCCCCGCGTCTGTCACTGTTCTGCACTGGCGTAGCCGCGGGTGGGCCAGTGTAGGCCACAGCCACCTAAACAGTTGAAATGTATGATCAAGAACACTTGTTTTACATCCAATATCTTAGTTATATAAATACTACGTTAGCTAAGCAGTTTGACGTTAATATGTGATTTTTAAAATTCTATTCAGATAATCAATTCAAATAATTATGACAACATTTCACACAAATGTCTAAAAGGATAAAATGATGCAGTGATGACATTTTATATCCAAAAGTTCAATGGTCAACTTCACTGTGACATCATAATGTTTTGCTTACCACTGTCGCTGAGAAAGCGATCTAATAATCACATTAATTATATATGATCAATAATTAAAGGCTGCCCTTGCAATGATAAAACAAAGTGTATTCATCTAATGTTCAATGTTTGGTTTCTGTAAAATGACGCGACTTGACGGAGACATACAACCGCAAGGCGGTTATTTCTAGTTATTATTATTTCTCACATTTACATTTTGTTTTAAACAGATAATTTGCACCCAAATTACTCATGTTTTTCTCATAAAATGTTGCTTTAAAAATAAAAAAACAAAAAAATTAAATTGTGTTACCATGCTCACGCGGTCACTTAGGCAAGTGCGGAAAAATGTCGGCTGTGTTCCATTATGCATATTCTACAAAACAGGACTAAAATAACAGTCGGCATATTTATTGAAAACCATCCATTATTGGCAGCTGGCAGGCAATAGCCTATGTTAAAAATCAGTACTCAGGCCATACGTTTTTGTTGAGAGAAATGAATAACGTGAACGTGTCGGGTGAGAGACGGGACCAATAACGGAATATTAAAAATAATTTCCAAATAAACTGACTGGGCAGGATCAGTAATCGGCCTATTGGCATATTATGAAAAAATAAACACTGCTTCGCTTACTCAGACCAAATGCATTTCTAATGCTTAATGATGCAAACTGTACCGTAGCTATCGAGTAAGGTAATTTCACGGAGGTGATTCTATTGTTTTTTTGGTAAGATCAAAGGTATTCTGACACTACGTCATCAAGTGTGTTCTAAAATTGAAGCGTACTTGCGATCTTGCATACTATGAAGTACATTCTATAGGCCTACTTAGGAGAACGTACCATCTAGCATGCAAGTATGCAGAACGCAATAGGCTATAGAGTTATTTTATTTGACGGGACTTAATTTATTTTCTATTCACGCTATAGCCTACTGTATTTGCAAAAG
This sequence comes from Ilyophis sp. 1 JC-2022, assembly GCA_022702515.1. Lineage (NCBI taxonomy): Eukaryota > Metazoa > Chordata > Actinopteri > Anguilliformes > Synaphobranchidae > Ilyophis > Ilyophis sp. 1 JC-2022. The sequence goes on along the minus strand of CM040406.1, from coordinate 129,776,239 downwards.
CACTTCATTAAAAACAATTAGCTATAAATCTATTCCCCTGATGATGTACTTTTTTTAATAAAGCCTGAATATCAATTGTTTTAAAGCATAATAAACAGCAGATAATATTTGACCTGGATTTATCCCATTTGTCCGGCAAACTGAAACTGAAACACAGTGCTTCCTCTTGAATTTGATATAATATGAATATTCCTAGTTTTGTGCGTGTTTATTAAATAAATTGATTATTAGGGATGCACCGAAATGAAAATTCTTGGCCGAAACCGAAAACCAAAAATGAGAAACCAAGGCCGAAAACCGAAAACCGAAACACCGAAAGAAATGATTGTCAATTATTAGAACCATTGCATTTATGGCTATGACTGTGTACTAACCTCACTAAAATCAAAGCATTGCAATTCAAGAATAAATCAATTACAAAAGTATGAAAATATTTATTTAGCACTGACATTACAGCAATGCACAATATAAATTAAAATTCAAAACAAAATGTTTAACTTGACCCCGCTCATGTGTACATTAAATAATTATAACGCGGATCAAGAACAGTCGCAATGAAGTGCAGAGGATCCGAATAGATCTCAGTGAAACGTGTGTTGACAGACTCTAAGAGTGTACTTTTCATTGTTTTCACTCCGTGGTCCGTCTCAACCTCTTTGCTTAGAAGACGCTTTAGTGCCGCAATTAACGGAATAACGTCTGCTACAGATGCATCAGAGGAGCTGATCTCTTTAGTTAGCTGCTCGAAGGGGGCAAGAAGAGAGAGAATGTTCTCTATTAAGACCCACTGGGGTGAAGTGAATGTCGCGGGGAGCTCGTGATCTGCGCTGTATGCAGCCAAGACTCGCTTTTGCGCGAAGAGACTTTCCAGCATGTAAAAAGTGCTGTTCCAGCGTGTACTCACGTCTTGTTGGAACCGTTTTATTGGTGTTCCAAACTGATCTTGCATAGACTGTAAGCGGGAATAGGCCAGCTGAGAATGTTTAAAGTGGCCAACAATTCTTCTGCCTATAGCCAATACGTATTTTACACTGCGCTGAGACAACACTCCCTCATTCACAGCCAGATGTAGTGTGTGGGCCATGCACCGTATTCCTTTCAGCTGGCTTTCTTCTATCGCTTTTGTCATATTTCGTGCATTGTCACTGACTATGACATGCACTTTAGATCTGTCGATATGCCAGGTGTCGAACATATTGGCGAATGCATCAGAAATGGCTGCTGCTGTGTGTGACCCTCTAAACTCTTGTGAATGGAGCAGTATCTTTTGCAGCTTGAAATCAGTGTCGATCCACTGTGCGGTTAGACTGAGCATACTGGTGAGGCTGACGTCTGAGCTCCATATGTCGGTCGTGAAACTGATAGCTGTAATATCTGATGCTATAAGCTCATGGACATGAGTTGCAACAACATTGTACAGCTCAGGTAAACACACGTCTGAGAAATGTCGTCTGCTTGGCATGGCATAACGGGGCTCAATGTGATCTATCAGCCTACGAAATCCCACATCTTCTACGACAGAGAACGGCTGATCATCTAAGGCAATGAATTCCATTATTTTTTGTGTTATGCCCTTTGCCTTGGCACCATCACTGGGAAACTTTCTTGCCTTTTCAAAAACGTCCGCCACAGACGGAGTAGGCGTGCTCGGATTGACTTTCCTTTTCTGTGCCGCACTCTTCTCATATTCAGAATGGCAATCGGGATGTTTGGATTTCAGGTGATAAATTAAACCCGACGTGGAGAAACTCTTTGCAGATGCACCCCCTCTTGAAATTTCAGCACTGCATTTTTTGCAAATCGCTATCCGTGGGTCTTTCTCCGAGATATTGAAATAACTCCACACCGCCGACATGCTGGCTCTTATCCAGATAACCGTGTGCTGGCTGCGCTTTTTGTTTGCGTCATTACAATTCTGTTTCGGCCGTGTTGTTTCGGTGATTTAGGTCTTTCGGCCGAAAACCGAAAATGCACTTTTGGGCCATTTTCGGCCGAAAATTTTCGGTGGCCGAATTTTCGGTGCATCCCTATTGATTATAAACGGATTAAGAAAGTGCTAATACTACAGAAATTTAGCATGAATGAAAAATTGGTGGAAAATGATTGGGAGTTGGTTGCTACCAAATTAATCCAAATAAATATCAGTATCTATATTTTCGGTCGCACCAAAAAAAAAGAACTAGCCTAACAAATGTCCAGTTTTATCTTTCAGTCAAACTTTATTTTTTTTATTCGCAAAAGGGTGACCTAAAATGGATGAACAATGTATAAAAAGGGCTGTATAAAAATTCCACACATGGTTCACTCAATACGGATGTAAATACCCTCGAATTAAAGCAGACCTGTACTGTAACCTCAAATTAATTTCAAATTCAATGTGCTGGAGTACAGAGCCAAAACAAAAAAACTCACTGTCCTAGTGTCACTGCACTATATGTCTTTTCTATGTAAAGCAGAATACACTAGTGAATGATCGCTCTGGATAAGAGCGTCTGCTAAATGCCTGTAATGTAATGTAATGAATGACACCACACCATTGTTTTGGTCAGGACTTGTTAAAACAAGTTAAAAACACGATTTTCGATCGTCTCGTTCTAAGTGCGGATTTCCAAAATATTTGGCAGGGTGACTCATTACACCAATATCTCATCACAAACCAAAAATTTTAAATATTAGTTCAGCTGTTTTCTTTTCGTGGGATACATAAAAGATTTGCATAAAGATTAAGACTTTTTTGTTCACAAACGTAGCTGAAATTCTACCCCACCAATTGCTAAACAAAAAACACCCTAATGTTGAGGAACAGATGTATTATGTGCTTTGATATCAAACGTGCGTATAGTTTAAGTAAAACCCGATAACTGGTTACGTGGCCCCATTCATTCACATGGGGGAGAAAAATGTTAGCCACCAAAGGTGCCAATTGAACATTCCAAAACCACCCCCCACAAATGTTCACGCGAACAGTTAGTATTCGCATTAACACCAGCAAACTTGCTAATTTGTTCGTTGGCAAAATGAGTAAAAAGACTAGAACAAGTGGAAAGCGATTATCCCTTTATAGAATCTAATGGCGACAATGCCATAAACGACAATGTCTGGTATGTTTACAAGTCGTTTCTGTAATAAAAGAATACAACTTGAACTGACACTACAGCCGCCTCAGTGACAAATACACAGGCGAAAGGGCAGTTGTCATAGCAAGTTCAGATACAATAGACTGATTCATGAAATTCACAACAGTGTCAGTGAATCTTACCGTGTAGCACTTGAGCCAGCATAAGCAACAACAAAAAAAGACCATGTCTGACCGTAAAGCACTGCACAGTTAATTGCAAGGGGTTTCAGCGATTAAAACGATGCAAGAAATCTTTTGCAATTCCTCGGCCTCGTTGCATAGTGACACGCAGAATTGTAGCAATGGACCTCTAATAAGTGACAGTTACAATAAGTTGTAGCAGTAAGTAGTTTTGGAGTTATTTGTTGATGTAAGAATAATGGGGAGATAACAGTAAAAGTTGTGAAACAATTCCCAAATCACCCGAAGCAAAATGCAACCGGTGGACAGTCAAGACAGCGGCATCTATTAGTAAGAAACAGGTACTACTCTAATAGATAATTGAACATAAATGTACATCTTCAATGACTCATGGACAGGGGAAAATAACAATCCCCATATTTTCAGGGAATGTATTAGAAAGGTTGAAGAAGCTATGCTCCAAAATATATCTTCCTAAAACCTCTGGAGCATAGAGAACTTGTACTACATAATGGTTGTGGGGGTGAGCCTGCAGTTGGGTTTGGGTGGTCCCTGGATGGATTTCAAACATTTACCTGGATTCCCCATGTTTGAATCTGTATCTGGGAAAGGTTTGGTTCACATCGGAGGTTGGAAACAATATTGAAAGAATTTTATCTGAATCCTACCCAGTGAACATGGCAAATTTGGATGCCATCAATTAGCATTTTACTCAAAGATCTAATGATATTTCTGTAAGATAAAGTTCCTGGGATGCTTATTTAACCTGTTTCTACCTTTTCCTACCAGTATTATAAGTTTCAGATGTATTACTATCAATTTCTTGCTACAAATGGTAAAATCTGACTACGCATTTTTATTTAATCTGTTTGGAAATATTAACGTAGTGGCCTAGTTATGTTGGTTATTATTGTCTGTCATTATTCCATTTGTTTTATGTGTACTGAGTTAAGCTATTTGTAATTTTATCATATGTTCAATTATGTGTCGTCTACTATTCTGGTGTATCTGGGTGTATGTGAATTTATCACATACTAGTAACCTTCAGTTTTGTTTATTCAAAGCTCAAGTGTATGTGTACAGCAGTTATAATGATTAGGCTACATAGAAATATGTACACCTCCCAGTGTAAAAACCATGGAAATCTATGGCAAAAAACTATGTCTTAACTGAGATGTTAAACACTGGCACGGGCAGGCACCGTCAGCTGGTCAATATCACGGAGCTGGCCACCTCTCTTGGGCAGCCGTACTGCAACACCCTGCTCGGCTACTATGTATTCAGTGGTGAGGACTGTACCAGTGCCTTCAAGGGCAAGGTGGCACCGCTCAAAATGTTCCAGAAGAACCCCAAATTTCAAAAGGCTTTCAGGTTGGTGGATGAATTTTTTGATAATTTGGCATGATATGTATATTGAATAGAATGCAAGATTTGGAAAGAGCAAACTTAGCAAGTATCCCAACAATCTTTTTTCAGTTAGCTGGGCGATGAGTGGAAGGTGAAGCCGGAAGTGCAGGAGCAGCTGGAGGGCTTCACATGCGTGATTTACAGTCAAACACAAGACATCAGTCAACCTGGTCAGGAGCAAGATGCTCAAGAAGATTGTGGGAGAAGACGAGACCCTCAGCAGCAAGTCGAGAGTCCATTTTGCTCGCCTACATTTCTGCTAAGGCTCACTCATCCCCCACATCCTGCTGGTGAACTATAGAGTGGCCTGTTACAAGCGGGCAGCTGAGCCGATCTTTTGGAGGCCTAACCCATATGACGAGGGTCTGGAATGGGAGAAGACAGGGGAGGGATTTAGGAGCCTGTCTGGTATTGTGGACCAATTCTGCTCCCATTTCACATTGACTTGTTGGCTGCTGGTGTCATCGATGATGATGATGATGAGGGGGAAGAGGATGAGCTGGAGATTGATGATGAGATGGACGACGACGATGATGATCAGTGAAACGGGGTTTTGATGACTTTTGCTTTCAATTAGCTCATATTATCAGATTGCAATCTATGTCAGTTAGTGATCCAGTGCCATCCATTTAATAACCTTGCAATTGATATAAGATAATAAACTGGTTTAATTTGACTATTGCAGGAAACTATTATATTGTTATGAGGTTAGAATTTGTTATTTGCTTGTTTTTCACCAATAAAGAGTGGTTGTACCATGTCAATGACCTTTCCATTTGATTCCTGGTGTCAAAATTATATGAAAAAGTAGGTTCATTTGTCTTTGTATGTTGTCTGGTTCAGGAGTTATGAAAATCTGCTTTTTTCACCACTCGCGTGGATATCAATTCAAGATGGCCGCCAAACGAACCCCATGGGCCATTAGTTGACCTTGGCAACATGAAAAATTCTTAACTAGACACCATTAGGGTCCTAAAAACACAGGTTATTAAAAAAAATGCCATGCGGATACATGGGAACCTATTTCCCCTGCTAGACTACACTGCCTGGCCAAAAAAAAAGTTGCACACTAATATTTTGTTGGACCGCCTTTAGCTTTGATTACGGCATGCATTCGTTGTGGCATTTTTTTTCGACAACCTTATGCAACGTCATAACATTTATTTCCGTCCAGAGTTGCCTTAATCTGGCTGAGATCTTGTATTGACGATGGGAGAGTCAAACCACTCCGTAAAGTCTTCTCCAGCACATCCCAAAGACTTTAAATGGGGTTAAGGTCAGGACTCTGGTGGCCAATTCATATGTGAAATTTTCATGCTCCCTGAACCACTCTTTCACAATTTGAGCCCGATCAATCTTTGCGTTATCGTCCTGGAATATGCCCATTGATAGGATAACCTGGTCATTCAGTACATTCAGGTACTCGGCTAACGTAATTTTATTGCTGCATAATTGGCCAATTGAATCAACCCCAGATCATAACACTGCCTCCAGAGGCTTGTACAGTGGGCACTATGCATGACGGGTGCAACAGCAACTTTTGTTTTTGGCCAGGCAGTATCTATAGAAGAATTCAAAGGGTAGAAATAATAGGTTAAGTATATTGTATAGCCTAATGCATGCAATAAACATAAGCTTACCAGTATTTTAGTATAGTTTTAATATGATTTGATTTGACCGTGAGAGGAATAGAGAAAAGTAGGCTGCAAATTATTTTAGTGCAGGACACTATCATGTGTGGAAGCACCTACTCTAAGACTATGAATTAGGCTCTTTGAAAGGTTTGAAGCAATCTGCCCAGTGATGAGTAGGCCTACATTTTGGTTGGAATACAGTAGACCAACATAGCTACAGAACTGTATAGCAGACAAATATTTTTAAAAAGCTGAGTAATGCAAATACCTGATTGTACCGAGAGACATGTTTATTTTGGTGGTGCTCATTTGAATTTCCTGACTTTTGCAGCTTTTAACCAAATCAAACATCTCACTTAAAACGTAGTTTTTTTTTTTCCATAAATAGTTTCTGTGTCCTAAAATGGTAACCCACTGCATTCTGTGTCCTGTCAGATATCTTCAGGAGGTAGGTTACACGGACACAATTCTAGACGTGCGATCTCAGCGAGTCCGGTCGTTACTGGGTCTGTCCGGTTCCGAGCAGAATGGCTCAGTGGAAACGAAGAACCTGGAGCAGATTCTGAATGGAGGAGACGCACCTTCCAAACAAAAGGGACAAGATATGAAAAGGTCTGTTCCATGCACTGCCATAACATAAAAACTCTATAGGATTTTAACGAGAAATGCTTAGAAAAACAGGCTGTAGAATAACTGCATATTCTTTTCTTTTCTTTTTTTGTCATTTGATAATAATTTCTGGCAGGGCATTCCTCTAGTGTATTTATTTAGGGCTGGTTTGTACACTGAGCTGTTTTTTCAGGCTGTGCTGAATGGGACTGTCCATGCTCCTTTGACAGGAATACAGATGTTCTGGAAACATTTAACTTCTTAGAAAATGCTGACGACAGTGACGAAGAGGAGGACGAGGAAGGAGATCTGGTGGATGATATCACAGACAGGACAGAGAAGCACAGAATGAACAAACACAAAATAAAGGTCAGGGCCGTGGCCTACTTTGCTCGTCATACTAATCAATTCAATGCTATTCAATATTTTTATTATCTCGGAAGGATAATTTGCTTTGCAGCCAGGTCATGAAAGTTAAAAACACACAATACACTTAACGTCTTTACGTACAGTCGACAAACATGAGATTAAAAAGCAGGCAGAAAAATACCATCAAATTAACCATAAAGTGCAACTGTGCCAATTATCATTACATGGATAGACATTTACAATTTACATTTACAGAATATTGTACATAGTACAGTAAGTAGAGTAGACAACTATTTACACTTCCTCCACGTGTGGTGTCATCTATTCTACACCACCTGCGGATTTTAACGGTTATAGCCATTTTTGCTAATTTTATGTAATTTCCATATAGTTATATTAAAAAGCCATTGACTTTGTTGTTTAGATAATAGTCAAGTTTGTAAATATAAAAGTTGTCCATTATCTGCTGCTTTAATGTTATGAGTTAGAAGTTGAACAGCAGCGATAACTTGTATGTTCATTTCATTGCAGTTGTTGAGATGGATCAACATGTAACGGCACAAAATAGACCTACATAATGTACGCTTAAGTAATCTACTATGTAATTTTTTTTGGACTGTTTGCCCAGTCTTACCAACTATGAAATCATGCTAGCCAAAATGGAGTATCGGTGACTCACTGGTTGCCCGGGGCTACCGTTCAGATCGACCCCTGCTCCAAAATGTGGGACATGGACTGAACATAATCCAGTTTAGTGAAATAAACCCCTGGATACCGCATTTCACAAAACAAATAACGTTAGGCTACTTAGCACACAAACCAAGAGACTGTCCATGTAAGCTTATACGGACAAATAATATTTGGAAAATGCAATCAATTATTTCTTAAGCAAGAAACATGTTTTTACCACCCCACAAATGTGGGGTAACCATTAATATATTTAAATAATTTATTTTTTCTGTATTTTCCACAAATTAAAGAATGTAAAGATCAATCTTTGTAGTCAGTAAAATGCATATCACTTAAGGGATTCACTTTATTATTTTTATACATGGTATTTTTTTAATGCCATTTACTAAGTAACGGCCATTTCTTTATGTTTGTCAAGTGAAATTACTGTGGGGAGCAAAATACTGTCAAAAACGCCTGCAAAAATTATTATTGTCATTGTTTATGAGCTCTTGGTTATATTTCTTATTGTATTTTGCAATAGTATTGAGAAGGAAAATATTTCAATGTTAAAATATGGGTTACGCCACTTAAGGATTTTGTTGTTTAATTGGCTCCGCCAACAATTTATAGTTCCTTCAGCAGGGTCTGAAACTAAATTTTTATTGAAACAGCCACTGTCGTCTGGTGGATAAAATAAATTTTATTGACAATTTTTTTCCACAATATGAAAATGAAATTAAAGAACTGCACGAGCATGCGTTAAAACAATAGTAATCACAATATTTTGTCTTTTTTCTTTAACAAAGGAAGGGCTGCCAAAGTTACAGCTACATCTCTAGTAAAATTTTTAAAATGTGTCACTCAGGAGTGTTGTTTTTTCCCCATAGATATTTGCGACACTTATCGCGTGATTATCAAGCTTCGACTTTTCATTGCTTTGTTCTTCTTCAACATGTAGATGTGTTTTCCTGTTTTTGACAGTTTTTTTTTTTTTTTTACCACAGTGGTGTTTTGACAGCTAACTGATGTTAGGTGATTTTGGCTATGATTTTCAGAGAAGCGTATTGGCTAACGATAGGTTACCGCTCAATACTGCAGGCGTTACGACTGGAAACGAAAGCAGACCACAGACATGTCCAATCAGAGTAGCCTAACTTGTCTTGTATTCTGAAGCTATACTTGTGCCTGCTGTAACTGCATAAACTTCCATGTTATGTCTTTTTTATGGGATCAATCAGATACATTGTCGTGTAGAAATCTGAAGCTGCTGAAAAAATCTCAGAATTAAACAAAGAACACACTACAATACCTTATCTTTTTGCAAGATACTCAGTCCTCATACCTGGATTGTTATTTATTTGTGCTTTATCTCATGCGACTTCTTTATTCGATTCGAAGTCACTGGTAAAAATTTATTAAAATAAACATAATTCATTAAAAATACCTTAATGTCATATCCAATAGTCAATACAAGTTATTAAATTAATGGGAAAACATGAAATATTATGATTTGTCAACTGGTGTAACTCAATGTGGAGTAACTGGAATACTGGTTACACCAGTTGATATTTTTTGGTTACACCGCCTGATTTTCACTCTTTAATTAAAATTAATTAGGGATTTATTTGGTCACCAATATTAACTTGACCTCAAGTCTGTATTTACAGTAAATATATATATTGTTTAATAATAACACATTGTCATAGTTTTGCAGAGGTCATACCATTTCACATGGAAAGTTGACCCAAGCTTACCATGGATCAAAAAGGTAAAATTATTTCATATTTGTGGGAGACGTACTAACCTTCCAGCTGCATCAAAGGGGTCCTTTGTGTGGTTACATGAGGTCAGAAAGTGCAGAAGTTATGTTTTTAAGGGCTGAGAGTCTGGTCATTTTGGTTATTTCTGTAGGAAACCCAGAAAAGCGCCAAACTCTCGGTGCTATATAGGTATGGGGCCGTAACTTGGCGGATGGAATACCTGCCATCCCAATAAGTAATATACCGAGTCGGAATGAATAAATAAGTAAATAAATAGTTACTTGTTAATTTTCAACCAATTAATGGCAGTGGGGAGGAAACGGTTTCTAGTTCTCTTGAGCTTGAATTTGTGTAATCTGAATCTATGCACAGATGGAAGGAGATCAAAATCGCCATGCAAAAGCTGGTCATGAGAGTTAAGAATTGTATTGGCTTTTCGTAGAGCTTGTTTGCGGAAAATGTCTTTCAGCTGTTTCTGTTGTGCACCAATGCCCCTACTGGCAACCTTCTCTGTCCTGTATAATCTATTTTTATTATCTGTATTCAGGTTTCCAAACCATCTCACCTTGTTAAAAGTTCAAACTGACTCAACAAAAGATTTGTACAATATAGTCATCATTGACATGCAGATATTAAAGGATCAGTGTTTTTTTAGGAAAAAATAAGACACTGTTGTTCTGAAATTAGATCAAATTATTTTCTTCAAATGAGAGTTCATGGTCAATCACTGTGCTCGGGATTTGTAACTATTGTCCATAGCTTTTGTGACTGGCGGCTGCCTTCTAAAATCAATAGCCATGTCTTTAGTTTTAGAGGCATTAAGTTGGGAGAAATTACCATTTTTCGGATGTTAAGACCAATGAGTAGCAAGGTTGTGCAACTTCCATGTTATAACGTGATAGATTTTTCCTTGCTTTAAAGGAAAGTCTACATTATCTGTGAATTGCTAATATTATTATTTGTTTGGCCATGAGGTAAAATGCTGCTTGTTGTAGTCTGTATCCTGTAAGTTTCTGTGTTATACTTGTTTATGTTTACCTGCCCAATTGTGTATGTGGTATTTAAAGTTGACTACTTTCAATTAAGAGTTTTTTTGTTAACTGACGGTTTGTACATTTCCTTCAAAGGTGTTTAAGGTGGACTCCATTTCTATCTCCTCTAATAAAACAATTAATTAATTTCACTGCATAGCATTGCACTTTATTATGGAGAGATTTTCAAAGCTGTAGTATTTTGTTCCATTGACTACAAAATGGCCAACACCACATTATAGCAGTCTGCTTTATAAAAAAAAAGAGCACATTTAATTTATATGATGTTCATGTGCCAAATTTGATATGGCATAATAATGCTACTGCTAGCAATACAATTTATTTAAAACACTGAAATTACAATGGATAACAATGTCAAGACTATCCAAGTAACCCTGCTTCATAGTAGTGCACTTACACTGGACACGGAATGTGAAACCCCACCCCTCACGTTAACAGTGTGTACATTGCCTATGGTAGGGAAGAGGGAACTACTTGAGTATTTGCAAAGAATATCTGCCTTAGAATTTTTATGTATTTCCATGTTTTTTCTTTGTTCATGTATGTCATGCATAGCCATAGATCTCCATTTTTAAATAATCCCAGAAAGCCACATACAAGTCCAAAAAAAAAATGTCTTTGGAAATGTCTTAACTACGTCTTAACTTAAAGTAGTACCTTGACATGTGGAAAAATTCATTACTGACATTATGGTTCTCATGATGTCCAATTTAATATGCCTTTAACAAATATAGCTATATTGAATATTGTTAATAATAACAAAATAATAAATACAGAGCAAATAATAATAATATTTAAAAAACAAAGCATAAGGAATTTGTTGCGAGTCAACAGAACTAAAATAGAAAATGGAGCGGGAAAGGATGCTCCACTCAGATTTGTTAGGCAGGCCACTGCACACGCAGTGGTGCAAAGATTTAGGGTTATACAGATTTTTAAATATTAACTCACCTATTTATTTCCAACAAATATTATTATTTAAAATGATGTACGTATGTTGTGTCCTTAGAATATCAATAACAATGATATTATTATATTATTATTATTTTTAAAAATTATATATATTTTTTAAATATCGTGGCGATAGACATTCATCTCAGCGATATTTTCAAATATTGCGATATCCGATATTATTGGATATCGTGACAACCCTAAATGAAAGTGTCCTAAACGGAGCTAAGCATTCTCTTCGGAAGATTATACCTGGTGGTACATTGTCAGCATCTGAGCAAGGATTCCACTATGACCACAAGCAATTGACGGATACTGACTTCTGTGCTCTTGACAGATTGGAAACGAGGGCCTGGCGTCGGACCTGCCTGATGACCCCGACACGGAAGAAGCACTGAAGGAATTTGACTTCCTGGTGACTGCAGAGGACGGGGAGGGGGCTGGGGAGGCACGAAGCTCAGGGGACGGGACAGAATGGGGTAAGAGTCACACCACAGGGCAGGGATACCAAGCATAGTGCTGAGAGAGACCTGGCTTTTCCCTCTGGGTGGACAGCAGTGGTAGTAGGAGTAGTACAAGTAGTAGTAGTAATAGAATAGAATAGAATAACTTTTATTTCCCTTTCGAGAACTTCAGTTGTAGCCCCAGCAACAACAAAAAAGACACAGTGGGGCAGACCCACAACACACAAACAAACATATCAAATAAAGACAATAGAATCATTGCATTAATCAAGTGAATTAAAGTGGAATAGCCATGATTAGAAACAGCCCCCGTGTCCAGTGTCATAAGTCCAACACACAAACTCCGCCTCCGCCTTTCCTCCATACACGCAGTGCTGCGGTCTCTGTCCACTGTCGAAACGGAGCTCAGCCTTCCCAGTCGCCGCCTCGCTCCTCCGCATTATCTTCTCTTTCCCTGGTGGCCTTCTGAATAGTGCCCGCACTCCCGGATCAGTCCTGATATCTTCAACTCCGGTGAAGAGCGAGTGGCTGCAGATCCAACTGACATTCCTGAGCATAATGCGAATGCGTCTCCATGGTGACGACCGCAAACAATATCATCCTGGCTAGACAGTTTGTCAGTATTACAAAAACGAGCAACAGAAGTGCCCCGAAAAATCTCCGTCCGCTTCCCCGTACCACAACAGACACATAGCGCATGAAACAAACAAAAACCCTAACAAACACGTACACGAGAGACAGCTGGACTACATGTCGCCATTACAGCGCCACGTGACGTAAATAGTAGTAGTTGTTATTGTGGTAGGAATGGTAGTAGTAGCAGCTGTATTTATTATGTGCTTTTTATGAAAGTGCTTTCCAAATAATACCAAATGGCATTTTGAACAGGTCAGATGTAAAAGACAAAACGGAACATGGAGGACAGCAATCCAAGTTGTAAGCTGATTTAAATTGTGACGACAGTCTTTACTTTCTGAAATTTCATGCAAGGTTTTTCATCGCTTTGGACTACTGACAAGTTTTTAGCCTGGAAGTAGGAACATGTCTTGTTTGATGACCTGAGACCATAATTTGGTTTTCATTGCGCCAGCCATTCCACTTTGTAATAGGGGTTCAATCATATAGTGCTATCAGTGTGCTCAGCAAAATCGTAAACCTGCTATTATGTCTGCGGTCAATTTACTGTTTTACGTCTCTTTAAAAACCATCTTTTATCTTGTATGACTTTTGTCGTGTATGAAATAGTAACCATGCAATTAACATAATGCTGTTTTCAAATGTTCTAATTTTGACCCCCCTAAGCTCTGTAGCTGTGTAAAACATAAGACAATATGCAACCTTTATTTATTTATTCTTACATCCCAAAATGCACCGGTGAAACGAAAGAGCAAAAACAATGTAGCTAATTTAACGTCACGGTTATCAAAACTAGATGGAAGAAAATTTATCTTATTTTTTTTTTTTTAATGCAAATAAATAGCCAAAAAAAATAGCAAACAAACACTTAAAAGAGAAATATCAACAACAGGCCAAACGAAAGATTAATTAGGCTATAATCTATATTAGCAACGTATGTGTGTTTTAGCCTAGACTACTTGTGACCAGCGAACCTAGTCACATTAGGCCTACTCACTGCTGTTTTTCTTCCGATCGCAGTCTTCTCATATTATGCGTGAGGAACTTGAGTTTGTTGACATTGCTTGGGAGAAGTGAGCTCCGCGTTTTGCTGATAATGAAGCCGGCCTTTGAGAAGATGCGCTGAACGATAGGCGAATTGTTGCTTGCAGAGTTTACCTTTAACTTTTTTGGGGTCGTCCTTTAGACGCTCGAAATGCATATACTTTTGATTTTCTCTCAGATTCTATACAACTGATCTATTCCTTAATTAATAGACACCAATTGTTCGTTACAAGGCGCACGTCCGGAATGAATAGTTCCACTCAAGTTCTTTTGATCAACTAATGGTTTAGTCGACTACTTTGGGGCAGCCCTAGTGTCTTTACAATATTAAGATGACCTGGTCCTAGATATATTAGTCAGCTGGAAGTATCATGCCTGTAATGTTTATTAATCGAATCCCAATCAGAGTCAAAAAATGTTTCCATTTTATCCTGTGTTATACTGTGAGTGCGAGTCCTCGGATTATAGTGGAGTCATATCTAGCAGAGATATGTAGCTCAGATGTTGAAGGCCCAGGTTCAAATTTTATCCAAACTGAGTTGCAGAAAGTTTTGGTACGTCTGACATGTTACATCATTCCCACAGTTATGTTAAGAGAGATATTTGACCTTGTATTGCCAGGTCTGACTGATGTATACAGTTGCATTTCATCATTATAGAAGTAAAAGGGAATGTTGTTACAAACAATATAGAGATGAAGTAAAAAAAATCAAAAAAAATGAGGCTCTACAATTGACCCCAGAGTGAGACACATGACCAACAAAAACAACATTTTGTACCTGAGAGATGCAACATAAATCATCGTTAACCAACTACTGGAGCAATGACCTAAAATGGCATAATCAATTATTTCAAAGGGAGTATTAAGTTATGTGGGAATAAAAATTGAGCACTCACTATAACCTGCATTCAGCAGGTCATTCGCCACTAACAAGTGCATTTTTATTGGTACAAATGGATGGTAAAAGATCTTAGCACTGTTTCACTGTACTAAACCTTCACAATTCAGGCTTAACAAATATCTTGCCGACTACTTAGATGGTCTGTTGATATGAATTCCCTACTTTTCATTGTAAGCATCTACAGTGCATACGGACAGTTTTCAGACCCTTTCAGGTTTTCCACATTTTCCAGATTTTCATCAATCTACACTCAATAACACATAATGACAAAGTGAAAACCTGTTTTTAGAAATGTTTGCAAATGTATTAAAAATCAAAAACTGAAATTTCTCATTTACATAAGCATTCATACCTTTTGCTTTAATGTATTTTAAAAGTATCATATTTCATATTTGGTCGCATATCCTTTGCATGCTGTTACTTCCTGAAGTCTGTGACCCATCAACATCAAAAGACTCTCGATCTTATTTTCAGGTACTGTTACAAGAGATACTATAACCCAGGGGTGGGCAACTCCAGGCCTCGCGGGCCGGTGTGTATGCAGGTTTTTGCTGCCGCCAGTTAACAATTATTTAATTAGCCCAATCGTTTACATGATCTGATATTTTAATCTACATATCCGCAATATGAACAGCAGCTGATGAATGTTCTTGTGCCGGTATGCGTGTATTGTAGCGTTTTATCGTTCTGTAATTTACGAGTGAATCGGTGATTGTGTGTATGACTAATTAGCTGATTGAGCCGTGGTAACTGGTGGCAGTAAAAACATGCATACACACCGGCCCGCGAGGCCTGGAATTGCCCACCCCTGCTATAACCTCTCTGCATTTGAATTTATCTCTATGGCAATTGGGGGGTGAGACTAGATTCAGCTGTAAATTACACTGGAACAGTATGGAACACATGACTGGCTAAATGGCTGTCAAGGGTCTGAGCTATCAAACGAGCCCCAAACCATCACTCTGTTGCCAGATATGGAGTAGATGTGGATGGATCATTGCAAGGGTTATTTCTCCTGGCTCATTTTCATATAGAACTCTATGGGGGAAAAGTCAGGAGCAACGACCCTTAAAGTGATTCATCCACATCTACTCCATATCTGGCTGTAGAGTGATGGTTTGGGGCTCGTTTGATACCTTAGACCAGTGGTTCCCAACCCTGGTCCTGGGGTACCCCTGTGTATGCAGGTTTTCGTTCCAACCACAATTGCAATATCAGAATTTTAACAAGCTGTTAATTTTTCTTAATTTGATGTTTTTAATGTTTAGATAGATTATTTACCCTCTTAAGCCACATTTTGTGAGCAAAAGCTATGCATAGCATGAAGAATTAAAGTCCAATATTCACATTGTGCTGTATTGCAAACAATTAAAAATAGGTAAAACATTTTTTTAACTGATCAAATTAAAGACTGAGGTGAATCAATAGGCTCCTAATTGATGATATTGTGGACACATGGCCACTAAAACTAACCGTTTGGTAAATAATGAAATTCAAAAATTCAAAGACAAAGCAAATGATAACGAGCCAAACCTGAATTCTGTTAAATTTAAGGAAACATTATGAAGGAACACTTGTTCAATTACCTAATTAAGAGCCAATTCACCTCAGTCTTTACCTCTTTTTTGTAATTGTTTGCAATATAACACAATACGCATAATGTGAACCTGGAAAATGTATTATTCATGGCATGTATAGCCATGTCTTTTATAATGTGATTTTTAGAGGGTAAATAATCCCTCTAAACATGATAAATTAACAGCTTAAAATATTGGGATTGCAATTGTGGTTGGAACGAAAACCTGCATACACAGGGGTACTCCAGGACCAGGGTTGGGAACCACTGCCTTAGACCCTTGATGACTTACAGCCATTTCGCCAGTCATGTGTTCCATACTGTACCAGTGTAATTTACATAATAGTTCAAATAAGTTCATAGTGTCTATATTTACTTAGATCATAGTTTTCTTTTTTATCAGACACAAAGGTATGTTTTCCTACCTGACATGTTTCAACGGTAATACTTCCGTCTTCGTCAGAGGTGTCACTGGATGGTATGTGACGTGTCTTATACAGCTGATGTTATTTTATAGAGGCGTGATCGTCCTGTCAGATTTGACAGGACGACCACGCCCCCCGCTGTCATTTCGCCGTTTGAGAACGCTGCTCCAGGTGGTGGAAAGCATGTATGCCCCCTCATCCCGGTTCATCGTCGTTTGCGCTCGCTTTCTAATTTCCACTGCCTCCATAATCCAGCGCTGGTGTTTATTGTCCTGGGTGCGGATGACTTTGGCCTTATTCCAGTCCATGATGTGATTCTCCCGTTTGCAGTGATCTGTGATTGCCGATTTGAGATTTTCTTGTAGTGCCTGTTCCTTTATAGCCCGTGTCTGTCTTTTTGCTGTCTCCTTCTCGCATTCCTTTTGGTGCTCTTTTTTGCGGGTGATGAATGACCGACCTGTTTCTCCTATGTATGATTTCCACCACCTGGAGCAGCGTTCTCAAACGGCGAAATGACAGCGGGGGGCGTGGTCGTCCTGTCAAATCTGACAGGACGATCACGCCTCTATAAAATAACATCAGCTGTATAAGACACGTCACATACCATCCAGTGACACCTCTGACGAAGACGGAAGTATTACCGTTGAAACATGTCAGGTAGGAAAACATACCTTTGTGTCTGATAAAAAAGAAAACTATGATCTATCAGTGTAATTTACAGCTGAATCTAGTCTCACCCCCCAATTCCCATAGAGATCAATTCAAATGCAGAGAGGTTATAGTATCACTTGTAACAGCAAGGGTATGAATACTCATGTAAATGAGAGATTTCAGTTTTAGATTTTTAAAAAATTTCTAAAAACATGTTTGTCATTATGGGTTATTGAGTGTAGATTGATGAGGGAAAAAATTTATTGAATCAATTTTAAGATGAGTCTGAAACAACAAAATGTGGAAAACATGTAAGGGTCTGAAAACGTTCTGTATGCACTGTACATATTCAGAAAAGCATCAGTTCACTACTGGCGTGATGGCAAGCCTGCCCAAAGGCACACTTGTCCATAGGCAAGGGATGCACTGGGCTTATACAGAGCAACAGAAATTTGATTCAGAAATGACCTTTTCTTATGTTTTTGGGGGAACACACAAGATAACTCCTTAGATGGGCATGGAGATTTATACAATAACTGACAATAACTGTCATACTGCCTCATAGTCAATAAAGTGCAAATGTCTTGTGGTCTGTGGGATGTCTACAATTGCCGTATCTTACCATCAGGTTGCAACATGGAGGTAAGATATGAGCTATGCTTATACTGGGAAGCCTATGGCTGCATTCCAATAGTCAAATTCGAGCAAGGAAGGATTTTTTAGATTGCATGAACCAGAAATATTTCCTGGGCAGCCATGCTCAGGACCGTTCACAATTCCTTTTATCCGTTCTTTCACGAAAGATGCTCTGGACTATCCTTTTCTGAAGGAAGGTAGTATTCGCGCCCCACAATGCAATGCCACTAATGTTTACTTAAGCACCAGAGTTTTTCGGGACCTACCGAATTCAAAAAACAAGGCAAACATCTTCTGAGAAATCTTCTGCCAGAAATCTAAATGTGAATAGCTAGTATTGTTGGTTAGCATTGGTTTATAATAGAAAGTAAACAAACGACACAATCAGACAATACACCAAATTTATTAAGAGGCTAAATTTCTGTGAAATAAAACTGTTCAAGTGAAATACAGACAGCAATGATGTGCCTTTTCTAGTAATTTTTTGTGAAGTTATAGTTTGCTATGTTGAACAGTCACGTCAATATAACTGGACGTCGCACCATGATGAAAGGTAGAGAATAGAATAGAATAACTTTTATTTTCCCGCTAGGGAACTTCAGTTGTAGCCCCAGCAACAACAAAAAAAGACAAAGTGGGGCAGACCCACAACACACAAACATATAGACAAAGACAAAACAAACAAAGACATTCAATATAATCATTGCATTAATCAAACTTAATTAAGTGAATTTAATTAAAGTGGAATTATACAGCCATGATTAAAAATAGCCCCCGCTGTCCCGAGATGTCCAGTGTCATTATTAAGCAGTCCAACACACAAACTCCGCCTCCACAACTTTCCTCCATACACGCAGTGTTGCGGTCTCTGTACACCAGGGGTGTCCAAACTCTTTTCACTGAGGGCCAGATGGAGAAAAATGATGACTACCACGGGCCACAGGCTATTATATATATATATATATATATATATATATATATATATATATATATATATATGGGCTATGTGTGCGTGTGTGTAAAATAAATACAAGTGCGCTCAGACATGTGGCATACAGTTGCCAACATCACTTAGATTTCTATTTAAATTAGGCGAATAGTATTATAGCCTATTAAAAGGCGAGCTTGAAGAGATTTTAAGAATTTCACTCAACAGTGACACTTCTAATGAGAACAGTGTTGTTGTGCCTTGGACTGAAGAAATCGCTGTGATGTCGGGCGTGAGGTTTGTAGATGCGATTCGCAGGACATCGCAAAGGTGACTGTCTGTTATCTTTGATCGCAAACGGCTCTTGTTTAGCGTCATCAGGGAAAATGTTTGCTCACATATGTGAGAGTATATCAGAGTGGTAGATCACGTCCCCATATTCTGTATCCATTTCAGACAGGAATGCCCGAAATTCTCTGTGATTGAGTGCTTTCGCACAAATTATGTTAATAGTTTTCACGACTGTATTCATGACATCGGCCAGTTTCGTGACTTTGGCGCGTAATGCTTCCTGGTGTATAATACAGTGCAATTTAACAGCCTCGCCCCCAGACTCATGAACTTTTCTGCAAACCAGGGAAGCCATTCCGTTACGCTCACCTATCATGGCTGGAGCACCATCTGTTGTAACTCCACACAACTTGTCCAAAGGGAGATAACGATTTTGAATAGCAACTGACACAGCTTCAAAAATATCAGCTCCTTTTGTTGTTCCAGTCAGGCTCCGAAGGTCGAGGAGCTCTTCAGTAATGCAAAAATCATCGTCAACCCCTCGCAAAAAAATTAGTAGCTGAGCCGAAGCTGTTGTGTCGGTACTCTCGTCACACGCAATTGAATAGAAATGAAAGAACGGAGCTTTGTCTGATATTTGCGCTTTGATGTTAGCTGATAAATCCTCGATTTGCCGGGCCACTGTGTTTCTCGCAACACTAACATTGCAGAAGTCTTGTTTCTTTTCTCTCATTTGTAGCAGCGGGCCAGATTTAATAATTCTTCTGAAATGTTTCGAGGGCCGCTTTAAAACGCTTCAAGGGCCGCAATTGGCCCGCGGGCCATAGTTTGGACACCCCTGCTGTACACTGTCGAAACGGAGCACTGAACTGCGTCAGCCTTCCCAGTCGTCACCTCACTCCTCCCCCGCATCATCTTTTCCTGACAAGAAGGAAGTTCGAATTCCACAGTAGACGCTAGATTCTTTATAAAGCTCTCGTTCCATCCTTTCCTTGACCCCCGTCACGTTTTCTGGCGAGGTCAAGGAAAAGGGCAGGGCTGTGGGTTGTTTGGGGCCCAGCATAATTCGTCTCAGGCAGGGCTGAGGGTTGTTTAGGGTGCATGTTTAGGGCCCAGTCTAATCCGTCAGGCAGGGCTGTGGGGTGTTTGGGGCCCAGTCTAATCCGTCTCAGGCAGGGCTGTGGGTTGTTTGGGGCCCAGTCTAAGCCGTCTCAGGCAGGGCTGTGGGGTATTTGGGGTAAGGGCAGGCGGGCATGCGGGGCGGGGTTCAGGGTGTATTCTGGGCTGCGCTGAGACCTCTGTGTGGTATCTGAACAGCTGCCACTGCAGTGTCAGCGTTCCGCCTCACTTTCACCCGAGATATTCTGGGACCCCAGCTCCTTTCCAGATTTTTCCAATTGCCTAACAATTTGAAGCCGTAAGAACATGTACCCTGGTTTACCCTCTGAATGGATAACATCTTTTCTTTTTAAAAGCGGCCGTTAATGATTTTTTGGTTTTTGTTTTGTGACTGGCTGTTTTAGATAGGTGCATGAAGGCAGTGGAGCTGGGAGCCCTTTGTTTATTGCACATGGTGTTTAAGGTCTCGCTCCCTCCCTTTTTTTATTTTATTTTATTTTTTTATTTTTTTTTATAGCTGAGCCGCTGCCTTTTCCCTCCAGCGGCGGTAAGTCCTTCATCATGGGCTCTGATGATGTTCTGGAGAGCGTCCTGGGTCTTGGGGACCTGGCCGACCTAACCGTCTCCAACGACGAGACCGAATACAGCTATGATGTAAGCATCCTGGCATGCCCCCTCTGGTGCCATGACAACAGGGTACTGTGTCAGACCAGGGGGGTTGTGCTTACCCGCTCCCGTTTCCCCTGGTCAGGCTGTTCCCCCGTCTCCCTAACAGCTGTCTGACTATGCTCTCTATTTTTAGCTGCCAGCCAATAAGGATGCATTCAGGAAGACATGGAATCCCAAGTATACGCTGCGCAGCCACTTTGACGGCGTGCGAGCCCTGGCGTTCCACCCTGTGGAGCCCATCCTGGTTACTGTGTCTGAGGACCACACCCTCAAACTGTGGAACCTGCAGAAGACTGTTCCAGCCAAAAAGCAAGTGCTTCAGTAATCCTATTTACACCATTTCATTAATGCTTTACTTAAAAGTTTTTTAGTGTCTGAGACAAAAACTTTTGACTTGCCTATAAATAAAACATTTCATGTTGTCTGTTTGCAGAAGTGCCTCTTTTGATGTGGAGCCTGTTTACACATTCAGAGCTCACGTGTAAGTATTCCAGAACTTTCCACTGAATCTGTTCCACAGCCGTGGCCAATCTTCCGGCAGTCTGAAGGAGTGAAATGTTCTCATTGGGTCTGCATGCGTAAACAATGCGTCACAGTGATAATTGTGTTTTGACTTGAGTCGCGGTACTGGAAGCTACGTCTCATAGACGCTTGCTTGTTGTGATAACCCTGCCCATGTCCCTGTCTCTACAGAGGACCTGTCCTCTCTTTGGCGGTCAGCTCTAGTGGGGAGCAGTGCTTCAGTGGGGGCATCGACTCCACCATACAGTGGTGGAACATCCCCGGTTCTAATGTAGACCCTTACGACACCTACGGTAAGCACATTAGACCAAAGAGAATAAAATGACTAGATTCATCATTGTTACCCTTATAAACTGTGTTACTTATTCCATCCATCCATCCATCCATTATCTAACCTGCTTATTCCTCGTCAGGGTTGCGGGGGGCCTGGAGCCTATCCCAGTATGCATAGGGCGTTAGGCAGGAATACACTCTTGAAAAATCGCCAATCCAACACAGGGCACACACACCATTCACTCACACACTCATACCTATGGGCAATTTAGAGTCTCCAGTTAGTCTAACCTGCATGTCTCTGGACTGTGGGAGGAAACCGGAGTGCCCGGAGGAAACCCACACGAACACGGGGAGAACATGCCAACTCCACAAAGAAAGGCCCTCGGCCGGGATTCAAACTTGGTACCTTCTTGCTGTGCTAACCACTGCACCACCGTGCCGCCCATGTTACTTATATTATATTATGTTATGGGAGACAGACATTGCATTGTCAACATTTCACAGGTCAGATCAATGACACGTGTCTTGTTCTCCAGCCTCAACATCCCTTTCCACTTACTGTCAAAATTCACTCAGTTCTTAAATCTTATTCTGGCCAAGCACTTTGATGTAACTTGTGATGCAATTTTCATGTAACTTATGCACACCTCCTGAAGTCACAATTGTGAAGCTGTAGATGGACTACTTCATTTTCTAGTTCCCCACTAGCTTGAAAATGTTTGTGTTATGGTCACAAGGAAGCCGGTCAGGTAAATAGCCAGCTAGTCAGCCTACCTACCTAACTAGCACGCAGGCCTCCTTACCATCCTAACCAGATAAAAATTTAAAAATTTAAAAATCTAAATTGGCAAGCGAGTGGAACATTAACGTTAATGATGCCTGACTGAGACGTGCTAGCCATGTAGCCTAGCTATAGCGACCCAGAGTATTATTGCCATTACTGCTCGTCCCTTTGTCAGTTTGGCAGGGTTTGACAGTGTCAGTCTGCCAGGGGGTACTGAGGAGGGCTGTTCTATGGGCTAGCTGGTCTGTAGATAAATCTTGAGTTTGGCGTATAGGCTATGGCTACACAGTAGGCTGTGTTACTGAAGACTTGCTATTATCCTTTTCAGCCTAACATCAGTGTTGCTTTGTGCTTTTGTTACTGTAATTGTGAGTGGTTACTGAGTTCTACCTCCTGCCTCAGATCCTGGGGTTCTGGCGGGAACGTTGCTGGGACATACGGACGCCGTGTGGGGGCTGGCCTACAGTGGGATCAAGAACCGCCTACTTTCATGCTCTGCCGATGGGACAGTCCGCCTCTGGAACCCCCCTGAGAAATTGCCCTGCATCAGCACCTACAACTCAGATAAGGGTGAGACTGTTTCCTTTACCCTGTACTTTGGCTGTTCCCAGAACTTCCCACACCTTTCCAAGCCTCACAGTAAAAATCCAGTGTTAACAGAATTTTTTTAACTGTGCGAGCTGACTCCTTTTATTTATCAATTTATTGCTGAGTAGCAATGAAAACTGCATGTACTGTGGCTCTCCAAGGGCAAGAGTGAATACAGTGATGTGGAGGAGAGGTTTTAGTTGTATATAATATTAATGGTTTGTAAATTGCATTTTTTTGCTTGAAGTGTATTAAACACTTCCCCTGGGAATCTGCGTTCCTCACATGTTTCTTGTGTGTTTATAGGCTCACTTCTGCACATTCTTACTACTCTCCTTTCCGAGCTTCCAACCGTTGCACTTAAATGATCTGTTGTAAATAGTGAATTTGCTCCATTTCAAATCAGATGGTGACCCTGTTTAGCTGCTAGTATAATGGTGCAGTTGTTTACCTCTTCATTCAGCTCTGTTTGCAGTAAGTGTAATTTCTGAAATGTAAGATTGTTTCACAATTGGCTTTGCTGGCTGTCAGAAAAAGCCTTCCTTGTTTAATAGTAATTAGCTGTGATTGGTTAATCAGTGATCATCATGACTGATGCTAAAAGATGGTTATTCTTAAGCTGATGTGCTTTACAATCATCTGCATTTTTCTCACCAGCTCTGTCTGTCATTTTTCTCTGTCTGTCCTCTACTGTAATGTGTATATTTTGTTGTGTGCAAATGTTAAAATGAATTGTTTCACTCTGTTCACAGAAGTCGTGAGCATAAGTGATAAGCTTTGTTCCTGGCTGTCTGTAAACAGGTTCCAGCACCTGCAGTTTAAAATTGTTATTTAACATTTTACGTTTTTATTCATTTTTTTTACAATGGGAGAGCATTAGCAGGGAGGAAAAAGGAAAAAAGTTTGTGTACCCGTGATGCAGCAGTGCACAGGAGCAGTAACCGTTAAAGCGTGAGTGGAAGCATTTAGCATGGCTAACCAACCCTGTCTTCTGCAGTGCATGGCATTCCCACCGCGGTTGATTTCAACGGTTGTGACCCTGCCCACATGGTGGCATCCTTCAACACGGGAAACACCGTCATCTATGACCTGGAGACATCTCAGCCTGCAGTGGTGTTTTCTACCCAGAGTGAGAGCAGTAAGCGGCGGCCATCACCTCCAACCGTACCACACTCCTGTCAACACCTCCTCCAATACCACGCCCATCACAATCTCAACCCATACCATAACTGTGACCTCCTGCACCTGTACCACACCCCTGTCACCATTTTTTTTTTTTTTTAAGTGAATGCAGTGATTGGTTAAATCACTGTATCCACTTAAATTGTTAATTAAGTAACAATTGTGCAATCAAATTTGATTATGTTATGTTTTCATTAAAGCTCAGATATTTATATAACCCCCAGATCATTTACTTCTCAGGTCCGCCCCAAATTTTTTCAGCCTGGGCTTAATGGGGTACCCTGCAGGAGTGTTACGGTACACAAAAATCTTGGTTCGTTACGTTTGTTTTGACTTAACTGATCGATACTTTTTCAATACAGCAGGGGGGAAAAAATGCAAAATATAATATTGATTTTCATTTATTAAAAATTAAAAGCTGACTGGCCATAATTACTTTCTGAACAAAATAAGGCAGATTAAAGCTAAGTCATCAGGGAGTGAGAACCGAAGGAAAAGAGGACATTTTTTTCCAGCCTTGATAAAATAAGCTGCGATTCTTTCTTTTTTTTGCCTGTTACTATTTTGGCTACACAGTGGCGCAAGTGAGGGAACAGTGTGGCGCGCCACCTCTGTTACGTTCTTTGGGGAGAACTTTGCTTATGGTAGAAAATCAGTACTGAAGGACATTTGGTAGTTTTCAGACTGTAAGAGCTTTACACTATAGTACCTAATGTCAAAACTAAAATATATTTTTTAAATTGCTCACTGATGCTGGTGTTAGCTAATGTGAATAATTTATCAGGTAGACATGACTTGTTAATTAATTGTACGACAAAAATCCCCCATTTTCACATCAACTGTATTGTAAACTAGCTTGAAACAACTAGTGTTATTTTTCAACTTGTACAAATGCAACTCAATATTACTCCAGTTCATGAAATGCATAGGCTGTATGTGCATGATGTGAAACCTGAACATCAATATTGATGCGCAAGTTTAATGTAGCCTACACATTGTGGTGTAGATGCAAAAGAAAATCTGTGTTTTATGAGGTAAAAAAAAGTAGGTGGGTGTCACGACGTGCTGTGTACAGTTGTACATAATGTTGAATTCTCAGGGTAAATCAGAAGTCATCTGACCGCGAGCTGAAATACTTTAAATAAAAATAACCACATTTCCTCACCAGCACATAATTTCATGTAATGTTATGTCACAGTGTATATTGTACTCCAGAAGAGGAATTTTGCTTGCTATAAGTGAGTGTAATGTAATTTTCTCAAACCCATTATATTCTGTGCCTGGTGATGTTTTTACTCTGGCACTCTTATAGGACAACATCGGGGCATGTTAATGTTCATTTAAAAACATAGCCTGGCACTGATAATTTATTATCAAGGGATTTATAAATAGACATTCAAATACGTTGTTATTGTATACAGATACGTTGTTATTGTATGCAAGTTTGATGATTCAGACATGAAATCGGCATACTAACAACAAATACAAGAATAATAGTTTTAAAATAAGATCCTAGACTATGATTGGATGAAAGTGTCCAGTTGTCCAGAGGCAAATGCTGTGATTGGCTGGTTCTTATCTGCTGTCTGATATGTGGTAAACATGCTTTTCCCAGCTCTCCCTGCTGCCAACTACATAAACCGGGTAGTGAGTCACCCAACCTTGCCTGTCACCATCACAGCTCATGAGGACAGACACATCAAGTTCTTCGACAACAAAACAGGTAAAAATATACTCTACTGACTAACTGTACTCATGTCTGTTCCCACCCCACCCCTCCCCCTGGCAGAATAAAGCCAAATGTGCCCTCCCACCACTAACTCCTGGTCATACTCCAGTAATGTACTGGAGCCTGAGGTTTGAACATGTGATGTTGCAGCTGTACTGCTGCGATAAGGTTCTGTCCACACAGTCTGCTGCAGATGCAATGTGGTAAAGATCTTGGAATAATGCAATGACACGGCTGCTCCAATGTTCTGGTGATGTCACAATATGATGGTTTCAGGACTGTTTATTGGCTCATCCTGTTAAGGTTA
This sequence comes from Ilyophis sp. 1 JC-2022, assembly GCA_022702515.1. Classification (NCBI taxonomy): domain Eukaryota; kingdom Metazoa; phylum Chordata; class Actinopteri; order Anguilliformes; family Synaphobranchidae; genus Ilyophis; species Ilyophis sp. 1 JC-2022. The sequence continues at coordinate 129,749,797 of CM040406.1, read as the reverse complement.
ATTATATATACAGTCTCTTGGCTGTGGTCCAGGGCTGAAGTCCTCAGGTTCCTCCCTTTGAACATGATGTTACCTACAGATTAAAGCAAATGGACATTCACACAATTTTTTTTAAATTATATTTTTATTTTATTATAACGTTACATCATATAGCCGACAACACAATCCACTGTCTTTAGTAGGCTAGTAGGTAGGCTAACATTATTCGCAGTTTCTGAAGCTTTCCAGATCTCAATGCTATAAGATGAGGCAGTTGGCCTCTATTCCTGTTGTAGCCCGTGTCTACACATTTTAATTTGTTCAATTTAAATAGGCTCCGTGGTTATTGAGAGAACGTAAAAACTGTTTTTTTTTATGTCATGGTTTTTGCGCACATCGAATGTAAACAAAATGCAATCGCCAATTTGCATTTTCTTTTGAATTTTGGCACGAATATGCTTCCATACATAACAATATCCGCCGTGCCTTGTCAAATGTTCCTCACTGGCTGCATACAGGTGTCCGGGCTGAGCTAGGCTTGCCTAGTCTTGTTTCCTTGAAATGGGTCACCCTGCTGATCTTTCTCCCCCTGCAGGTAAACTCATCCATGCCATGGTGGCTCACCTGGATGCAGTCACCAGCCTGGCTGTGGACCCCAATGGCATTTACCTGATGTCAGGAAGTAAGCCCCAGCCCCTCACCCCACCTTCCCCACCGCATCATAGCAGCAGTTAAATGTGGTGTGTGTAATCTTACTCCTTCCCCCCCCCCCCCCTCTCCTCCCCAGGCCATGACTGTTCCATCCGCCTGTGGAACCTGGACAGCAAAACCTGCGTGCAGGAGATCACTGCCCATCGGAAGAAGTCGGACGAGTCCATCTACGATGTGGCCTTCCACCCATCAAAGGCGTTCATCGCCAGCGCAGGGGCCGACGCCCTGGCCAAAGTGTTTGTGTAAGAGCCCACGCTGGCATGGCGAGGACAGAGAGACTTCTTCACTGCCTTGTGTGACGAGTGTACCGTTTAGACACTACACAAGACCACCCCCCTCACTTCCCACCCCCAACGCCCGCAAGCCACACACTGGAGAGGAGCAGGCCCAGGAAATGGGGCAGGGGATTTAGGCAGGGGGCAAGGAGGGGTTGGGGGGGACTGCTTCTGTTTTACCTGAGTTTTCAAACTAATTTAACTGTAATTACTGTGTGTTAAAGCAGGAAAAACCAGTATTTGTAGCCTTTGACAGGGTTTGGACTGAGCCTAATATCTGTTCTGTAGGTGTGTTTCAGTGACTGTGGTGTCTACCGTTCATAACAGCAGGTCTGCCAAGCGCCAGGTGATAGGGGATGCGTTGTCTGAGACGGTGACCCTGCCCTTACTCCGCCCATCACGACCCACGTCAAGTTCGCATGACCATACATCGCACTCTCGACCCTCATGTAGCGCAAAAATAAAACACGTAACCTAAAATGTCTGCTTCTTACATTAGCATTAGATTCAGGACGTTTCTTTGCATAAAATATAGTTTTTATAAGCCTTTTTTTATATAAATAAAGCCTGTCTTTACAGTGCTGAAAATGTAAAAAAATAAATTTAAAAAATGAATCCCATCGCCGACCCCACTGGCATGCACCAGTCTCGATGACCCCTCCCTGTCATCCAAATGTGGGTGGCTCCTGACCCTATGGATGCTATCTCCGATCCAACGTTGCTTTAAAAGCATCTTATCCCATGAGCAAAAGACTAGGAAAGAAACTGAGTTCATGGCTTCCCATGAACTCTTAAACAATAACCCACAGCATCCTATCACTATGTGATATATTTGTACATCTTACTGTATTTACAAGTTTATTTATCAAGGGTTAGACATCTTAATGCTATAGGCTCGTTATTTATTACACTTTGTTAGCATTCTTTCCTTTTTTAACTACAGCATGTCATTGAGCCCAATGGTAACTGAAAGACTGAGCTCCTTCATGCAAACGGAACAGAAAAGGAGAGCCTTTAAGTTAATGTAAACATCTTTTTAAACACAAAATAATTTTATTTGAAGACTAATGATGCGGTGTGACCCCCTCCCCCCTCTCCATGTACCTACTGACCGATGTTAAAGAAGGGGGTAATGTTTTTTCCGTTTTTTTGATGTGGGAATCGGAATGGACAAGCGTTGAGGATTAATCACGGTTCAGAATCTGATGTTTGGTTCATGCTATCCCTACTTTTATTTTCTAAAGTTATTTTATTTTTGAATATGCTTCAATTCATGGTGTAACTAAAGACTTTTTTGTTTGTGTAATGCATGATTAATACAATAAAGTATTTTTTCTAGTCTTCCACAAAAAATATTCCGGATCAGTTTGCGAGTTTTGATGAGTTTTGTAAGGTTTATGTTTTACAAACTATGAATCAGCAAATTTTTAAGATTGTAACACTTAGCAAAATTCAGCTGTTCAAAAGTAATGTATATATAATGTGTATAATAAATATTAAATGGTGTACCTGTACATGCGGTGTGAAGTGACGTGACTGTCGTAGTGTTGGCATGGCATTTGCACATGCCTTTTTGCTGTGTGTTCCATCCAGTACCCTGGGCTGTTTCTATATAAATTAATAATTCCATAAGTCTGTTGACTCTCGATATTGGAGTCGTCCCAGGTTTGAATCTGGAGTGTGTCATTGGGGGCTTGAAGTAGCAGGGGACCACTCGGGGAGGCTGAGCATAATTTGAATATTTCTTGCATATTCTAATTTATTTGGCAAGTAATCTTTGAGATAGCTGTACTGTTGTTAGAAGCAGTGCGACAGTCACTGTTGGCTAAATTCTGCCAGCATCAGTTCACTATTATTGTCAAGTATTATTCGTACATGAAGGATGTTGAACCCTATGTGAATCACATTTTTCTTTGTTTCAACATGGCGGAATGGGCTACTTGTCCCCTGTCAGCATGAATTGTGACCGCTTTGGTTTGCAACGTGTGATGTTCGATTCAGTATATAATATCTTTAGTTGCCTTTCTGCATTTTCTGGCATTGCCTACATAAAACTTATAAAACATAATAATGTAGCATTTGGCCATTCAAAATTAATTAAATGCATACTTTTTATGTGTAACACCATGTGCAATTAGCATTGCACTGCTATGATTGGATTGGTGCATGAATTAGTTTGAGATTTCGGCAAACCTATCCTCTGGCCCCCAACGGGCATTATAATCAACTTGAAATAACAGAGACAAAACTATTCTGGTAGTAAAAATACAATATGTTCTTTATTGCAGGGAAAAATAAGTTACAAAGTAAAGAAACGTAGAATCCCTCCAGCGTCCACGTTCTATCTTAGTTTCCGCAGAAGCAGTGAGCATGCTAAAGTGTCTATATGGGTACAATTGTCTCCTGTGGAAAATATGCCATTGTGTATATATAAGCCATTCCAGCTTTCCATGTCTAAAGATGCACAAAGGGCTCCAGTTAAATCAGGAGGAATCCAAAGTTGTATGCTGTTTACTAACCACTGTAAAACAGTCAGATCCCTTTGGTCCTAAAGCAATAATTACACGATACACTATACCCATCAACATGGCTATAGTTAAGAACAGGAGGAGATGTGTTGAGTAGTGCTGTGTTTATAATGGTGTATGGCAGGGGTGTCAAACTCCGGTCCTGGAGGGCCGTAGTGTCTGCTGGTTTTCGGTGCTTTTCAGCACAAGTGATTAATTTAAGTCACTGATTGGCTAAGAAGTCCACACACCTTGTTCTCAATGCTTTAACTGGGTGCTGATTGAAAGGAAACCACAAATACCTGTAGACACTGTGACCCTCCAGGACTGGAGTTTGACACCCCTGGTGTATGGTTTGCACCATGTTGACTGTGTTCTGGCTGGGGTTGGGATGAAACGTTGCGTTTCATCAGAAAGCTGCCAAACCGGCCAAACCCCCCCAATGTCAACCACAGTGCCCAATGCTGGGGATCTGGAATACTTTGGCAGACTTTTAGCATAAGATTTGTGTCTTGGCTCATCCTGGTTGCATATATTTTAGAAATAATTCCATTCTCCATCACTGAGAAGACTAAGGACTACTGCTGGGAACATTTTTGATAATCTTGGCATTATACAAGATTTTTTTTGTAGAGGAATATTTACGCTGTCTATATTGTGTTTACAGCCAATGGTTCCTATATTTCATCATCCTAAACTGTAATTGCTGACATTTTCCAGCTAGCCTGAAATAAATGGATATATGGCAGATGATAATGGCACGGTATTTATATATGTTTTTTTTTTGTTTTTGTTTTTATAAAAGCCTTTTAGGTTTTCTTGAGAGTCCCAAAGGGTTAACTCAGTGGCAATTAAAATGGTTTAACACCCCTTTGGTTCCTCCACTGGTGGTTTCTCCTGTCCTGTCCTGCCCTGCCCAAGACAGTACAGCACCCCCTACTGTGCCTCATTGAAGTCCCGGCAGATCCCCCTGACAATGGTCTGCTGGAACTGCTCCAGGCCGGAGAAGTCTCTTGTGAAGAAGGTGTGGCTCTCTTTTGGTTGTGACGCCATGGCCCGGAGGTCATCCAAGGGGGCCCAGGCCACACCCACTGAGTATATAGTGATCCCTGGAGGAGGGGAGTGAAAGGGGGGAGGGGCTCAGTTAGCCTAAGATGACATGAGGCTGTGCACAAAGCCAGAGGGTTTAAACCTTAATGTTTATCTGCACCCTTTTTATAACGAGGCATTGACTAGTGCCTTTACGTGTTTGTTTCATTGTCATCTGTGAAAGAGTAAGCACCAGATAATGGACAACTTTTACAGTCAAGCCGGAAAGTCTGCCCACCCCTTTCACCTTCTCCACGTTTTATTACATTACAGACATATTCTACAATAGATTGAGTTCATTTTTTGTCTCAAAATCCTACATAAAATAACCCATAATTACAAAGTGAAAACATGTTTTTAGAAATTTTTGCAAATGTATTAAAAATCGAAAACTGAAATCTCTAATTTACATAAGTATTCATACCCTTTGCTTTAACATATTTCTAAAGTATCATATTTAATATTTGGTCGCATATCCTTTGCATGCTGTTACTTCCTGAAGTCTGTGACCCATCAACATCAAAAGACTCAATATCTTATTTCCAGGTACTGTTACAAGCGATACTATAAGCTCTCTGCATTTGAATGGATCTCTATGGGAATTGGGGGGTGAGACTAGATTCAGCTGTAAATTACACTGGTACAGTATGGAACACATGGCTGGCTAAATGGCTGTAAGTCATCAAGGGTCTGAGCTATCGAACGAGCCCTTAAGTGTTCCCTTAATTTTTTTGAGGAGTGTATATTGCAGAGCACTGTAAGTTAGCTAGATAGCATTAGTAAGCCTTCTAGTTTGCTATTGTGGGTTAAGCAGCAATCAGTTGCTACTATTCTGACGAGTGATTGTGGTTTTTATGTAGCTTGCCTGTAATTTGTTAAAGAATAACATTTGAATAGCTGTGCAGCTACTCGCCCAGCTATCAAAATGCATTTAGCTAGGTTACAGCTAAGTGCGATTAACTACAATAGATGGGAACAAAATATTTGTTTCCATCAACACCGGAAGTGATAGCTAGCTAGGTAGGTAGCATTTAGCTACCTTTGTAGCCAACCGGCTACTAAGTTAAATAAACAGTCATCCTTTTTCCATTACATTTTTGTGCGAATCAACACTTGAATCGACGTTACTTTGAGCGATATAAGAAGTCCAAAAATGGTTTTCCATAAATAGAAGCATTCTGTCGCACTGGTGTGACGTCATAATAGCCTGAGTTGATTTGCATTAACTTAACTCGCTAGATAGTTTTCCATCAACAATGTATCGATTTAAATCTCTGAGCGAATCATATAACACAAACTCTCCCGCCCACTTTTAATACGTATTCTAAAATACACATAATAAAAATGCACACAATAGTAAGTATAGTAAAATACACATTTCAGTATACTTTTCAGAAATACATTTGCACATAAAATACACTGGGTGAAAATAAACTTGTAAAAAGTAGTACTAAGTACATGCAGCAATATACTTTTAATAAATATACTTAAGCATATTTATAAATATTCTCAAAAGCAGTACACTTTTAATATATATAATACAGTACAGCTTAACTTAAGTACAGGTTTCAATAACTTTTAAAAAAGTAGCGTGATTGGCATGCGAGCTTGAAGGTGGAAAGTAGTACAGCCGAGTTTGAGCCTGCCATTAGCCTATTTCAAATAAATTTAGAATACACTAATAGTTAAAAATGTATACACTAGAAGTACAGGTATAAATGCATACTTAAAGTATACTTTAAAAATAGAGTACTATTTTGTTAGCCAAAAGTAATCACAATTTAAATGTATTTAAGCATGATGATTTCTTTTTAAAATACATGGTTTCGATTAAAGATATATTTTGGGCTAGTTTTCAGTCGCCATTTGACTGGAAAGTCTTGCAATATCTGGCAATCCTGTAACCACAGAACTGTCTGCGCCTCACATTTGCACTGCCATTGTGTTATATTTGTTGTATTTGAAGGAAAACGTCAATGAAGCTGCGCCTCATTTTTTTAAAATGAAGCTTCACGTCATATTTACGTATGTGACCAAAATGTTTGTGTACTTCTTGAAAAGTGTGCTCCCGACTGTACTCAGCGAAACCCTGGAAGTAAGTGTGTCATCCGGGTGTTTCAAGTATACTGCAATTTGGAAAAAAAATTGCCTACTCAACAACTTTCATGTCCTTTCTACTCACCAAGGCTACTCAATAGTGAGGAAGAGTGCTGAGGGCTGTGTCCGAATCAGAGCCCTATCTACCGCGCCCTGTCTCCTGCCTACAGTGCACTGGCAGAAGTGTGCCGTTTAATGTGCACTGTTTAGTAGTCTGTGAAAAATATCCGCCATACTATTTTCCAAACGTACTGTGGAAGTGTCGTAAGCAGGTCATAAGACGTCCCACCAGTGTTTCCATGTCTGCGGTTTTACAGCTAAACTGGGATACTTTCAAAGTGCAGTCACGGGTAAAAATTAAAAGTTGCAAAGCACGCATTTATTTAAAAAAGTAAAAATATGATGATTTGTATTTAAAATACGTTGGTTTCGGTTAAAAATATATTTTGGGCGAGTTTTGAGTCGCCATTTGTCTGGAAAATCTGGCAACCCCTGCCTGACCCTTGTGCTGCCATGCCACGTGTTGTTTTTGTTGTATTTGAAGGGCAACGTCAGCGAAGCTGCGCCTCATTAAAAAAAAAAATAAGCCTCACATCATATTTATGCGACTAAAATATTCATGTACTTCTTGAAAAGTGTGCTCCCCCATGTACTCAGCGAAACCCCGGAAGTAAGTGTGTCATCCGGATGTTTCAAGTATACTGCAATTTGAAAATGTTTTGCCTACTCAACGACTTTCTCATCCTATCTACTCACCAAGGCTTCTCAACAGTGTGGAAGAGTGCTGATTCGGACACGGCCTGGATGTCTAATTGGGGGTTCGCGCCTATCGGTATACAACAATGGCAGACGCTGACAAATCCGACAGTTCTGAGGAGGAAGATTAATTTTACTTTTGAGGAGGGACAAATGGACAAGGATACGTTTATTGAGCCGTTTCGTTTTGAACCTGACGCCTGATGCCAGGATGCAGAAAATCCTCCAACAGACAATGGACAATTTAATCATGTTGGAAGATCAGACTGGTATAACGACGTTAGCCTAACACATAATAAGCAGCTGCCCCAAACACCGGCCACCGAATGGCGATCGTGGTCTAATTGACCTGGATGATGACACGCTGGACTGGCTTGCCTCAACGGAGCTGAAGGTCTAAGGACATACGCCAGAAGAAGAAGCCTAACTTTTGCTAGTTAGCTAGCTGTGTTAGGTTACTATTTCTGTGAGAAAAGTTGAAAACTGTCTCTGTGCATTGACAGGGTTAGTTAGTATTTGGACGTGACACTTTTGGTTGGCGTTGTTCCTGATGTAAACACTGCTGCACTTTTACGCAAGACGGGACCTGTCTACAAGCACGGCAGTAGGCTAGCTGCATCATATCACTGGCCTGTGCGTAGTCTAATAAAGAAAATCGCACTCCATGAAATGAAAAAGTTCTTATTTTCAAGTCACCAGCATGTTTTTTTATCTGATTTAATTAGCCGCTATTCAGCACCTTTTTGGGGGGCGTGCGTTTTTACTACTTTTTCTATTGTTCGTAGTCTAACCACGTAGGCTAAACTCTTTTCCATTCCTCTCTGAATTCTCTTTGGCCCCGGCGTTCACACTTGCATTTTCGGGCTTGACAACCAAAGTTATTAGCTGGAGTCTCTCATGTTCTGTGTCCGTACACACACGCATATTTAGAAGACCGAGACCGCTTACAAGTTGTTACAAGTATGAACGAGCAACACGACTCGCTCCTGTATTTACAACTTCGGTATTCGCTACCTGTTTCGAACAGGACTCGTTACTACGAGTTGTCGCTCTCGTTCATAACCGTGCTAGAAGTGTAATTTTGAGACCGTTTTAGCTGCCCCATAAAAGTGAATGGAGAGCGACAAATACCCTATTCTGGATTATCACCCCACGGGAGCACAGAGCAACTAACAAACATATTTCGCCAGCATTTGGACTCATATCATTGCCAGGTAACTACACAACCCAAAGTTCTACCAAACTTCAGTTGTGCTTTAAGCCTGAGTACTCTCCATTGAAATAACCCCTAGGTAAAAACCTTTGCATTAAGCTAATGCAGGCCCATTTCAATGTTTCCCCCATGACTAAGTAACACCATATAATATTGTTTTTGCTGCATATTTTCAAGGTACAATCTCATGCCAGATAGATCTGTACAGATTTACATTTGTCCATCCTTCCCAGGATCAGAACAGCACATGCAATCCCAACAAGCAGATGTTGAATGCAGAAAAAAATTCTTAAATTAAAAAATTTGTGAACAACTCCTAGCTGGTTGTGCATGCCAGTTTTATTTGTGCTTTGCTTGGTGACTGCTTACCTTCTGACTTGGCAGCCAGTGCCGGGCCTCCAACGTCATCATAAGACTGCCCATCCGTGATGACGATGAGGACGTTCCTGCTTGAGCTGGCCTTGTGCGGCTGGAAGAGGTTGGCGACGGTGTATGTAATGGCGTCGCCAGTCGCTGTGCCCCCGCTCATGTAGCTGATGCTCCGCAGGGCCTCCAGGGCTGCCTCTTTCTCCTTGTGGTCACTGAAGTCCATCTCAAGCTTCTGGTCATAGGTGAACTGCACCGCACCCACTCTGGCCCCCATGTCCGATATCTCAAAGGTGTTAGCGATGCCAGCCATGAACTCCAACACCAGCCGGAAGTTTCCATCACCCACGCTGCTGGAGCCATCGATGAGGAAGCCCAAGTTGACTGAGTTGTAGCAGGTCTTGCTACACAGCATTTGATCCACCGAGCAAATCTTCTGTGTCAGAGGCTTCACATACTTGTTGGTGTTGAACCAGCTGGGCATGTTGAAGGAGAAGAAGCCATTGTCCCGGCACACCGCCTGGGTTCCCCACACATAGTGATGATGTAAAAATTACAGCGCACACAGAATCTGGAAAACTCAGAGACCCTCAAAAACACAAACTGTTGTCTGGCCCTCTTTTCTTGTCGCCCAGAAAGTAATACATAATGAAGTCTGATACATGTTATCAGTGGAATGTGAAAGTCATGGTGTGCTTATTTTCTAGTTCTTAAAATTAATGTTATTTGTAGTAAAGCGAGTTGTTCCAAATAATGAAAATGGAATTTTATAATATAAGTGATGCATGTGAACAGTTTCTAAATCTTGTCTTGTCTCTTTCCTGTAACACTGAACCATTTAAGGCCTGGGCCAAATACATATCTGAAATACAAACTCTTTAAATAGTTATACAATTTAAAAACAATCTTATGGGGCCCTATTCCTTGTAGCGGAGTTTCCGGATTTTCCTCGGGGTTATCCAGGTACAAGGATGTGGTGCCAGAGAATTTTCAAAAAAATCATTTGGTTTCTCAATATTAGTGAAAATAAATGTTTTAGAAATTTTGTTGATGTCTTGGGTTAAAGTATTTCAGATTATTTGACCCAGATCTGGGCCATTTTAAGTATTTCATATCAGCCCTCCAATAAATCTATGTTCACCTTCTGTACAAAGTTGCGGTCCTGCACCATGCCAAGCTCTTCGACAGCCGCCTTGCTAACAGTCACCAGGAAGACGTTGATGCCGGACTCTCGGGCCCGTGTCGCAGCTTTCTCCAGGTCGTCAGAGGGCCACCCGTCCACAAAGACCACCGCCACGCGAGGCAGACCTCGCCTCATACCATTCTCTGCACTGAAGAAGCTCTCCACTGTGTGAAGCATGGCCTTACCTGAGAGAATCGGTCATCCACAAGCTGTGGTAGAATATTGGTCCACTGACAGTGATAATAGTACTGGGATTCTTCACACTTTACTGAGTAAACCAGAAGTTTGCTATAGTTTAACATCTTTCCAGTTTAAAGGGGTAGTCTAAGTCCACTCTAATTAACTTTTAGGCTAATATTTTAGAATTTTTGAAAATATTCAGCAATTTTCCAAGCTTTCTCTCTGCTGTGATAGCCGCGATGAGCATGAACGATATGAACTCCAAAAAATGTGACGTCACTGAATTGGATTTCTGAAATGTCTAATATGAATATTGATAGTCATTTTCATTTGGCGGTAAAACAAGCCTAGAATTTTTGTATCATAATATCACCAAGATAAATGTGTAGCCGCGGTTGGTTTTTTATTATATATAGTTACATTTTGTATACATGTTGAAAATATTAAGAAATGTTTATTTATAGACATTATAGTATATCAACATTACTGGCTTCAACTTGTAGCTAAGGCTGACACCAGGCTGACACTCGGCTAGGGACAACGACAACGTTATATCTCGCAATCAGGCTGACACACTGGACACTAACACTATGTGTCATGGATCATGCCTTCCTTCCCTTATCTCCGCGTTTTTTATTCTTTTTGTCGTTTACCGGTAATCTATTGGATTTTCCTGTGTTCCGCTACGGGTTTTGCTTTCGCCTCAGTGATTAGTGAGTTCACCTGTCATTTATTTCCGCTCACTACTTATACCCCGCTTCCTTCCTTTCTCTTTGCTTCCATGTTATTTCACGTAACATTCGAGCCGGTAAAAAAGGTATAGGAAGTTGTGCTGCTATCGTCCGCTTTGCTTCTCAACGCGGGACTTGTTAGCAGTACAATTTAGAAAGAAAGTGATCTTTTCGCTCTTATTTCAGAGCAGAGTTTTTTTTTGTTTTTTTTGTTTTCCACTCATACCTACGAGACTTACCATAAGTCTTTGGGGTCTTTTGAGATTCTCTTTTCTTTCTTTTGTTCGCTCTACAAACGGGAGTTAGATAAGCGTTACTGCTTATTTCTTTGTTTTGCTTGGATATCGAGTTCCTTGTTTTTATCGCGAGGTTATTTGTGTTCTCTTTATTTTCTCCTATTCCACGACGGATTATTGTCCGTCTCAGTGGTGTTCTTTAGAACACTTTAAGATTCCACAGCTATCGCATCTGGACCTAGCTAATCCATTTCAGTGATCCATTTAAAGTGAAGTATTGTGGGAATTGTGGTCTTCCCACAATATGGGAACAAAGCAAATCAAGCTTCGAAAATGTGATATCCACACAAAGTGATATTTTGAAATGTAGAAATCCTCCAGAAGGAAAATTGCAGTGATATGTCAGTAAAATACAGTACATGCACTAAATATATTTTATTGAGGTGGACTACCCCTTTAAAACCTGAATGGGCCCTGATATTGAGTTTAGGATTTTGTTGTGATAGGACCAGCTAATTTAAGTGATGTCCAGCAAAACACTCATGTGTTTCTTGTGTTAAGCCAGCGGGTTCAGGGATGAGTGACCTGTGTTGGTGTTGCCTCCTCTGAACCCCATCTCCTTGATAGCAGAAATCACGTCTTTGGGTTGGGTGAAGTTTTTCAGGTAGAACTCCGTCAGGGGCATTTCGCTGCAAAGAGAGAAGCATGGGGGGCATTGTGGGATCAGTTATCTAGCAGATGCTAACAAGCTGAGCTCCCTTGAAATGAGACTTACATACAGGTGACAAATTAAAGAAAAATACCAACATAAGAAAGGTGTTGGGCCACCACGAGCCACCAGAACAGCTTCAATGCGCCTTGGCATAGATTCTACCTCTAGTTTAGCATAGATTTTAGTCTCTGGAACTCTACTGGAGGGATGGAACACCATTCTTCCAAAAGATATTCCCTAATTTAGTGTTTTGATGAGGGTGTTGGAGAGCACTGTAACACGTCAGTCCAAAATCAGCCATGGGTGTTCAATTGGGTTGAGATCTGGTGACTGCAAAGACCATAGACTATGATTTACATATTTTTCATACTCATAAAACCATTCAGTGACCCCTCGTGCCCTGTGGATGGGGGCATTGTCATCCTGGAAGAGACCACTCCCATCAGGATAGAAATTAATCATAAAATAATGGTGAACACTCAGAACAACTTTGTATTGACTTGCAGTGACCCTTCCCTCTAAGGGGACAAGTGGACCCAAACCATGCCAGGAAAATGCGCCCCACACCATAAGAGCCACCAGACCCCCTCACTGTATGGTTTTTTCCTTTAATTTGTCGCCAGTCTCTATATCATGCTCATTAGTTCACTAAAAAAAGTGAATCAATTGTAAACTATATTACCCATAGTGCACGCTATGAAATCTAATCTTAGAAACACACTATTAGTATAACTGCATAGACTCCTCTACACGCTATATGGGAGCTATTTCACTAACTGCGGTTCCATTGTTTAATTTGTAATGAGTGAAGAAGGCTGTAGATGATGTGCATGAACTTATTAGTTGTGGTTGTGGAATTCACCATACTTATTATTATTCCACCAATTTTTGAGGACCTATCTCCTCCTACACCATGAACACCATCGACACCATTCATACCTCATATTATACCTTCATACACCCTCCAGGTTGCTATTACTTTTTACCTTTATACGGTACACACTTTTTCAGATAATTGACCTTTTATCGCCAAAAAAATGAATGGGAGTCAATGGGCACGTATCGAAAATGAAAAAAAAATGTATAGTAGGCCAATCCGGTAAATGCAGCTATGATTTCTGACGAGAACATTAACACCATCACAAAGCATCAAATGCTGTTATGTAACGTTATGTTGTCCAAGTTACAAAACACAATTGTTAACAAAAAATATTTTTAGCGCTGTTGCAATTTTTGCCTATGTTTTAGCTAAATGCTCATCAACTAATCACTCCATTCAACATTATTCAACTAATTCTGATTTACGTCTTAATAACGTTAGCACAGACAACTTGCTAACAAAACATGACAAAAGCATAAGCCAGCTAGGCTACTGTGGTTAAGCTACCAAGAAAAACAAACCTTTCACTCTGCATGAAAATGCCAAGGTGACAGGTGCCAGTAGCCTACGTTAGCAAATCTAAATGCAATCGATTATGACATAGCTAGAGCAAATAAACTATCCGCTACACATGATTGGGTTATAATCTCAAGTTTAAGTTAGTCAACAAACTTAAATTGGAAAAAGTTACTATTAATCAAACAATGTTTAATTAACATTGCTTTACGCTAGCTGCATGCTAGGTAGGCCTAGGCTAGATGAATAGAACGCTAAATTCAGCACACGACATGTGGTTTTGACTTCACAAAATGGTGAGATCTGTAATCAGAGTTTGTTGAATAAATGGAAGAAATCAGTAGCATTTGGTTAAAACCTAGGCAAAAATTTAATTAAGCCGTATTTTTCTACAGACAATTAATCAAACACAACTACGACTGTGTCCGAATAGTCTGAATCAGCACACTTACCTACTATTTGAGTATGCTAGTTGAGTATACTTATTTTTTTTTTTAAAAAATTTTTAATGATTTTTTCCCCATTTTTCTCCCAATTTAGTAGCCAATTGAACCCCTATTCTAATTCAATTCCCCCCATGTAGCAACCGCTAGAGAACCACCGCTATACAACCCCGTCAGCCGGTAGTAGGAAAGAGGCCGCCACGTCCTCTACAGGGCGCGACTCCCCAAGCTCCTGACCGTGATTCCAACTCGCCCGGGGCCTTATTTGCGCAGCGATTCTCTTCCGAGCCCTCCCCCCACCCGGAAGCAGCCGCCAATTGCTGCTCCCACAGGGTGCCGGCCATGCTCGGAAAATGGCAGGTCCGGGGCGCGAACCCTGATCCTCGCGAACCCTGATCCGTTGTACTACCGCAGCGGCTGAGTATACATTTTTAAAAAGCTGTTAAATTAGGCTAGCCTTACCTACACGGCCAAATTGAGTGTTCTCAATATCCCCAGATGATATAGTCAGAAACTGATATAGCCTACTTACAGTGCTGCTCGAAAGTTTGGGAACCCTTTAGAATTTTCTGTATATCTGCATAAATTCGATCTAAACCACGCTCAACAAAAAACATTATAATATAATTTATTTTGTGAGCAAAATTTTCCAACATTAAATGCTTTTTGGAAAAAGTATGTGAACCCATGGATCATACATATTTTTAAAGTATCATATTTAATATTTGGTCACATATGCTTTGCTTGCTGTTACTTCCTGAAGTCTGTGACCCATCAATATCAAAAGACTCAATATCTTATTTTCTGGTACAGTTACAAGCGATACTATAACCTCTCTGCATTTGAATGGATCTCTATGGGAATTGGGGGGTGAGACTAGATTCAGCTGTAAATTACACTGGTACAGTATGGAACAAATGACTGGCTAAATGTAAATCATCCAGGGTCTAAGGCAGGGGTTCCCAAACTTTTCCATGCCAAGGACCCCCAAATAGCCGTAGCTTCTGGCTGGGGCCCCCCTATTGCGAAATGGCTTTAAAAAGAAAAACTTTTAAATTACACTGGCAAATATAAAAAAATCAAACATACAGCTTCTTAATACACAACACAATACTTTTGACCCTATTTTGATTCCATAATCGGGCCGTTAGCAGCTCAACGTAACGCTTTGACTGACAGGCAGACGGTTAATCATTGGCTGCAATTGAAAGAAGGGCATGGCAAAGACAAAGTTTTATTTTATTATTATTATAATAATATATATATTTTTTGCATTTTCCATTTTCCTCTCCCTTCCAATTGGCCCCCCTGGCGTCCCCTGGCGGCCCCCATTTTGAAAACCCCTGGTCTAAGGTATCAAACGAGCCCCAAACCATCACTCTGTTGCCAGATATGGAGTAGATGCGGATTAACAAAGAAATGCGATAACACAGTAATAACCCGGAGTGAGCGATAAGGCTTTGGGAGAAACGGCACATTAAGAAATAACAATAAACAGAAAGAACCTCTCACTCTCTATATACAAAAACAATCTAAATAGAGAGGTAACACAGGAAAGACGAACAGAACTGTCTCGGACTAGAGAGACAGAACGTAACAAACAATGAAGGCGCAGTAGGAAAGAGTAGGAGATTTCCTAAATAACTCTAAAGACAGCCGAGCCAAGTCCCCCGTTGCTTCAACAACTTTGTGTTTAAAGCAAAGAGGTCATCTAGATCTGTCTGTCCTGTACCATACCGGTTCTGTGTCAAACATAGACAATATGGAAGCGTAGAACGTAGAAGATGCGAGGTTTAAATAAGGAGCGGAAATGCGGCGCAGGTGAAAACACTTAGTAACAGAACAAGTCAAAACAGGGGACAGATAACGAAAACCAAAAGAAAGAGGACGCTACACAAGCGCTCCACAGAGAAGTGGCCAATTAAGGAAGAGCAGGCTGAGAAACCATGACAGGTCCAATGAATTATGGTGCTCACTGTATATGTAAAAGATCATTTACAAATCACTACTTTATGCTTTTATGTGCATTTTACATACTGTCCCAACTTTTTTGGAATTGGGGTTTGTATGTCAGTAGCTGTTAGCAAGAAAAGAAGATGAGCCCACAGCTCCGACCCACCTGACATGCACCACCCCAAGATGTGGTCCCTCCGGTCCAATCCGAAGCATCAGCGCTAGCTTGCTAACAAAGTTCTTCTGCAGGTTGAAGCGCCGCTGCCCAATGTTGTAGCTGCTGTCCAGCAGCAGGGCGATGTCCACATGGCAGTCTGCTCACAGAGCCACAGCATACGTTAGGCAGACACACTCCACAAAATCATTTAGAAAACTGATGCAATAGAACGTGGACACTATAACATATTACACTGCTTATGACATCACAATGCATTCCTCTACAACACTGTTATGACCTAACAATACTATCCCAGATGATTTGACACTGGTCACTGAAGCTAACTGAGAAGCTAACTTTTATTTTCCCGATAAGGAACTTCAGTTGTAGCAACCAGCAACAACAAAAAAAGACAGACAGTGGGGCAGACCCACAGCATACAAACAAACATATAAAATAATACAACCAAACATCATGATTAAAATAGCCCCCACTGTCCCAAGATGTCCAATGTCAACAACCAGTCCAACACACAAACTCTGCCTCCACGACTTTCCTCCATAGGCTACACGCAGTGTTGCGGTCTCTGTCCACTGTCAAAACAGAGCTCAACCTTCCCAGTCGCCGCCTCACTCCTCCCCCCGCATTATCTTCTCCTTCACTGGTGGCCTTCTGAAGATTGCCTGCAGTCCCGGATCAGTCCCGCCATCTTCAAATCCGGTGAAGAGCGATGGTAAACTCTGGCTGCAGATCCAACGGACATTCCTGAGCATAATGTGAATGCGTCTCCATGGTGACAACCACAAACAAAATCATCCGCACTTGACAATTCGTAAATATTATAAAAACGAGCAGCAGGAGTGCCCCGAAAAATCTCCAGCCCGTTCCCCTTCCCACAACAGACACACAGCACATAAAAAAAACTAAATACAAAAGCCAGACATAACAAAACACATTCATGAGAGGCAGCTGGACTACATGTCTCCATTACAGCGCCACGTGACGTCTTACCACAAAATACATCACCATTAACACTTTCACCTTCTTTTGATCCCATTATATCACATTACCACCTCACACAATAGGCTACCATATTACCATCTTTCTATACCATTTTCAGCAATTGATACCATTGCGAAGCAAATACACCTACAATTTATTTAGAAATTGTTAATCTAGCAGCTTGGTGCAGGGCAGGCTGGATACTCGTATGGACAGACCATCAGCTGTCCGTATCGATCGGACTCTCTCGGTAGCCTACGTTACTGTGCTGAAACAATAATATTTATTCGGTCTCTCTGCTTTGTAATGAAAGCCATCCAGGTGCTATGGAGTATTAGTGGCAGGTAAAATTCTGGTGTTGGAATCAAAATAAGTGAAATAAGCTGATGCTCCAGCTGACCGGTTTGTAATGAAAGGCATAAAAACTTATCAGAGACAAAGGACTAGCCCCATGGGAGGAGGTTTATATCAATATAGCGTATCCCTGTATCTGTTGTATTGTTATATTGTGTTAAATACTCTTAGCACAATACTGTTAGAGTTCCGGGAAATTCCCGCATCTACCTCTATTACTTAAAACCTCATTACTTAAACTAACTGCTTGGGCCTGATTCCTCTCTCACGCTGACAGAATAATCCACTAATAAAGTCATATAGAGACATTTGAATTCTTTAAGTGCCGAGGGTGAATTCCCCTACCGCATATCACGTGTTAAGGTTGATGAAGGGTGATCTATACTTACTTGGGTTCAGTATTCAGAGTGCTGAGCCACTAACAGGGCAACTAAGGTGATCCCTGAACAATGGTCCACAAACATTATGTTGTAATTTAAATTAAACTGGTTAATTAGAGTAATTATAATTTAACTAATATAGCCATTCTGAATTACATATCATCAATCTGCCAATGTTAATGAAACCAAATATCGTACCTGTAGACTATATTCAGTGTTATGATTAACCCTGAAGAGTTTATCGTGTTACGTTTTTGCCAAAGTCCCATACAGTCGACATTTCCACAGTGACCCATCGCATTTAGGGCTGAAATAGTCTACGCTGCTGTTGTTAGCCTATGTAAAAACACACACAGTGCTTTTGTACGTTTAAAAAAATAAAATAAAATTGTAGCTACACATTTTTTATTTGTTTTAGTGTTGTTTATTTATTTTTCTATTTGTGCACTATCAAAATAGCCTAAATGGTGTAATATTCAAAAACCTTCAAGGACCTTTGATTTCTAAAACCTAACCCTAAACACAACCCTACTGGTACTTTACAACCAAAGCCTATGTGGTCTCACAGTAATTTGTAAAACGTTCTCTTTTGGTCCTACCTTGGTCACAGAACAACGTTACAATATGACTGTCACAGTGCTTTGAAAAACGTTCTCTTTTTGTCCTACCTTGGTCACGGAACAACGTTACAATATGATCCGGTACTTTGAAAAACTTTATCTTTTGGTCCTACCTTTGTCACAGAATAACGTTACAATACGACTGTCACAGTACTTTGAAAAACATTCTCGAGGAACCGGTTCCAAATTGTAGAATGTAACGATTCCGGTTCTTCCTCATCTTGTTCCAAGTTATCCCTGCCTGAGTGCAGATGCAGATTTAGAGATAATAACCTACATTTGGTAAAAGTGATACAAGTAATCTGACTGAGCTCATAAGCAACTTCCGGCTACTTTAAAGATTGATAGGTGATGGGATAGCACAGTGATCAGTGCCGCTTGTCATAACGCAGCGCATGGCGCATGCTCGAAAAAAGCATGAACGGGAAACCGAGAAACAGAAACGTAAATCCGAGAGACCAAAAAATAAATATGACAACGATGAGCTGACGATGCCATTAAAAATCCAAATGTTGAAATTAACAAAGATGGTTACTTGGTATGCATTATACTTAAATAAATATGTTTTGTTAAACAACTGATTTATGTCATTGGGGTATGATTTACATAATTATTCTGCGTGTAAACAATTTTAGTGGACGTTAACCAGTAATTCCTGTGTATAGCCTTCTGTTATGCAGTGGCAGGTGCAGTATAGGCTTGATATGCGATTATGATGACCAAAATATGGAAACTTTAACTCCAAAAAGGAAACGTTGTCAGAAAATGGAACCAATGCACTATTTGTTTTGGTGGTCTAATCTTAGTCAGCTAACGGATAGCTCTATCAAATTGGTCATTCAGTTCTGTGCAAGAAAGCAAGAACCATTTTTAAGTGAGGGTGCTGGGGAAGTTCATGCCTGTTAGTCTCCTACTGTGGCTATAGCTACAACTATTGCCACATATCACAAAATTGTCATCTGCATTGTTAAACTTCATGATTGATACACGTAAAATATTAATCATAGCCTGTAGTTAACAGCAACACAACCAGGGGTGGATTTAGCCTGGCCTATAGCCCGTCACTTTGTTTCACGTTTTCATTTCCCCCATTGTCTGGTGACGCTTGATTTAAAAGCAAATTTAAAAAACCTCCGAGTCCTGCTGTACATTACATTACATATTACATTACAGGCATTTAGCAGATGCTCTTATCCAGAGCGACTTACACAACTTCTTATTACATTTATCCATTCATACAGCTGGATATATACTGAAGCAATTCAGGCTAAGTACCTTGCGCAAGGGTACAACGGCAGTGTCCTACCAGGGAATCGAACCGGCAACCTTTCAGTTACAAGTCCAGCTCCTTAACCATTATACTACACTGCCGCCCGCCCATGCTGTAGTAGGTTATGCTTCTGAAAAAAATTTAAGACCAGACCAACAAAATCAAACACTAGACTATTAATAATAGCCTAAAGCGTTTGGTTTGATTTTATTTTTTATTAAATCAAAGTTTAGAATTGAATTAAAACTTCATTTCCGGTTGTTATTTAGAACCAATCCAATACACGCATGGAAGACAATTTTGCGATTGACTGTCAGTGCTGGTCGCAGATCCATAGCTACTTTTCTTATGGCACAATCGCATTCTGCGAAAATATAGCCCAGCTATAATTACAAAATTAGCTGGAATTTTACTGGGGTTAGCCTGTATGCAGCTACTCGTAGCTGGGGAAATAACAGCTTTCTTATCCAGCAGATCAGCTCGACTGAAAATTAAATGTGATCCACAGTTATCATATGCAAGTCATAAAGCTAAACTACTGGATACTTGGCAGGACCCCAACGATCACCGTCAAGTATTTCTTTAAATGTTTTTTTGCAGCTAAATGAATAAAAATAAAAATGTATCCTCTGTATATCACTGACTATTGCATGCTTTGACCCTCCAAACACACAGCGGTCACGTATATTTTCACCAAATGTATGTCATATCATGCTGGAGTCAAGAGAGTGTTCTATTTCCTGGCACGGCTGCTTTTCCAATTGCCGTGAAATGCACCCCCTCCTAACTTTGGCTAGGAAGATCCATGAAACTCATAATGGTGATGTTGGGGTCACCAGAAATATAATTACAAGGGGGTGCATATTCCGGCAGGGCTGGTTTTCCGCTTGCCGTGAAATGCACCCCCACCTAACTTTGGCTAAGAAGGTGCCACATACATGAAACTCACAATGGTAACTAATTTTGACTCCATATGTATGCCCTAAAAAGCATTTGATGCTGGGGTCACCAGAAAAATTATTACAAGAGGGTGCATATTCCGGCAGGGCTGGTTTTCCGCTTGCCGTGAAATGCACCCCCACCTAACTTTGGCTAAGAAGGTGCCACATACATGAAACTCACAATGGTAACTAATTTTGGCTCCATATGTATGCCCTAAAATACATATGGATTAGTGGTGGGTGGTTCGGATCTTTGCACAGTCCGAGTGATCTCGTTCTGAAACATCTAATTGTATCGAACTTTTCGAGTTTTTATACATTTTTGACCGCAGTAGCAGATGTTTGATCTCGTTCAGTTTAGTCGGCTACTCTGTCTCGTTCATTTTGTTGTCCTGCTTCAGTGACGCCAGATGGGAAATATTAAATTATCGTTGGCCTACGGGGGTCAAAATTTTATTTTTTAATTGTTGTGCATAGACAAACGAAGAGACATCATAAGTGTAGCCTAAAAATGTGCTATTTTTTAAAACACTGTTCAATTATACCAATCGTATTATTTGGGAAATCCCAACACGGCCATAATTAACGGGTCTTCCATGACATAACTAGAAAATAAAATTTGAAAAGGAGGACAATTTATACGTGAAATATTTAAATCTGATTGGTTACCACGCCAAATTCCCAATAGAGGAAATCAGGAAGGGGGCAAAAGCTTTTTCACAGCACTGTATAACATAACCTTAAAGGATATATGTAGCTGTTCTACCAATATCACATTGAGCCCAAACTACATGTTGAGTTTTATACATAAATCTATCTATGTATCTAGATAGATAAAAATCGCTAGCTCGCGACGAAGATAGATATAGGCTAGCCTATCGTCATGACATAACTATAAAGAATAGGATGCATCGCAAATATGTCTTTGTTCTACGTAGGCTTCTGCCGTTGTTTCTCTTTATAAAAATAATTGTAGCTGCACGAACTGACTTGGATGACACAACGGGAAGCTCTTGCCCCGCCCCCAGCCTCGTAGAATTGACCGACTCAGCGACCAGTTGCTCGCTGTGAGAACGCAGCGTTACCCTGCGTTCTCACATCCAGCAACTTCGGTCGCCCAGTCGCCGGAAGTCCATTCATTCTCTATGAAGCTGAGCGACGGTCAGCGACCTGAGCGACTAGAAAGCTGAGCGACCAAAATCGGCCGATAAATGTTGCCCGCAATTCAACTTTTTCGCTGACATCGGCCATAACAGCCAATCAGAGTTCCGCGCTTTATATTTCTCCAACCGATACGAAACCATTTCGTGAATAATTGTTCCGCCCTATTTCACTCAAATTGCAGCAATTGAAGAGCAGCTAATAATAATGGTCCAAGCTTACCATGTCCTGTTCAATTTATAACATAACCTTAAAGGATATATGTAGCTGTTCTACCAATATCACATTGAGCCCAAACTACATGTTGAGTAGTTTAAATTTTGCACTCATCTCACATGCGCAGTTGTGTCCAGTCAAGACACATGTACAATAAGGAAGGCGCAGATAGTGTTACGTTTCAGTCATGTTCATGCCATGTTTCATGTTTAGTGTTTTGTCACAGTTTATTTTCTGTTCATGTCTTGCTTGTGTTGTTTATGTTACGATGCAGTTCATTGTTTGCATACACATTTCCATGTTTTTCCGCAGCCTTGCGTTCATGCTGTTTCTTTCTCTTGCTGTCACTCACGCTTCCCTAATTGTTTCATTCTCCCTTGTCTAATTACTAATATACTAACATTAGATCAGGATTGGGTAATACTAACTATCTAACCATGTGTTCATGTTTACCTTACGTTTCTCGTACATGTTAATTACTAATTTACTAACGCTAGGTCAGGATAGGTTAACTACTAACGATTTACTAATTGCCTCGTTACGTGTCTCATTTTCTCAAGCTGTTGTGAATTTCCTGCTGCTCTCAAGCTAAATGTTTGCACCTGTCTACACCTGCATTTAAGCTCAGTATTCATGTCTGTTTGTTGCGAAATTGTTGCCTTATTTTACTATTGTCACTTTTGAGCGTTTACCATTGTTTTGACTTCCGTTATTGATCTAGCCTGTTTATTGACCATCGTTACTGCCTGCCTATTGTTTCCACTGCCTGTTTTTGACCACGAGTTTTGCCTACTGTCTCTTTGTACCTCTGCCCCGCGGATAGGACTTCGGTCTGACTTCGAGACTGCCTTCTCCCTCAGTACTGTATCTTTGGCCTGGCTGGATTTATTGGTTTTTGGACTTTGCTTGTGTGACTACGTTTTTGGATTTCCCCATAATAAAGCCCTTGCGGGCGTTTATTATTACGTCAGTGTTCTGAGTCGTGCATTACGGGTCCAACCCGCACACATCCGTCTCAGAGAGGCTAAAATAAATAATACAAAAAAATTTATATCTTTGTCTGTGTGGTAAGAACCAAAAAAATTACTTTGGAAAAATGATAACATATGCTACGAGTATGTTTAACCCATACTCCGCAAGGGTGGGCAGAAATACCAATACATTTTACAGTTAGGCTAAGTGCCGATATAGTGTTGGCTGCTACTGATTTTCATGCCATTCATTTTAAATGTCCCAGAATAAGCTACAGAATTATTAAAGTTGTCAGAAAAGGTAGTGACAATGTTGCGGCTATTTTTAAGCTACCCCAGACTACGTTGTCAGAATGTCGCCAATTGTCAAGATGGTGAGATTTCAGAAATTTCACCACTTTATGGGGCATTTCCACGTTCCTCTGCAGTGCGCACAACGTTGTGGGAACCAAAGCAATAAGTTGTCACAACGTTGTGTTTTCTGGAGAGGTGTAGAGGTGTATTATATTAATGAAAATATTAAAAATTTGCTGTCAAAAATGAATGGAGCCCAATGGGAAAACTGGCTTTTTGAGTCCAAATCATAGTTATCAGCAGAGGGCAACATTGTATCAGGTTGAGAGTCGAAAGCTAGCCCCTTGATTCTAACAGGCGGTTTTTTCTGTCTCACATTTAGCCAATCAGAGAAAGAAATGGCTTTTTTAATTTTTTTATTTTTGTATTTTATTTTAAACCAAAGTTAAATTTTTTTATCTTGTATACTTTGCTACACGCCACTGTAGCGGGAAGGTTTGATACACTTATACAATTCTGAAATCTACCCGCATTTGGCGGGTGCTAATTTCCCACCCTGGTGCATTCACTGAGCATACAGGCTATAGGTTCCGATCATTTTGTAAGGTTGTAGGCTATTCTTTAAACATGAAACTGAATAAAAAAACAGTTGACCAGGCTATATTATTTTACTAATAGGCTATTCCCACCATTGCTAACTAATTTATTAGACTACTGAGAAGTCTAGCCCGTAGCCTATGCAGAGAGTAACTGATTTGGTTGACAATTATGTATGGCACTATGGTGCGGGTATTGATTTACCCAGTTCACCAGTAGCCTAGTAGTCAGCAGTTCATAGCTAGGCTATAGTCAGTTCAGTAGGACTGAACTGTGGTAGAAGGACTAGTCTGTGGTCAGCACATTCCGGTACAGTTCCTTTGAAAATCCCATCCGTTCTCATTGAATTGTGATAGGCTTCCTCATGGCAACCAGCAAGTTTTCCTTTCATTATATATCTCAATGTTTCATTCCGACTATCAGGCCCGCCTTTAGCTATAACGTTAGCTGACGCGCATGCAAGCATATGAACGAATCATTGAGAGTGATGATCAGTAGCAGCCAACGCTATATCGGCACTTAGCCTAACTGTAAAATGTATTGGTATTTCTGCCCACCCTTGCGGAGTATGGTTTAAACATACTCGTAGCATAGCTCCCTAACCCATATAGCTAGGTCTTGACTAGATGAATGCAGAATCGTGCGTGTATTTATAAAATACTCTTTAAAAGTACGACGAACAAATATTTTGGAGTACACTATTAACATGTCCAGGGTAGACGTAAAAAATGCAGATCAAAAATATATTCTTTGTGGCCAAAATTCTACAATATTTTATCATGTAGGCTATATATACATTGTTTGTGGAATTGTGAAAGCAGAGTCTACAAAGATCCAAGACAACGCAATTAAAAAGAAAAGAAAAACGGTAACAATGAAGAAGCTGCATTCAGTCCACCATAAACATGTTCGGTACTGCTTACTATGCTGTAACTTGCAAACGGTTCAACATGTTTTAAGTGTTCCAATCATTTGTGGGCTACATAGCCCTGTTACTGGGGTATAGACGACACAAACGAGACTTGTGTACATTTTCACGTTGTTTTATACGTTGTGTGTGGACTCACTTGAATTCATTTTTGCATTTTAAATTGATTTGTGTTATTTTACAGCACCACACATGCTCCTAACTAAATCATTTGGTAAGTCTATTTCAGCTTTCTCTTGCCGTGTAGCAGCACGAGCGCCCTATATAAAAATATAATGGGAATGTAGAATACAATTTTAAATAGCAAGTGACCAATATTTATGTTGCTGCGGAGCCTACCGCCTGCACTGTTTAAAAAAGAAAAAGAAAAACAGTGAAGAGCTGGCAGCAGGGTTACTGTAAAATTAAGTTTTACTGTTGCAGAAATTTACGGTTATGAAATACAGCATACAACTTTAAATTATTACAGTATACTTTTACAGTATAAGACTGATAACAGGTTTAGCAGTTAATTGCTGTTTAATCTCTACTGGTAAGCATAGCTGCAGATTATTACGGTAAACAAAATTTTTGTGAATTGCAAAAGTGGCAATTAGGATTACAGCCAATTTTGTTAAGAGAATGACTGTTTCATGCTAACAGTTATGGAAAACTTGTAAATCTTGCCAAAATAACCCAGTGTCCTATTTCAGTGAAGAAACTAAACATGGCCTTTTCTAAGTCAATTATTTGACTTAACAATTTGAGACAAACACAGCTTCTAACCCTGTGTTCACACAGCGAGCAACTGGTCGCTGAGTCGGTCAATTCTACGAGGCTGGGGGCGGGGCAAGAGCTTCTCGTTGTGTCGTCCAAGTCAGTTCGTGCAGCTACAATTATTTGATAAAGAGAAACAACGGCAATAGCCTACGTATAACAAAGACATATTTGCGATGCATCCTAGTCTTTATAGTTATGTCATGACACTGATAATGATGTGTTCTCGCTAGCTAGCGATAGGCTAGCCTATATCTATCTTCGTCGCGAGCTACCGATCTTTATCTACTATCTACGCTAGATACATAGATAGATGTATGTATAAAACTCAACATGTATTTTTTGGCTCAATGTGATATTGGTAGAACAGCTACACATATCCTGTAAGGTTATGTTATACATTGAACGGGACGTGGTAGGCTTGGACCATTATTATTAGCTGCTACTCCATTGCTGCAATTTGAGTGAAATCGGGCGGAACAATTATTCATGAAATGGTTTCGTGTCGGTTGGGGAAATATGAAGTGTGGAACTCTGATTGGTTGTTACGGCCGATGGTCGCTCAAAAGTTAAGTTGCGGGCAACATTTATCGGCCGATTTTGGTCGCTCAGTTTCCTAGTCGCTCAGGTCGCTGAACGTCGCTCAGCTTCATAGAGAATGAATGGACTTCCGGCGACTGGGCGACCGAAGTTACTGGATGTGTGAACGCAGAGTAAGTGCATCTTACAAAACATGTCTTACTTTATTGTAAAGAAAGTATTGATTGTCCTTGCAAACCATTTGCACATCATTTGCATGTACATGGGGAAAAAATAGACAAAGCAGCCCATTTAGGCAAAATAACTTAAATTAACTTCATCATAACCAAAAAAAAATTAATTTGATAATTAAGTTAACACCTGAGTCAAAGCTTTAGTGCTAAAATGTTAAGTAATACAACCACAAAAAACACTCAAATGATATCAGCATAAACAAATTAACATACATGAGTGTTTTTCTAATATGATGTGTCTGTCCAAAACCATCCAAGTTCTTAACACAAACAGACTGCTCTGGAGCAGGTTTTCTTCAAGGTTCTGGTGTACTTAGCTGCATTCATCTTTCCCTCTATCAGGACTAGTCGCCCCGTTCCCGCTGCTGAAAAACATCCCCACATCATGATGCTGCCACCGCCATGCTTCACTGTAGGGATGGTATTAGCCAGATGATGAGCGGTGCCTGGTTTCCTCCAGACGTGACGCTTGGTATTCAGGCCAAAAAGTAAAATTTTGGTTTCATCAGACCAGAGAATCTTGATTCTCATGGTTTGAGAGTCCTCTAGGTGCCTTTTGGCAAACTCCAAGCGGGCTGTGATGTGCCTTTTACTTAGAAGGGGCTTCCGTCTGGCCACTCTACCATAAAGGCCTGATTCGTGGAGTGCTGCCTGGATGGTTGATCTTCTGAAAGGTTCTCCCCCATCTCTACAAGGATACGCTGGAGCTCTGTCAGAGAGACCCTCGGGTTACTGCTCACCTCCCTGGCCAAGGCCCATCTTCCCCGATTGCTCAGTTTAGCCGGGCGGCCTGGTCTAGGAAGATTCTTGGTGGTTCCAAACTTCTTCCATTTACGAATGATGGTGGCCACTGTGCTCTTTGGGACCTGTAAAGCTGCAGAGATTTTTCCGTACCCTTCTCCAGATCTATGTCTTGACACAATCCTGTTTCTGAGGTCTGCAGATAATTCCTTTGACCCCATGGCTTGGAATTTGCTCTGACATGCACTGTCAACTGTGGGACCTTATATAGGCAGGTGTTGGCAATCCCCAATCATGTCCAATCAATTGAATTTATCACAGGTGGACTCCAATTAACTTGTAGAAACATCTCAAGCAGTATCTGGAAACAAAATGCACCTCAGTTCACTTTTGGGTGTCATATCAAAGGGTGTACACACTTGTGTACATATGATATTTTATATTTAGATTTTTAATAAATTAGCACAAATGTCTAAAAACCTGTTTTCACTTTGTCATTATGGGCTATTTTGTGTAGAATTTTGAGACAAAAAATTAACTCAATCTATTGTAGAATATGTCTGTAACGTAATAAAACGTGGAGAAGGTGAAAGGGGTGTGCAGGCTTGACTGTATGTAGATGGTATTAGTTACATGAGGTCAGAAGGTACAGAAGTTACTGTTTTTAAGGGCTAAGAGTCTGTGGTCATTGCGTTATTTCTGTAGGAAAACCTGAAATGTGCCAAACTCTCTGTGCTGTATAGGTATGGGGTATGCAAAGGCCAAGGGGTGACATTACACTGAAACATGTAGCCAAGGTTAATGTTTTCATAATTTACAAGCTCACATTTCTGCCATTTTCTGTGATTTTTAATGCTTACTGCAATGGTATCTACATTATTATGCAAGTGCCAGTGCGAATGCGAGTGGCACAAACTGACAATTTTGAGTGTCAATGCTAATGCCGATGAGATTTTAATGTTATTTACCAATTAAAACGCACAGTGTAAGGCAGTCGCAGATGACATAATTTTGGCACCGTTGGCTGCCCATAGTATGAAGTTCAGTATACTATTAGTATGGAGAGGAATTCATGCCACATCACTTTTCAATGGTGACGAGTTGAAGATGTGCCAAAATGAAAAGCAAAACCTTCATTACGCTGTTCTCACGTCGATTCATCCCTATACTGAAAAACAATCAGTGGGGATTTTCTTTAAAAGTGATGGACAAGGGATTCTAAAAACTTCAAATAACCACAACATATCACAGAGGGATGTATCCACTACACACCCACCAAATATCTTTTGAAAAATGTCAATAGGTATATTTATATACATCTCAAAGTCAGCTAATAAACTCAGTCTTGAAAGAACTCAGGATTGTTGGGGTGTGGTCTAAATCCACGCCCTCAATCCGAGTGCCATCGATGTCATCCAGCCCTACATGTTTGAACCACAGAACTGTTCTTCTGCAGTTCTGTAGTTTGAACCCGGCGAGAAATTAATGCAATCAATTCAAAGTAAAATACAGTGCGGCATCTATCAGGAGATAAATATCATACGCAAGCTCGCAATCAAAGTTAAGTTAACGTAAACGCTAAGCAGAGTAGCCTATTGCAACCGTTTGATCTAACGTTAGTCTATTTAAAGCAAGCTGAATTGCAAGGCGACATTTCACAAATGCACGTTCCACACAAATCATTACACAATGGTAGGTTTTATTAAGTTTTTTAAAATTTATTTAAAGGCCCACTCATTCATTTCGGTTGCTAATCGAATGAAAATTACGTGCACCACAACTAAGTACTTTGGTGGATCATGGTTCCTCCTGTAGTTATTTTTGTGAACGTTACTGTTACCAGCCACTGAACAATACGACAAAACCATTTCCAAGACATGGTTTATTTAGCAAAATCTTGGCAATCTATTCTTTTCGATATATTATCTGACGAATGAGCAGTGCACCAAGTAAAAACGACGCGTGAGTGATTTGTTCGTTTCTATGATGATGAGCTGTACAAGAAGCAAGCTAGTGTTACTAGCTAGCACCATGGAGGGATGGATAAAAAGGTGAAATAGATTGGGAGAGGGATACAATTGGTAGGCTATAGATATAAGGAGAGAAAATAAACTCTTTAGCTAGCTAACTAACTATTCCAAATCCAAATGGTGATAACGCGGACAACTATTCACAAGGGCAAACAAAACGAGTGTTTGGCTCAGACACAAAGAGGATTTCTTAGTGGGACAGGACAGTTTTATTCACCTCAACCTATGGGAGGAGTCATGTAATGAGATCAAAGTATGTATTGGTTAAGGTTTCACGTCACCATGGACCCATTTTAGACTCCACCCTTTTTTTCAGCATACAGGAATAAAGAGATATAGATAGACTGAATTTATATGTATTTTTTTAATTTAATCGATTTTTTTAACCATTTTCTCCCAATTTGGTAGCCAATTGAACCCCTATTCTAATTAAATTCCCCCCATGTAGCAACCGCTAGAGAATCACTGCTGCACAACCCCGTCAGCCGGTAGTAGAACGGAGGTCACCATGTCCTTTTTCAGGGCGCGACTCCTCCAAGCCTGACCGTGATTCCAACTCACCCGGGGCCGTTATATGTTCAGCGATTCTCTCCGAGCCCCTCCCCCCACCCGGGAGCAGCCACCAATAGCCACTCCCACAGGGCACCAGGCATGCTCGGATCTGGCCAGACCGGGGCACGAACCCCGATCCTTGGATTACAACCGCTCCGACTGAAAGACGCTGTACCGCTGTACCACCGCGAGGCTGATAGGCTGAAATTTTATGAGATTGCAATGGAATTTATTCATCGCGCTTTATTGGTGCTCAATACATACCTTAATAGCCATAAATAACGTGGTTATAAGCATATTACGGATTTTCCTTGTCCGTCACTTTAAAGAAGGAAATGCAGAATTGTATTAAACCCACCTTGAACTGCAATGAAATGAAAAGCAATGTGTGCATTGAATTTCACATTGTTCCACTGTAATGATTTAATTTTAATGTGGCACTTTTGGGTAAATTTTAAAGTTTCCTTTCCAAACTTAGAACAGCAATGAGCAGTAAAGTGCATGCATGACAGAAACCAGACTCAACTGGTTGTTATAAATTGCTGCTATAGTAAATGGCTAATTTACACACACCTGGCTAGCACACGTAAACACTTGAAGGGGCCTGGTCAAAATATTAATGCTAAATAGCAGGCTACGGATGCTAAGTGATGGACCGGAAACATTTATCTAGCTATCTAACTAACGTGCCAATTTCTTTTTACTTTTTTTTTTTTTTTCATAGACAAACGGGATCTCCCTCATGCTTCACCTAGCGACATACAAACACGAATGAAGGTCAAGTCCCTTTTTGGTTTGTGTATTGAAACAGTAGCTTGTGGCAAAGGAAAACAGTGTAGATATTTCTCAATAAGTGCATATTAGCTAGAGTATATGTTGCAACTTTGTTGCAAGTTCACTTGCGCACAATAAATGGTGAAAAAAACAATAAAGTAGAAAAGATAATTTTATCTTATTTGATCACCGCGAGACCGTAGTGACACATTCAATTACAATAAATGAAGACATCAGTTTTCAATGTTATTATTGCTTACTGTTTGAGCTAGACTGCTTGCATTACTACCCTTTTCTCAGTTGGTAGGCTAGGGTGTTGGTGACACTATAACATCTCTGCATTTGAATGGATCTCTATGGAAATTTGGGTGGGATTCCATTTAGCTGTAAATTACACTGAAACAGTATGGAACACATGGTTGGCTAAATGGCTCTAAGTCATCAAGGGTCTGATGTATCAAACAAGCCTTAAACCATCACTCTGCTGCCAGAAATACAGATATGGATGGATGACTCCATAGAGTTCAATAGGAAAATTTGTCAGGAGAAACAACCCTTAAAGTGATCCATCCATATCTACTGCATATCTGGCAGCAGAGTGATGGTTTAAGGCTCGTTTGTTACCTCAGACCCGTGATGACTTACAGCCATTTAGCCAACCCTGGGTCCCATACTATTCCCGTGTAATTTACAGCTTAATCAAGTTCCACCCTCCAATTCCCATAGAGATCCATTCAAATGCACGTGCACATGCATGCATAAATTTCGCAATTAGCATATATTTACAAAAATCAATAAAGCTGAAAAGGTAAAACATTAAACATATTTTCTTTGTACTGTTTTCAATTAAATATATGTAAAAGAGAATTTACAAAACACTGCTTTCTGCTTTTATGTGCCTTTTACATACTGTCCCAACTTTTTTGGAATTGGGGTTTGTATATAGCCTAATTCGTGGTTATTTATCAAATCAAATCAATATTTATTTATATAGCGCATTTCACAACTAGTTGTCACAATGCACTTCACAGAAAAACCCAGCCTAAACCCCCTAAATATACACGATAAAGTCATTGCTATATCTTACCTGCAAGCCTTGAAATTTATTATTTGCAGTGTAGGAAAACAATGTGCCTCAGTGGATTATGAGATGTTTCTTCTTGTCAAAGTATTTCCTTCGGGTTTAAAATGATTGATGTATGATATGAAGTTCAACCTTCTGGCAACATTGTCACAATATTGTTGGAATGCAGAAAACGTTGTGACAATGTTATGTGTTTGCTGGGTCTCTGCCTTGTTCCTCCCTCTCAGTCTCCAGCGTTAGTTGGAGCCACTGTTTTATCAGTTTTCCGATCTCCCCATCCTTAGCTGGTTCTTCCTGACTGCGGGGAGAGAGATTATTATATACATAACATTATATATATTATTATATACAGGTGCAGCTCCAAAAATTTGAATATCGTGAAAAAGTTCAATATTTTTTGTCACTCATGTCAGAAAGTGAAACTCATATATTATATAGATTCATTACACAAAGAGTGAAATATTTCAAGCCTTTATTTCTTGTAATTTTGATGATTATGGCTTACAGCTAATGAAAACCCAAATTCAGTGTCTCAGAAAATTAGAATATTACATAAGATCAATAAAAAAGGATATTTTAAACAGAAATGTCAGCCTTCTGAAAAGTATGTTCATTTCTATGCACTCAATATTTGGTTGGGGCTCCTTTTGCATGAATTACTGCATCAATGCGGCGTGGCATGGAGGCGATCATCCTGTGGCACTGCTGAGGTGTAATGGAAGCCCAGGTTGCTTTGATAGCGGCCTTCAGGTCGTCTGCATTGTTGGGTCTGGTGTCTCTCATCTTTCTCTTGACAATACCCCATAGATTCTCTAGCTTTTGGTACTTTTGGCAGTGTGGGCAGGTGCCAAGTCCTGCTGGAAAATGAAATCAGCATCTCCATAAAGCTTGTCAGCAGAAGGAAGCATGAAGTGCTCTAAGATTTCCTGGTAGATGGCTGCGTTGACTGTGGACTTCAGAAAACACAGTGGGCCAACACCAGCAGATGACATGGCACCCCAAATCATCACTGACTGTGGAAACTCCACACTGGACTTCAAGCAACTGGACTGTCTCTCCACTCTTCCTCCAGACTCTGGGACCTTGATTTCCAAATGAAATGCAAAATTTACTTTCATCTGAAAAGAGGACTTTGGACCACTGAGAAACAGTCCAGTTATTTTTCTCCTTAGCCCAGGTAAGACGCTTCTGACATTGTCTCTGGTTCAGGAGTGGCTTGACACGAGGAATGCGACATTTGTAGCCCATGTCCTGGATTTGTCTGTGCGTGGTGGCTCTTGATGCACTGACTCCAGCCTCAGTCCACCCCTTGTGAAGCTCCCCCAAATTCTTGAATGGATTTTGCTTGACAATCCTCTCAAGGCTGCGGTTATCCCTGTTGCTTGTGCACCTTTTCCTACCACACTTTTTCCTTCCACTCAACTATCTATGAATATGCTTGGATACAGCACTCTGTGAACAACCAGCTTCTTTAGCAATGACCTTTTGTGGCTTACCCTTCTTGTGGAGGGTGTCAATGACTGTCTTCTGGACATCTGTCAAGTCAGCAGTCTTCCCCATGATTGTGTAGCCTACTGAACCAGACTGAGAGACCATTTGAAGGCTCAGGAAACCTTTGCAGGTGTTTTGAGTTAATTAGCTGATTAGAGTGTGACACCATGAGTTTCCAATATTGAACTTTTTCACAATATTCTAATTTTCTGACACTGAATTTGGGTTTTCATTAGCTGTAAGCCATAATCATCAAAATTACAGGAAATAAAGGCTTGAAGTATTTCACTCTATGTGTAATGAATCTATATAATATATGAGTTTCACTTTCTGAAATTAGTGACAAAAAATATTGAACTTTTTCACGATATTCAAATTTTTTGAGTTGCACCTGTATATAACAGTTCTCTATGACCATTACCATAACAGACGTGTAAATTGTATTAAAATCAATTACTAACAACAAACGTTATAATAACGTATGTTTATCCCGTCGTCAGCTCAGCTGATAGTTTACCTCGACTCAGCTGCTGGGTCGAGGCTGAGAAGGCAACGGTACCTTCCACCTCGTGTTGAACTGTTGGCTATAGCAAACGTTGGCACTAGAGTAAACTTCACTAGAGTAAACTTTTTCCTCGTCCATAAGCTTACAAGTTAATGTGGCGGCCTGGAGATTGCCAGCTGGCCAGCTAGGACCGGGTAGGGAGCCGCTGCCCGGTCGATGTGTACATAAATGTAAATAGCGTACTGTGTGTTCTATTGTGTCGTTAGTTTGTTAGCTGCGTCTTGTGTCAACCGTTTTGTTTTTAACGTTACTGTCAAACTTTAAATATAACTGTCAATTTTAACTGTCTGTTATGTGTGGCTGTGATTGGCTAGGAATATGTAAGTGTGTGTGCCAATCACAGCCGACTAGTTCCAATATAAGGCAGTACCTGAAGCGATTCGTTGTTAGTGTGAAGAAGTGTTTCCAAGCTGTGCTGGTTGCGGTGCAGAAATTCCAACGGCTCTTTTCAGAGCTGGTAAGGTAGCGCTAATAAAACGAAGCTCAGCTGGAGCGATTCGCAACTGCAAGCCGCTGTCTCCCTCCCTCATTCTCCGCGCTCGCTATATTATTAATCATTGATAGTATTATATAATCAATGGTAGCCAGCTAACGTCAAGCTCGCTCTAGCCAGCTGCCGATAGCTGTTATTGGCGTGTATGTTTATAGCAGCTTGCATGTAGGTAACGTCATTAGTAACGACCAAGTGAAGAAATTAGACGAAAATTAATATTGTTAAATTCTCTCGGAATACATTTCACTAACGTTATTCTTACAGCCAGTTTACCATTAACTTTATTTGGCATTTAAATATTACCTTAACCATAGAAAACCAACCTAGCAAGCTGAGTTAACGTTAGCTGTCGCTTCCATTAGTTTACCTCAGAACCAGGCAGAAAACGGTCAAGACAAGTTCTGAAAGAGAGATAATTAACGTTAATGTTTTCCTGAATTTGGTGAACATAAATACTACCAGAAAATAAAAGTGTTTAGCTATAGTTATACATCTTACATGACTACAAACTATACAATTTTAATTGAACGTGAAATGTTAAATAAAATAAACTTGGCCAATACTTACCCAACCGTGTGCGCTTCATTCTGTCAGTCTCACAAGGAGAAGGGAGCACACTAGCGGAAGCGCACATATTCAATCCCTTTTTAAAATTTGAATCACGGAAAATAACTGTTCGGCCGTTTAAAGGTTAAAATATCTTTGATTTTCTTAAATAAATACGCACATAAAACAATAAAAATAGGTTACATAACTAGGATCACTTCCCTGCTGATTGATCGATAGTTTTTCTGTGAAGTGCATTGTAACAACTAAATTGTAAATGAAAATTGTTTTATTTTTAATCGTTGCCAGTTTCCACAACATGCCTAGCAGTAACCAGAATCGGCCCGATTCACGTTTGCCAGATCTGGGTGAACCGCCTCAAACCAGAATCGGCCTGAGTGTGGCTAGCCATTCACACCTATGATGAATACGTTTACACTGTCATTGTGATAGAAACCTATGATGAATACGGTCAAAGCTGTCTTCATTCAATTGAGTGCCTAATGTTAGTTTTATGATGAGATGGGATGGGAGCCAGCATAAAATACTAGAGGTGTGCAGCGATGCCACTATCTGTATCTGTAGGACCATCAACATTATATGTATCTGTCTTCGGATTAGTGGGCGGTGCTTCGACCGGAAGTGGTGTTATATATAGGAAATGTCATATTTTCTAGTTTAAAATGAATTGCGATTGAAATTTATGAGTATTCAGCCCCCTCCCTGTCTTTTTTTCTTTTAAAAACATTTTATAAAAACTATATATATATATATATTTATACTTTTTTATCTAACCCCCTACCCCCTAACTGGGGGAAACTGAACAATAATTGTTCAATAATAACTGGAAATAATCTGAGGTACAATATATAATCAACTCAGAATGAAAAGGCAGTTTTATAAAAACATGAAACCATTCCATTATACACTGAATGGAAACTATTTCCACAATAACAAACCTTTCTGCCTGTTGTGATTTCATGTTATTTTTATTTTTTTAAATTATATGCACTTGGAACCCCCCCCCCCCCACACACACACACACACGGGCTGCATGAACACGTGACATTTGGCGTAACATTTGCACTTGCAGCAGAGCAACTAGCCAGCCACTCGCTTTCGCCCTCCATACGAGAAAATGAATGACAGACTGCCAGGTGGAGTCGAGAGAAATATCAGTTTCCAAACTTTTTAGCTTGCTAACTAGAGCCAGCTCTCGGCTGCTGTGCTGTTAATGGGTGGAGAGAAAACAACATCAGAAGTGGATTCACATATCGGTACATCGCGACAATCGCACTGTAACTTAATTAAAATTAATATATTTAGCCTATACCACAGATTCTGTGAATGCTTAATTATACCCAAAGACATTCCAGTTAACATTCCAGTGCTCAAATTGGAGATGTCTCACCTCTCTCTGTGAAGAAGGGGGCCTCACAGCAGCCTTCTTATCAGTAGGAATGCGGCCATAAAACCTGTTGCTATGCCGTTGTCATCCAAAAGTAGCCACTACTGGGCAGAGATGGATCTTGGGTTTGAGGTAACATGGGGCCACTTGTGAGTGACGTGAGGCCCAAAGATGGGAAATTTGCATTAAAGAGGTGGTAACATGGTTTGGATATAAAGGTGCTTTGCCCATCCCCACGCCAGTGTCCATTGCTGCATGACCTGGGTAAACTTGCTTTTACAACCATGCTGTAATTGACCTCAACAGACTCTGTTTATAAAGGCCTGTGAAGTTGAAGATTTTTTGGTTTCAGTTTTTAATCTGTTTTAGTTCAGGATATCTAGAATTCTCAATACCTGACTGAACCGACCTGAGGTCACAACTGAAAGAGAGAAAATGTTTTCCTCTACAATAATAAGTTACAAAAACTACATTGCTACAAATATTACAGTGTCCACATCAGCATCATACAATTGCGTTTATTGTCATTCTTCTCATTACAGATGGGTGTAGGAAAAATAATGTATCCCTGGGACCACAATGCAGTATAATAACAGACATAAACAATTAAAAACAAATAAATACAGGAACAGCCTAACATAAAAAAGAAAAAAAGACAATTCACAATAAATACAAAGTATGCATGCATTTTCCCTGCTTGGGGAATTTATATTAAAGTCAAAGTGGCATATGATCCACGAAAACGTTTGATTAGCTTTTCAATCTGACCGCAAAATTAAGACCAGTTCCACCGAAATTGTACTGCGCTCCTGCAATCTGGACTGACATACCCCGCACAGTGGTGCTCCTCCCACTTCTGAGCATGGCTAGTCAAATGGGCTCTGTCATGTGAAAACCCATGACGAAATTGCCACTTCGCCAGTGTAACGACTCGCCACACGCCATGCACCAACCATAAAATAGCGCCCTTCATGTGCAGCTTTGGCAAGCAGACCCCGGGTGTTCGATCAACCAATGACCCCAAACTGTCTGACCCCGTCCCTAGACAATACAATCAACAATTGCACATCACCACAGGGCTACCAGTCACAGTCAGCACTGATTTCTTTAATTTTCAAAAAAAAATGGAACCATGGGTAACTCAAAGCCTTATGAGGACCCCTGCCCCCACCCTTTTCCCTAAATGACCTGACCTTTGTTTCCATTTTGAGTCACCTTCTTTGGGTTCTTCTTCAGTGCTTTCTTTGCTATGAGGAACCAAACAGGTTGTGATTCAGTAAACAGTCATATGCAGTCAAAAATACATATTGCCATCACAAAGTAGCAGATTCATAAAGCATAAATGACCACTGAATTTTGCCATCTCTATGCATAAAAGCAATGGTAGGATTGGATATTTTTTTCATATTTAGTAGCAGATATTGATAGTAGAATGCCATGGTATAATTACACAAGAATATCATGTTTATTTAGCATATGAGTGAGCAGGGCTTTTCACTGCTTTTTTGGCATACGATCGGGCTATTGTTGCGTTTATCTTGTTGCTATGACGGAATTGGAATTTTATGTGATGAAGAAATATATTTATGATCTCACACATAGATGCTATTGTCCACTATGTCACACATGGGTAGGTATAGTTGAAGGCGAGTCTGGGTGTGGGGTTGCTTGTTAAATGGACTTGCTATTAGGGATGTTAATGGTTAACCGACTAACCGTTAACCGACAATAGGAATTTTAACCGATTAATCTTATTAGTTAAACAGTCAATTTTAAACAAATCGCAGCATAATGTTGAATAATTTGAATTTACATGCATATCAACTGGGGTGTGGGGGAAAACAATTCTTAAATCCAACACAAGAGGGTTCCACCATAACATGATATCGGCTAGGTTAGGTTTTGTTTCGTTAACTGTCAGATGCCTACGTTTCGTTAACTTTTATATGTCTAAGTTTCGTTTCCTTAGCTTTGACATGGCTATGTTACTATAGGCAACGTTAGCTCTCACAGTCAGAGAACAAAATGAAGCGAGCAAAATGGAGTTGGGTTTGGGACCATTTTGTTAAAAACAAAGATGTAGTGCGCTGCAAAATGTGCGATGCTTTTTGTTAATTAATTTAGTTAATTTATTACAAAGGCTTGTGTTTTGATCTATTTTGTTCATTTTTGAGGGGAGGGGAACTTGGGAAGTGGACAGTTTAATTTGATAATAAAGTTCACATTTCATAGTATGTTCAGGCCTAGCCTATCTATGTTTTATTTTTGTTCATTTATTTTGTTAGTTTATTACAAAGACTTGTGTGTGTTGATCTATTTTGTTCATTTTTGAGGAGAGGGGAAGTGGATAGTTTAATTTGATAATAAAGTTCACATTTTGCTTCAGACTGAGTGTATTTTTTGAAGTTAATGTTTTTAGTGTCGGAGCGCAGTCTTTCAAATACAACGTCATCAAGTCTGTATTTGGCTAGATTTAATTTAGACTGTTTAGGTTAATGATTAATGCACATTATAGCATCTACTAGCATACATACTCATATATCAAAGACAAAACAACGGTCTAAACGAACTGACAAGAAGCAGAAGTATAGGCTCAGTGTATTCCAAATAGCCTTTACTTCAAGTGTGCTATTATATGCATTTGGCATTTGCAGTGAATATAAGTTGGATAGACATCTTGACATCTCACTTTCCGCTAATTCAAAACCTATACCTTTGCAATCAATTTCCCCTAAAAAAAGACGTTTATTAAAAAAAACAGTTTTCACCCACTCCCCTTGCTATAATGTTAGCCTAGTGTTAAAAGTTTTTAAAAAAAAGAGGACAATAATTAAATTTGGGACACAACAGAGCAGGAGGTGTAACTCTGACCGATAGCAGAATCTACGTATGCTGCGCGAGTGGTGATTGGCCTTGTGTTTCAACGTAATTTGACAACAGGTGATGAAAATGTGTCTTTTTTTCCGCTGTAGCCAATTATAGGCTGCCTGTGTTGTTCAATTGCCAGTGTTGGGGAAGCTACTAAATCACTGTGCTCACGGGACCATGACAGCAAAAACGGGCTCTCTTCAGACTAATATTAGCTTTTTTCTCCCTGTTAGGCTATTTAAAAATGTTAATGAATAGGCTAGCCTAAACTATAGCAGTCTTATCGAATTAGTGCGGCAGGGTAGACAGCCTATGTTTGAATATGCGGCTGGTTAGAAAAAATAGGCCAAATTTGCATCCCTACTTGCTACGGGACAGTTGTGACACTTAGAAACTGTATTTGGCACAGTTGTCACAAATCGCATACTAATAACGCTAAAACACAGAGTTTGTTGTTTCCACTCATAGTTTGGTTGCAGAAGCAATGAATGTCTGAGTTGTGCAAAATCTTGGCGCCGGCGTCTTTGCCACTAAGCATCTGCGCGAAGAGGTTAAAAAAGTGTCAAATCTTCACTCTGCTGACAGATATGCAGTAAATAGGTTGTTTTCCTGACTCAATTTCCTATTGAACTCTATGGAAAAAATAAGTTAGGAAACCCTTAAAATGATCTACTGCATATCTGGCAGGAGACTGATGGTTGGAAAAATAAGATAACATCACAGACATCAGGAAGTCATGGCATGCAAAGGATATGCAACCGAATATTAAATATGATTACTTAATTAAAATGTATATATATATAAATATTTTTAAATCGCTACATGGTTCTCCCGATATAGATGTAAAACACTCAAATTAAAGCTGAAAGTCTGCACTTTTACCTGATACTCACTGTTCCATTTTAAATCCAATGTGCTGGAGTACAGAGCCAAAACAACAAAAAATTGTGTCACTGTCCAAATACTTACGGACTACACTGTAAATGTTATGCATGTTTTGTGAGTCACCTAGATTGGCACTTCTTTCCATTCTCTGTATTAAAATACACATTTTAAGCCATTGTTTGGCTCAGTGAGCCAATTATTTGAGTAGCTATAGCCATAAGAAAGCATTTCAATTTGAGCTAATGGAGCTGCTTGATGGCCATTTTGAAAAATTGTTGCCCCGATTATGCAAAAAAAGATGAAAAATGCCCGTATAGCTGAAAGCCTGTCTTTATATCTTATTTACCTATAAACAAAAGTTAAAAGTTGTAATCACAAAAATACTTCATGAAAAGCAGCTAGTTCTCAGTCTATCTCATTCGATGGATTTGAATGGAATTAATAGGGAATGAAACGGCTGATTTCCTCTCTATTATTTTAGGATTGACACCATGTACCTATGCATGTTGCATATCATTATGATGGGTAGACATCTTAAGACCAACTTAAGTAGAGTGTTTCAAATGAAAATGCTGAAACTACAAATATCTGTAAAAAGTATGGTTATCAAGGTACATTTTCGGCACAATTCCACATATATTTTAAAAAATAATTTGTGAAGTCGGTTTCTTTCTGTGTCCCCATCTAAACATTTTAAGCCATTATTGTGGTTATTTGACCTATTTTATGAAAAGTTATGGTCATGCAAATTCAATAGAGTCTAACCCGATGACAGCAATTGGCAGCCATTTTGAAAATGGTCACCAGGGTTCTATAGGCAAAATCAGCGATGCCCCTATAGCCAAAAACACTTCTTATGACCTCCCCTAACTGTGTGCCAAATTTCATGCAAGATCGCATGCCATAGCCACCCTACTATTGTAGAATACAGAGAGGCTGTGGTTCAGCTGTTGTCTAGCTTGTGTTGTACAGAGGCCATGGCTGCACTGCACCTGGACCAGGTCGGGGAAGTGCGATGTTGCTGGATTCACCCAACACCTCCATGGGCTGGCTGAGCAAATCTGCCAGACAAAAAAACACAGGAAGAGAAATTACATTGAATAATGGTTTCTGACCTCGAAACCCACCTACTAAGTGCATACATTTTCGGTGACCCATCCTTTAATAAAATGTAGTCTGACATACTTTCAAATATGGAATGCTTTTCTGTATTTATGAGAAAACACTGTCATGAAGTTAATGATAACAGTGTTTAATTTGGCTGATGTGAAAGTACATGATATATATTATGTAAATTTAATGTAATCCTGTGACCTGCCTGATTTTCTCTGAAAAAAAAAAGCTTTCATTGAAGCGCCTCAGTGGCGCAGTGGTCAAAGGTGCAGACTTTCAGTCTGTGCGGTTGCGATCTGAGGATTTGGGGTTCGATCCCCGGTCCTGCCAGATCCGAGTATGGATGGCCTGTGCCTTGAGGGGATGGCAATTGGGGGGAGGGCTCGTGGGGGAGAATAGTCACATACAGGCAGCCTCGGGTGAGCTGGAATCACGATCAGGAGCTTGAGGAGTCACGCCCTGAAGAGGGTGTGGCGCCCTCCTTCCTACTACCAGTTGGCGGGGTTGTATCGGCAAATTCTCAAGCAGTTGCTACACGGGAAATTGAATTACATAGGGTACAATCGGCTACCAAAATGGGGGGAAATCTGAAATCCATTTACACAGCTGTATATTTTTTATGAAGCAATTCAGGTTAAGTAGGCTACCCTTCTTAAGGGTACAATGCAGTACCCCAATTGAGAATCAAACTCACAACCTTGGAATTACACACCCTGTTCCCTAAACATTATACTAAACTACCACCCATACAATAAAATTGAGGGCTTTATTTAAACATTATGACAATGGCTAATGTGACGTATTTGTGTTTCTGTGTTTAATTGTTTATTTTTATCACAAAAAACACTTTTCCACAATAATGCTTGTAAAAATCTTTCAAAGGGATTGCCAATGCTTTACTACCCTCTTGTGGTGAAAAGGGAAATATAAAACAAACACAGACTTTCTGTTCTTTAGAATAGAAAGGTCAGAAGAAGTATGACCTTAATTTACTCATTCATGATAGAATCAGAGAGGCTCACTCAACTGATAAAAGTCCTCTGCTGTATAAAACATGGCACAATCACAGTTTCCTTTACTAAAGCCCCAAAATACATAAAGTGCCAATAAATATCTCCACCTACTGGACACAGTGAATGATGTCATCCACCTGGACAAAGTCTTAGATTTGACCCCATGAGAGAATGAACTGAGGTAGTTTTCCCGACCAGGCAGTCTGTGGACTTTCAGCGGACCTCCTGATTCAGTGATTACACCTCTGAAAGACAGAGAGAGGGAGCGAGAGAGGTAGAGAGACAGAGCAAGATAAATATATGTGAGCTGAGTCAGATGATCAAAAATTATAATTTTACCAAATAGTATGTGCATAATTAGTTCCTTTTTTTGAGAGGGGGGTCTTTTTACTTTCCTGTGGACAGCAAGGGATT
The DNA here is from genome assembly GCA_022702515.1 of Ilyophis sp. 1 JC-2022. Taxonomy (NCBI): domain Eukaryota; kingdom Metazoa; phylum Chordata; class Actinopteri; order Anguilliformes; family Synaphobranchidae; genus Ilyophis; species Ilyophis sp. 1 JC-2022. The sequence goes on along the minus strand of CM040406.1, from coordinate 129,707,573 downwards.
CAAAGTAAAAAAACATAAATTAATGCAGTAGAACCTCTACTATCTGGCACTCTACTATTCTGGAATTTGGGCTGATTTGTATTTTTTGGTGTGCATTTTCCCCCTACCCAAAGTGACCTATGTAATCAGCCCATTGTAATCCTTTCCCACTGACTCACAGCGGGGGCGAAGGAATAATTAATATTTAATTGAAAAAAAATTATATAATCACAAAAAATCGAATTGTAGTACATTTATTTCGTTGTAGATTTGTAAAGACAATTCACAAAATATTAACTTTTCTTTGAAAATAGCAGGGTGTATTCCACAAAGCAGGATTACTGAGTTACCTGGATAACTGCACTGAGTAAAATCCGGAATAGCTCTTTTTACTTCAGTCCATGTTCCAGATTTAGGAGAGTTTCGGGTTTTACTAGTGCAGTTATCCAGCTCATTAATCCTGCTTTGTGGATTCAAGATTTTTCCAAGGATATGCAACAGCTGAAAAACAAAGTCTCATACCTGGAGTCCGACAGCAGAACGAATAATTTGCTATTTTGGGCTAAAAGAAAGGTTTGTTTGAGACCACTGACCCTAGTAGAGACGACAGCGATTCTCAGATATATTCTGGACCTGAATGAGTTGACAAGGGTTCCAGAGGTGGATCGGCAGGATCGGTGCCTGCGTCCTTGGCCAAATTCTACAGAGGCACCAAGGCCGTACATTATTCGCCTGCTGAAGTGGAGTAATCGGCAGCGTATTTTAAAAGCTGCAAGAGACAAGGAAAATCTGAATCCAGGATCTCACAGCGGAAATTCAGCAGAAGCGTGCAGAATATAAGTATTTGAAGAAGAAGCTCCACAGCGCTGACCTACGCTTTGGCCTTCTTTATCCTGCCAGGTTGCTTGTTACAGTGGATGGGATAAAGCACATCTACAAGACTCCCGAAGAGGTGACTAAAGATTTGGCAAAACGCAATCCCTTGTTTGCAAAAATTCCATTCCTCTGTTTTTGGGTGACAAGTATGAAAGGACATTGAAATGTATCTGATTTGGACATTGGCAACCCAATTGTAAGTACATTGCTTAGTTTCTGTTTTGATTGACGGATCAAGCCCAATAGACTCATACTTTGACCAGATTATGGACTTCGATTTCCAGAGGCCGCAGTAAAGAATAACAGGGATAATGATTTGAACGATTTAGAGGTCTGGTTTTTGCTTGGGATGATAACGCCAGCTCCTGTTGGTTCATGGACGAGGGACCAATAGACCGTTTCTTTATTTTATGCTTGCTTTTGCCTAATGGCAATCTTCACTGTTTTATGTCTCTGTGTGGTGTTTGTTGTGTTTTCTGTTTAAGGGTACAGACTAAGATTATTAAAATATGCTTGGCAAACATGTGGAAAATATGTATTTTTAGAAAATGGGTCCGGTTACTATCAAGCTTATATCATGGAATGTTAATGGGGTCTCTAATAAAGTAAAATGCTACAAAATAATTTCACATCTTAAATCCCTAGCATGCGATGTAGCCATAGTGCAAGAAACACACCTGAGTGAGGGTGAATCATGAAAACTAAAACAGAGATGGGTTGGCCAAGTATTTTCCGCCCCAGGTAATGGGGCATCTAAGGGTGTCAGTATTCTCATCTCTAAAAGTTTATGATTTAAACCCATGGATGTATGTGCCGATAAAGAAGGCAGATATATTATAGTCGCTGGTCTTCTTCTTAGTAGAAAATATGTACTTGTTAACATTTATGCCCCTAACTATGGGAAAGCAAGATTTCTGACAACCATGAGGGAGGGTTCTTTTGCCGAGGTTTGCGGGGGACCCTATCTGACTCGGAGGGAATTTCAATTTAGTATCTGACTCACAATTTAGTATCTGATTGTTCTAATCGTCCCCTCCCAGCAGATGGAGCTCTTTCTGCAGCGTTTGATGAATTTGGAAGCACGCTTGGTTTAACTGATATTTGGAGATGTGTTAACCCGATCACAAGCGAATATAGATTTTATTCCACGGTTCATAATTCCTACTCGAGGATTGATTATTTATTTTTATCTAATGGACTTAGTTGAAAATGTAATTAGTTTGGAGATTCATAACATTATTATATCTGATCACTCCCCCATCTCTGTTATATTTTGCCCATCATTGGATGTACATAAAACAAAACAATGGATGTTTAATAATTCCCTTTTAAGGGATGATGCATTTATTTCTTTAATAAGAGAAAAAGTGTCTGAGTTTTTTACTTAAAATTTGAATTCAGTTCCATCTATACAGACAGTATGGGAGGCATTTAAGGTTACATGTAGAGGATGGATTATTAGTTATTCTACTGCAAAACAGAAGGAAAGAAGAGAGAGAAAAAGACTTTAATAACAGAACTTAAAAACTTAGAAAAGCAGCATTTGAGGGACCCAAATAATCATATTTTAAGGGACTCTGTGTTACTCTCTAGAGCACAATTGCAAGCAGTCTTACATGAAGAAACACAATTTGCCCTGTACTGACTTAAACGGAAAAACTCATTTTTAACCACTCCACAGATTTCATGTTAGCAAACTATAGTATTGGTAAGTCAGTTAGGACATCTACTTTGTGCATGACACAAGTCATTTTTCCAACAATTGTTTACAGATTATTTCACTTTTAATTCACTATATCACAATTCCAGTGGGTCAGAAGTTTACATACACTAAGTTAAATTTTTAATATTTGGTTGCATATCCTTTGGCTTTGCATGCCATGACTTCCTGATGTCTGTGACCCAACAACATCAAAAGACTCTTGTTATCTTATTTTCTGGTACTCTTACAAGCAATACTATAACGTCTCTGCATTTGAATGGATCTCTATGGGAATTGGGGGGTGGGACTAGATTTAGCTAAATTATGCTGGAACCGTATGGAATACATGGTTGGTAAAATGGCTGTAAGTCATCAAGGGTCTGAGGCATCAAACGAGCCTCAAACCATCACTCTCCTGCCAGATATGCAGTAGATATGGATGGATCACTTTAAGGATTGTTTCTCCAGACAAGTTTTCCTATTGAACTCTATGAAAAAATAAGTCAGGAGAAGAAACTCTTCAAGTTATCCACTGCTTAGAACATATATAACTCCACAGACATTTAAAAAAATTATGTATCAGACCACTGCTGGCATGGTTGTGGAGAGGGGCTAATTTATACATCTTCTGTGACATTTTTGGTGTGGTATAAAAGACATGTTTCTATATTAAGTGTAAAGATCCCACTATGTCCAGCTGTTAGCCTGTTTGCGAGCAGGGTGTATGGAATTACATCTAAAGCAACGTTTGATTGCTTTAGCTTTTCTTTCAGTTAAACGTATTAAAGTTATGAACTGGAAAGTGAAAAAATATAATTGTTTTTGTGTTGATAATTGATGAAAGACTTTGTAGACCTGATAATGATGGAACGTGTATCTCCAAGAAATAGAACAACATAGTGCTTTGGATGGCCCCTGGGCCCTGATTGTAAAGGTTTCAGGAGTGAAGAATGAATTGCGACGATAAGGGGGATCAGAACAAGTCACCCACAAAAGGAGCTTAAGCCGCAATGGGAAGAAAAGAAAAAATAATAAATACTTGTGGCTAAACAGCCAACAGGGCAAACTTGAAAACATGAAACACGAGTGAGAGAACAAAACAAAGTCTTCCAAACTCTAATACTAGAGCTGAAATGGGGAAACAATGGAAAAGAAACACCTTCGGCATGTAACACTAAAACGGCCGGTAAGAAGGTGAAATTAAAATAAACAAAACAACAAAGGAGACTGTCTCAGGGAGAACAGCACGGAGTAAGTAAGTAGAAATGATCCTCTACGTAAAAACGAATGTAACGAAGCAAGTCCCCCATAAACATAAAGCAAGGTTTTAATATTACGAGGTCGCTTATACCTGGCTCAATGAAAGTCGAATGACAAAGAAGCACTGGGAAGCAGAAGTGAGGAGCTTAAATACCCCGCAGGCAGTAGCATAGGTGAAAGGAATAATAGGCGAGGTAAAGCAAAACCCCGGAACGGAACGTGGGAAAAAATCTGATAGATTCCCAACCGGAGAGAAAGGACGAGAACTGAAAAAATAAAAATAAACCAAGGACCATGACACTAATAAAAAAATATGTAAAAGAAGGTTTTTAGCAATTTTGCCGTATGTATAAGTAACGGACAATAATGAAGACTATGCTAATGCCCCATGTCTGCTAAAACCTATTTATTTATGTATAAAGCATAAGATAAAGGTTAAATTATTCCTTTGTTTATTTTGATTGTTATTGTTATTCAATGGCTGTCTGTATCCTGCGTGTGATTTGTGAATGTGTTGTTCATGTGGGGGTGGATGGGGTGGGTGGTGGTGGGTTACATGTGGTACTCTGTGTTGTACACTGTATATTTGTTGTATAAGATTTTTTTTTAAATAAAATTATAAAGTGCAACAAAAAAAATCCTGCTTTTTGGAATACCCCCTGGTGCTGTAAAGTCGTTCGGCCAACAGGTGGGGCCCTAGAGCAATACAATTATAAATAGTCTCTAAACAACACAAATACAGTTCTAATATGGCTCCTACATTATTTCTGGGGTACTTTCTCTGAAACGTTCCAGCACCACTGATTACTGAGGGTGCCAGATAGTAGATGTTCTATTGTAGTTTAATAAATACATGTTGGAATAAGTACAATAAATTAATTAAAACCATATTACAAATACAGAGTAGTCAAAGTATTTTGACAGTGACACAATTTTGTTGTTTTGGCTCTGTACTCCAGCACATTTTATCTGAAATGGAACTATGAGGTTAAAGTGCAGATTTTGATCTTTAATTTGAGGGTGTATACAGGTGCAGCTAAAAAAATTAGAATATCGTGAAAAAGTTCAATATTTTTTGTTACTCATTTCAGAAAGTGAAATTCATATATTATATAGATTCATTACACATAGTGAAATATTTCAAGCCTTTATTTCTTGTAATTTTGATGATTATGGCTTACAGCAAATGAAAACCCAAATTCAGTGTCTCAGAAAATTTTAATATTGTGAAAAAGTTAAATATTGCAAACTCATGGTGTCACAAAGGTTTCCTGAGCCTTTAAATGGTCTCTCAGTCTGGTTCAGTAGGCTACACAATCATGGGGAAGACTGCTGACTTGACAGATGTCCAGAAGACAGTCATTGACACCCTCCACAAGGAGGGTAAGCCACAAAAGGTCATTGCTAAAGAAGCTGGTTGTTCACAGAGTGCTGTATCCAAGCATATTCATAGAAAGTTGAGTGGAAGGAAAAAGTGTGGTAGGAAAAGGTGCACAAACAACAGGGATAACCGCAGCCTTGAGAGGATTGTCAAGCAAAATCCATTCAAGAATTTGGGGGAGCTTCACAAGGAGTGGACTGAGGCTGGAGTCAGTGCATCAAGAGCCACCACGCACAGACGAATCCAGGACATGGGCTACAAATGTCGCATTCCTCGTGTCAAGCCACTCCTGAACCAGAAACAACGTCAGAAGCGTCTTACCTGGGCTAAGGAGAAAAAGAACTGGACTGTTGCTCAGTGGTCCAAAGTCCTCTTTTCAGATGAAAGTAAATTTTGCATTTCATTTGGAAATCAAGGTCCCAGAGTCTGGAGGAAGAGTGGAGAGGCACAGAATCCACGTTGCTTGAAGTCCAGTGTGAAGTTTCCACAGTCAGTGATGATTTGGGGTGCCATGTCCACTGTGTTTTCTGAAGTTCACAGTCAACGCAGCCATCTACCAGGAAATTTTAGAGCACTTCATGCTTCCTTCTGCTGACAAGCTTTATGGAGATGCTGATTTCATTTTCTAGCAGGACTTGGCACCTGCCCACACTGCCAAAAGTACCAAAAGCTGGTTCAATGACCATGGTATTACTGTGCTTGATTGGCCAGCAAACTCGCCTGACCTGAACCCCATAGAGAATCTATGGGGTATTGTCAAGAGGAAGATGAGACACCAGACCCAACAATGCAGACGACCTGAAGGCCGCGATCAAAGCAACCTGGGCTTCCATTACACCTCAGCAGTGCCACAGGCTGATCGCCTCCATGCCACGCCACATTGATGCAGTAATTCATGCAAAAGGAGCCCCAACCAAGTATTGAGTGCATAGAAATGAACATACTTTTCAGTTGCTGACATTTCTGTTTAAAATATCCTTTTTTATTGATCTTATGTAATATTCTAATTTTCTGAGACACTGAATTTGGGTTTTCATTAGCTGTAAGCCATAATAATCAAAATTACAAGAAATAAAGGATTGAAATATTTCACTCTATGTGTAATGAATCTATATAATATATGAGTTTCACTTTCTGACATGAGTGACAAAAAATATTGAACTTTTTCACTATATTCAAATTTTTTGAGCTTCACCTGTACATCCATATCAGGCGTAGCAATTGTCGCCTGTTTTATACAGTCCCTCCATTTTAGGGGATGAATAGTAATTGGATGAATGAACATAAATTTAAATAAAGTCATCATATTTAATATTTTATAGCATATAACAGGATTAATAGTTTTCCCCCTTCATTAAATGGTTTTTCACTGGCAACATTGCTGCCATTTTTATGGTATTTTTTACAATGTAGGTATAGACTACTGTTAAATTGAACAAGCTGGCGGTTTACGACAAACTGTTTCACTGGATGTCTCTTAGTTTCTGCTGGGAGTTACAGATGTTTTCAGAACTGAAATGATTGTAACTATACTTACACGTCAATAAGTAATTTTGTCAGCTATTAGATAAGCCCATCCTGTTCATAAAGGAGTCTGACCCCCTTCTTCCAAACCTTACCTCACATCACCCAATCAGGGCACAGGTCCTCAATGCTTGGGGAGAAAGGTATTTATGGTGGGGCCGAAGGAGAAACTTGACTTCCAGGTTACTGTTCGACTGGCCAATCAACGAATTCAGCGATTTAATTGATGATTGTCATTATAAATAATAATTATTCAATTCAATCCATTGAATATAATTAAATGTAGGTTGAATAAGGGGTTTTAACACACGATACCGCTTGTGTTCAGTATTCAGAGTGCTGGGCATTTTAACAAGGGCTTGAGTGTTAGAACTGCTGGATTCAGAAAATAAACTAATTTTTTCTTAAACCTCATTTCCCCAACACTCCTGTATTCTGTAACACAATTTTCTCCATGATTAAAAATGTAGGCTATTTACTGTTAAATAAATCTCAACAAAATACATTTTCAACATACAAAAATGGCATACAAAGCACTGTCTAAAATAAAACTAGCAAAGTCTAGGCCTGCCATTAAACGTATTGATATAAAAATGAGGCCAAGTTACAACCAACAATACTTAGCTCACACAAATTAAACAAGTACTATATTAAAGCAATGCTACCCAATATTTCCTAAATTATTTCATGTAACTTGACCCTGTGTTTTTTATCTTACCATCTGAAGATAATTTTTTCCTGTATTTATTTATTCACCCCACCTCCCCCACCCCTCTCTCTAGTGCAACTAATTTAATGTCTATTAGGAACACGTGAATGATCATCAAGCTAACATTACACAATATGCTATGAACGCTCTGCGTTTTTCTTTTGCTTAATTTCTCCAGTTAAAATTAAAACGATAGTACTGTGGATTGTGGTACAAGCATGGCTATGAACCACAAATTGTAGATTGTTCTATTGATTGTGGTGAAGCATAAAATAATTGCAAAAAGTCACAATATTGAACACTATCTTTTGTAATGAGAGGTAAAAAACAGGCAGAGGGTGGGATATCATTCAAGGCCTTGTCCCAATACTCATCCTATTGTCTAAGGCACAGGTGTCAAACTCCCAGCCCGCGGGCCAAATCCGGCCCGCCACGTCATTTTTTGTGGCCCGCGAGAACTTAATTATCTGACGCGGAATCCGGCCCGCCATGTCATTTTATGCGGCCCGTGAGAACTTAAGTATCTGACGCGTGTATCTACGTGGCTGGTTAACGGGGATTTACTTTTACGATATAACAGACAAACGCAGACGCGGACGCACACCCGCGGTACATACGTTAAATAAAACGTTAAATGAAGTTTGTATAAAAAAAAATTCTGGATTGCACCCCCCCCCCCCTCAACAATTACAATCGAGGTCCGCGAAAATCCCAAGTATGGTTAAATTTATAGTCTTACAGTTACAACCGGCCCTTTGAGGGCAACCATAATGCTGATGTGGCCCGGGGTGAAAATGAGTTTGACACCACTGGTCTAAGGTCTTCCTTCAAGTCCACACTTTGGTGACGTATGTCCAAGGTTGGACCAAAGGGTGCAAGTGCGCTGTGCGCTGTGCACTGTGCAAGTGTGTATTGGTGCATAGGTAAGAAACGGGACACCCTTGCTTGACATCATCCAGTTACTGTGGTTACATACACATGTATCGCCATGTTTCCTGCACAGCTATATTTAAAATTTTTATTTATAAAACCATACCCACTGACCAAAATCGCGTCCATTAGTCGTCCCTGGAACGTTAGCGACATCTGGCGTGCTGTCTGTGGGACGTCCCCGAGAAGCCAGAATTAAAATTTATAAGATGTCGCCTCCGTAGGCTACGTTGTTTAGATCAGTTATTAATTGTGAATTAGGGTGAGTTAGAAGACATAGTTTGACGTTTATCAATATTTTAAAGTTGAGCTATGGTTTCGGTCAAGATAGGCAGATCCACCGTCTTATGTGGATGTCCACTGGACATTAACAGGAGAGCCAAGGGTAACACTTTACATTAAGTTGAACCTATACCTGTGTACTTAAATTGTAACTAATTAGGTAACAAGAGGTTCTTACTGAGTAACTCCAACGTAGGTACCATGGAACAACAGTAAGTGGTATTCTTAATTACACATGTGAAACAAGGCCAGCCAGATGTCACGCCAGATGTCGCCGACGTTCCAGGGACGACTAATGGACGCAATTTTGGTCAGTGGGTATGGTTTTAATATTTTTAATATAACATTATTTTTTTATATAGGCTAGCGGTGACATGAGGAAACATGGCGATGCGTGTGTATGTAACCACAGTAACCGAATGATGTGAAGCAAGGGTGTCCCATTTCTTCAACCGCGGAAATACGTCACCAAAGTGCAGACTTGAATGAAGTCCTTAGACCATAGTTGCCAACTTGACGACTTTCTCACAGCTTTTTAGACCCCCTTAGCGACTGTATTTAAAAAATAAGCCTAGCGACAAATATAGTGGCTTTTTGAGCAGACATCTGCTAATTTCCTTGGAACAGTCGCCAACACTACTTGGTGGAACTGTAGTCTTTCCTGCGCTCACTATCGCTCTACAGTGCAAGTAGCGGTAAGTGTAGAGAGAAGCTGCAGTGGATTGTCCACCAGTGAGACGAAGTAGGCTATTCAACCAGTTACTTATTTCCATTCCATATGAAGAATGCAAAAAGAGGAGCTGCTCAAGGAACAACACAGTGCCAGACCCACCAGGTTTGTTTGATGGGCATGTCTGGCCCATGTACGTGTAACATAATAAATCATATATTGCAACCTATGCGCACTGATCTGAACGGACCTCGCTAGCTTTATAGCTTTCTATATGGGATAGACCCACAGCTAGGTAACTGGCTAATACAGCGTTAATGTAAGACAATTGGAGCACGGGGATATATATAGCCACCCACACAGATAAAGGAGAAATGAAAAAGCTAGAGAATAGGCTATAGTCATATTGCATAAAACGGCAATTACGAAATAAAGGTTTTCTGTGAATGTATGTTGGTAACAGAGTTGCCCACTTTGGTAAGCTGGCTGGATGTAGCTATAGATAGTGTGACATTAACCTGTAGCCTATGTAGCCTACTACTGTATCTTTTGGCTCATATAACAAGACGATATAACCTGTAAATAAGCTGATACACTGCACTGCACTGATAAGACTTGTAATATATAAAATAAAATATTCCCTGTAATATATAGCTTAAAATAAAATAATACACCTGTAATATATGAAATAAAATATTACATTCTATTCTAGGAATCTTTTCAGAAAATTTCCGTCCTACACATAACAAACATTTTAGTACGCAAACACGTATGACGTCATCTAATGACTTCTAGCGACTTTTGGAGCATGTGCAAGCTACTTTCCCTGGGAAAAAGTTGGCAACTATGCCTTAGACCGTAGGGTGAGTATTGGTACAAGGCCATAAAGTGTGCAGTCAAGCACTCGCACACTTGCAAGATAAGAAATGGGACAGACTAAGTCAATGGAGGTTTTCGCGGGCACCCGCATTTGAAGTGTGCAAGTGCTCAAGTGTGAGTATTGGGACAGGGCCCAAGTGTGACAAAAGCGAAGTGCAATGTCTGATACTCTGAGTCTGACACAAGAAAATTACTCTGCAGTGTTAAAACACATCGAACACATATGGTGGGTGCGACTTGCTGCGATCCATACCCCTTAGGCATTTTATATTATGTTATGGTTGAAACAACGTTAAAAACCTTACTAACCTGACATTAGTTTGAGGGTATGCGACGGTTGAAAGTGAAAGGTTATGGCTATGGCTATGCTGCAGTTCAGTTAGACATGAAACATTGGAATGACATCTCAAATTTATAGCCAGTATATAACGTCAACTTAACGTTGTAAGATGGTTGAAATTTGAAGTTTTTCAACATTAAATTCACAACGTTAAAAATAGTATGTTGTAATGATGTTGCAATTTGAGGTATGTGAAGGTTGAAAATGAAAGTTTAATCAATGTTGTAATTTGACCGTCACCTTACAATGTTGGATTTATGTCCCATGATGGTTGAAAATGAAAGTTTATTCAACGTTAAGATTACAATGTTGTGGCACCATACAAAATAAAACGTCATAATAATATTGGAATTGGACGGACAATCTCTGACATTGATCTTGCGCGCCATTATGGTTGGAAAATAAAGTTTCCTAAATGTTATAATAACATGGTTGCGGCTAGAAATAACACCCTAATCACAATGTTGCATAGACAACGTCAATACATCGTTTCTTGAGCCACGTTACCAGTCACATGTTGTTTCACCATTAATAATACAACTTAAAGCCAACAGTGCTTGTTAAAAAGTAATAAAATAAATAAACTTAATAATAATAATAAACTTGTCATGACATTGCTTGTGACAGGTTCAAGGGTAGCCAACACACATCGTAGAGTACTGGCTTTTATTTATTTTCATAATTTTTTAATTGAAGAGCTTGCCGAGATTTAAACTTTGATAGGCTATAGGCTATTAGTTTTATATTAACACTAGCAGTACCGCTGCGCCACCATGACTGCGTGAAAAGACTGGCTGCTGTATACCCTGGTTATGGTCTTATTATTGTCTGGTAATAGCTGCACCTACGACGTGTCATTTTTGGCAAGCACCGTAATATTGCATTAAGTTATGTTGGCGATCTGAACGTAAAGACAGCTGCATCTAAACCAAACAGGTCATTAATAAAAGTGCGTGCTGGTACTACAATTTATAGCAGTTTCAGTCAATTCCATCAATGGGAAAGCATTCATTTTCATAGTTTTAATGAAAAAACCACTGTGCATTGGTTGTTTGAAAGCTTAAAAAAGCACTGTCTATAATAAACTAGCAAAACCGAGGCCTGCCAATAAAAGTAGGCCTATTGATATCAAAATGAGGCCAAGTTACAACAAACAATTGTCATGGTTTCTCAGCCTGCTCTTCTCTTGTTGGCCACTTCCCTGGGGAGCGCTCCTGTAGCGCCTCTTTCCTTTGTTTTCTTTGTCCATTTCGTGTGTTTGGGTTTTCTTCTACTCAGTGTGTTCACCTGTTCCGTATTTCCTGTCATTATTTAAACCTTGCATCGTTTTTGTTTGACGCTTCCATATTGCCATTCATTTGACAAGGAGCCAGTAATTCATGATATAGGACTGACAGTTTGTGATGACCGTATCACCTCAACGTGTTGTCGTTCCACGGGACTTGTTGCGGGTGTCTAAGAGTTTATTAGAAACTTAGCATAGGTTATCCTTTCTAGCCTGTCTCTTTTCTTAACCTCTGCCTCTCTGTCCGAGACAGATTGTCTTTGCCGTCTTCTTTTACCTCTTGTTTGTGTTTTTCGGCTCCTTCGTTGTGAGCTATAGGACTTTCATTGTTGTTTGTCTTAATCTCTAGTTTTAGAGTTTTCACACAAAACGGGTCGCTTTGAGTTTGGTAGCGGTATGTCTCGTTGTAAAGAGAGTTGATTATTTTCTTGTACAGTAATTGATTCCCTGTTTGCGGTTCCCCCCCCCCCCACGCTTTGTGGTGTTCATATTGAGCACTTTAAGAACCCCTACTGTCGCGTCTGGTCCTTCGTTCCTAACGCTACCCCTGACAACAATATTGGCTATCTTAGCTCACACAAAGCTCTATTCCAAAGCAATGCTACCCAATGTTTCCTAAATAATTTAATGAAACTTGGCCCTGTGTTTTTTCACCTTACCATCCAAAGTGAATGTGGTCATTCAAACTTTATGTGTCACATGAAAGTGTCAAATGTCAATGATTTATAGTGTAAATAACAATTCAGCTGTTACACTTTACACACAAATTTACAAATGACTACACTATATCTTTAACAATTGTCTGCATCCAGTGCTTTGGGTGTATGAAAAGCACATCATGAGTCAAATGCATTATATTATTATTGTTAAGATTTTACACAATTGTAAAATTGTGTTCACAAATAAGATTTAAAAAAATAATAATTATACTATTTTACGACTTATTTGACTAAACTTTATCTGACCCACAAACATGCACATGCACACAGTATTCATTTTTTCATCCCCCCCTTTCTCTAGTGTAAATAAATGTTTCTTGATGTATGTCTGTTTGTAAATGTGAATGTTATATGCTGCTAGAATAATATCTCCATGGGGATAATAAAGTAGCCTGTCTTCCATTAAGCATTTTTTGTTAGTTGACACTCTGATGTGACGCACAAAGTTTGAATGACCATTTTTATATATATATATACCATATTCATCTGATAATGACAATGCATATAAATTTATGAACCATAAGCTCATTTATCTTGCCTGTATACTTGATAATGTTGGTCTTGCGATGTTTGATCAGTAAAGGAGTTGCGAAATGACAAGGTTGCCACACGTGATTGTGTTGCCTAGTAAAGAATCATAATTTATTAAGCTACTGTATGACTATAAAGGGGAAGCTATACAGGTGCAGCTCAAAAAATTTGAATATCGTGAAAAAGTTCAATATTTTTTGTCACTCATTTAAGAAAGTGAAACTCATATATTATATAGATTCATTACACATAGAGTGAAATATTTAAAGCCTTTATTTCTTGTAATTTTGATGATTATGGCTTACAGCTAATAAAAACCCAAATTCAGTGTCTCAGAAAAAGTTCAATTTTGAAAACTCATGGTGTCACACTCTAATCAGCTAAATAACTCAAAACACCTGCAAAGGTTTCCTGAGCCTTTAAATGGTCTCTCAGTCTGGTTCAGTAGGCTACACAATCATGGGGAAGACTGCTGACTTGACAGATGTCCAGAAGACAGTCATTGACACCCTCCACAAGAAGGGTAAACCACAAAAGGTCATTGCTAAAGAAGCTAGTTGTTCACAGAGTGCTGTATCCAAGCATATTCATAGAAAGTTGAGTGGAAGGAAAAAGTGTGGTAGGAAAAGGTGCACAAGCAACAGGGACAACCGCAGCCTTGAGAGGATTGTCAAGCAAAATCCATTCAAGAATTTGGGGGAGCTTCACAAGGAGTGGACTGAGGCTGGAGTCAGTGCATCAAGAGCCACCACGCACAGACAAATCCAGGACATGGGCTACAAATGTCGCATTCCTTGTGTCAAGCCACTCCTGAACCAGAGACAATGTCAGAAGCGTCTTACCTGGGCTAAGGAGTAAAAGAACTGGACTGTTGCTCAGTGGTCCAAAGTCCTCTTTTCAGATGAAAGTAAATTTTGCATTTCATTTGGAAATCAAGGTCCCAGAGTCTGGAGGAAGAGTGGAGAGACAGTCCAGTTGCTTGAAGTCCAGTGTGGAGTTTCCACAGTCAGTGATGATTTGGGGTGCCATGTCATCTGCTGGTGTTTGTCCACTGTGTTTTCTGAAGTCCACAGTCAACGCAGCCATCTACCAGGAAATTTTAGAGCACTTCATGCTTCCTTCTGCTGACAAGCTTTATGGAGATGCTGATTTCATTTTCCAGCAGGACTTGGCACCTGCCCACACTGCCAAAAGCTGGTTCAATGACCATGGTATTACTGTGCTTGATTGGCCAGCAAACACCAGACCCAACAATGCAGACGACCTGAAGGCCGCTATCAAAGCAACCTGGGCTTCCATTACACCTCAGCAGTGCCACAGGCTGATCGCCTCCATGCCACACCGCATTGATGCAGTAATTCATGCAAAAGGAGCCCCAACCAAGTATTGAGTGCATAGAAATGAACATACTTTTCAGAAGGCTGACATTTCTGTTTAAAATATCATTTTTTATTGATCTTATGTAATATTCTAATTTTCTGAGACACTGAATTTGGGTTTTCATTAGCTGTAAACCATAATCATCAAAATTACAAGAAATAAAGGCTTGAAATATTTCACTTTATGTGTAATGAATCTATGTAATATATGAGTTTCACTTTCTGACATGAGTGACAAAAAATATTGAACTTTTTCACAATATTCGAATTCTTTGAGCTGCACCTGTATAAGCAAGGGCGTAGGTTTCATTTCAACTTTGGGGGGGACATAAGACTTGATGCACTGACACTAGATGCAATGAATTCCTGGCAGATAACGTTACGGTCAAAAAGATCAAGCTTTTCTTTGTGGACATGGTATACAGCTGCATTACTGAGCCGACTTTGTCCCATTGTGGATCGAAGCCACGTCTTAAGCCTCCTCAGTGCGCTGAAGCTTCTCTCAGCTTCTGCTGAAGAAACAGGCATGACTAACAGCAACCTGACAAGAGCTTCAACTTCACAAAACAAACCTCTAACTTCTACTGGCATTTGTCTTAGAGTCTCAGCAGCCTCTGCATTGGAGTTGTATGTGTATTTTGAGAGAAACATATGCAACTCAACTTTAAGTGCATGCATGTTCAGTTCTGGGTATTGGTCTACTATCTTGTCAATTTCACCAGTAAGCAGAACTCCCTCAAGCTTCTGAAGCACCCCAAGGCTTTCTTGGTTAAAGCGATCCCTAAACTTAAAATCTACTGTGTCCAACATCTTAAAATACTCTACTTTGTAGTACTCAGTTGCTGATTGTGGCATATGCATAGCGACTCCACCACAGAAGTGCTTGGGTGGTTTTCTGAGATGGGGTGTCTGAATTGCCTCAATATTCAGAGACGTCACAATCTCTACAGCCTTTTCAAACACATTTTGGAAGGCTTCATCGTCCCTTTTTTGTTGGATTGTACTTACACATTCCACAGCTGCCTGCATCCCCCTGACTGTTTGTGTCCTCTGTTGGGAGAGACTTATTGAGACATTCCAGTTCACCCATTACCTCTGATGCAAAGAGAAGGCCTAGCACAGGTTTTCCCTTGCTAAACCTTTCCAACAAACCATTTGCCTTTGCTGCTGTGTTTGTTGAACCTGGGCCCATATCTTCTAGACTAGCCAGCACAGGCTCATACTGGTCAATGACTGATCTAAGGGCCTGGTGCCTTACTGTCCATCTTGTTGGGTATAAAGGCCTAAGCACTTTGCAAGGTACACTTTCTGATGTTGCTATGCCCTCGAAAACTGCCTTAAATTTCCCTGACTGGTTGGACAGATTTCCCAGCTCATGCACCCACTGTAAGGAATCATGAATTAGAGTAGAAGATGTGCAGGCTGCATGAGTAACCAGATTAATACAGTGTAGACCACAATGGAGGTACAGAGCTAAGAGCTGATGTTTCTTCAGAAGTACTTGTGCCCCTAAATTCTTCCCTGCCATGTTAGCCGCCCCATCATATGCCTGCTCTCTCAAACCTGAAATTAGCAAGTTTAGTCTTGTGAGTGCATCTAAGGCACGTTTACAAATGCTTTCTCCTGTAGTTGATGATGTACTACTATACATCCCAATGAAATCGTCATGTGGCACCAAATAATGGTCTACATATCCTATACAGATGGATTCCTGCTCTTTTCCAGAGACATCCTGTGTGCCATCAATTATTACACTAAACTGAAGCACTGGCAGAGACCTGATAGTAGCAGTAATGTTTCGCACAACTGTATTGCCAAATATTTTTAGAATTTCATTCTGCGCTTGTGGACTTAGTCATGGCTACGGTTTGCCAACCAATTTGAAAGAATGGGGTCGCCTTCTGCTTCATACTTCAGAAGCTGGTACAGACTACCCTCATCTGCTTTGTGACCTCTAAAAGCTAAACCCTGTCTACCTATGTACTGTAACGAAACTACAATCTTCAATAGGCAGTGTCTAGCATCCTGTTGCTGTTTTGCCAATGCACTTGACAACTGGGTGTCTATGGGCCTTGCCTCATCTACATAGGCTGTGACAGCCTGAATATGGGCCTGACATCTTGAATGTAGTGCAAATTTTTCTAGGGCTCTCCAATTTCTAAAACCTTCTGTGACAAAAGCATCGTTGGCTTTCTTAGATAGGGGTGACTTTTTTGTTTGAAATGCTTTTGCACAGTAGAAGCATAAAACACCTTTTGATGGTGGAGAATAGTGGAGCCATGTGTAATCTTTATACCAGCTCTCTTGAAAATGTAGTACTTTATTCACTAATTTTTACACAGGAATGCATTTGGGATCTGGCTGATGAGGCTTTACAAGAACTTCAGACTCAGTCCCTGCATCACTGGCATCTAGCTCACTTTCCTACAAGACATGACAAAATATAACCAAACTTTATAACCTCTTAGAAATACCCAAATAACCTGGAGTAGATGCTATATCATGAAGAGAAAAGGTCTTACAGTTAGCCTACATCTACCAACATGTGCAAAAATTCACTTAATTAAATCTTACCTGTAGCCCTGTCTCTCCCTCCTCTGGCTCCTCTCTAGCTTCCTCAGCTGCCTAACATGAGTATATCAGAACGGCGCATTGATTCCATAATAAAATGTCTTAATTTGTGTGAAAAATTAACATAGTAAACACTAAAATACTTAAACTTTAAAGCTTAATAATACACAATTAACGCAATGGCATTATACCATGAAGAAATTGGTCTTTCAATAGGCTACCTCTACTACCATGTGCAAAAACAGAGAAAGAGATGCATTTAATAAAATCTCACTTGTTGCCCTGTCTCTCCTTCATCTGTCTCCTCTCTCGGTCTACCCTCCTCCTCAGCTGCCTTACATGACAACACAAGGGTGCATTTAAACAATAGACACCAACTTCTAAGCTGCAATTCAAGTTGATTTGTGAGGGATGAACATAACAAACACCAAGCGAAGTCCATTTTTATTGGCATGTAACGTTAGTTAAAAATAATATGTAAATCAATTGGTTGGGAATTTGATATAGACGGTTAGAAGCAAGCAGCTAAGGTTATTTTACTAATCTCAACCTAGACATTCGGGTAACGTTACCGTTAATTAGCCAACATAACGTCGTTAACGCAAACGTTATAATTGAAATCAAGACTTACATGTTGACTTGGTGGTGATGGGGCAGATTTGGCGAAAAAATCTCTAATGTCTGTTTTCGCCCTCTTTGCTGACATTCCTAGTTTCAGTCAGATAAAGTGACTTATATTAACACTTATTAACACTTATATTTAACACTTATACACCTAGTTTAGCAGGGAAACGTCGCTAATCGTTTAATAACGTTAAGGTTAGCAGGCTAACGTATGTAACGTTAACGTTAGTGTTCAATTATAATATTACAAGATCAGCTTCAATCCATAGGTGCTACTCAAGTCAAGTTTTCGGGTGAATTGAACCGAGCAGACAACTACACTATGCACCAAACTAGCGTTATGTGTTATAGTTTACCGGTATAATTTCGATATAATTTAACATTACCACTCCGTCGCTTCAATTTTTTTTTAAGAGGGAGGTATGGGATACTTGGGATATTTGGTAGGTGCGTATGCCAATGAGGTAAGAGAGTAGCCAATCACAGCATGTGCTGGCACGTCATATTGTCAGCTTTCAAATATGCGTCAAAAGGCGAACAATCTCTGGTTCGAGTGAATACAAATATATTATGTAAAGCACAAATCATTGAGGGTGACAATTAACCCACCTTACAACATTGAGGGGGACGTGTCTCCCTGTCCACATACAAATCTACGCCCCTGGTACAACATTGAGGGGGACGTGTCTCCCTGTCCATATACAAATCTACGCCCCTGGTACAACATTGAGGGGGACGTGTCTCCCTGTCCATATACAAATCTACGCCCCTGTATATAAACTAAGCTGGGGAAAGTGACAGAGAGCTAGAAAAAGCTTCCTTTGTGTTTAAACTTTATTTTCTCTGCCTGACAAATGTTATATTTTTTCTGGTACAAATTTACGTGCAGTAAACCTTTTGGTGGTAGCAAGTACCGGACCATGTCTGGCAAAAGTTAGGCAAAGTATAATTTAAACATTTAACAATTAATATTGTTCAATTTATTTGCCTTTGCATTAAAAATACATTATTTAATGTGAAAAAAACATTCTTACATGTGAAAAGCTTAACATGTGCACATAGTTTTTGTTGAAAAAAAAACCAGAACGGTAGGGATTTGGCAGGGATCGAACATGAGACTACAGCGTGAAAGTCGTGGCTCAAATCACAAGGCTAAGGCCGTTGTTAACCAGTTGATATAATGTTACCATTTAGATCTACCAATGTTTCAGCTAAACGCCACACAAGCAGAACAAATATAGCACTCAAAAAGTTTAGAAGAAGAGCACCCAGGACGATGCCCTCACAACCACACCCTAAACCCTTTGCCTTAAAGCTACAGTTTACATAGAGCATTAGCATACTTGCCTCTTAAAGCCTAAGTATACGCTCTTTTTCAGAATTCTCTTCTTATAAAATCACCCTCAGTTCACTGATTAGTCTATGTTTTTAAATAATAATTTATAAAAGACAAAAAGAATCAGATGCTGCAGAGTGGGATTCGAACGCTAAACGCCGAATTAGCCTAAACGTTTCCAGAGCCACATATGATCACGTTGTGCCACAAAACACACACACACCACTAGCTAGAAAATAGGCCTAGATTTTTTCAAAAAATAATGTGCAATCTTCTTTTTTTATAAAACCAGGGTGTTATGTTACATTTGCATTCCTCCGTAGATCGCTCTCTGATAATTGCTTCTATATGAAATCATTTGATTTGAATATCTGAACCTGAATATCCCTATTCCTGAATAGCCTATGCTTGTTGATGTTCATAACTTGTTAAGATGTGCATTTTTGTGGGAGTACTATATAGGCCTAGGCTACTTTAATTTATTGATTTGATTATAGGCTAACACGTTGCGAGCAAAAATAATCTTTAAATAATCTTTATGCATTTGAAATTTAAACAACAGTGTAACTATAGGCCTACTACGAATTAAAATGTTTTCTAGCCATTGCTTAACGAGTCCCCGGGTCGGCACCTGGCCATAGCTAGAATAAAATAGATAACAATAAATGATAAATATATGATAAATAAATAAATAATTTATGATTTACAGTGCCCTCCACTATTACTCTGGTAAAGATGAGTAAAAAGGGTTATAAAAAATTCACCGTTTGGTGAATTAGCTTAATGTGAAAAAATGAGAAAAATCCAACCTTTAATCTAAAGTAAATTTATTATGAGAGAAAAAAATCCCTCATCAAGAAATTATTATTTTTAACAATTATTGGCACCTCTGCATTTATATATAGAATAAAGTAATAATTTTTAATAACTAGATTTTAATGACTTTAATGACTAGATTTAGCTGTAAATTAAGCTGGAACAGTATGGAATACATGGTTGATAAAATGACTAAGTCATCAAGGGTCTGAGGTATCAAACAAGCCTCAAACCATCACTCTGCTCCCAGATATGCAGTAAATATGGATGGATCACACAGGGTTGTTTCTCCTGACAAATTTTTCTATTGAACTCTATGGAAAAATAAGTAATGAGAAGAAACCCTTCAAGTTATCCACCCATATCTACTGTATTTCTGGGAGCAGCAATTTCCGCTCCCCGCTCAAAGTTTCTGTATACACTCCGCTCCGAGTTTTATATTTCCCGCTCCACGCTCACTAGTGAAAGAATATCCATGTTTGCTCCCTAACAAAAAAACATAAAACAAAATTCACGCTCCAATTGTAAAATTCTTACAATAACTTTTTTAAAATGTCTGTACCCTTAAAGTAAGAATATGTATGAGATTTTTAAAAAAAAAATTTTAAACAGCAACAGTAGCCTAAGCCTAGGCCTATAGCCTTATTGTATAGGCTACTTTTCACGTAGCCTACCCAGAATTAAATAAATTAAAAGGTTAATAAACAAAAAAAAAATGCATCCTTGTCTTTAAAAGAAAAAAAAACTAGAACAATAGTATGGAACATTGGTCAGCCTATAGTTCTATTAATTAAAACAAATCACTTAGGTTAACTGCTTTCTCAATATATTTTTCAACGTAGGCTTGGCTACTGTGTCGGTGGTTTTTGGTTATGTGTTAAATTCGATTCACTATGGGAAATCATGTTCGCGCAATTTCCATACAATTCAGCAGCTACGCAGTATCAGATTTAAAAATTTGAAAAGCTAGCCTAGGCTCGTCTGGGAGATGAAAGACACAAACGCCACCAATATGTTTTGTGCTGAAAAGTCGGTGAAACACCCAAGGGCGTCGCCGTGGTTTCACAAGTGGGGGGGACACTCAATAAACAGTATTTATAAATTTTCTGTTAAAAAAATGACAAACAAAAGCACTCCAAATAAGCTAACAATACTGCAAAACAAACCAATCTTTAAAAAAAATATCTAACGTTATGTAGCCCAGGCCTACGTGCTCTTGCAAAATTTCCCTTCCTCCCTTTCTTTTATGTAGCTGGATGTAATGGGTTTCTTAATTGTTCGGAGATTCAAACGCAAAGGTGGGAGGAATCTGAACAAGTCAGCTCACAAGACGTGAGGACCAATAATAAAGAAAATAATAAAGAAAGAAAGAAAAAACAGGAACGTAATTCTTTAAGGCTAAACAGCCAAAACGAAAATAAACCCACAAACAATAATGAGGACGGCAAACCATGAAACGGAACGTGAAAAAAATCAGATTGATTCACAATCGGGAAGCAGGACGAGAGCCGCAAAATAAAAGAAAACAAAACAGCCACGAACCACTACAGGACCCCCCCTCTAAGGCCGACAACTGCAGAAATCTCTAATTAAATTGGGATCTAAAATGTGTGTGGCCGGAACCCAACACCGCTCCTTTGGATCATACCCCTCCCAGTCCACCAAAAACTGCCACCCCCTGCCCACCCGTCTCTCCGCCACAATACGGCAGACGGTATACACAGGACCTCCATCCACAAACCGAGAAGGAGAAGGGGGTCGCCCAGCAGGAGACAACGGACTGATAAGCAGCGGCTTCAACCGCGAAACATGGAACGTAGGATGAATCCGCATGGATCGTGGCAACTGAAGCCGGACTGTAACTGGGTTTATCTTATGAATGATTTTAAACGGTCCAATGTACCATGGAGCAAGTTTCCGTGACTCGACCCTCAAGGGAAAATCATGCAATGAGGGCCAGACTCGCTGTCCGACCCTATAAGAAGGAGCTGTCTGGCGATGTCTGTCGGCCGAAACCTTTTGGGACGCCAATGCTCGTAACAGCGATGCGCAAACTCGTTTCTAAACAGAGCGACACCTCCGAACAAAAGAACCAGCTGATGGAACCTCCACATTCTTCTCCAGTTCAGGGAAGAGTGGAGGAAAGTAACCTACTTGAGCCTAACAAAGTGATAGGCCAGTGGAGGCATTTGCGCAGAGTATTATGTGCATACTCAGCCCAAGGGAGATAACAACTGCACAAAGTAGGGTTGGCCGCCGACAAGCAGCGAAGAGTGTTCTCCATAGTTTGGTTAGTTTTTTCTGTTTGCCTGTTAGTTTGCAGGTGAAAGCCAGAGGAAAGACTAACCGACGCGCCTAACTGAGTGCAAAAAGAACGCCAGAACCTGGCGACAAACTGAGGGCCACGGTCAGAAACAATATCCAGAGGTAAACCATGTACATGAAACAAATGTAAAATGATCAACTGAGCGGTCTCCAGCGCAGATGGTAATTTGGTAAGGGCGAGAAAATGAGCAGCTTTGGAAAACCCATCAACGATGACCAAAATCACCGTATTACCCTGCCAGTCGGGCAATCCAGTGACGAAGTCCAAAGCCATATGGCTCCAAGGTCGCCGAGGCACGGGTAGAGGCCTCAACAACCCCGAAGGTGGAAGACGAGAACCCTTACTCCGAGCGCAAACAGCGCCAAACTCGCGCACATCTTTCTCCATGCTAGGCCACCAGAATCTTCCGCGAACTGGGACAAATGACCCCACTGTAGTACCTGAGACCTGACCTAAAAAAAAACTAAAAGGCGACCGACGGGACCCCCACCCAGATCCGGGATACACAGCAACGCCTGCTGAACCGCCACCTCAATGTCCCACAACACCAGAGCCACTATCTGTGAAACAGGCACAATGTGCTCCAGAATAGCAGGACCCTCCGTACGTGCAAAAACCTGTGACAGAGCGTCAGGTTTAACATTCTTTGTACCAGGGCGTTACGTTAAAAAAAAGTTAAAACGGGTAAAAAACAGTGCCTAACACGCCTGTCCAGGATTACGTGTCTTGGCCTACTGGACGGGTATTATGGGTATTAAAAGCGGTTTTCCATTCATCACCCTCACGCATGCGCACTAAATTATAAGCATTACGGAGATCTAATTTGTAAAAAATTGTAGCTCCTTGGAGATGTTCAAACGCCGAATTCATAAGGGGAAGTGGGTATCGGTTCTTTATAGTTATGGTGTTTAACAAGAGATAATCAATACATGGTCTTAAAGTACCATACTTCTTTTTCACAAAAAAGAACCCTGCACCAGCGGGCGAGGTCAATAGTCTTATGAAACCGTTAGCCAACGCCTCATCAATATAAGCCTTCATAGCAGCACTCTCGGGAGTCGACAAGGAATAAAGACTCCCGCTCGTAGGAGTAGTACCCGGATACAGCTCAATAGCGCAATCAAAAAGGCGGTGGGGCGGAAGGGTGGTTGCCCTCTGTTTGCTAAATACCTCTGATAACTGCGTATTCAGTTGGCACGTTGAGAGGTAAAGGAAATTCAAGAGTGCCTGCCATCTCAGTATCCTCCTTCTAAATAGGAGACCCAGGAGGAGGCAACCACTGGTAAATGGTAAATTGACTGCACTTATATAGCGCCTTTATCCAAAGCGCTTTACAATGGCCTCTCACTCACCCGTTCACACACACATTCACACACCAATGGCGGCAGCTGCCATGCAAGGCGCTAGCCTGCTCATTGGGAGCAATTTGGGGTTCAGTGTCTTGCCCAAAGACACTTCGACATGTGGACAGGAGGAGCCGGGGATCAAACCGGCAACCCTGCAATCAGCGGACGACCCGCTCTACCTCCTGAGCCACAGCCGCCCCTGAATCTCAGAGTCGGGAGGATCCTCGGAAGATATTTCCTTCCAATAAGAATCTATGTCAGCCAGAGAGTCCCATTCCAGGCTCTCATCACCAACCTCAGATTCAGAAACCAATGCTCCTCAATTAGGTGGAGAAGCAACCTCCTCCAGCACAGAGTCGGAATCCGAATCGTTAAAACACTCCCCGGACAAACTGGACAGAGCGATGTGACCTTGCGCCGTACACGCAGAAACCCATTGACGTATAACCCTCTTATCCTCTCCCCACTTAATATGGGGTTTGTGCTTAACGAGCCACGTATGACCCAAAACAAGAGGATGAGTGGGAGAATCGACCAAAAAATCGAGAGCTGTGACAAATCGGGGCTGTTTGAAGAGCTGAATAGGGATGTGGTGCTCTTTAGCCCACTGGGCATCTATAAAACAATCCACAGCCCCAGAATCAATAAAGGGAATGCTGAGAATGCTGTCTCCACAGGAGATGCGGTATCTTGGAGTCTCGCTATAGAACCTGGTTTTTCTAGTGAGATTTTCTTTTTCTTTAATTTGCCACACTGACTGATGGTGTGACCTCTCCTTTTACAATAGTGACATCACTCAGCCCGGCGATTGGAATCTTTATCAGAAGCCCTCGAGACTCCATCTATCTGCATGAGTCCCTCTGTACTAGGCGGTAGGGATTTTACTGTCAGAGAAACAGACTTAGTAACCAAAATAAAAGAAGACTTATTTTGGTGGTCCTCTCTGTGTTCTTTATGACTTAAATGATCCCGTAGACGATTGTCTATCCGTATAGCAGAAGACACTAACTCATCTAAGGAATCAGGTTGCTCGAGAATAGCTAGGGCATCCTGAATAGACTCGTCCAATGCCTCAGAGAACGACATCATAAGAGGAGCCTCTGACCAACCTGTCTCGCCTGCCAATGATCTAAACTTTATGGCGAATTCAGCCACAGTATCGTTACCCTGGCGAAGGCGATGAAGCTGTCAAGCCGATTCCCGACCCGAAATGTTATGGTCGAAAACTGACTCCATCTCCTTCATAAGTGTCGTAGTGGAATTTAAAATAGGAGATTTATCCCTGATCAAAGGCGTAGAGCGAGAAATCCACTGCATTTTCCTGCTCTACCGTCATAGCGGAGAGGAAGTTGTAACTTCGGTTCCCTACCAATTTGAAAAAAGGGAATTGAGGAGGCGATAGCCTGAGCGGGAGGTGTGAATGCTTGGTGTGTAACTGTGAGGGATTGCATACCCTGCATCAACTCGTGGAAACAACCCTCTTGAACCCTCATTTGGACGCTCAGCTGACTAACTTGATTAGCCAGCAACTGCTGATTGGCCTCAATACCCCTGATGTATTTGTCAGATTTTTTATCGCCTAATTGATCTCCCTGCAACCTTGCTGAATCATCCATGATTAGCTTGATTGTTCTGTAATGGGTTTCTTAATTGTTCAGAGATTCAAACGCGAAGGTGGGAGGAATCTGAACAAGTGAGGTCTTGTGAGCTGACTTGTTCAGATTCCTCAAGACAAGAGAGAACCACAAAGTGCTAAGTAGATAGCGCAGAACGCTACCAGGAGGGAAAACAAATCCTATAACCGATTAAGTAGCTAACTAGCAAGTCTCCCCTGAACATAAACAATGTTTAATATCGGGAGGTTGCTAGTAACCTGGCTATACCTGGCTCGAATTCAATGTCGTAAGACAATCAAGCACCGGAGAAGCGGAAGTGAGAAACTTAAATACCCTGCAGGTAGAAGCACAGGTGAAAACAATAATGAGGACGGCAAACCACGAAACGGAACGTGGAAAAAATCTGATTGATTCACAATCGGGAAGCAGGACGAGAGCTGCAAAATAAAAAAATAAAAAACAGCCACGAACCACTACACTGGATCCATGTATTAGATATTATTCTGTTTCTAACTGAGAAAAAAACATCATATAGCTATTTACATGTATATCATGGTTCAGATGTAGCCTACTCATTTTACTGCCTCTCTACTGCATTACTGCTTCCTGCTGTGGCTCAGACCTGCCTCACTCCTCTCTCCCCCATCATCATAAGTGTTTATGTTAATAACATGAGGTCAAATATAAGCCTTATGTTACGTTTCTGTCATGTTTATGCCACGTTTCATGTTTAGTGTTTGTCACAGTTTATTTTCTGTTCATGTCATGCTTGTGTTCTGTTTATGTTACGATGCAGTTCATTGTTAGCATACACAATCCCATGTTTTTCCGCAGCCTTGCGTTCATGCTGTTTCTTTCTCTTGCTGTCGCTCACGCTTCCCTAATTGTTTCATTCTCTCATGTCTATTTACTAATCTACTAACATTAGATCAGGATTGGGTAATACTAACTCTCTAACTATGTGTTCATGTTTACCTTACGTTTCTTGTGCATGTAATTTACTAATGTCAGGTCTAGGATAGGATAACTACCTTGTTATTTGTCTCATTTTCTCAAGCTGTTTTACATTTCCTGCTGCTCTCAAGCTAAGTGTCTGCACCTGTCTACACCTGCATATAAGATCAGTGTTCATGTCATGTCTTTGCTAAATTGTTGCCTGTTAGTTTACTACTGTCACTTTTGAGCGGTATCCATTGTTTGACTACCGTTATTGATCTAGCCTGTTTACTGACCATCGTTACTGCCTGCCTATCGTTTCTACTGCCTGTTTTTGACCACAAGTTTTGCCTGCTGTTTTGTACCTCTGCCCCGCGGATAAAACTTCGGTCTGACTCCTGCTACGCCCCACGAGCAACGAACTTTGCTTTACCCCTGTATTGTACTTCTGCTCCGCTGACAGCTACTCTGGTTACTGAACTTGTGCATGGATACCGATTTCGAGACTGCCTTCTTCCTCGGTACTGTATTTTTGGTTTGGCTGGATTTATTGGTTTTTGGACTTTGCTTGTGTGACTACGATTTTTGGATTTCCCCATAATAAAGCCCTTGCGCGCATTTATTATTACGTCGGTGTTCTGAGTCGTGCATTACGGGTCCAACCCGCACACATCCGTCTCACCTTATTCGCTTTATTTCATCAGGAGGGAAATAGCTCATCATTATCATATCACAATGATCTAAATAATGAAAATGTCTACTTAAACCGTGTCAAATGCAAGTTTGAGTGGACTGGCTAAAGTTAAAATTGGCTAGCCTATGTACTAGCTAGCCCAACTTTGGTCCCTGTGTAGCTATGCTTGTTTTCGTTCCACAGTTGCAATTCCAGAATTTTGGCTACCTTTTAACCGCAACTTCTCAGTGGGTTTCAACACACTGGAGGGTAAGTAGTTTGGCTTCAAAAAACAATATAAATCTCCTTTTCAAAAACTGGAAACTCAGAGTATGTTTATGGTCTCTTCGTGAATTTTCGGTTTGTCTTTGTTTAGTAAATTTATTATGAGAAAAAAAAATCAAGAAATTATTATTTTTAACAAAACCACATGTGCTACAATTATTGGCACCCCTGCATTTATATAGAATAAAGTCATAATTTTTTTTATATTTGGTCGCATTTCCTTTGCATGCCATGACTTCCTGGTGTCTGTGACCCAACAATATCAAAAGACTCTTGATATCTTATTTTCTGGTACTCCTACAAGCGATACTATACCCTTTCTGCATTTGAATGGATCTCTATGGGAATTGGGGGGAGGGACTAGATTTAGCTGTAAATTACACTGGAACAGTATGGAACACATGGTTGGCTAAATGGCTCTAAGTCATCAAGGGTCTGAGTTCAATAGAAAAATGTGTCAGGAGAAACAACCCTTAAAGTGATCCATCCATATCTACTGCATATCTGGCAGCAAAGTGATGGTTTGAGGCTTGTTTGATACCTCAGACCCTATCGCTTGTAAAAGTCTTTTGATGTTATCAGGAAGTCATGGCACGCAAAGGATATGTGACCAAATATTAAAAATCATTACTTTATTCTACATTATACATTAAACTGTCCAATATTTTTTTATGTCCAAAAATGTTGGGGACTATGTACAAAAGGTTCTATAATGTCTAAACGGTTCATCCGAAATGGATTAACATACCCTCATATTAAAGCTGACAGTCTGCACTTCAACCTCATTGTCATTGTATCCTTTCACACTCAAAGTGCTAGAGTACAGAACCAAAATAACGAGACAACTGATAATTTTGCAGTGGTCTTTAAATTTTTTCCAGAGCTGTATATGTAACCCCAACATGCCCATTAGTTAGGCCCAGTGACATAAGGTAGTTACGACAGGCTCCAGTGCAAGCTATTATGATGGGCCCTAGTGCATGCTAGTTACTAGTTATGAAGCACACACACACCACTAGGCGTATATACACTGCTCAAAAAAATGAAGGGAACACTTAATCATCACAGTATAACACCAAGTCAATTAAACCAAACCGGTCATGCTGGATGATGTTGCAGGCAGCATAACATTCGCCACAGCGTCTCCAGACTCTTTCACGTCTGTCACATGTGCTCAGTGTGAACCTGCTCTCATCTGTGAAGAGAACAGGGCGCCAATGGCGAACCTGCCAATTCTGGTGTTCTCTGGCAAATGCCAATCGAGCTGCATGGTGCTGGGCTGTGAGCACAGGTCCCACTACAGGACGTCGGGCCCTCATGCCACCCTTATGGAGTCTGTTTCTGACAGTTTGGCCAGAAACATGCACACGAGTAGCCCGCTGGAGGTCATTTTGTAGGGCTCTGGCAGTGCTCCTCCTCGCACAAAGGAGCAGATACCGGTCCTGCCGCTGGGTTGTTGCCCTTCTACGGCCCTGTCCAGCTCTCCTCGTGTAATGGCCCGTCTTCCGGTATCTCCTCCACGCTCTTGAGACTGTGCTGGGA
Source organism: Ilyophis sp. 1 JC-2022 (assembly GCA_022702515.1). Lineage (NCBI taxonomy): Eukaryota > Metazoa > Chordata > Actinopteri > Anguilliformes > Synaphobranchidae > Ilyophis > Ilyophis sp. 1 JC-2022. The sequence continues at coordinate 129,679,056 of CM040406.1, read as the reverse complement.
GACACAGCAAACCTTCTTGCGAAGGCACGTATGGATGTGCCATCCTGGAGCAGCTGGACTACCTGTGCAACCTGAATGGGCTGCAGGTACTGCCTCATGCTACCAGTAGTGACAAGGGCACGAGCAAAATGCAAAACTAGAGAAAAATCAGAGGAAAAGGATAAGAGAGAAATGGTCTGTGGCCACCACCTGCGAAACCATTTCCTATTTGGGGGTTGTCTTGCTGTTGCCTCTCCTGTCCATCTGTTGTCACTTTAATTTGCACCAAAGCAGGTGAAATTGATTCACAATCATTTATGCTTCCTAACTGGACAGATCGATATCCCAGAAGTTTAATTGACTTGGTGTTATACTGTGTTGATTAAGTGTTCCCTTAATTTCTTTGAGCAGTGTATATTTTACCAATAATGTGTTGGATTTTACAGTCGACAGAGTTCCTTAGGCTAATGTATTGGGAAAGTAGAGAGGTCAAAAAGAAAGCTATCAGAACCATCTAGTGCTCTGACACACGGTAACATAAACAGATGGTCAATCAAATCAACAAGTTAACTAATCAACCAACTATAGGTGGAATATTTACATAACTATAGCTGTTATTGGGAAAGTATGTAGATAAGATTTATTTATTTTAAAAATCAGCAGGCGAGTTGCTAGATAACTAGCCTATAAACTACTGTAAATATGTATAGCTGACTAGAGCTAACTAAGTTATTTCATCGATAAACTGTTTCTGCAGTCAGTTTAACCAGTTGCTTGTTGCTGTCGGCTTCACAGAACAGAGTGTTATGTTCTGAGTTTCTGTCTGTCTGTTTTGTATTTTTATTTAAATTTTCATTCATGTATTTATTATTTTCCATATAATCATTGCATCCCCCTCTGTTCCTGGGTTGTCCGAGTCTCATCTGTGTGTTTGTTTACCCAGTCTCGTGCATGCACTATTCGGGTGACTTCGGGATTTTACGTGGGTCAACGCTGTATTTCCGAAGTCTCGTTTTCTGCTACTTTCTGCTTTCGTTCCCGTGTATAATTGTATATATTACTAACTCGCGCTAACAATCCCTCGGGTGCTTTATTAGTTACGTGCACTTTACTAAACTCATTAACATAAATGTATACAGTGGTCCCTCGCTATAACGCGGTTCACCTTTCGCGGCCTCGCTGTTTCGCGGATTTTTTTAGTGCAATTTTGCATGCTTTTTTTTACAGCGTATGAACTTGCATTGTGTTCTGCGTCCTGATTGACAATGGTCTACAGTCCCTTAGCCAATCAATCTCCTCCGTGCCATGTCTTCAGCTTGCCAAATGTAGGCCTACATAGGCCTAAATGTTCGATGTTCGCTAGCAGTGTGACTCTGAAGTGCTTTATGTTTGCAAAACCCACAATGTCGACGAAACGTTCTGCACCGACAAAGGCACCTGCGGTCGCACCCAAAAGGCAGAGGAAGATGCTAACCATCGCACAAAAAGTTGGACTTCTGGACATGCTGAAGGAAGGTAGAAGTTACGCGGCTATAGGTCGCCATTACGGAATAAATGAATCTTCGGTTCGTTACATAAAGAAGGAGGAAAATAACATAAGGACGACAGCAGCAATAAGTTTTAACAAGGATGCAAAAAGGGTTGTAACTGTCCGCAACAAGACCATCGTAAGGATGGAGTCTGCTTTAGCTTTGTGGATCAGTGACTGCAGGAAAAAGAACATAACGCTGGATACCAACATCATCTGCACAAAAGCTAAAAAGCTTTATGAAACCTTTGCTGACAGCGATGACATTCATGACAGCGAGGAGCAGGATGATGCGGAGCCCAGGCCATCGACGAGTGCTTTTCACGCAGTACCAAGCCCATTTAATGCCAGCAAGGCCTGGTTTGACAAATTTCAGAAACGCTTTGGACTTAAAAGTGTTTCTCTGCACGGAGGGGTCGCCTCTGCGGATACCGCTGGAGCAGAGGCATACGTGAACAACAAATTTAAAGCGATCATCGAGGAAGGGGGATATAAGCCTGAACAAGTTTTTAATATGGATGAGACAGGCTTGTTTTGGAAACGAATGCCCTCTCGCACCTTTATAATGCAGGACGAAGCCAAAGCCCCAGGATTTAAGGCCCAAAAAGATCGTGTGACTCTGGTTATGTGTGGAAATGCAGCGGGCTTCATGATAAAACCAGGGCTTATTTATAGGTCAAAAAATCCTAGAGCCCTAAAAAACAAAGATAAGAATGCGTTGCCCGTTTACTGGATGCACAACGCAAAGGCTTGGATGACAAAAGTGCTCAATCTGGATTGGTTGAAACAGTGTTTCATCCCGGAGGTCAAGCGTTATTTGAGAGGAAAAGGACTAGACTTTAAAGTGCTTCTGCTCGTAGACAACGCCGGAGGCCACGCTGATGATTTGTCGCATGATGGTGTGCAAATCGAATTTCTGCCGCCAAACACTACATCGCTGATTCAGCCCATGGACCAAGGCATCATCCGCGCTTTCAAGGCTCTCTATACGCGCAACACCCTGCAACATCTTGTTGATGCTATGGACTCGGATCAAGATTTCTCACTAAAGGCCTACTGGCGTGAATACACCATTGCATCATGTCTCCAAAATATTCAGAAGGCCATTCAGGAGATGAAAACTGAAACTTTAAATGCCTGCTGGAAAAAACTGTGGCCAGAGGCAGTGCACAACCCTACCGGATGCTCTCTTGATGAGATCCATCACTCTGCGGTAGATACAGCTGTGAATCTGGCTAAACAGCTTGGGGGAGATGGCTTTAATGATATGACTCCTGGTGACATTAATGCCCTGATTGATGCCCACTCACAACCGCTGACTGATGAAGACCTGGCAGAGATGACAAAGCCACCAAGCGAGGATGAGGGAGAAGAGGAAGAAGAGGACACACGTGTTGATAAAGACGAGGAGGATGGACTAACACTTGATCGCTTGGCAACCATGGTGAGAATGGCCAATGAACTTCAGCGAGCTGCACAAGAATGGGACCCTTTGATGTTTCGTTCATTACAGTTCTCAAATATAATCGAAGGTGGCATGTCTGCTTATAAGAATCTTTTCGCCCGGGCCGCCGCGATAGTACAACGGTAAGAGCGCTGACTTTCAGTCAGCGCAGTTGTACTCCGAGGATCGGGGTTCGCGCCCCGGTCCTGCCATATCCGAGCGTGGCCGGTGCCCTGTGGAAGCGGCAATTGGCAGCCGCTTCCGGGTGGGGGGAGGGGCTCGGAGAGAATCGCTGCGCACGGGACCCAGGCGAGTCGCGGTCAGGAGCTCGAGGAGTCGCGCCCTGTAGAGGACGTGGCGCCCTCCTTCCTACTACTAGTACCGATAGACGGGATTGTGTAGCGGTGGTTCTCTAGCGGTTGCTACATGGGGGGAATTGAATTAGAATAGGGGTTCAATTGGCTACTAAATTGGGAGAAAAAAGGGAAAAATCAGAAACAAAATTTAAAAAAATAAATAAAATAAAAAAATAATAAAAAATAATCTTTTCGCCCAGAAGAAAAAACAGCGCCAACAACTACCCATAACTATGTTCTTCACCCGAAAAATGACACCTGCTCCAAGGCCTTCAGTGGAAAAAGACGCTACAGCGGAGCGGCGCCAGGACGAAGAGGCACGGTCAAAGGAACTGTGAAATACGCGCGAGTCACTATTAATAATTTCTTATGTGTCCATCCTCGTAGGTTGATCATTAAAATTAAATTTGTTTCTAAAAGCTATCATATTTATGTATATGGAAAACATTTATATTTTTATTTCTCAAATAAATGTTTGGGCCTGAAAACAGCTTTGATCTTTGGTTTCATTCTATAATACTGTACTTATTTTTTTAAATCTACGAAGGTTTGAACTTTGAGAGTGTTTAAACAAGAGAGAAATGTGAGAAAATGTTAATGCCTGTCTGAGAAAAGTGTATAAAGTGTGTGGTGAGGGGTTTTACAGCCTTAAAACATATATAATAATTGTAAAAAATAAAGCTGACTACTGCGGGTTATTTTTAGAACGTAACTCCCGCGATAAACGAGGGACCACTGTATTAACAAATTAATTGTCTGTTTTGTAGTTAAATACTAACATTTAACCAGCTTCCCCGCTTTATCTTTTCTACCTGCATTACTAAGCTGCTCCTGAGCTACCTGTTAACTTGTTCCAGCTGTTTGTCCTTAGAGACCTCACCTCTTATTACTGTGCACACTCCGCTCCTACTCGAGCCCGTTGTTTGTCATGCATGATTTCAAAGTCCCTTCCATGAATTTGTTCTTTCCTCGTTATTGAATTATTGTTTCCCTAATGTTTTAACCTCATGTTGTTTGTTACCCCTCCCCTTCCTCAGTGTATTTAAGACCCACATTTCTGCTTCCTTGTTGTTAGAACGTTGATTCTCGAGACGCCCTTTGTTTGACTTCGATTTAGCCTAGCCCTTTTTGTACCTTAGCCTTTTGATTTCTGGTTTCGACTTTTCTTTGTGTTTTTACCGACATTGATTTAGCCTAGCAATTTTGTACCTTTACTTTTCTGGTTTCCTGGTTTTGACTTTTTGCTTGTTTATTGGTTTTCGAATTTCTGGATATTACTCTGCTTACCTGGCTTTGACCTCTGGACTGATAATAAACTACGTTCTTTGCCTAATCCTGGTCTGCTATTGGGTTTTCTGAGTCCAGACGTTTCATGGAGATGCGTTCATCAGCTGATCTCCGTGACTGAAATGTCGGGAGAAATCGTTGTTGCTGGCGATGTTACTTTTTTGAAAGTTTACAATCAAAACATGCACTGATGTGTCATTACTGCCATTCAAAATCATCTATTGCACACGTGTCACGTCGTGGTGTAAATCATTTGTACAGTATTTTGAGTACAATAATGAAGAAGTAATTTGTTCAAGGTTGCTTTCCTAATCATGCTATAATTGGCGGAGGGAAAATGGACTGTCAATCAGACTACGTGTGTGTGTGTGTGTGAGAGAGAGAGAAAGATTGGAAATATATTCTGTGTTTTTTGAGTGAAGTTAATATTTCTACACCTTATGTGTTTACTATTGCACTAGCTGTACTGATAACAGTCTATAGATGGCGCGGGTGAACTGCATTAGTCACACAGTGATGATGCAATAAACAAGGGCTCTTGAAACATGGCAGTCTGTTGTCCGGTCAAGTCAATACATGGTACCAGAAGTAAATCCGAGTAAAATTAATAACATACGTCCGCCTGACGAGTTAAAATTAACAGGCAATGTCCACGAGAACTGGAGAGCCTTCAGGCAGAGTTTTGAGTTTTATATGCTGGCGATAGGTCTGGACGGAGGAGAAGACGCCGAAGATCGTCGGAAGATAGCTCTGTTGCGCACTGTAGCTGGCCGTGCCACACTGGACGTGTACAACACGTTCGTCTTTTCCGAAGCCGAAAAGGACAAGTTTCCAGCGGTGTTGGGGAAATTTGAGGGATATTGCACGCCAAGAAAGAATTAAACATATGAACGGCATGTGTTTAGGAACAGATTGCAAAAAGAGAATGAATCAATAGAGCAGTATGTGACAGATCTAGAGTTATGTTACGTCTCAAGAGTCAATCCTGCAACTTTGGCACACTGTGCGATTCTATGATAAGAGACCAGATAGTGATTGGAGTGCAGGACAAGAGAGTTTGGCTACTTTTACTGAAAGAAACGGAGCTTACTCTGGAAAAGGCTGTGAGGATTTGCCAGGCATCTGAGAGCACGAAGCTACAGCTCAAGTTCTTTGATAATGATGGTGAAACAGCCGCTGTCGATGCCGTGCAAAAGCACACAAAAAGATATGATAAACGACCGCCACAGAAATACAAAGGGAGACAATATGGAGATGGCAAAGACTGTGAGAGATGTGGAACAAAACATGCTCCAAATAAATGCCCTGCATATGGAAAAGAATGTCGCAAGTGTGGGGGGAAAAATCACTTTGCCAGGTCCTGTTTCACAAAGAAAAAAGTGCATGCTGTGGGGCAGGCAGAAGAGACAAGTGACACTGAAGAGGATGAATCACTGTATGTTGAAATGGTGTCATTGGCTGATATGGACAGAAATGAGGATGAATGGATTGCACACTTAAGTGTCGATGATGTAACAGTCCCAATGAAGATTGACACTGGTGCACAAGTGAATATCCTGCCGATTAAATATTTCAAGAAATTAACCACAAAGCCCAAAATACGACCTAAGAAATTGAACTTAAGAGCGTTCAACAACCAACCAATTCCAGCAAAAGGTGTGTTCAGAGCCACTCTTAAAGGAGAAGGGCGCTCCTTCAGCACACTGTTTGTCCTAGTAGAAGAGGATAGACAACCTATCTTAGGTCTAAAAGCAAGCGAAAGGCTGGGGCTTATTAAGAGAGTCCATGTCATTGACAGTGCCCTAGTGACCCCTAGGGGCGCCACTGAGAAGAAAATGGACACTGGTACAGGATTCACTACTGAGATAGTGAATGAGTACAAGGATGTGTTCCAGGGAGTTGGCCGTTTGCAGCATCGGTACAAAATACAGCTAAAAGAAAATGCTGAGCCGGTGATACACGCAGCAAGAAGAGTGCCAGTGGCGCTGAAAGAAAGGCTGAGAAAAGAATTGCAAAACCTGATAGACAAAGGAATAGTGAAAAAAGTGGAAGAACCTACAGACTGGGTTAATTCCCTTGTGATAATAGAGAAAAAGAATGGAGATTTACGACTGTGCATAGATCCCAGAGATCTGAACAAGTGGATCAAGAGAGAACATTTCAAACTCCCAACAAAGTCAGACATCACAAGCGCAATGGCAGGAGCACGTTTCTTCTCCAAACTGGATGCGTCGTCTGGGTTCTACCAGATAGAGCTGGATGAGGAAAGCGCACAGCTCTGCACATTCAACACGCCTTTTGGAAGGCACTGCTTCCTCCGCATGCCTTTTGGGATAGCCTCAGCTCCCGAGGTTTTCCACCGGACAGTACAGCAGCTGTTTGATGGCATGGAAGGCATGGGAGTTTTCATAGATGATGTAGTCATATTGGGAGCTACAAAGGCAGAACATGATGAGAGACTCAAACAGGTGATGGCGAAAGCACAAAAATCTGGGCTGAAGCTAAATAAACAGAAGTGTGAGTTTGGGATGAGTGACATTACGTATCTGGGCGACAAGCTATCCAGAGATGGGATACAGCCTGACCCAGAAAAGGTTAGGGCGATAAAAGACATGCCATCGCCCACAGACAAAACTGAGCTGCAACGTGCGCTGGGCTTAGTCAACTACGTGGGACGATTCATTCCCAATCTGTCAGCTAACACAAAAGCGTTGCGCAGCCTGCTGGAAGATGGAACTGAATGGCAGTGGGAGCATGAACACGTGACAGAGTGGGAGATGCTCAAGGCCGTAATGATCAAAGATCCAGTGTTGAAGTTCTATGATCCAGCGCTTCCTGTGAAAGTCTCAACAGATGCTTCTAAAGATGGCCTTGGAGCGGTTCTGCTTCAACAACATGACTCTACATGGTTCCCGGTGGCTTACGCATCACAGACTATGACCCCTGCCGCGGAGGCTGGAGAAGATCCCTATTTGGCCCTGTTGAATTACAGAGCGTCACCTCTTGAGTGTGGGAAGTCTCCAGCTGAACTTCTCATGAACAGAAAGCTGAGAACGTGGCTGCCCTCAGAACACTTGCTTGAGAGGAGAGCAGATCACTCTGTAAAGCAAACCAGACAAAGTCAAGCCTACAACAGGACCACCAAGCCATTATGCCCGCCGGGGCAAGACGACGTGGTACGCGTCAGATGTGATGGACAATGGGGACCTGTTGCCAAGGTAATCAAAGAGACAACACCAAGATCCTATGAAGTGATCACCGAGTACGGCAACACACTGCGAAGGAATCGACGTCATTTACTGAAAGTGCCGCCCACTGGTCGTGAGGAAGTGGAGATCAACAACACTGATGGACTGAGAGTGCAAACAACGGCCACTGGAAATGACACACACAACTCACCTTCCCCAGAGACAGTGCGAGAGAGGCCACGTTGACATGGTATGAAACCAAAAAGACTGATCGAGGAGTGTTAAAGAGAAAAAAAAGAGAGAGTGATGTTCATTCAATGATGTTTTGTTTACTTACTGCTGCAATGACAGAAATGATATGTTGTTTAATGGCTACTGTAGAGTAAGATGCAGCGATACTTAATCGGATACACTGGTAAAGGTAAAATAATTTTATTTTTGATGTTATACTGTTTACAGTCTTATTTAGTGCATTGCACAAGGACCAGTTGTTTAACAGAAGAAAAGTTTTTCTTTAAAAGCACTTGTTGTTGTGTAACAGTTGCCAATGTTGTGGTATATTCTGCTACTTTAAAAAATAAAAAAATAAAAAAGGGAGATGTACTGATAACAGTCTATAGATGGCGCTGGTGAACTGCATTAGTCACACAGTGATGACGCAATAAACAAGGGCTCTTGAAACATGGCAGTCTGTTGTCTGATCAAGTCAATACACTAGCCTATTACACAGTCAAAGGGTAAATAGCGACACTGTATCGTCAGAGGCAGTCCCTGTAGCTTTTATCTAGCTTCCTGTTAAAATCTCTTTAGTCACTTAAAAGGTTTAGTTATCGGACATAGTTATCGGACATGCTACCGTAACATACTCCCCATAGTCTACCTATACAATTTACAAGCACCAAGCAAAATAATGAATTATCTTATGTAAAAATAATAATAATAATAATTATTATAAATAAAAAGGTGTAGCTAATATTCTTTAAAACACTGATGAAAGGCATGGTTTGGTACGGCGGGACACACAGCGGCTTTACCCACATCTGAAAAACACATACAACACTATGAAACAGGTGCTCGACGGCAACCTGACTCCAAAATGGTGATAACCTGAAAAATAACGGGGCACGGCAGCCCATCAGATACCCCAAATCCTCTTGAAAAAGCACTTGTACTCACCTATTTGAATGGCATTCGATGAGTCTTGCTGAGCAAAATCCTTGACAATGTCTTTAATGTTCATTGTTCAACCCGGGCTCTGATGCTTTCAATGGACAGTATAGCCAGCCCATTCAGCCTCGTATCGATACACCTTGTGTAACAAAGTTGCTATCTTGTGAAGTACAAGCTAGCTAGCAATAGCTTGTTAGCTATGTATTTTTTAATATAGTGCAAGATATTATTACAGCACTGATCATTATGAACAGCTAGCTAGCTAGCTAACGTAAACTGTGCTTGACACTCGTTTGACCGTACGCGCAAAAGGGTTACCCAGCTAGCCTACGGACCTGTGCCGATTCCGGCTGAGTGTCGGCTATGGCGACAGTTATTCGGCCCGATTCCAGCCAACCTTCGGCAGAGTCACCTATTCAAAGATGAGGCCAGGTTGTGGCTAAACGCACTCGATTCTGGTTTGAGGCGTTTCGCCCAGATCTGGCAAACGTGAATCGGGCCGATTCTGGTTACTGCTCGCCATGTTGTGGTAACTGGCAACGATTAAAAATAAAACTATTTCTGATTAAACATTTGTCGGTTTGATCCATCGTTCAATCCATTAGCAGGGAAGTGATCCGAGTTATGTAACCTATTTTTATTGACTTATGTGCGTAGTCCTATTTATTTAAGAAAATCAAAGATTAGTCAATGGTCATGAGGTAAACAAATACATAATGACAGTTTACAGTGTCTTCTGAGCCAGATGAGTGACGTGAGGATAACTGAAACTTATTTAAACTGCACGTGAAACACTCTTCTCCCTGATAGTGATGGGCAGTTCGGCTCTTTTTTCTGAGTCGGCTCTATTCGTACCATTCAGTTTGAAGAGTCGGAGTCGGAGTTGCAATTTTGGGATTTCCGGTTAATAAGTAGTAAACCCGATGAATAGTTGATGGTGTACTGCATTTTGCCCTTTGTTAAAACCACAGAACTCTATAAGAACAGTTATGTGGTTAAAACTCGAAAATTACTTCGGTTTGTGTCACGGCTCTGGTTTCGGCTCTGTCTGGAGCCGTGGGATATTGCCACGGCTCATGGCTCTTAAATTGAGTCGAGTTGATTTCGTGCTGATCAGTCGGGTAGTATAGCTACTGTAGCTACGTATCTTTATTTTAACCATTAGTAGTCATAATAACTTTGGAATGAGCTGGGGCGATTATTAACTTCACAAAAGTGTGTGCAATATTGTTAGATCAAATTAAAATGCATTCTTACGTAGGTTCTAATTTATCAATCAGAAACTGTGCGCCGCGCATTAACCACTGCTGAGTGTCTCGGGGGAGTGTCTCCCGGCTGTTGTAGAAAGCAGGCAGATTCAGAGTCAGAGCCAGAGCCAGCACTAAGAGCCAGAGCCAAGAGCCAGAGCCGTGGGTAAGCAGGATTCCCTCGAACTGGCGAGTCGACTCGGAGGACTCAGTATAAAGAATAAAAAATACTGATTCGTTCGCGAACTGCACATCACTGCTCCCTGAGGCTGTGAAAGAATGAAGCGCACACAGTTGGCCAAGTTTCTTTTATTTAACATTAACATAACCAAATTGTCACGTTGAATTAATTTTATAGTTTATAGTAATTTAAGATGTATATCTATAGCTAAACACGTTTATTTTCTGGTTGTCTTGATGTTCACCAAATTCAGGAAAACATTTACGTTAATTATCTCTTTTTCAGAACTTGTCTTGACCGTTTTCTGCCTGGTTCTGAGGTAAATTGACGGAAGTGACAGCTAACGTTAAATCAGCTTGCTAGGTTGGTTTTCTATGGTTAAGGTAACATTTAAATGCTAAATAAAGTTACCTGTAAACTGACTGTAAGGATAACGTTAGTGAAATGTATTCCGAGAGAATTTAACAAAATTAATTTAGCAACATCCGTCTCATTTCTTCACTTGGTCGTTATAACGACGTTAGCTACATGCTAGCTGCTATAAACATACACGCCAATAACAGCTATCGGCAGCTGGCTAGAGCGAGCTTGACGTTAGCTGGCTACCGTTAATTATATAATACTGTCAATGATTAATAGCTTGTTAGCTCATGGACGAGGGAAAATTTTACTCTGGTGAAGTTTACTCTACTGCCAACGTTAGCTATAGCCAACAGTTCAACGCGAGGTGGAAGCAACCGTTCCTTCTCAGCCTCGACCCAGCAGCTGAGTCGAGGTAAACCATTAGCTGAGGACGGGATAAACATACTAACAACAAACGTTTAATAACATAATTAATTTTAATACAATGTACACGTCTGTTATGGTAATGGTCATAGAGGACTGTTATATATATAATAATATATATATAATGTTATGTATATAATAATCTCTCACCGCAGTCAGGAAGAACCAGCTAAGGATGGGGATATCGGAAAACTGATAAAACAGTGGCTCCAACTAACACTGGAGACTGAGAGGGAGGAACAAGGCAGAGACACAGCAAACACATAACATTGTCACAACGTTTTCTGAATTCCAACAACGTTGTGACAATGTTTCCAGAAGGTTGAACTTCATATCATACACCAATAAGTTTAAACCTCAAGGAAATACTTTGACAAGAAGAAACATCACATAATCCACTGAGGCACCTTGTTTTTCTACACTACTGTACAAATAATAAATTGGGTAATAAAAAAAGGCTTGCAGGTAAGATGTAGCAATTACTTTATCATGTATTTTTGGATAACTACGAATTAGGCTATATAAACCATTTCCAAAAAAGTTGGGACAGTATGTAAAAGGCACATAAAAGCAGAAAGCCGTGTTTTGTAAATTCTCTTTTACATATATTTAATTGAAAACAGTACAAAGAAAAGATATTTAATGTTTTACCTTATAAGCTTATTGATTTTTGTAAATATACGCTAATTGCGAATTTGATGCATGCAACACGTCAACACGTGTTGTGATGTTCTTCCTTGTCAGAGGTCGGGGTTGATTTCCCCATCCCTGATTTTCGACATGAAACTCCTAGTTGAAAGGGCGTTTTTTTACATTTTCCCTCGTCGTATATCGTGATTCCTCGTTGGAAATTAATAAACGAAAGCAGCATTAGCATCAATCACAAATAGCCAACGCTTTGCTGTTAAGTCTCGTTTTGTTTATTTCCCTACGTCACCGGTAGCAACTTGAACTTTTCATTTAACCAAATAATACATAAATTCACTTACCACATAACACATATACGAGCGTGCTATAATGTATGCTACAGCAGCGACCGCAGAAACAGGCAATGAATAATTTCTAACGGTTTTTTATTTGAAAATGAAAGCGCATCTGAATCTGATCAAAAATCAATGTTATTCATCAGTATGATGACTTTGGTTGTTATTGTTACATTGATACAATGTTTCCATTTCAACCTAATACATCGGTGACCATCACCATCAGAAAGTGAATGTTGATTCCACCATTGAAAATTGGTTGATGACCGATACTGATGCTTATAACACAATATCAATGTTGATTCAATACTTCCTTGCTATCTGGGCTGTAAGGGGTTTATTGAGTGTTCGGAGATTCAAACGCAAAGGTGGGGAGATCAGAACAAGTCAGCTCACAACAGTGAGGACCAATAATTAGGGGAAGAAAATAAAATAAAAAATAAAGAAAAATCAGGAACCTAATTCCTTAAGGCTAACAGCCAAAACGAAAATCAACCCACAAAACCGGGCGCACTACTAAAACTAGTTGAATACAAAAGAAATATCCCGAGCTCACGTAATGAGCTAATAACGGGAAACTTTGTAAAAACGAAATAACACTCTCGGCTAATAATAGCTCAAAGCCGGAAGAGTGCGAAACCAAAACGAAAGAACAAAGAAAAACTGTCTCAGAGAGAACAGCAAAGAAACAAAATAGATAGCAAAAAAGGATACCAGGTAGAAACAATCCTATACCCGATTAAGTAGCTGTAGCAAGTCCCCCTGAACATAAACAGTTTGAGAGTTTAATATCAGGAGGTCGCTAGTTCCTGGCTCGAATGCAATGTCGTGAGACAAACAAGCACCGGAGATGCAGATGTGAGGAACTTAAGTATCCCGCAGGCAGAAGCGCAGGTGAAAATAATGAGGGCTGCAAACCACGAAACGGATCGTGGATAGAATCCGATTGATTCCCAATCGTGAAGGCAGGACGAGAGCTGCAAAAGAAAAGAAGACAAACAGCCACGAACCACTACACTATCCTCATAATTCCCCTAACAATACAATTAGATTTTATTTTACCCAAAAGATTAGGAACTGGAAGCATCCAGAATATCTATGGCTACCTCCAGTGGAAAGTGAGGATGAAGAAAGAGACACCAGAGTGGAAAATAAGTGGTACAGTATACTTGTCTTGCTACCTCAGGTCATTACATATGGAGGGTTATTTGTGCCATAATTAAATACAATACACTCATGTATCTGATCCTGAACATTTTTGGATCTTCAGCCACTTTAAAATTGTACATATCAGTTTGATTTGCTAAAGGACAGTTTTATGATAAACACATTATGTTATCTTTACCCTACATGGATGTTAATAATCTTTGGATTTCATAGCAAACAGTTTGGATCTGTAGTTTAAATACATCGGAAGTAGGGATTCTTGCATGCTCATTGAGTTGTCATTTCATTAAGCAGTCTTATAAAGACATAGCAGATGTTGCACAGAGTAAAAGCTTTTTTTAAAGTTTCATTTATTGTGTCCCTTTTTAGATAAGAGCTAAACAATAGCTATCCGGCTGACATTCATTACGGATAGCCAAAGCTAAAGGAGGTGATTAACGTTGCATTATTAGACCATTGAAAACGGCTGAAATAGATTTTGATATATTTTTAAGTCAGTTGGCTACCATTGTGAAGCTAGTTTCTTTTTTCAGTTATGGTAACATCACCACATACACCATCACCACATCACCAACATATGGTAGCTATTAACATCAAAACTTCCTTGACTTCCTGATGTGTGTGACTCAACAACATCAAAAGACTCTTGAGATCTTATTTTCTGGTACTCTTACAAGCGATACTATAACGTCTCTGCATATGAATGGATCTCTATGGGAATTGGGGGATGGGACTAGATTTAGCTGTAAATTATGCTGGAACAGTATGGAATACATGATTGGTAAAATGGCTGTCAGTCATCAAGGGTTGTTTCTCCAGACAAGTTTTCCTATTGAACTCTATGGAAAAATAAGTCAGGAGAAGAAACTCTTCAAGTTATCCATCCATATCTACTGTATTTCTGGCAGCAGAGTGATGGTTTAAGGCGTGTTTGATATGTCAGACCCTTGATGACTTAGAGCCATTTAGCCAAATGACATGGAATGATCCTGTTACAAAGGCAGCCTACATCTTCAAGAAAATTTCCCTTCCCATCTAATATATCCATTCATACATTTATTTGCAAATCTGTAGATTTTAATAAATGGTAATATGTCTCTAGGAAAGGTAGAAAAACTAATTGCATTAAAATGTATTCTCTTAAAAGGTTCACGATTGGACTCAAGTAAAATATTTAGCAGATAATTGGCTGTAGCCATCTGGGGCTCCCTGACACTAAAAGACAGGAGTGTGACAAAATGCAACTCTGCAAAAGGCTCTGTGGCAAATACCTGCTTGACACCACAAAGTTACTGCCATCAAAGGTAGACAACAAAATAAATAAATTATTACCACCTCACTGCTTCATGTGATCATGGGACCAACACCCCAGCCTACCAACTGAGAAAATGGTAGTAACGCAAGCAGTCTAGCTCAAACAGTAAGCAATAATAACATTGAAAACTGATGTCTTAATCTATTGTAATTGAATGTGTCACTGTGGTCTCGTGGTTTGGCTACTCTGCTTAGCGTTTACGTTAACTTAACTTTGATTGCGAGCTTGCATGTGATATTTATCTCCCGATAGCAACCGCACTGTATTTTACTTTGAATTTATTGCATTAATTCCTCGCCAGGTTAAAACCACAGAACTGTATAAGAACAGTTCTGTGGTTCAAACATGTAGGACTGGATGACGTCGATGGCACTCGGATTGAGGGCGTGGATTTAGATTTAGAAGTTTATAATAGTATTTAGAATAGAATTGTAGTAGAGCTGATTTACCCAGTTTACTGTGAACTGCATTCAATGGTCATTACTAGGGATAGCTGCTACGTTATGAGAAGGATGTGCTTTGTCTTATCTGTTCTGTAGTTACTTTGATGACGTTTCTATATGCACTTACTGTATGTCGCTTTGGATAAAAGCGTCTGCTAAATGACTGTAATGTAATGTAGACCACACCCCTACAATCCTGAGTCCTTTCAAGACTGAGTTTATTAGCTGACTTTGACATGTATATCAATATACCGATTGACATTTTTTGAAAAGATATTTGGTGGGTGTGTAGTGGATACATCCCTCTGTGATATGTTGTGGTTATTTGAAGTTTTTAGAATCCCTTGTCCATCACTTTTAAAGAAAATCCCCACTGATTGTTTTTCAGTATAGGGATGAATCGACATGAGAACGTAATGAAGGTTTTGCTTTTCATTTTGGCACATCTTCGACTCGTCGCCATTGAAAAGTGATGTGGCATGAATTCCTCTCCATACTAATAGTATACTGAACTCCATACTACCGGCAGCCAACAGTGCCAAAATGATGTAATCTGTGACTGCCTTACGCTGTGCGTTTTAATTGGTCAATAACATTAAAATCTCATCCGCATTAGCATTGACACTCACAATTGTCACAGTTTGTGCCACTCGTATTCGCACTGGCACTTGCATAATAATGTAGATACCATTGCAGTTAGCATTAAAAATCACAGGAAATGGCAGAAATGTGAGCTTGTAAATTATGAAAACATTAACCTAGGCTACATGTTTCAGTGTAATGTCACCCCTTGGCCTTTGCATACCCCATACCTATACAGCACAGAGAGTTTGGCACATTTCAGGTTTTCCTACAGAAATAACCGCAATGACCGACTCTCAGCCCTTAAAAACAGTAACTTCTGTACCTTCTGACCTCATGTAACTAATACTATCTACATACCCTGGGGTCTACACAAATTATTCTATTTACAAATATTTACAATGGCAATGCTAACAATAATGTTATAGAATAACTATAAAAATGTGAATCAATGAATTCTAGCTAGCTTTTATTAACACAGCATGTTCGTTTTCTTTTCTGGTGCTGCTACTTCAGTGCTGCTACTCCAGTGCTGGGTGCGCTCCAACTGCAGGTAAGTGTTTAAACAAACATTTACAAAGGAATATGGTAACGAACAAACGTGTATTCAAGCCCATTGCCACTTGTGTGAGTGTGTGTGTGTGTGTGTGTAGCAAGACCATTTCCAAAAGCCTTGTGATGCCTGTATCGCAGGTATCTTCTTCTTGCCTACTCTCAAAATTAGGGATGCACCAATATGACAATCTCAGTACAATACAGTGGGGTGCTAAAATTAGGGCACCCCACTGTATAGTATTTTATTTATTTATTTTGGCCCAGCACTTCTTAACCCCTTTGCACAGAGGCTTAAATTTACCCATTTTCATCTGTTTTGTACCATTCTGTTTAAAGCGTTATAACCCTGACACCGCTAATAAACTGTGTTATAAAAAGTGTTTGGCAGTTGTAGTTCACACAGTCGTTTGGAGCTATATCTCTGCTCTCACTACAGGTAGAGAGTTGGCTGAGAGCTCATTTTAATCATTTTTTGGTGGAATTCCCCTTTTACCAACTTTCACACCATCTCTAAACTTGCACTATTGTTTTTCAGACACTATGTAGGAATAAACCCAGAGAGGGGCACCAAAGCTGGACGTGACAAAGTGCTGTCCAAGAGAACTGGTAAAGTCGCTCATAAGAAGACAACAAAGGTCACTCCTCATGTCTCCACTCTACTGAAGAGACTGATGGACTTTGAGTGGGACTTCATATAAGCCAGTGAGCTCACCCACCCACTCACTGACCCATGAAACATGGCATAAATATGAAACATGGAACATGGCATAAATATGACAGAAACGTAACAGTACCCCCCCCCCTAACGACCGACTCCTGACGGTCTACACAGTTTATCAGGGTTGTCACGATGAAAATCACTTATCAGAGTAGGGTCCAGAATCAGACTAGGTGCGACCCAGGAACGCTCCTCCGGGCCATAACCCTCCCAGTCCACCAGATACTGGAACCCCGGCCTCGCTTGCGAATGTCCAGTAGTTTCTTGACAGTGAAGGCCGGGTGGTTATCTATGATACGGGGAGGAGGGGGTGGGGGATCAGGGGGGCAAAGGGGATCAGTAGAATACGGCTTGATGCAGGAAACATGAAACGTGGGGTGAATCTTAAGGGAAGGGGGCAATGACAGCTTGACTGAGGTGGGGTTGATGATGCTGTGAATCTTGTAGGGTCCAATGAAGCGGGGCTGGAGTTTGTGGGAAGTGGATTGGAGGGGAACGTCCTTAGAGGAGAGCCAAACTGAGTCGCCAGGCTTGTACTCAAGGGCTGGAGTGCGGTGGCGATCAGCGACTCGACGATTCCGTTCGGCCGTGCTCAATAGCGCGGCCCGGGCGTCCCTCCAGATCTTGAGGCAGCGGTGCATGTGGGTAGCGAGGGAGGGGACAGTAATCTCGGCCTCTTGGTCGGGAAACAGTGGGGGTAGGTAGCCGAGGGAAACTTCGAATGGGGACTTTCCAGTAGCGGCGCAGGGCGTTGTGCGCATACTCGACCCAGGTGAGCATCTTGCTCCATGAAGTGGGATTCTTGGCCGACACACAGCGTAGAGCAGCTCCGAGGTCTTGGTTGGCCCTTTCAGTCTGACCGTTAGACTGGGGGTGGTAACCTGACGTGAGGCTGGAGGTGGCTCCGAGAGCCGAACAGAAAGCCTTCCAGACCTGGGAGATGAACTGGGGACCACGGAAATGTCCGCGGGAATGCCATGGATCCGAAAGACCTCCTTGACCAGAACATCCACGGTCTCTTGGGCAGTGGGCAATCCAGGCAGAGGAATGAAGTGCGCCGCCTTGCTGAACCTGTCCACCACCGTCAGGATGGTGGTGTTGCCCTCAGAAGGGGGAAGTCCGGTCATGAAATCCACCCCGATGTGGCTCCAAGGGCGACTGGGCACTGGCAGAGGTTGGAGCAGACCAGCTGGGGCCTGGTGAGAGGCCTTGCTCCTGGCACAGGTGGTACAGGCCTTGACGAAATGCCTGGTGTCGGGGATCATGGAGTTCCACCAGAACCTTCTCTTGAGGACAGCCAGGGTGCGGGTAAAGCCGGGATGGCATGACATGAGGGAGGAATGAGCCCATTGGAGAACCTGTGTCCGGGCGGCGGAGGGAACGTAAATGCGTGTACCGGGATTGGACCTTGGATCGGGCTTCTTGAGTAGTGCCTTTCTAATGACGGCCTCAATCCTCCAGGACACCGAAGCAATGGTGCAGGACCCAGGGAGGATGTTCTCCGGCGCCTCTTGCTCAGGACTGGCCATGAACTGTCGCGATAAGGCATCAGGCTTGACGTTCTTGGAACCAGGACGGTAGGTCAATGTAAAATTGAAACGGCCAAAGAACAGGGCCCATCTGGCTTGGCGGGAGTTCAACCTCTTGGCTGTCTGAAGGTACGCCAAATTTTTATAGTCGGTCCAGACCACAAATGGTTTCTCGGCGCCCTCCAGCCAATGCCTCCACTCCTCCAGTGCTAGCTTGACAGCAAGTAGCTCTCGGTTTCCCACGTCATAATTCCTCTCCGCTGGAGACAGCTTACGGGAGAAGAATGTGCAGGGGTGTAGAAGATTGTCAGTGGGGGAAACCTGAGAGAGCACGGCCCTAACTCCAGTGTCGGACGCATCAGTCTCCACAACAAACTGACGAGTGGGGTCGGGGTGCACCAGAATCGGAGCGGAGGAGAACAGTCTCTTGATTTTCTTGAAGGCGTTTTCAGCCTCAGGATTCCAGCGGAACGGCATGGCAGTAGATGTGAGCTTGGTGAGAGGGGCGACGACCTGGCTGTAGCTCCGGATGAACCTCCGGTAAAAATTTGCGAATCCCAAGAAGCGTTGTAGATGTTTCCGAGTAGCAGGCGTGGGCCAATCTGTGACCGCCTGGATCTTCTTGGGATCCGCCCTGATTTGTCCCCTCTCCAAGATGAAGCCCAGGAACTCGACCGTGTCTGTGTGGAACACACACTTCTCAGCCTTGACAAAGAGTCTGTTCTCCAAAAGTCGTTGGAGAACCTGCATGACGTGGCCTTCGTGTTCCTTGACGTTGGTGGAGTAGATCAAGATGTCGTCCAGATATACGAATACGTAGCGGCCCAATAGGTCCCGTAGGACATCATTTACTAACGCCTGAAACACGACGGGGGCGTTAGGAAGGCCGAAAGGCATAACCAGGTACTCAAAGTGTCCTAACGAGGTGTTGAAGGCGGTCTTCCATTCGTCCCCCTCACGAATGCGCACCAGGTGGTATGCGTTGCGTAGATCCAGCTTGGTGAAGACAGTAGCGTGGTGGAGTGGTTGGAAGGCTGAGTCAATGAGCGGTAGAGGGTATTTGTTCTTGATTGTAATGTTATTCAGTTCTCTGAAGTCGATACAAGGACGCAGCGAGCCGTATTTTTTCTGGACAAAGAAAAATCCAGCGCCCACAGGTGACGAAGAGGGGCGAATCAGACCGTTGGCAAGGCAATCCCGAATGTATTTCTCCATGGCTTCTCTTTCCGGTTTGGAGACGTTGTAGAGTCGACTTGAGGGAAGAGTGGAACCGGGTAGAAGGTCGATCGCGCAATCATAGGGTCTGTGAGGAGGAAGTGTCTGTGCTTGCGTTTTTGAAAAAACGATGCCCAGGTCGTGGTAAGGGGCTGGCACGTTTTCAAGAGATGGCTTGGTGTCTTGAGGTGGGGTAGGTGCGCCCCCGGCAGGTGCAGGTGCGGACCGAAGACAGGTTTGGTGACACTGGTGGCTCCAGGCTTTAATGTGGCGGGACTTCCGGTCAATGACGGGGTTGTGTTCTTGAAGCCAGGGTAGTCCCAGAATGAGTGGATCATTGGGGGAGCGGATGATGTGGAAATGGATGAATTCATGATGGTTGCCAGAAATGATCAGTTGAATGGGTTCCGTGACGTGAGTCATTCTGTAGAATGTCTTGCCGTCCAACGACCGAGCATTCTTGGGGTGGGGCAGTGGAAGGGTGGGAATGTCCAGATCTCTGACCATAACTTCATCGATGAGGTTCACATCCGCTCCAGAGTCTATGAGCGCGCTCACTTGAACCTCCCTCTCAGGTAGCATGAGTGTGGCAGTGAGGGTAGGGCGAGTATCGCTCTTGGAGATCCTCTCCTGGTGGGTTGAAGACCTCACTCCCACGGATGACTCTGGATTTCCTGGACCGGATGGTGCACTGTGCTTGAGAATGCCCCAGCTTTCCGCAGTAGAAGCATGCCCTGGTCTCCCTCCGACGTATCCGTTCCTTGGGCGAGATCTTAACTCCGGTACGGGAAAGATCCATTGGTTCAACTACCTCAGCCTGGTTCTCCTCCGTCAGTGAGGCAGGTACTTATCTGGGGTATGGCTGACCGGGCGGAATCGGTCTCTCCCTCCGGCAAAGTCTGTAGCGGTTATCCAAGCGAATAGCGGCTTGGACGACAGCGTCAAACTCCTTGATGGGTTCCTGATGGGCTAACTCGTCCTGGAGCGCCCCGTTCAGACTGGCCCGGAACAAGTCCGCCAGGGCCGAGTCATTCCAGTGGGTAGCCGCAGAAATAGTCCGAAAGGCAATAGAATGGTCCGCGGCGCTTTTAAGGCCTTGGTGGAGGGCAATGAGTTGCTGTGAGGGCTCTTGGTCACTGGAGGCGTGCTGGAACACTTTGCGGATCTCCCCCGAAAAGATCACATAGCTGAGAGGAAATGAACCTCCGGACCACACCGCAGTAGCCCAGTCCAAAGCTCTCCCCTTGAGTAGCCCCATCACATAGCCAATCCGTCGCTCGTCAGTCGGATATGTCAAAGGCTGTTGTCGGAAGACAAAGTCGCATTGTAGTAGGAACACCTTGCATCTCCCTGGCTCACTATCAAACCTCTCCGGGGGGGGCTGTTGTGGCTCCCGGAATTGCCAGGCTCCCATGGGGTTGGAGGGTGGGATAGCAGGTTGCTCTGGAGTGCGTGGTTGAACTGCAATGGCCAGTCTCCTCATCTCAGCGCACAACTCTTTAATCTCCTCCCGGAGCTCAGAAATCCCCTGGGCGTGCTGCTGCACGATGAGGCCTTGTTGTTGCAGGGCGTGGAACGTGGCAGTTGAGTCAGCAGGGTCCATCTTGGCGAAATTGTTCTGAGACGGGTGTGTGCGGGTTGGACCCGTAATGCACGACTCAGAACACAAACTTGATAATAAATACCCGCAAGGGCTTTATTATGGGGAAATCCAAAAACGTAGTCACACAAGCAAAGTCCAAAAACCAATAAATCCAGCCAGACCAAAGATACAGTACCGAGGGAGAAGGCAGTCTCGAAGTCGGTATCCATGCAAGAGTTTGTTAACCAGAGTAGCTGTCAGCGGAGCAGAAGTACAAAACAAGGAAAAAGCAAAGTTAGTAGTCGTGGGGCGTAGCAAGAGTCAGACCGAAGTCCTATCCGTGGGGCAGAGGTACAAACAGACAGCAGGCAAAACTCGTGGTCAAAAACAGGCAGTGGAAACAATAGGCAGGCAGTAACGATGGTCAATAAACAGGCTAGATCAATAACGGTGGTCAAAACAATGGAAAAACGCTCAAGAGTGACAATAGTAAACTAAGGCAACAATTTCGCAACGAACAGACATGAACACTGAGCTTAAATGCAGGTGTAGACAGGTGCAAACATTTTAGCTTGAGAGCAGCAGGAAATTCACAACAGCTTGAGAAAATGAGACATGTAACGAGGCAATTAGTAAATTTTTAGTAGTTAACCTATCCTGACCTAGCGTTAGTAAATTAGTAATCAACATGCACGAGAAACGTAAGGTAAACATGAACACATGGTTAGATAGTTAGTATTACCCAATCCTGATCTAATGTTAGTATATTAGTAACTAGACAAGGGAGAATGAAACAATCAGGGAAGCATGAGTGACAGCAAGAGAAGAAACAGCATGAACGCAAGGCTGCGGAAAAACATGGAAATATGTATGCAAACAATGAACTGCATCGTAACATAAACAGAAAATAAACTGTGACAAACACTAAACATGAAACATGGCATAAATATGACAGAAGCGTAACACTTCATGCTTCCTTCTGCTGACAAGCTTTATGGAGATGCTGATTTCATTTTCCAGCAGGGCTTGGCACCTGCCCACACTGCCAAAAGTACAAAAAGCTGGTTCAATGACCATGGTATTACTGTGCTTTATTGGCCAGCAAACTCGCCTGACCTGAACCCCATAGAGAATCTATGGGGTATTGTCAAGAGGAAGATGAGAGACACCAGACCCAACAATGCAGACGACCTGAAGGCCGCTATCAAAGCAACCTGGGCTTCCATTACACCTCAGCAGTGCCACAGGCTGATCGCCTCCATGCCACGCCGCATTGATGCAGTAATTCATGCAAAAGGAGCCCCAACCAAGTATTGAGTGCATAGAAATGAACATACTTTTCAGAAGGCTGACATTTCTGTTTAAAATATCCTATTTTATTGATCTTATGTAATATTCTAATTTTCTGAGACACTGAATTTGGGTTTTCATTAGCTGTAAGCCATAATCATCAAAATTACAAGAAATAAAGGCTTGAAATATTTCACTCTATGTGTAATGAATCTATATAATATATGATATCACTTTCTGACATGAGTGACAAAGAATATTGAACTTTTTCACGATATTCTAATTTTTTGAGCTGCACCTGTATATATAGAACTAGCCGGGCGGCAGTGTAGTATAATGGTTAAGGAACTGGGAACTGCAGGTTCGATTCCCAGGTAGGGTTTCAGTTTCAGGTAGGACACTGACGTTGTACCCTTGAGCAAGGTACTTCACCTTCATTGCTTCAGTATATATTCAGTTGTATCAATGTATACTATGTATAAATGCAAAATGCTTTGTAAGTCGCTCTGGATAAGATTTATAATTTATAATTATAGAACGGGGGGAGGGGGTGGGAACAGGCTTAATGAAAACAGATCATGTCTGGCCAGATGCCGGTTGTTCCGGTTGGCATCTGAGTCGATTCTGGCATTGTCGGCTGGATTACGGCTGCCAATTCCGGCCGAGCATACTCGGGCCAATTCTGGGGCGTCATTCATTCTGACAGAAGCCTGAGTCTGGCAGCCGGATTAAACGAATCCGGCATGGCGGAATCGGGGCGCATATATTTGGCTAGCTGGGTATCTAATGCTAGGAATAGCCTACCTAGCATCTACTAGGCTATTAGCTGGCTATCCACTTGGTAGCGACCATAACTTGCCCAACTTGTAGCCTAGTAAGCCTACCATAATGTATGTATAACCTGTCTTGAAATTTATATCTAACAATAGCCTAACGTTATATCTAGCTTGCTATCGTTGCCACACCACTGAGGGCAGCGATGCTGATGCCAGCCGAACTGTTGCATTGCTGCTTGGAGGGGGGTCATCCGTGGGCTGGCGAGTGTTTATAAAAAATGTATCTAATTTAGGGAGCTTTGCTACCTTCTCCTCCTGTTCTTTTCTCTCTTGTCTTTTCTTACTGCCGCTTTTATGTTTGAAAGGCATGATGACTGCTCGCTCAAATTGCAGATGTGCTCAGCTGGTCAGTCTTGACATTCAGATTTTGCGCCTAAACTAGCTATATCGTATTGTCTCATCACATGATCAAATAGAGACTTGACATTGGACAACAACATACATATTACCCAGCAATCATCATTGCATATCTGTATATGACAAAAATACCAAAGAAAATAAGAAATTATTCATGTCATTGAATAGTTTTTTATAGTTTATATATGTTATGTAGAATAAGGATATCATTTTGTTATAAATTGCTAGACTATTTGACCAAAATAAATGAAAACCATGATGGAGATGGGTTTGCCTTTTTGAGGGCATATATAACAAATGGCACCAGAATTTTGTGTGAGTTCTTCTTTGAACACAGGCATACTTTTGAGTTGGCAATCTGAATCATTCACAAGGGCTCGTTCTCCGCCCAACACATTTTTGGAGGTCCCGCAGTCTCTACAGGCTCTCCACCCAACAGGCCCCAGTGCAACTGCATTGCCTGCACTGTCTATATTTACATCCCTGGTTAGGCCAACAAATTGACGTGTCAATATGTCTTATTTTTTTTAAGTTAGGCTTTAATTGAGAGAAAAGGCTATAAATTGTATTATGTTGAACGTCGTTTTCCTATTTCAATAGGCCAACACAGCCTAAAGAATCTCAGATTGGATTTAGGTGACATTTAAAAAAGAGGGGTTATTCTGTTTTATTCTGGAGGGTTTAATAATGAACAAAATGAGACGGCTGGCGCAGCTGGTGGTAATAATAATGATTCAGAAATACAAAATAACAATTCAAAATTACAATTAGGTTACTACACATATGTTCATTGAACAGTTCTAAATTGCATTAACCAACGAGTTTCATTCATAAAATATTCTGAAATTATTCTACGTTTGTCTTCCATATAACGAGATAATAATGTAATAAGTTGCTCCATCTGGACCTCTGGCTTTTGATATGAATATCTTAAGAGCTGTTTTGCAGCCGAACGCAAAGTTTTTATCTATTCTCGCACTTCACTTCTCCACAAATCTCATCCGGCTGGGGCAGGCTATGAACGGTTCACCCGTAATCCATACTTTTAGTGAGCTATAACAGACAATTTCAATACAAACTAGTGACTTCTTCAATAGACCCCCCAGCCATGTTCATTTTCACTAGTTTGTATTGTAAAAATATATAGCACTCGTCGCAAGCAAGCTAACGTTCGTAATTCACTTAGCTCATTACAGAAATATGAGTGGTAACAATGGATAGAATGGATATGGATAGAAATGACTGTTTAGCTGGCTTACATACATTTAAATACTTTCAGTATATACCCATTTATATTAGCGTGCATAATCTTGCTGCGGATTAACAGCAGTGAACCAACAAGATCCCCCAAGGCCACCGAAGGGCGTGTTTTGGATTCTGCAGGCTGCAGCTATACCCTACTTGGTTTTTCAGAGCTAAAGTGTAGTGTAGACACGAGTGATTGTGATTCCGGGTCAGTTAGACAATCAACGCAGAGCATGTGAAAAAAACCTGAACCGTCCACCCAAAATGGGCTGTTCAGCTGCAAGAGTAAAAAACTCACTGGATTTATATTTTAAAAAATATATTTCCCTTAAAAAACCATATCAACATGTTTGGTAGACCTTGTAGAATAATATAAAATTGACAAAAAATAGTATGATATGGGACCTTTAATGCTCCTCTTTTGATAAGAAAAAAGGCGTCGCGTTGCAGTGTTCTTTTTAAACCATTAAGCAGTTATCCTGATACAACTTGTATGAGATTGTATAATAACATTATTTAACATATGTCCTGGTTCCTACGTAAAATAATAGCATTAAAGCGTCGGCACTTTTGAGAAAAATTCACAATGTCAGGTAAAACACATTGATCCACTGTTTCATTTTTTACTTTTACACAATGATCCAAATACAACTCAAGTGACACATTGCTACCACGTATTTTTAATGATGGCAGTATGATGTCTGGTTTCTACATTGTCTTGCATTCATTTCTCAATCGTCCGAATGCAACTACGTCTTTTTGTTCACGTTCATACATTGTCAAGATTCAGACGTTGTGGAAACCAGTTATTTTTGGTCATGACTGATAAACAAACAACCAGAAAACAACGTTACATAGATGGTCGCATGGCCAAAAATGCCTAAGTGGTATCTTAATGTGCTGTAAGTATTTACTAACATTTATTTATATATCCCACCCTCTGCCTGCTTTTTACCTCTCTTTACAATAAAAAAAAAACATTTGTTCAACATCATGACTTTTTGCAATTATTTTATGGTCCACCTCAATCAATAGAACAATCTAAAATTCATGGTTCATAACTATGATCGTACCACAACCCACAGAATTATTGTTTAAATTTGAATTGGAGAAATTAAGCAAAAGTGTGTTGAGTTGTTATTATTCATTACAATATTTTAATTCAAAGGCAGAGTAATGGCATAGCCTACTCATTCTTTGGTTGGTTGTATTTGGTTGGTTTGTGTGATGCCATAGCCTGGAAATCCTTCGTTCATAGTTATATAATAGAGAGAACCCAAGATGGCGGCCTGGTGAGTGGTGCAGTTTTTTTGGAGCTCATCCTGCACAATTGGCAAAAGACTTGTTAAATTTAAGAACCCAAAAAACATGTAGAACTCTTCTTGATCAACTACTTAACTATATTATGTTATATAGTTACGTTTCTGTTTACCCATTAACCAATCAGGTAGTTGAGTAGCCTACCGATGTAGGCCTAAATCATCCGACGTAGCTATTAACATTAGCTTAGTTGAACTGCAAGATTTCATAGATTACCTTCGCATGTCCATTAGTTCAGTGGCTGAGCACAGGATGTCTACTTCGAAAAAAAGAAAACCTGGGAAAACTTGATCCCAGATGTAACTGTTGGAGCCTGTGTTGATGTTACGACAAAATAGCGAACTAGACCTAGAGCTACAGCCTCTGCACGAAAGGAAACCTCTACAGCTTGGTAAGCCAAAATTAAATGGAATATTATGGAGTAACATTATAATGGCCCTGAAATTCACAATCAATGAGAGAGCCCAAAGACGTTAAAAGCAAAGCAGAACACAACGAAACAAAAATCGACAAACGATTAAACAAATTTGAGAAGAGTGGTCGACTTTGCAAGATATAAAAGACGGTGGCTCTCTAGCTCTATGAACTTGCTGAGGTGGGAGGGGAAAACATCAGGGAAAAAGTTAGACATTTGTCAAAAAACCGTTCCAGAGCGCAAAGAAAAACTGACATAATCGACTCGGTCAACTGGCTTGGAAAGCTGCAAATTGGAGAAGAACTCCCTCGTAGAATCATTTTGCAGTTTTCAATGAGACATTATCGGGATGCTGTATGTAAATTTGCCAAACAGTTACTGTTTCTTAAAGAAAATCATCTCCGTTTGGTTGATGACTTGTGACCTGAAGGAGATGAGTCTTCCGGCAGACCTCAAGCACCAAGCCCCACCTCTTCCACCAGGCCCCTTGGGGCCTGAGCATTGAGGTGGAAGTTAGGTAATGTGCCCTGGCGTCACTTCCAACCACGTGCCAGGACCTTTTCGTTACTTCCCCGTTCTGTTTGTGGAACACAACAAATAAGCCAGACACATCTTCGTTTGTCGATGCAAGTTTGTTCTTTTCGTGATAAGTGGACTTCAACGAGCCGACAGACAGTCAACATGCAATGTAATTATTAGCAATGATTATTTGTACGAAGTTATTGTACTATATTAAATATGATGACATAGGAATCTATGTGAATCACTACAAAGAGCCATTTTAAATGTTATTGTACTTACACTGTTCTGATTTTTTCTTTTTTTTTACAGATGCATTGTTCCATTCTGCAGGGAAATTCAACTTTGCAACTTGACAGATGCACAACCTGCTGCAAATTGTATCACTGTCCAGTTTAACAAAAGACAAAAGAATAGCTGATCCCTTCCCTGGTCTGGCTTCCCTGAAAATGATGTACACATGTATTATCTTGTGTCATATTATCAAATGTCTTCTGTGTTATATTTACTGTGTATTACTGGAGTGTAACAACGATTGACAAAGAAACTTCCCATTGTGGGATCAATAAAGTACTACTACTACTACATCCCCAGTGCTTTCAACACGATTCAACCACACCTACTAGCTAGAAAACTACAAGTCATGCACTTACACCCATCCAGAATATTGTGGCTTCTAGACTTACAAATAGGCCTCAATGGCTAAGACTGCCTAGTCATGTTTTATAAGATACTTAACACATGCAGATGCTCCCCAAGGCACAGTCTTGTCACCTTTTCTTTTTACATTATACACAGCTAAGCTGACTGCAGGAGCAGTTATGCCTCCTGTCATCTACAAAAAATTTCAGATGATTCTGCCATTGTAGGATATACAAAGGGTGGTCATAATATCGGAAACACCAGTTTTCCAGAAAACATAAAACACCTGCCACGTTTGCTACTCAAAACCTCAACCTCTGTTCCTAACCTGATTATCTATGCTGTTTTGTGAATCTTGTGCCATGTGTACATTTTATATGATGACTTGTTTTTATTTATAATTATGCCAATCAACCATAATTGCCTGTTAGTCATATTTTTATGAAATTCTAATAAATCATACATTACATGTCAGTTATATCATGTCAGTTACTGTTATATCAGTAATACGTTAGTACACTTCCACAAATGTCCCCAACAACTGGATTTGATCCCCTTTATGTAGTACAGTGGAATGTGATTCCTGAAAAACTGAACTGAAAAGGAATAATTAACAATGAGCTTTATCAAGCTAATAAAAAAAGACAGAAACTAAAATGTATACATGGCATGCCAATCATAAAAAAGTGTATAGGTAAGAGAAATATGACATATAGCAGCTGTAACACCCCCTGTAACGCCCCCTGCATTACTGAAGGGAATGATTCACTGTACCCGAGGGAAATTGATCACTTTGTTTTATGGTGTAGTGCTAACTTTTTAGAACTCAATACTTCCAAAACTAAAGAGCTAGTTATTGATTTTAGAAAAAGCGAGTTGGTGACACCTGTAGTAATGAACACATCCATCATTGATTCTGTGGAATCTAAAGTATTTGGGTGTTGTTATAGACAACAAATTACAACGGAAGGAGAATACCATCATTGTTCTTAAAAAAGCTCAAAAGAGGCTATTTTACTTAAGAAAACAGATTCTTTCAAGTGTATATTGCGGACCTTTTATCCCCATACACACCAGCGTTCCCGAGATCCTTGGGAAAGAAACTTCTGGTCACTCCGAACTCTAAGCTATTGACCATCATTGAGTAGGTTGGCAGACCTATTCATTGTCATTACTGTATATGAGTGTGTATAATAATAATAATAATAATTATAAATGTTATTTTTTGTTTAGTTTTTTTGTTTCGTTTTTTTGTTGTCCATTGTATGTACATTGCTAGTGGCAATCAACACCTGTGGCAATCATTCACCTTTGGGGATAAATACAATACATTTTATTCTATTCGATCACATTGTATTATTCAGAGTTTCCGTTCCACCTGAAATGAGAGCAGAGTTCCCGTTCCACCTTAAAAGTCTATCGCGAATCGTCGGCTATGTCAACTCGTAATTTAATTTTACTTTTGACAAGGCTGAAGCAACGTTAGAACTAATCTAATATCACACTGTGTTATTCTGAGTTTAAATGAGAGCAGTAATCTAATATCACATTGTGTTATTCAGAGTTTAAATGAGAGCGGAGTTGTTACACCTTAAATGCAAAAAGCAACACCGTATCATTCATCAGAGTTTCCGTTAGGATAGCCCTATTCATATTTAATTCAATTACAGTTAGAGAGGTTGTTATAACCTTACTTGTTGTTCATTAACTTTAATTGAATATCTCTTCTTTTTTCTCATTAGTTTCATTGAACTCATTCAATGCCAGAGTGTTCTGGAACACTAAGCCTCAGCAGTGCCAAGCCAACATGGCTGCGACATTCAACATTTTTTGATTGATCCTGTCAATAAAACACTAATAAAAACACATTATTTTACCTATTCCAACATAATTATTTGTCAATGAGAATAGTATGGAGGTAGATTTCTATCAAAAATAAACAAGCACAAAAGTATAATCCACAATTGTATTTACCATCCACACACACACACACCTCTTAATTTGTGTTCGTAGATATAATCCACAATTGTATTTACCATCCACACACACACACACCTCTCAATTTGTGTTTCGTAAAAATAATCCACAAGTATGTGTTTTCCATGAATGCAAAAATTATATTCACGAATGCAAATAACATTTACAGATATGTTTCCAATGTTCACATGTACAAATCAAAAGCTTGGCTTGCAAACTGGCGAATCTACATTTGCCAATCGAAGGACACGCTTGATCTGCTTGGATTTACGGACAGAATTTTGAGGCAAATATTCCGCTGTTTTTCACCGTGTCGATTCACGCTCGCTTAATTTACAATTCGTAAACTAAACTTCTTCTTCTTTGGTGCTACATAACACGGCGGTTTGTGTGTTGTTCTAAAAGTGGCGCTGATGAGCCCAAGTGGCCAAAATTGCACATTATCTTTAAGAAGTGGATTCATGGTACATTTAATTAAAACAACCGAGTTTTGAGTATATTTACGTTGTAAAGTTAACAGAGGCGGTCTTACCCATTAGGCAAAGGTCGGCAATTGCCTGGGGCCCCAAGATGACCCCATACTACAAAGGGCCCCGTTAAATGCCTCATAAACGTCGTCCCCCAGTAATCAATTATGTCTTTCTAAAAATTCATGCGCTAAATGGCATCAGAATGCCTAATTCATGAGTGTCTTAGTCACCACCCCCCACCCCCCTCAGTCCCCACTACATTGGACTATTCCATGATGAGCCGTCTGCGGAAATGATTCATTAGCCAATTCGTGTTTCAGCTCGGCGCGATTATTAAAAAGTGAAAATGAAGCGAAGCTACCCAAGCGGTGCTGAGAAAAGGAGGAAGCAGGCGGAAAGTAAAATGTTTGTGGCAAAACTACCAAAGCTAACTACATTTTTCACGGCGGCTAGTAGTAGTACAGATGCCACTAATGAAGAGCAGAGTCAGTCTGAGACTGCTAGCACTAGCACTAGTGTTGTTAGCATTGCTAATGCTAGCGAAGAGGCTAGCCGATTAAACGTTGCTACCCTCGCTAGTCGGCACCAGAAATGCTAGTCGGTTAAACTTACTATTTTATTAATGTACACATTTAAATTACATATTGACATAATTTGCACTGAAATTTCATGTTTTCCTGGTCAAATGTTGCTTTATAATAAAAGGAGAATCCGTTACTAATGTTAACAACGCCGGATTAAAAAAATTAGTTAAAAAAACGAAGGAAAAAAACAAAACGCATTAGCCTGTTCGCCCTGCAAGTTAAACCAGCGAGGTGGAAAGAGTAAGTCGGCCTATCGCGTTGTTGAATAGCCCAATAAAACGAATCTAATGTCACGTCGATCAGTCGGCCTAATTGTTATTTTTTTGTGTTCCTATTATTGGTAGCTTTTCTGATGACCGATTATTATTTTTTACTGTATTTGCTATGCGATCACGTTCACCCAATGAAAATGCCGTTGTAATAATCAGGCACGTTTCCTAAAAATGTTTTGGTATGTTGAATATTGTTTTCAATAAATGTTATTTGTTAACTTTTATTTAGTGAATTGTTGTCATGTTTTGCAGGATAATGTGCAATGTTCATAATGCAAGGCGCAAAGTGCCACACATTTCAGCGGCATTTAAAATACGATTTGGTTATTTATTAACGGTTTCAAATGGCTCTTATAATATACGCAATATTTTTTCGGACAATGTTTAACCTTATAGATTAAATTGTGCTCAATTTTGACTGTTTTCTGAGTGTTTTCTTACTTTTAGACTAGTCTAAGTATAAACTTCCGTTTAAACGTCAGGGAAATTAGTCGTTAGGAACATCCCTAAACGTTACAATGATGATGATGATGATGATGATACATGCATCACAATGGATCTTTCTTAGATAAATAAGGATTGAAAAGGGGGGGAGAGCAAGGGATGTGTGAGGGCCCCATGCCTGTGTTTGCCTTGGGCCCCAAAATGACTAAGTCCGCCACTGAAAGTTAACCCCACTGTAATCTTGCGATGGCAAGTTTTTAAAAAAGTCATTGCACAAAACTCCTATCAGATTGCATGTAGCTAGCTAGCTAGATTACATTACAACTAACTATTGCAATGGAATTTATTCCTTGTGCTTTATAGGTGCTCAACCTTAATAGCCATAAATAATGTGGTTATAACCATATTACGGATTTTCCTTGGCCGTCACTTTAACAGTTTTGCGCGCTCGTTCAGGTTACGTGCGCGCTCAAAGTCTGGATTTCTCCTCAAAGGCTAAAATATTGCACTCAAATATGGACTTTACTTGCGCGCAAGTTCTGTAAAAACACACGGCAAAACAATTTGCATGCACGTTTCGGGCTGTGCACACGGCTCCTCGATTTCCACGCGTACATTTAATTCTCTCTCGCCATTTTGGCATTGATATGTATGTAATTTATTTAGTTCCATAAATAGCGCATATGGAGCTGTGAAGTGAGCGCATAAAACAGTATCCGTGTGTGTGGAGCATAGACTGTATAAAAATATGGACAAAGTTACTGTGATGTCACCCATTGCCTTACCACGGCCTCGTAAAAACAGTGTTGAGGCTCAGGATGTCTTTTTCGCCGCCCGTTTGTACAAACCTAGAGTATACATAATGTAGAGACAGCGATGCCAATAGAAACCAACGGGGAGCACATCTGAACCAGGATGTTTTAATTTTACGCTCATCTCACATGCGCAGTTGTGTCTAGTCAAGTCACATGTACAACGAGGAAAGCCCGGTACACACATAAAGATTTTCTAAATCTTAACAGATTTTTTATCTGTGAGAGACCCCACACATGAAGATAAAAAATCATGGATTGAACAGTTTTGATCGTATTGTGTGTGGTGTGCTCCGATATTCCCAATACAGCACACCACATACATAAAGATTTGTCCTACGACAGTCTAGAGTCTCGTCCCCCAAGCCAGAAATCTCGCGTGATCAAACGTGATCTAACGTAGTACCCTGACTAGGAGGCAGCCATGTGCGACAGGGCATATAAACTGCCGGAGAATGAAAAGAAGAAGACGCGTTAAACCCAAACAGAAGAAGTCAAATATATCGTTACTTTAGTCAAATATATCGTTACTTTAGTCAAATATATCCTTAATTTTTTTCATTCTGAATCCAAAACGGTAAAAAAAAAGAAAGAAAAGATATCAGTTCCACTGTCATTTTTCCTGTGATGGTGTGAAGTGTTTTAAAATCCAATTACTACTCAGAAATTCTGTTTAAATAGTATATCTGCGCCAAATGCACAACTAGCCGTCTTCTCCCTTTTTATGCTTCCGTGTTCTTCAGTCAGCTCGCTTCTTGATTGGCTACATTCCATTCCACGTCACGATCCACAGAGTCAGTGACTCGGGAGCTGTCGGCTTTCCCCACACACAAGAGGACTTTTGATCGTAAATATTGAACAGGTTTAATATTTACGATCGTCGGCCATGACCATTTTTCGAGCAGATTGTCGGGAGGAATTGACTCTTAACACACCTCACACCACAGGATAATCTTGTAGGATAATCTTTAGAGGCATCAGATAATCGGGCGTTTGCTGTCCTTGGTCGGAAGGGGGAAAATCGGGCCAAAATCGGCCAAATTATCTTTATGTGTGTACCGGGCTGAAGGCGCAGATAGGCCCAGTCAAGTCACATGCACAACGAAGAAGGCGCAGATAGGCCAAAATAAATAATACAAAAAAATATATATTTGTCTGTGTGGTAAGAACCAAAGGAATTACTTCCGGAAAATGACGCGATTTTTTAAAGAAATATAATGCACAAGAGTTAACATCATTATATTAATTTAATATTTTCAATTTGCTGTCAAAAATTAATGGAGCCCAATGGGAAAACAGGCTTTTTGAGCACAAATCATAGATATCAGCAGAGGGCGACATTATATCCGGTGCTGAGGTTGAGAGCCGAAAGCTGGCCCCTTGGTACAAACTGCGTCTGCTCCGTGGAGCCGAAGTGATGTTGTTTGGAGCAGGGTCAACTGGATAGTGTCTTCATGGTCCAGGCACAGGTGATTGACAGTTTGGGGTGGAGAAGCCCATGACCTGACCAAACCCACCATTGTGCAAAACTAACTTGCGGTAAACTTCCTTAAATTGCTAATGTTTTATAATATAACATTTCATTTTCATCCTCAATTTTACTATCATTTATTTGCATTGAATGTGTGGTATTCATCACATAATTAACGTTCATTCAGTTATCTTCAATTTATATTCAGCTAAATCAGCTAATTTGATTAGCTAAATAGCATATACCAGCTGAGCTCGGTAGCCAAGTTTGACGCACTGCATCACCACATACGGACAGACGAACATAGGGTAACGCTATTGCCATCAACTATATTGACGGTCAATCAATTATATATGTTATTTTGACAAGACCAGTTTTATTATAAATATCCCTAGCGCCGCTAGAAAGGTAGCAAGCTGTCCCCATAGTCTTAAATGAACAAACCACCACCGTCTTTTTGCCTAAGCGCTAATTAACTCGACTGTGACAGAGCAGTCTGTCACGGATTTCTGCAGCATTTTAAACCCTGTTATGAAAACTGTTCCAGGTAAAGTCGGCATTGTAGGTTAGTGGGTTCACACGCTAGCTAAAGCATAGTCGCCTACATTACATCGTAGCTGGCATTAACTTTCATCTGCATCCTGTAACCTAATCACAAACACTTACAAACACAGACTCCGTATTCTTTTCGATAAATTATTGGTTTTATTTTAAACATCCCCGTATTGAGTCAGTACAAACATACCGCTAACACTTTGGATCTATTTTCCACACATTTTCTCAATTTTTGGAACTGAAAAAAAATTATACAGGCGTAGAATTGTCCGGTTAGGGTTCTAGTTAGAGCAGCTGGCTAACGTTAGCTAGGCAATCACGGTAGCCTAGCTAGCCAACTTATATGGCCAGCCAGCAAGGATGGCTGTTAGGAGTAAATGTTTACATGTGTCCTCAGTTACTATACTGGAGGAGATGGACGACAACCTTCACGCGGTCTCCTCTGTGAGTAGCAAGGTCAGGGTGCAAGACCCGCTTGTGAAACCAATGTCGCCACCAAATCGTCACGCTGCCAGACCAGGGCGCAAGAGGTCGGGGGGACGCAAGCTCACGTCAGGGCGGGCGGCCATCCCGACCATCAAGCGTCAGGATCTGTCAGTGCTTCAGCTGAATGTCGAGGGCCTCACCACCGCCAAACTGGACATCATACGCCACCTCGCCGACTCCCACGAAGTCGCAGCTGTCCTCCTTCAGGAGACACACTGTGAAAAAGCAGACTTCCTCAGGTTGTCCGGGTTCCACCTCGCCGGCTCCATCCTCAGCAGGCAGCATGGGATGGCCACCTTGGTTAGGTCTGACTTCAGCTGGACAGCCACAGGCCAATCCCCACCAGGCTCCAGTCTTGAGTGGATGTCCACGAGGATACAGACAACAACGGTTGTGAATGTGTACAAGCCCCCACCATCAGTACTGTCCACATCAGACCTCCCGATTGCCCCGGCACCTGCCATCTACGCCGGGGATTTCAACTGCCAGAACACCGATTGGGGATACACCCATACAACACCAGACGGTGAGACACTGAGCGAGTGGGCCTCCACCGCCAATGCCCGGCTCCTGTTTGACCCCAAAGAACCACCAACCTTCTACTCCTCCAGATGGAACACCTTCACCAACCCAGACCTCGCCTTTGCTGTGTTCCACAGTAATGACCCGATGCCAGAGAGAAGGGTCATTGACAGGTTCCCCCGATCACACCACCGACCGTCTGTCATCGGAATCCCATCACTGGTGCAGCCGGTCTCGGGGAAACCTGTCAGGAGGTGGAACTTCCGGAAGGCCAACTGGCACGCATTTGCTGCAGAGACTGAGAGAACATCCACCAGTCTTCCGGACCCAGACACTCCTGACGTAGATGCCGCATACGCGGCCTACTGCGAAGTGCTGATAGGTGCAGTGAAAAAATCTATCCCACGAGGCTACAACAAAAACTACATCCCAGGTTGGGACGAAGAGTGTAACCACCTCCTGCGAGCCCACCAGCAGGCTGGATCAAGAGCTGAAGTGGATGCAACGGCAACGGCACTTCTTGAGAAGCTGGATGCCACCTGCAGGGCCAGATGGGCGGAGGTCGTCGAGTCGATTGACTTCACCCATTCCAGCCATAAGGCGTGGCAGACCATCAATCAGCTCTCAGGTAGAAGCACAACACCCCCCAAGTGCCCGGTGACAGCAAACGCCATCGCAGCCCAACTCCTAAAAAATGGCCTCTTCCCAGGTGCAGATAAAGACTTTGCCCGCCTAACATCACGCGAGGTAACCGCCCTCTCCAGGGCGGCCAGTGTTAATGCCAACCTGTCAGGAAATTTTACATCAACCGAGTTCAGGGATGCCATATCCAAACTCAAACAAGGCAAGGCACCAGGCCCCGACAACATCCATCCAGAGTTTGTGATCCACCAGAGCGAAACAACATCCGCCTGGCTGTGCGCATTCCTCTCGGCGTGCCTCCGAAAGTCCAAACTCCCAAGGACATGGAGACGGGCAGCTGTCATAGCCCTGTTGAAACCCAACAAACCCCCGGATGACCCCAAGGCCTACAGGCCAATCTCGCTGCTCTGCGTTCCTTTTAAAATCTTGGAGAGGATGATTCACAGCCGTATTGAACCTGTAGTAGACTCACAGCTTCCGAGGGAACAGGCTGGTTTCCGTCGGGGCAGGTCAACGGTGGACCAAGTAACCCTGCTCACGCAAGATCTTGAGGACAGTTTCCAGGCCAAAGCAAAAGCAGGGGTTGTCCTACTGGACCTGACCGCCGCCTATGACACCGTGTGGCACCGGGGACTCCACTTGAAGCTGCTGAGAACCATCCCGGACCGTCATATGGTCAATTTCATCATGGAGATGCTGTCAAACCGCAGCTTCATCCTCCAGACCAGTGACGGCCAGCGTAGCAGGCTCAGGAGGCTGAGAAACGGGGTCCCACAAGGGTCTGTTCTTTCACCAATGCTCTTCAATATATACATCCTTGACCTACCTGTAACAACATCCAGAAGGTACGGGTACGCAGACGACCTAGCCATCATGCTGCAACAACCAACATGGAAGGCGGTGGAAGAGGGCCTAAACCAGGACATGGGCATCTTGGCTGCCTACCTTCGCAGCTGGCGCCTGCAGCTCAGCATTGGGAAGACGGTGTCCGCAGCATTCCACCTCTGCAACAAGGAAGCGACAAGGGAGCTGGAGATTTCCGTGAACAGCAAACCCCTGGAGTTCCAACAGGCCCCAAAGTACCTTGGCGTACGCCTGGACAGGACGTTGTCGTATAAACAACACCTTGAGGAAGTGAGGGCCAAAGTAACCTCAAGGGTCTCACTCATCCGTCGCCTTGCTGGTACGACCTGGGGTGCCTCCGCAAAGGTATTACGTATCTCCACACAAGCCCTCGTCTTTTCTGCTGCCGAGTACTGTGCCCCAACCTGGAGCAGAAGCCCACACGCCAAGAAGGCGGATGCGGCCATCAACAACGCCCTGAGGATCATAACTGGCTGCTTGAAACCCACCCCTGTGTCCTACCTGCCAGTTCTAGCAGGAATTGCGCCAGCCAGCCTACGGCGAGAGGCTGCCACCCTCGCCCTGGCAAGGAAAGCCCAGGAGTACGATTGGCACCTCCTCCATGACACCACAACCATGGCAACACCTCCAAGCAGACTCAAGTCCCGCCACCCATACAACCTGGCGGCCCAAGAGATGCTCACTTCTATCCCGGAGGACCTGTCAACTAAAGCCTGGCTGGCGGCGGCATGGAAGCAGGAGTGGGAGTCGGCAGGACAGACACGTATACACCACTACATCCAGGATCCTGGAGATGGCGCTGAAGGAGAAGACCTACCTCGCCGGCAATGGACTCTCCTGAATCGCCTACGCACCGGGGTTGGCTGCTTCAAAGCCTCTATGAAGAAGTGGGGCCTAACAGACCCGTGTGAGTGCGGGGAGCCTGAGCAGACTGCCAACCACATCATCACCGCTTGTCCCCTGCATAGACCACCTTCAGAGGAGGGCCTCTTCCGAGTGGGACCTGAGACGAGGGCATGGCTACACGACACAAAGCTGGACATATGATGACGATACACGAAAGAAGAAGTTACTATACAAATTGTGTCAGGCTGTACTGTTATGTACATAAGTTCACTGGGGGTGCAGTATTATTATTATGTCACGGTGGGGCGCTGAAGCGCTAAGTAATGACGCATGCTGGCGTCATCTTGTTAAGAAGAAGAAGAATTGTTAAGACAAGAAGTTCACAAGTAAAACTGCTGAGAAAAAGACGTGTTAGCAGTGCTAAAGAAATAAACTAAGCCAGGGGGCTAAACAGTTCATTGTCTCCGTCAAGTGTTTTCTCCGGGTGCAACGCAGGAAAAGCTGACTTCCTTAACGTAACAGGTTATGGGCCCAGGAGTCATTCGGGAGGAACGTTTGATGTTTTATCGCCGTCAGAAAGTCGCAGCGAACCGCGTGCTAACGGGATAGCAAGACAAGCTAACATCATGGATCATCGAGGGACAAGCAGGTTGCCTCGACTGATGTTCGACGGAGATGAGACTAAGTATGAACTGTGGGAGACCAAAGTGTTGGGACACCTTCACCTATTAGGGTTAAAGAATACGATTCTAAAAGAACCAAATGGTGAAGCCGAGTTAGCGGCAGACGCCAAGAAAAATGCTGATGCGTATGCTGAGCTAATTCAACTTTTAGACGATAAAAGCCTCTCGCTAATTATGAGGGATACGCCCGACAATGCAAGAGAAGCCCTAAAGATATTAAGGGAGTATTATGCCGGGAGGGGAAAACCCCGGATAATTTACTTGTACACCATGTTGACATCGCTTCAAAAGACAAGCAGCGAAAGTGTTACGGACTATATCATAAGGGCAGAAACCGCCATCACAGCGTTACGGAACGCAGGTGAAACGTTAGGCGATGGCCTTCTGATAGCTATGGTGGGGGGTTTAAGCCATTCGCAATACACGTGGCACATAATGGCGATAATATAACGTTTGCAGAGTTCAAAACAAAACTACGAAGCTTTGAAGACACAGAGAAATTAAACACCGCGGAGTCAAGCGATAATGTGATGAAGACTCTAGCTAGACCCGGACGGCGGCCCGCCAAGTCAAGTGCATATGACCGGAACAATGAAGACGCAGATATTGTGTGTTTTAAGTGTGGCACCAAAGGCCACCGAGCGAGAGCATGTCGGCGGAAGACATGGTGTAGTCATTGCAAAAGTGACACACACAAAGACGCCACTTGTAGGCGTAAAGACAGACAGGATGGCGCGAGAAAAGTTTCTGAGGAAAATGGCGGCGGCGGTGCAGATTACGCCTTCAGGATCAAAGACGAAGAGACCGGGGTCCAGCGGCAGCCAGCACGCAGCATTCAGGAGAAGGGCCTGATGGTCGACACAGGAGCTACCTCACACATCATCACGGACATAACCAAGTTCAAAAACTTTGACGACACGTTCGAGCCAGAGACACACTGTGTAGAGTTGGCAGACGGTACCCTGTGCAACGGCGTCGCTCAACACAAGGGAGATGCAGAAGTTTTCCTGGTTGACAGTAGAGGACGACGACATGCCGCAACGCTGAGAAAGGCATTGTTTATACCGTCATACCCCCAGGACATCTTTTCAGTGAAGGCAGCGACCGCCAGCGGAGCCACTGTCGTCTTCAAACAGGGAAAATACGCTTTGATACACAAAGACGGTACCAGATTTAACATTCATGTGTATGGCAGGTTGTATTATTTGCACACTGAAGGTAAGAATAGTGACAAGTGTAACGCTTGTCACGATATACAGACGTGGCATGAGATATTAGGCCACTGTAACTATGAAGATGTCCTAAAGTTGCAAAATGTGGTTGAAGGTATGCAGATTAAGGGCAAGTCAGATAGACCTGACCAAGAATGTGAGATATGTATTCAGGGAAAATTTGCCCAAACCAGAAATAGAAACCCTGATAGAAGAGCAAAGGCTCCCTTACAAATGGTACACACGGACCTAGCCGGTCCGGTAGCTACAGAATCCATAGATGGTTACAAATATGTACAGTCATTCACTGATGACTACTCAAGCGCAGTGTTTGTATATTTTCTTAAAACGAAAAGTGACACAGTACAGGCAACGGAAAAATTCCTAGCAGATACGGCCCCATACGGGGAAGTGAAGTGTATCAGGTCCGACAACGGCACAGAGTTCACATGCAGGGATTTCCAAACGCTGTTAAGGAAAAACGGGATTAGACATGAGAAGTCAGCCCCGTATTCACCCCACCAGAACGGTACCGCTGAGGGGGCTGGCATACTCTTTTTGAGATGGGTAGGTGTATGCTAATTGAAAGTCAGCTACCAAAACGGCTATGGAATTACGCAGTCCAAACGGCGGCCATAGTACGTAACAGATGCTTTAATAGGCGTACAGGGCAAACCCCTTACCTAATGCTGACAGATAAAAAGCCTAATTTATCTACAATGCAGACGTTCGGGTCTGTATGTTATACGTACAAACAGGACAAGGGAAAGCTTGATTCCAGATGTGACCAGGGACGTTTTGTGGGTTATGACAAGAACAGCCCCGCATATTTGGTCTATCACCCAGATACTGATAAAGTACAAAAGCACAGGCTAGTTAAGTTTGTGAGCAAGGTAACTGTGGAGAAACAGACACAGACACTTGAGCCAGACCCAAATGATGACTATGACGGTGTGAGGCAGCCTAGGGCTAGCAGAATCACACAGGAGGTTAATGAGAGTACAGAGAATGCTCAAGAGCCAAGTGTACGAGGTCAGAGTGCACAAAGTGGTAGTCCAGTGACTATGTCTGACAACAGTAACCAAACACAACCAAGTGTGACAAATGATGAATCTGAGAGTGGGAGGTATCCGACTAGAGACAGGAGGAAACCGAGTCACTTAAAAGACTTCTTTACTGAAGACAGTGATAGTGATGGGATCCATACTACCATAGACTACTGCTACAGAGCAGTATGTGGTGTCCCACAGACATTTAACCCCTTAGTTCTGATAGTCTAGATAGTATCGCCGGCGAGCCCGTTTTACGCAACTGAGACACGTGTTGCTCCTGCAGCCAAACTATTAGTGGAAAACCCAAACGCGGTATTTTAACTTTATTGGTAGACGATTCGCGACGATTTCTGGCCAATGCGTAGTTTCTAAGTGTCACTATCTTTCCGTAGCAAGTCCATTTAACAAGCACTCCCCACCCAGCCTATACCTACCCATGCGTGACATAGTGGGCAATAGCGTCTATGTTGGAGTTCATAAATATATGTATTCATCATATAATATTAGAATACCGTCATAGCAACCAGATAAACCCACCTTATGCAAATACAACGGTGCAAATCGCTGCTCAATCAATACCTACATAAACAAGTGGAATCATTCTCTAATCATACAATGCCATTCTACTATCAATATCTGCGATTAAATATGGAATTCATGTGCAATCCTACCATGGATTTAAGCGTAGATATGTCCCTTTCAAGATTCCGTGGTCATTTATTGTCTTGGACAATCCGTTTGAAAAATACACAGCGCATTTGAACACGATTACACAACCTAAACTAGCTCTGCGTAAAACTTACTTCCTGATTGCACTGCTGTGACGCTTTCAATTTTATTCTGGTTTGATCGACAATGGTTTTATCCAATAGAAGGCACGATAAACTTCCCCAAAAGTAATTTACATGTGTAATTGAAAGCTTGGATTAACTATTT
Organism: Ilyophis sp. 1 JC-2022; assembly: GCA_022702515.1. Lineage (NCBI taxonomy): Eukaryota > Metazoa > Chordata > Actinopteri > Anguilliformes > Synaphobranchidae > Ilyophis > Ilyophis sp. 1 JC-2022. The sequence continues at coordinate 129,637,350 of CM040406.1, read as the reverse complement.
AAGGGCGAGCGTAACTGCAATACTTGTTATATCACGACAATTTTACGCAGGCATGCGCAGATGACGCATTTGGTTTGACGCATTTGGTATGACGCATTTGGTATTACGCGATAAAACTGCGCGCAACTTTGAAGTGACTTTTTAGCAGTTTTCCCCCGAAGTCGGTCAGAAGAGGAGAACAACAGAGAATCTTCTAATCCCTGTAGCATAGATTCTGTGGAAGAGGTGCCTATCAATATGGGGAAGATATCCTCCTCGACATGTAAGTATTACTGCTTGTAATATTTTGATGATATACATTCGTTTTTCCACTGCGTGCTATATTTTCGTTATTTTTGTATTTGCATCGGTCGTAATAGACCACTGTTAGCCTGCTAATAATGCTGAACATATTTGAAAACACACTTTTTCAGACTCCACCTTGAATAACGACATGTATAAGGCAAATTATATAGTACGTTCTTTCCGTTTATTTTTTATTTTCTATTTGGTTTAGCTATCTCATTGCTTAGAATGTATAGCTGACTGTATTCTGTTGATGACTAGCGATAGCTTCTACGTTGTGAGAAAGTAACGCTTTCGTGACTTAGAATGTATAGCTGACTGTATTCTGTTGATGACTAGCGATAGCTTCTACGTTGTGAGAAAGTAGCGCTTTCGTGACTTAGAATGTATAGCTGACTGTATTCTGTTGAGTACTAGCGATAGCTTCTACGTTGTCAGAAAGTAGCGCTTTCTTGGCTTTGCTTCGTAGATTGTGTCTATGACCTTCAATATGCACTTATTGTACGTCGCTTTGGATAAACGCGTCTGCCAAATAACTAATGTAATGTAATGTATTGATACTATGTGTTCGTGCCGTTCGCGTAGTGGCTCGTGGTGGCCTGCTTTGTTAGAATTCATAGCATTCACAATGAAATTGAGTATTTTAGCGCTGTTCTGTTTGGTTGCTCAGTCGTACGTTATATTTTATGCCTCGATTTGCCGTGAAGCTAGAACATTGGTAGTGTTTTCCGATATTATTTTATTGTATTGTAATTTCTTTGTGCATAATGTACTCTATGGGGTATTAGTATATCCATGGGTGATGCTTTTCACTTAGGGAATGGAAAATATGTATTCAAATTTACTGTGTCCAGATGTGTGCAAGATGAATGTAAAATAAATAAATAAAATAAATAAGCAACAGTTGTGAAACACACTACAGAGTAATGCCATCCTAGAGCACGCAACAAAATATAACATAATGTAGCATACAGAAGAAAGTGTTTACTGAAGTACAAGAGTGAATGATTTCATATTTAGCTGTGTGTACCACAGTGTTATAATGCTTCTGCATTATGTAATTTGTTCCTATAACATGCTTGACCCTCCACCTCTGCCACTCCAGCAGTGCCCTCTACTGTTCAGAGTGAAGCCACTGCAGGACCAGATCCTTACAGCATACTGAAGACCGTGCCATTGATGAGTGCATGTTGGCCACGAAGGCACCGCACAGGATGAAGCAGTATATGAAGGATAATGGTGAAAAAATGGCACACTTGGCATCAAACACTGAACTGAAACTGTGCAATGATCCATTAAGTGATCGTAAGGTAAAATGTATATGCTTTATAAAGGACAAAAGGCTTTTTAATAATTTCTCGGAGAGGTTTTGGGTAGGTTATTGGACACCTAGATATCCACCCCCCTGTACTGATCCAAAATAATTCCCACATGAAAATGATAAAAAGGTGAGTTAAATGAGTCAAAACGGTTGATTTGCACTGAAATGTATGATTAGTTTAAGATTTACAGCTATTCACATTTTAGCCAATTTGGATAGGTTTACAGGTTTACACAGGCTACACTGCTTACATTTTGTGTCATAGATCTTTAGTAGTTCTGTATATCACCCTGCGATTATTGAATGCTTGTGGACAAGGAGTTTATGATCCAGGAAATGTGTAGTTTTACCTGTTTCACTTATGTAGCTCTCAGTATTTTGAAGAAATATATATTTTGTTGCATTTTTTGCTAAGTTTTGCTTGCATTTCCGGCACTTTATTTTGACTTAAATTATGAAAATAAACAAATCAAAGTTTGTACAAAAAATGGTACACCGGTTTTGTTTCATTTAAGCCATTTACCAAGTTTATGTGATGCTCACACCTGGAGTTATAAAGCCTTAAACAGAGTACCCCCAAGATTGACCAAATATGCCATTTGCACCAAGAGGTTAAGGAAGCTATGTCGTCAGCTGACTCAAAAGAGTGGTTAAAAGCCATGGATGAAGAAATCCAGTCATTAAATGAAAACAATACGTTTACCCTGACAAATCTACCAAAAGGCAAAAAGACAGTGGGGGGTAAATGGGTTTACTCTATCAAAAGTGATATTGAAGGGACAGACAAGTACAAAGCAAGGTTTTTGGCCAAAGGCTACAGCCAGAGGATGGGGATCGATTATGGAGAGACTTTTTCTCCCACGGCTAACTTGACGAGTGTAAGAGTATTATTACAGAAAGCAGCACAGGAGGACCTGCTACTACATCAGATGGATGTAAAAACGGCATACCAGCACGCTCCCATAGATTATGAAATCTACATTGATCAACCAGAGGGTTATGAAGAAAAAGGTGAAGGTCTAGTGTGTAAGCTGGAAAAATCTCTTTATGGTCTAAAACAATCTGGCCGAAATTGGAATAGGATTTTGCACGATTGTCTAACTGAGAATAATTTTACACAAAACCCAGCAGACCACTGTGTCTATGCCAAAGAGACAGAAGGCGGGAAGGTGATAATAATTATATGGGTTGATGATCTGATAATTGCAGCTAGCAATGAAAAAATCTTAAAGGAAGTGAAAGGGATGCTCTCAGCCAAATTTAAAATGAAAGATTTAGGCAGGCTGAAACACTTTCTGGGTATCGATTTCAATCAGTCTGATGGATGTGTAAAGATGTCACAGGAAAAGTATGTTAATAAAATATTGGAGCGGTTTAATATGCAAAACTGTAGACCCAGAGAAACGCCCTGTGATCAGAAACTAGACTATACTGAGAATGCAGTAAAAATGGATGATGTCAGGATGTACAGAGAGGCGGTAGGCAGCCTTATATACCTGACCACATGTACAAGGCCAGATTTAAGCTTTGTGGTAAGCAAACTATCACAATATTTTGCTGAGCCTACAGAGGAGCAGTGGGTCACTGTGAAACACGTGCTAAGGTACCTCAGAGGCACTACAGAAAAAGAGTTGTGTTTCAGAAGAAACGACAGTGAGAAGCTAGGCCTACTAGCCTATAGTGATGCCGACTGGGCAGCTGATACCACCGACAGGCGTAGTACCACAGGATACTGTGTAAGCCTCAGTAAGAACAGCTCTTTAATTTCATGGAAGACTAGGAAACAGCCTACAGTAGCGCTCTCCACCTGCGAGGCGGAATACATGGCTCTGGCCTCAACCATACAAGAGTGTATATATCTAGAGCAGCTACTGGAAGGTATCGATGATTACAAATACACACAAACAATAGTGTATGAGGACAATCAGGGAACAATCGCCCTAGCCAAAAACCCTGTAAGCAGACAGCGGTCTAAGCATGTAGACATAAAGTACCACTTCATAAGATCTACTGTGAAGGAGGGGAAATTAACTCTGGTGTATTGCTCTACTGAAGAGATGGTGGCAGATATAATGACAAAACTTGTAACTAAGTTGAAACTGAAGAAGTTTGCAGGAATCATTTTTGGAGTCTAAAATGTGTGAAGAGGTCCAAATTTATTTTGTTAAATTTTCTTTGAAATACAGCAACCTGAGTACAAGTGGGGGTGTTAGGAGTAAATGTTTACATGTGTCCTCAGTTACTATACAAATTGTGTCAGGCTGTACTGTTATGTACATAAGTTCACTGGGGGTGCAGTATTATTATTATGTCACTGTGGGGCGCTGAAGCGCTAAGTAATGACGCATGCTGGCGTCATCATTGTTAAGAAGAAGAAGAATTGTTAAGACAAGAAGTTCACAAGTAAAACTGCTGAAAAAAGACGTGTTAGCAGTGCTAAAGAAATAAACTAAGCCAGGGGGCTAAACAGTTCATTGTCTCCGTCAAGTGTTTTCTCCGGGTGCAACGCAGGAAAAGCTGACTTCCTTAACGTAACAATGGCTTTAAGGAAGTTGAATAACTGTTAAATTAAAAAGACTTGCCATGAGCTATCGTTAGCTTGCTAGCTAGCTAACCCAGCAATGCTAAGCGGGAGTACGGCGATTGCGTAAGGGGGGGGGAATAGCTAAATTCACTGCAAGAGTTATTTCTCCTGACTCATTTTCCTATAGAACTCTATGGGGAAAAAGTCAGGAGAAACAACCCTTAAAGGGATCCATCCACATCTACACCATATCTGGCCGCAGAGTGATGGTTTGGGGCTCGTTTGATACCTTAGACCCTTGATGACGTACAGCCATTTCGCCAGTCATGTGTTCCATACTATACCAGTGTAATTTACAGCTGAATCTAGTCTCACCCCCCAATTCTCATAGAGATCAGTTCAAATGCAGAGAGGTTATAGTATCGCTTGTAACAATACCTGAAAATAAGATAGAGTTTTTTGATGTTGATTGGTCACAGACTTCAGGCAGTAACAGCATGCAAAGGATATGCGACCAAATATTAAATATGATACTTTAAAAATATGTTAAAGCAAAGGGTATGAATACTTATGTAAATGAGAAATTTCAGTTTTCGATTTTTAATACATTTGCAAAAATTTCTAAAAACATGTTTTCACTTTGTCATTATGGGCTATTTTATGTATGATGAGGTATATTATATCTGATAAAAAAACGTCCTTGACGTAAAAAAAAGCCAAGTTACTCACGCATAGCCTACAGAGCGCTGTCTATAAGTCCTTCATTCCAACTTGCAAAAACTAGGCCTGCCTTTAAAAGTATTGATATCAAAATGTGGCCAAGTTACAACTAACAATATTGCCTATCGTAGCTCACACTAAATAAACTAGCTTTATTCCAAAGCAATGCTATCCAAACTTTCCTAAATTATTTAATGCAACTTGGCCCTGTGTTTGTTCATCTTACCATCTCAAAATAATGTGGTCAATGAAATAGGTATGTGCCACATCAAAATGCAGGCCTAGTTTTTGAAAGTTAAGGACTTATAAACAGCGCTTTTACATCAAAGAGGTTTTTTTATAAACAGCGCTTTTACATCAAAGAGGTTTTTTAAAAAATCAGATATCACTTATTTTTGGTAGATAATGACATGGAGAGAGACATGCATACAGAATACATGCATTCCAAAAAAATGCATACAGACATTTGCGGAACCATACTGACAAGAATGAGAACAGTTATCCTGTTAATGGTAGCCCACAATTACATTAAAAGAGTTTGTAGATGAGCAGTGGCCTATTTAATGTGTAATGAAATACAATGAACAGCACGACCTGAGCTATGGATCATGAAAAAGCATGTAAATTAATGAACCAAGTCTATATGGAGACATGCATGCACAATAGGCTAGATACAAACACATTCTAGCTGAAAGAAAGACATACAGTCTAAATAGCCTAGTTAGTACAGCCTAAATGGTTTGCATAAGTAAAATAAGGAAATACAGTTTAAAAATAGGCCTCTTACTATTCTATAGATATACATTTAAAGTTAGGCTATTCAACACTGGCTTGCCGGATGCGTAACTCCAAGCTTCCATGTCTGGGCTATGAGCTGCCGAGTTCATAAGCACAGCAGAATTCCTTCGCAGTTTTTTCCCCGGTAGTGTAGCCTAACGTTGGCAGCGGGAAATGTTTTGGTACTGGACCATGTAGCTAGGTTTAGTTTAGTTTTCTTTAGTGCAATGATTGTATATAAGGCATGTTGATTCGCTTCGTAATAGCCTAGCTTTTACGGCAGTGTGGTATAATGGTTAAGGAACTGGGTTTGTAACCGAAAGGTTGCAGGTTCGATTCCCAGGTCGGACACTGCCGTTGTACCCTTGAGCAAGGTACTTCACCTGCATTGCTTCAGTATATCAATGTATAAATGCTATGTATAAATGCAAAATAAATGATGTGTAAGTCGCTCTGGATAAGAGCGTCTACTAAATGCCTATAATGTAATGTAATGTAGCTTGTACCTGCTTCCGGACTAACAGCTGACTACTGACTGACGTTTCTATGGCAAAACTAATGTTAGCTAACAAGCTTAATTGGACAACGTATATTTCCCAGAAAGAAAACAATAGATACTACTAAGAAAGTAGCATACCAGAGATTATTCTTTTTCTTCTTATTATTATAATTAAAAGTGTTTGCAGTAAGCTACATTGTCTGCAGAGTAGTGTAGACTAGAGCCATGATCGGAGGCTATTGTAATTTCTTAAATGTCTATCCATGAAAGTGATATGTTTGGGGAATTGGCGGTTTATAAATCCGATCTCGTAAGGGATTGCAGTTTATAGTAGGCTATCATCAATTCTTATGGATTATCGTAAATTCTTAATTTTGGTAGTAGTTAATTTTATGGTGACATTGTGTTATGTGTGAAAAGGATAAACTGAACAGAGCTGAAGTGAAGAAATGAATGAAGACATAATAAAGAAATGTTGAGCATTGTGTAATAGTTTCAGTAGCGGAGAATCAAATGTGATGGGAAGGGGGATCAGAACAAGTCACCCACAAAGTTTAGGACCACTAAGGGAACTTAAACCGCTAATGGATAGAACAGAAAAATGAATAATCTAAAAAAGCTAAACAGCTAAATAATAATCACCCCAGGAAAATAGGGCGAACTTGAAAACACGAGTGAGAGCACAAAACAAAGTCTCCCGAGCTCAATACTAGAGCTTGAACGGGGAAACAATAGAAAAAAAACACCTATTATTAAGGCATATTATATTTCAATGCAGACCTGCCTGCTCCACGGTATTTTAACAGTATATCTAAGAACTCAGAAAGTGAGAAACACGTAATACCACATTGGAATATATTATTATGAGGAACCTAAGAAATTTAAATATTTATTTCACGTTGATGTGAATTATTCGTAATACTGTTATCCCACAACTATGCAATGTTCTGTAAACGTTAAAGGAACGTTCTGGGAACCACACATAATACCAGATGGGAACGTTCCAGATACGTTAAGAAAACTTTCCTGGAAAACAGCAAGGGAACGTTAATATAAACCACAAGGGAACGTAACCCTAACCTTGAGAAAACCTTCCCGGAATGTTCCCAGAACCAAAAATTGTTTGCTGGGTAACCTTAATACAATTATGTCCACGTTTTATTGAGATTATTTTAAAATGTGGATAAATGTAGGCCACTCTGTGCACTCACACAGAATATTCAAGTTGGCAATCTAACTTGCAAGTCCTTCTAATGTAATGAGTTGTAACTGACTGTGAGCTACATTGTAAAATAATGCCACTGAATTTTACGGTAAGTCTGTAAAATAGTGGTACGAATAAGGTACAAAATTATAAACAGCTGAAATATAAATAGGCTAATTGTATTTTTTACGGTGAAACTGTATATCTTAGATAATTAGATATATAACCTGCTACAGTATGCTTCACATATTGCTACCATTATTTATAAGCTACAGTAAAGTTCTGGTAACCCAGTTGTGTGTGTGTGTCAGTTCCCAGTCTTCTTTTTGCTTTTTTGTCTATAAAGATTAAATGGTAGAATAGTTGTGTTGCAATTGCATGTGACATGCTGGCTAATTATATCCACTCAATTTGCACTTGATTTCATTTCATGAGCTGGACACTATTTGAGCCATACCTGTCTGCCTATAGAGAGAGAAAGGCACATAGTCATTGTGTAAGTTATATGTAATAGACATGTAATTATCTGCACTTAATTGTCAGGCACTATTTGATTAACTGGATATGTATGTTCCTGATATCTCTGCCTATTGCAGCATTTGTTTGATGATTGTCCCTCTTGTGGCAGTGGTTTAATTGCATCCTGTGTTGCTTCAGAGATAAAACAGTAAAATACAATTTTTGCATTTAAACTGCATTCATTTCATATTTTCTCTGGCAGTTTTATTTTAGGATATCTTCTTTTAGAACTCACCAAAATGGACTATTTAATAGCATAATTTCCATGCTATTTTAGCTGGAGCAAAAAGTCTACAGCTAATGTGTTCCCTTGCCATACTTTGGCTTCAACTGAAATGACACCACTCTACCATGTGGACTGAGTAGCATTGAGGGTTTGAGGTTTATTTTTAATAATTTTCATATTGTTCACACTACCTTTGTAATATTTTAATGTATTGTTCACACTACCTTTGTAATATTTTAATGTATTGTTCACACTACCTTTGTAATATTTTAATGTATTGTGCACACTACCTTTGTAATATTTTAATGTATTGTTCACACTACCTTTGTAATATTTTAATGTATTGTTCACACTACCTTTGTAATATTTTAATGTATTGTTCACACTACCTTTGTAATATTTTAATGTATTGTTCACACTACCTTTGTAATATTTTAATGTATTGTTCACACTACCTTTGTAATATTTTAATGTATTGTTGTGTTTTCTCGTTGCATTGTTATTGTGAGGGCGCCATTGTAAAAGAGAGCTTTGCTCTCAATTGGCATATCCCCGGTATCCATCTCATGAGCTGGAAAACAATGATAAAATATATCTGTGAGGTGGCAGTGGTTTTATATGGGTTGTTGAAGGATTCAGATCAGCCCACATATTTAATATTAGGAAGGGAAGACCCAAAAAAGAAACAAAAACGTAGGAAAATAAGTGAAATTCTGTATTTTATAACACATTTTAGTTTTCGAACCTTCCGATTGGTTCTACGATGTTGTCCGTCGAAGTTACCGATAAAAGTGGATGGAGTGATTTTTTTTCCTTAAGTTTTAATTGTTATGTAAATCTCACCCCCTTTAAATCCGGATATGTCAACGTCCGTTTACCCGAGTTATATGCATATGTGTCCATGCTATAGAGATGTTATTTTAACATATGTTGTACAGGTTCCGATAACGACAAAATGCTAAACTGAAAAAACATTAGTGAACTTGAAACGAGTCTTCAGCTGCTAACTCCAAACGTAGTTGGAACAACATGGGAACGGTAAATCTTACTTTACTGTAAAGTAAAAAAAATCTAAATGTATCCAAAATGGATAAAATGTGCATTACAGTAAATCAGGAGGTAATCCGTTTCTATCAACACAAAGTATTCTGACTCACAGAAAACATGTTTGCATTCAGTGCATGAAGGAATTTTGATCTTTTTCAAAAGAATGGGGTGGTGAGATATATAGGGGTCCAGAAACCTATCCAAAAATGAATACAATGTTTTGTCTGTCCATATTATGGCCCATTGATGCTGGTGTGCTCTAAATACTAATGCTACAATACATGATATGACTTATCCTACCATTCAGCCACAACAAATGAGATAGTAAAATAAGAACAACATAAAGCACTATGTTGCAAATCAAAAATTAATTAATAATAATAATAATAAATCAATAAATCCTATATTTTACATGGATTGTGACTACAATTTATAAATATTACAAAATATTGTGACACTGGATTACCATTAACAGCCAGCAAAAATGTCATAGGTTAGTTTATAGCCCATTGATTCTGGTGTGCTCAACATAGCATAATGCATATGTACCAAATACTAATGATACAATACATGATATGACTTATGCTACTATTTAGCCACAAAAAAATCGATAATAAATGCTATATATATTTTACATGGCTACTGGGACTAAAATTCAACCTATGCACAAATAAAGTTATTACTCGAAAAAATCTACTCGAATCTCTGTGTAATAACGATGAGGCATTTTGCGTCTGAAACTGATAGAAATCTGATCCAAAATGGCTTCCGAATGGATGCAACCGAGTACCGTGTTACGCATGGATATTGGTCAGCTGGTTAAATGTACCTATGGGAATGCCATACCATTTCAGAAAGCTTAGGATGCGCTCTATTGGACGATATAAGTGTCAATTAAAATCATGTTTGTGTGAAGGATTTACAAGTGCATCTTTTGAATGCGATCATTTACGCAAAATAAACTTTTAGAAAGCAATAGAAAAAAATTTGGAACGTAGAAAAATGCAAAGGTATTTCAGGAGCTTTTCTCATTATATATTTTTTTTACAGTTACAAATTCATTGTCTTATTTTACCGGTAATGATTCCTTGATGAAACATGTACCTTACCGATGTATGGCTGCTCCGCAGACACTCGACACTGCGGCGTACACTCTAGAGCCGAACACCGATAGCTGCTGGAGTGCACAGTTGGAAGGACACACAACCACTGCACGCACATCCGTGAGGTCGGCACCATGGGTCATACAGGTGATGGGAGTCGGAACTGAAAAAAAAGCGTGCAGGCCTGTACCTTAAATTGCTTAAATATACCCATTTAATTGTGATATTAATTTTGTCAGATATGAGGTATCCAATGATAGCTGTAAGCACATACACTGTAATAACAAAGGTGGTCATAGTGGGGCATTTTAGAAAATATTCAAATCACTGAAGCATTATCTGATTATTAAAATAAATAGTGTTCCACAATTTTACCTGTATCAGAATAAAATAAAATGCTTCTTTTTTTGGGGAAGTATTTTCATACTTATTTGTGTTGTGCTAATTGTTACACTTTAATTTACACATATTTACAATATATTTATGTTTAAAAAATTTAAACAACACAAAATACAGTATGGAAAAAATAAAAGATTACTAACCACTTGGTTCAGCTCTGAATGATCTGCATATCAGAAAGATAAGTCCTGTGGAGGTGAAAAAAGCTTTTGTAAATGGCAAAACTGAAACATAAAATGGTTGCATACATTGTAAATAAAGTTTGAACCATTTTAGACCAAGATTTCCCTGAATAGGTGCTTACCGAGAAAATGTAGAAAATCAAATATAACTGACATCCTGAAAGTGCACACCTCCAAAAAAAGATTCTATGCAATGAAGGTAGAGTGATTAATCTGGAAAGAGAACAAATAAAATGTTTTTTATAAACAAATTAACTAACCGTTTTTTAATCTTATGCTTACAGCAGATAAATAATTTAATGATACGCGAACACTTATTTAATAAATTATAGATTTATTTTATACAAGTATATATATATATTTTTTTTTTGTAGGCTGATCATAAGAAAGTTACGGCTGGGTTTAACAGAAGGAAACTACAGGCGAAGGTCAAAAGAAGAAACAGTTTAAGGAATCTGAATTCAGTATAAGTGCCACAAATACCATGTAAAAACATTGATTCATTTTGTTAATCCATTCTGAAAGTGTCACAATCCAGTTCAGATGACCCAAGCGAAGATTCATGCACACAATGTTGGAGTGTAGTACATTTTTGACAGCAAAAACATTGAAAGAGCCACCTTTCAGATACCTAAAAACTGAAACAGAAAAAAGTTTGACCTCCCTTCCCCCCCACACTTCCAAAACAGCTTACATATGATGTATATTGTAGTGTTTCCTTTGGGGTCTAATCCACCAAATCCTGTTTCTTCAAATAATTGATGGGGAAATCCTTGCTTTGGTTGAGTCTTCTCAGTGCATTTCAGGGGTCTTCACTGGATCTCCAAAATAGAGCAAGTCACTTTAATAAAGTCCCCCCACATCCCTATTGAACTGGTTTCTGTGACATCACTAGAGGCGGGTCTTGTCCTGCTCTCCTTATTGCTCTCCTTATTGACATCATCAGAAGCAGGCTCTACCTTCCTCTGACTCCCCGCTGCCTGAAAAGGGGTGACATTAAGCCAGTTCTGTTTGTTGTCGAGGAAACTGCCTCTAAAAAACCCTCTGCATGGACTTCTGATGATTATCCTTTTAATCAGATTATACAGCTCATACTATTTCTGGATGCAAACAGTAAATAAAGGAGATTATAACTGAAAGGTAGTTTTTACTCTGTGTGCGTGTGTGTGTGTGTGTGTGTGTGTGTGTGTGTGTGTGTGTGAGTGTGTGAGTGTGCACATAGAAGTAGAATAATTTTTTGATGGGCTGTGTAGTTTCAGGTTTCTGCAGATAAGAAAGAGAAAGCCCTGTATGAGAAGTTTCCAGAACCATTCTATTCCACAGAGCGATGAATATGTACTGTGCAGTTTAATAGTTAAGGGTTGGGGTGTCCTGCCAAATGTAAGATTAACTTGCCTGTTATTATTATAAGACCCCTTATTTATTTACGCTGCGTGTATGGAGCAGAGTCATGGAGGCGGAGTTTGTGCGTTGGACTGCTTAATGCCACTGGACATCTCAGGACAGCGGGGGCTATTTTTAATCATGGCGGTATTACTTGAATAAATTTTTTGACTACAATGTCCAATTTAAACAAACACCCTCTATCTTATTGCTACCCGATGGCTAAAACTAAAGCCCCTTTCACACATGCATCTTAACCCGTAAATGTTCCCGCAATTTTTTTGTGAACAAAGCCGGAGTCGATTTTCCATGTAAGATGCTCCGGCAATTTTCAGGATCGGGACATAATGAGATTTCCGGAAATCTTTCACCAGGGCTCTATAGTGTGAAAAAAGCAGCAACATACCCGGATACAACATGCAAAAAATAAGGCTTTTTTCTGGCACAATTTTTAAAATTAATACTTTACTAAACCTGCCCTCTCGACAATTATTTAGTTAATATGAGACTTTGCACATCAAACATATTGGAGTTGCACCGTGTGATCTTCTGAGGGAAATTTGAACATTAATTTTAGGAGTGGAATAAACATTGTTACTGTACTTACAAAATTGTCATCATTGCCTCACAAATTGCTTGTGTGCTATGCAGTACTTCTCCCTAGTACATCTTCTCCCATCTGTGTCAGGCTCTTCCAGTTTTATGTTGTTTTGCTGAATATAGCAAGCTGACTAGCACCACATATCATATGTCAGATATACACTGAGCACCATAATTGAATCCAAATTCACCAACATTTTTTGTTATTTTGGTTCTGTACTCTAGCACTTTTCAGTTTTAAAAGATACAATAGAATAGAATAACTTTTATTTTCCTATTAGGGAACATCAATTGTTGCCCCAGTAACAACAAAAAAGACAGACAGTGGGGCAGACACATGCATTAGTTTATACTTCAACTTGTTAGTGATGAGGACTTAGTAATTAGTCATTAATAGTAGGTACAATACTTATAATACTTCTTCAAAGATCATATCAAAGGTTATACACGGTATTTGATGATATCAAAGATTTGTTATAATTTGTTATAACAAAAAGAGAAGTACAAAGATTTTAGCAAAGATTATAGCATAATGTCTTCTCCTCTTCTTAGGAGCTCATAGCCTGAGGAGAGGTTACTACTAGCACTTCACTCAAGCATCTCCTATCTTCTTGGCCCTTTTCCTTAATTTATTTATGAGTCTCGCAAATGAGTCTTTTCCGAGTAGGTTTACGGCCACTTGAGGGGTATATTGTGAGGGTGGAATCGAGTTTGGAGAACCAGCGACAGAGAGGAATCTAAAAGTATCCCACCAAAGTGGAATACCAGAAAAGCGGATCCTTGTGCGCGTCAGGGAAGGAAAAAACTAAAAATAGAAATAGACTCCTGGCGTACAGCCAAAGAAAAACAACCCATAAAATAGGGCGATAAATAGAAACTCGATTAGAGCACAGATAAACAGAAAATACCTCCGACTCTCAAATAAGAGAGAGAAAGCACAACGGAGGTAAAAACAAAAGAAAAACTAATGAAATTACGACCCAAATAGTAGGGCAGAAAATACTCAAAACTCGAGTGAAAGAAAGGAAAAGAGAGAAAACATCTCACCCTCAATACGAGAGGGAACTAAAGAGAGGTAGAGAAAATGGTAAAGAAAGAAACCAAAACAGGAAAACCAAAACGAGGACTGAAAGTGCAAACGAGAAATTATAAATCCTATAAGGAAAAACTCTTAAGCTTACACAGGCAAGTCCCACATTATACCAAAGCAGATCGATGGTACATAGTGGTCACCTTAGTTTCTAAACCTGATACCGGCTTCGTGGCTGCGTATAATAACAAACAACGTAGAAGTGCCGGAAGTGAGACGAAGTGCGTGGAGGGTTGGACCCGAGAAGCACGACTCAGAACAATGGATGTAATAAATACCCGCAAGGGCTTTATTAAGGAAAGTTCCGTAATCGTTGTCTTAGCACAAGCGAAGGTCATACACAAAAAGATCCAGCCAATAAACAAAAGTACTGAGGGAGAAGGCAGTCTCGTCATCGGTAAGCCAGGCAGTAGTTTGGAACCAGGAAGGCAATCAGCGTGGCAGAGGTACAAATGGGAGAAGGCAAAAGAATAGTCGAAAAACAAGCAGGGTCAGACCGGAGTCCTCACCGCGTGGCAAAAGTACAAAATCAGCAAACAGGAATCGTGGTCAGGACAGGCAGTGAAAACAAAAGGCTGGCAGTAAACAGTGGTCAAAAAACAGGCTTGGATCAAAACAGGAAATCAGAATAAGTATACTTGACAAATGCTTAAGAGTGCTAGTGAGGCAACAATTTCGCCCTGAACAGGTGAAAACTGAGGGCTTATATGTGTGTGTAGACAGGTGCAAACACTTAACTTGAGAACAGAGAGAAATTAGGAACAGCTTGGGAAAACGAGACGAAGATCATTAGTCAATTAGTCTGTTAGTAATTATCCCATCCTAGCATTAGTAAATTAGTTAATTAGTAAGGACATGTCCTAGAAACGTAAGGTAACAATTAACTACAAGAGATTAGATGGTTAGTAAGCAATGATCTAGCTAATTGTTAGTAATCTGTTAGTTAGACAGGGAATGGCAGATACAATGGAAAACACGTAAGCAAAAGCGGGAGAGAAAGCATGAACGCGAGTTCGCGGAAACACATAGAAATGTATAAAACTAATAAACTATGACAGAACGTGAATACAAATAAGGGCGTGACATAACAATAAACATAAAACATGGCGTGGAACGGTTAGAACTGTAACAGGAAGACGGAAGTGCGGAGCAAATATTATGCCAAGGGCTAACGTTAATGCAAGTGGGCTGATGTAGCCAATAGCCTCAGTCCGCAACAGGCACTGTCACTGCGGTCAGACAAATGACAGAAGCACACACACACACACACACACACACACCCTCGCCACCTGCTTCATGCAGCGTAACATCAGTAATAAGTTTAAGCATCATGAATTTGGCATCACATTTCACCTTTCATTTCAGCTAGCGAGGAGCAATACAGGGGCTGAAATCATTGAGCTGGGGGGAGGGGTCCAAAAAAACTAAAAACTAAAAAAGTACAATATGAAATCACAGCAGGCAGAAAGGTTTGTTATCGTGGAAATAGTTTCCATTCAAATGTATAATGGAATGGTTTCATGTTTTTATAAAACATCTTTTCATTCTGAGTTGATTATATATTGTACCTCAGATTTTTTCCAGTTCTTATCCGAAATTATTGTTCAGTGTCCCCCAGTTCGGGGGTGGGGGGTTCAAATAGGTTACACAGCAAAAATGCCGGTGTCAATTTAACACCCCTGGGTGTTTATATGAGTCCACGGACTCATATAAACACCGTAGGGTGTTAAATGTGCGCCACCATTTTTGCTGTGTACCAAGCAACCTTGAACAAAACAAAACAATAGATAAATAAGTATAAAGTCCAGAATATAGTTCTTAAAAAAGGTTTTTAAAAGAAAAAAAAATACAGGGAGGGGGTGAATACTCATAAATTGCAATAACAATTAATTTTAGACTACAAAATCTGACTCTTGAAGCCCACCCACTTCCGTTTTTTTATCCGAATACAGATACAGATACAGATAATGTTGATGTTAGAACAGATACAGATAATGGCATCGCTGCACACCCCTAACTACAATGTACTATGAAGCGAATCAAAAAGCCTTATAAGTCCATCTCAGTACAGAAAACTAATAAAGTCGGATGCTTTTTAAAGAACATCGCATGTCTTTCAAATGACTGATGAGCACACAAAGTGCTTTTTATATTCAAGGAAATGCTGTGAAATTTCTCATGGGCTGTCTTTGCTCTCTTCTTGGCAGAGAGGGTCAGGTAAATAAGACAAACTTTTAAACATGCTCTTCATGGCACAGGCCCGATTCGATGGATGAAATTACAGAGTAGCCATGTAGCCTACATGTTTTTACTTAGCGGGCTACTATGAACTTACTTCACTTACTATGAAGAAACTAATCTCGTCCGAAAAATAATCCGATATAGGCAACGCTACATAACTTTATGTATTATGATAGCATACTATAACAACAACGTTATGGCCAGCTGTAGGCTACTTATTAAGGCTACTTATTAGCAAGAGCCTATGTGAAATTAGCCTAGTAAATATTTTAGTAGCCATCTCAAATGCGCTTCTGTCGTTTTGATTCTCCCACTGGCCTTGTAACATTTGTCAATTATATTTACATAAAATTGCCTATGTTGCTGTCATGTTTGTGTTCCCACTCTGTCACGTTTCCCTGTGTTTTAGGTAAATTCGGTGTTCTCGGAAATTCCCTGCTATTTCCTTCTTTCAGTACTAATGATGACTAATTTACTAACTTCATAGAATTAAGGTTTACTAATATACTAATGACTAACTTCCTTGTAATGTTTGGAGATACTAATTTACTAATCTACTAACCTCATAGAAATTAGGGCTTTTACTAATCTACTAGTCATCTTCTCTATTCACTACTGCTGTCTCTCCTTTCCGCCTTTGCTGTCACTATTCTTTCCTGATTTCCTCGTTAACTCTTCTACTCGCTACAGCTGATTCTCGTTTCCGCTTTCTGCTCTCTCTAATTTGTTGCACCTGTCTGTGAGTGTATTTAAACCCTGTCTTGGCTTGTGTTCACTGCGAGATTGTTGCCTCAGTTTAGTATTTGCACTTTTGAGCGTTAGTCCATTGTCTGAGTCTACGTTTTGACCTTGTTTGTTTACGACCACATCTTTTGCCAGTTCTATTCCTGACCCCGTTTTGTTTTCTCGACTACGGGTTTGCCTAGCGTATATCTGTACCTTTGCCTTCGCGGATTGCCTACCTGTTATGAACTCTGTTCTACTGATTACGAGCCTGCCTGCCGCTTTCAGTACCATGCCTCCGCTGACAGATATTCTGGATCTTGACCCTTGCCTGGACTTTAACCACGAGCCTTGCTTTGTGATTTTTGTACTTCGCATTTACGGATTGCCTACTTGTGTTTTTGACCCTTGCACTGAACCTACTATGAACACTGTACCGTAGTCGTCAGTACCGTGCAACTGTGTGTAATAAAATCTCCTTCGGGAGTTTTATTTTACTTCTGGCTTCGAGGCCGCCCTTTTGGGTTCTACATCTGTGCCTGGTTGTCACAGTTGCCTTTTCCCCTAAAGAAATTGTTTCCTCGTTTAACTCTAATAAACCACTACAATTCTGTTACATGTAAAAACCCCATTGTCTTGCATGGACTACGCACGGTTACTTCATTATTGGCTAATATACCATAATATTGCACCTTCATTTATTTGTCATTCATGGTAAAGGACAGAATCTGTTTGGGTATTGCACATGTACATTAAAATATTGACTGGGTTGAGAGTTGGTGTTGTGCCCGAGTGAGAAGCACACGTACCATTCTGGCTCCGTTTGTTCTTAAAAAAGGAAAAAATAGTCCAGCTAATTACAGCGTCTTGCTGTTTTGCCAGTTCATAAAGTTAAGTCATTGTATTGACAAACAGCTGTTTATGCTGTTGTGGGTTCACTTTTTTTGGAAAATCGCAGCCTGTGCTTGTAGCTATAGCTAATTGATATTTTAAATGCTCATAATGTCCCTTAATTGATAAACTCAAAAACCACGTAGAATTTTGGAAAACACTACCAATCTCCCTATTGGGCCGAGTGAACGCTGTCAAGATGGTTTTCCTTCCCCAACTTCTTTATCTCCTGCAGAACATACCAATATTTATCACTAAAACCTTTTTCAAAAATTTAGACTCAGTAATCTTATCATTTATCTGGAATTACAAATCACGCAGAATTAAAAAAGAACATCTATGTAAGCCTAAAATACTTGGTGGACTCGCTCTGCCTAACTTCACGGCGTATTATTGGGCGGCATGCCTTCGCTCCGTGTCCTTTTGGCTGGACGACACATCTCTGTCGTCTGGCTGGTTGGAGATGGAGAGGGAGGACTGTCTGCCCTACTCAATCGGTGCAGTTATACTTTCACCTGTGGTGGTTGACAAAAAATGTTACAGACACAACCCTGTAATACACAATATAATAAGGATCTGGAAACAAATGGGAAAGCGCTTTAATCTCAGGAAAGTCTCTTTTTTATTACCCATTGCATCTAATCCATCATTTGCTCCCTCAAACATGGATAGTTTTTTTAACGCCTGGAAAGAGCTGGGTATAGCTAATGTTGGTGACCTCTATGTCAAGGGGACTTTTACATCTTTTGAAAAGCTTCGGGAAAAATATGATCTACCTTGGGCTCACCGTTTTAGATACTTTCAAATTAGGGACTATGTAAGGAAGCATATGCCTGGATTTGAAAATGCATCCCCTGATAAACTGGATGGGTGTTTGACTTTGTGCACAGGTTCAGACCACATAATATCCATCCTGTATGACAGACTGCAAGTGTGACTAAGATTAAATCGGAATGGGAGAGGGAATTAGGACTACAAATTACTGATGACATCTGGGGCTCCAGTTTAGAACATATCCATACCTGCTCTTTAAATGCTAGACATCGCTTAATCCAATTCAAAGTCCTTCATAGAATCCATTATTCAAAAGTAAAGTTACACAAAATATTTCCTGAAATTTCACCCATATGTGATAAATGCGAGTCTACAGATGCGGATCTGCTGCACAGTTTTGCTATGTGTACCAAATTGCCAAGCTTTTGGGTTGACATCTTCAGTTTATTCTCAAAAATATTTAAAGTACAGATACAACCTGATCCACTTTTAATAATCTTGGGTATTTCAGACGTGTTGAGATCTTTAAGAGTGACGCAACAACTTTTATTGTCATATGGTTTGATCACGGCTAAGAAGCTGATTCTCATGTGTTGGAAAGGGAAAGAGGTGCCCACATTGAAAAGATGGCTGACAGAGCTGACAGACACCCTTCATCTGGAAAGGATTAGACACTCCATAAAGGACAGAACTGAACAATTTGTAAAGATCTGGCAACCACTGCTTTCCTTCCTGAAAGAGGAGCGGGCCTCCTGATTTTCTGAATCGGTCTTAGCGCTCAGGGGGGGGGGGGGGGGGGATTGGCTGAGGGGTGTGTTTGAATTGAATTGAATTGAATTGAATTGAATACTTTATTGTCACTGTACATGTACAGGGAAATTTTGTTTCGAGCCCGCAGCATAGATGCACACATACACAATATACACAAGATACAAGAATAAAAAACAATATAAATATATAAAAGAATAAAGTGTCCTACAATGGGGGAAGTGCAGCAATTGAGGGTATACCCTAGCCTAGTGGGGTAAAGTACAAAAACTATGATGTAAATATAATTAAAATAATTAAAATATTGCACAGAGAGAGTTGAATATTGCACAGAATTTAAATATTGCACAGCATTTAAATATTGCACAGTTACCAAGAACAGTTAGGTTATCAGTTCAATTTGTGAGGCGGAGGGGACGCCTTGAGTTCAGCAGTGTGACAGCGTTCGGGTAAAAACTGTTCTTCATTCTGGTTGTGCGAGCGTACAGGGATCTGTATCGCTTTCCAGATGGCAGAAGGGTGAAAGTGCTGTGTCCCGGGTGAGTCGGGTCTCTGCAAATCTTTATGGCTTTGCGGTAGCAGCGGGTCCTGTAAATCGCTTCCAGTGTTGGGAGTGGAGAGCCGGTGATCCTCTGGGCTGATGTTATAATGCGCTGGAGGACCTTCCTGTTCTCAGAGGTGCAGCCAGAGTACCATGCTGTGATACAGTATGTTATGATTGACTCTACAGCGCACCTGTAGAAGTTTACCAGCAACTGTTGTGGTAGTTGTGCTCTCTTCAGACACCTCAGGAAGTAGAGCCTCTGAAGACCTTTCTTGGCCATCGCTGTTGTGTTAGCGGACCAAGTCAGGTCATGGCTGATGTGAGGGTGGCAGTGGGTTGTTTGGGGTATCATTTTGATGGGTTTTGTATGTCTTTTACTTTTTTATTTTTATTTTTTTTATTTTGAGGGGGTCGTGTTTTGAATATTGAACTATGCATTGTTCTGTATTGGACCTCTGTTTTTGAAAATCAATAAAAATATTTGAAACAACAACAGTAAAAAAAAAAAAAGGCTCATAATGACTGTTTTGTATTTCTCCGTAGCTAATATAGTAAACTTGGGCTACTATAGATCAGATGGAAGTCAAACCATTTTCTGATGCTCAAAAATACATATTTAAATAATTGAATTAATATCATAAATGTGTGACGGTTAATCGACTATGGGTTTGAACTGACGACTACAGGTCGACTAAGCAAATCTTATGTTTGTGAAATTTTTTTGCGAAAGTTAAACCCTCTGTGGTACCTACTAGGGGTGTGCAGCAATGCCACTATCTGTATCTGTATCTGTTGGACCATCAACGTTATCTGTATCTGTATTTTAAAAACGGAAGTGGGCGGGGCTTCGACCGGACGTGGTGTTACGTATTTTCTAGTCAAAAATATGAGTATTCACCCCCTCCCTGTCTTTTTTTCTTTTCAAAACCTTTTATAAGAACTATATTCTGAACTATATTTATACTTATTTATCTAACCCCCCACCCCCTAACTGGGGGACACTGAACAATAATTTTGGATAAGAACTGGAACAAATTTGATGTACAATATATAATCAACTCAGAATGAAAAGGCTGTTTTATAAAAACATGAAACCATTTCATGATACATTTGAATGGAAACTATTTCTACAATAACAAACCTTTCTGCCTGTTGTGATTTCATATTGTAGTTTTTTTTTGACGGTGCTTGTTGCGGACTGAGCCCACTGGCATTAATGTGAGCACTGAGATCTGGCGTAACATTTGCACTTGCAGCAGAGCAAGCTACAATCAGCGTAGCTAGCCAGCCACTCGCTTTCACCCACCATACGAGAAAATTAATGACAGACTGCCTGGTATTTTTTTCACATCAAACTCCACATGTGTTTCACCCACCTAGGTCACAGAACTGTGCCCCAAATTGGCTCCTTGAAAACATAGAACACACATGCAGATTACAACTCTTAATGCATGATGTCCACTTCAGTGGGCAGAAGGTTTTTTGTATACAATACAAGAACTACGGTAATTTTTTGTTACAAATATAGCTAATTCTGCTTCTTGCATCTTCCCTAATAAGAATATATTTTTTTAACATGCTCTGTTTTCTAGGAATAGAAGGTTTTCACAGCTACACCAGAGGGAGTTTGTATGTTTCCACCTCCACCTGTCAGTTTGACCTTCAATGTATCAAACTAGAAAAGCCAATAAAATGTGACAAGATGGAGCATATCAAAATTTAGGCAATGGTGCAAGTAACCCTGCATTCGTTATGGTGGGAGGTGGGATATCGGAGGTGGTTTCCACGTCATTGCGTTCGAGCTGCACAACTAGGGACTTGACGTCATGGACACCCTTCGCAGGAAAGTTTTGGCTTTGCTAGCAAACATAGATAAAACAGCTAATACCTACAACAATAACGTTTTAACTTTTAATTGTATGTTTATCATTCTGTATCGGTATGTTGGCCGATACAAAAGCATGTCATGCTGAAAAACAAAAGTTAAAGTGTTTTAAAAGCTAAAATCGTCTAACAGTAATGTTTGTTTACTCTTCACAATGTGGGTCGTGGTGTGAGCTGCCATGATGATGTGACATCAAGTTCTTCCAAATTTCATTAACTAAATTATGACATGTCATTGTATCGGTATTTCTAACAAGCAATGGGTATGTGGAAAACTAATCTGCTAGAGCACACACATTATCTTTGCAAGCTAGCCATTCTGTGGGAAAATGTTTGACGTTAAACGTTGCCTTCCGTCAATAAGCTACACGTATCCCGTGCCTAGCTAGATTAGACGGTAGCTATTAGTGATGGGAGGTTCGACTCTTTTTACTAACTCGAGTTTGTATGAGTCACTCGCCAAAGAGAGTCGGGTTTTGGAGTCACTCGAGTCATCAAGTCAGTCTAACTTCTGATTTAGCCCTCCTGAATGGGATAAAGTAATTTAATAGTGCTGCGACTTTGAGACTTTCCAAATGTTATCGTAACGAACGGATCAAATTCTGATAGTGAAACGAGTTATGTCGCGGGGGTTGTGATGCTCAAAAAAAATTATCCATCGTTTTATAGCTGCTCCTTTTCCCATGATTGTGTGCATGAAAAATTATTTTCGGACCTGGAAGTTGCAATTACACGGTTTGACCACTAAATAAAATTGGCTTCAAAGCCCGGCGTTGTTCTAGGGCAGGGGTAGGCAACCCTGGTCCTAGAGAGCCGCAGGGTCTGCTGGTTTTTGTTGTTACTCACCACTTAATTGGTCAATTAGAGCAGTTGATTACACAGTTAACTCACCTCACCTGGTTTCTTTGGTCTAATTAGTTGCTGTGTTTAAGGTGAAAACAAAAACCAGCAGACCCTGCGGCTCTCTAGGACCAGGGTTGCCTACCCCTGTTCTAGGGGCTTGCAGAGCTCAGGGCAGGGGGCGGGTTCCGGGGCAGGGGGAGCGAGTACTGGGTGACCGAGCGAGTAGCTATTTCGTGCAACCCGAGTCAGACAGCTCCGGGCGGGCTGAGAGAGCAAGTGAGTGAGTGATTCGTGCAGCCAGACCTTCAGCTCAGGGCAGGGAGAGCGAGTACGGAGTTGAAACAAGCGCCAAAAAGTGGTTGCTTTCTCACAGGGCTTGGTTAGGCTAGGTTTTTTCAGCCGGCTTAGCTAGAAACTGTCAACATTAAAACGTGACCTGGCCATTTAAGGCAGTGCTTCTCAACCTTTTTCAACTCGAGGCCCACTCTGGCTCTGAGGAAATACAGAATTTGGGTTTTCATTAGCTGTAAGCCATAATCATCAAAATTACAAGAAATAAAGGCTTGAAATACTTCACTCTCTGTGTAATGAATCTATATAATATATGAGTTTCACTTTCTGACATGAGTGACAAAAAATATAGAACTTTTTCACAATATTCTAATCTTTTGAGCTGCACCTGTATATATATATATATATATATATATAAATGTAGAAGAACAACTTTTGAAATTTGGGACGGTTATAATTATTTCCCGGGGACGATGGTGAAAAAAGTTAGTCTGGAGCCTTGCTCATCACTTTCCCACATGCATATGATGTGCTCTCGCACCCACCCACTTCCACAAACACTATTACACTTGGGGCACTATTTTCCGGCCGATGCATGGTGCATTTTCTTCATGGATTTTGACGTGTCTGAGCCTGTTTACTCACTTGGTGACTCGCCATGCGCCATAGTGGGAGGAGATGTGTTGTAGGGGGAGCGTCAGCGCAGATAAAGCAGCACACTGCAATTTTGTTGAAGCACATTACAATTTTGGGGTCAGCTTAAGCACTATTCGGACGGGATAAGTTTTAAGTACGGTGGAAAAACCAATTGTATCCCACTGCTCTCCTCAGCAGAGAGCTCCTCTTCTCCACAACATTTTCAAAATAATAGCCCAAAAAGCCACGCCTCGCAGCAATGCATTTTCTACCCACGACTAAGCCAAAAAAGTTGCCCAATTTGGTGTGAAAATCGCAGACCTGGCAACAATACCAGTCAGTTAACATCTACGTGCGCGCCGGACAATTAGGAGGTGGTGTTGATTTTGACACATGTAATTACGCTAGCCAATCAGTTGAACAGAAGCGACATGTAAAGATTGCAGTCACATGATTGGTGAATAATGAATTACAAGTGATTTTATTTGTATTTTTTGTACAGATGTTTGTGTAGGTCAGGGGTCCTCAATCTTATCCAGAAAGGGCCGGTGTGGGTGCAGGCTTTTGTTACGACCAAGTAGTAACACACCTGATTCTACTAATCAACCAGTGCTAAGGACCTTGATTAGTACAATCAGGTGTGTTACTGCTTGGCTGAAACAAAAGGCTGCACCCAGGGATTAAAGTTCTCCATCACTACAACAGATTTCTGTCGTTTGGATTCCAGAGACCTATTTTACATTTTTTTTTAATTCGTGGAGGTGGAGTTTGTATGTTTTGACTGCTTGGTGACACTGGACATCTCGGGACAGCGGGGGCTATTTTTAATCATGGCTGTATTGCACTTTCATTCACTTGATTGATGTAATGATACTGTTGTATATCTTTGTTTGATATGTTTGTTTGTGTGTTGTGGGTCCCACTGACTATGTCTTTTTTGTTGTTGCTGGGGCTACAACTGAAGTTCCCTGGCGGGAAATAAAAGTTATTATATTCTATTCTAATAATACCGACATAAACAAATATTATAAGGAGTATCGCGGGGGTATACGTACGAAGTAAGATTAATTACAGAGTAAACCCCGGAATCCTCCCAAATCTGGAACATGCATGGGCTGAAGTAGAAAGAGCTGTTCTGGGTTTTATTGAGTTATCCAGCTAGTACTAACTCAGTAATCCTGCTTTGTAGTATACCACCTTGGTAAGTAAAGTGCTTGTGCAGTTAATATGGGAGCAAAGTGATACGTTACATGTTAGGTAGGCTACAGTAGCCTACTTCAGCAACAAAACATTTTAGCTCGATGGATAGAATATAATAACTTTTTTTCCCGTTAGGGAACTTCAGTTGTAGACACCATAAAAGGCAAATCAGTTCTACACATAAAGTACATTTACCGTTACTTTAATTATTACTTTCAAATACATTGTTATTTGGTGCTTACTATCGTAACGTTACATTTTATTTTCGACCTCTTCTGGATTCTCTCATATTGCTCGCACCCTGCCTGGCCAGCACAGGTAGCTAATGTTTACAGTTTATCCAATCTATTTGTGAGACATCGTACAACGTAGCACCCCTAGCAATGTAATAATAGTTCAAATGAACACTGTTTTGATGTTCACAATATGCTTGACGTATCGCATTAGGTTAACATTAATGTTTCGCAGGCGTAGCAGTCGTTCACACAAATGATATAGCTACTAACGTTAGCTAAACCAAGCGATTAATTCACTTTTAACTTTCTAACATTAAGATAATGCACATAAATGTACATTAGGCCAGCTAGTTATGTATATATTAACTGGCTAACTTTATAATTTGTTCATAAAACGTAATTTACCATTAATGATCCGAGCCTGGTTGCTGTCTAAATCCAGCTCACTCCTCACTGCTTTCAACCACCAGTCTCTTCTTTCGGTCGTAAAATTTAGTTCGTTCACCCTGCCTGGTGGTTTAGCTACTATGGTGAGTACTCAGATTATCATGTAAAAGGGTATTTTCGCCTTTTCCCAGCTTTATTCGCACATCAGTACGCAGTGCAGAAGTTCGTCATTGTAGGACAGCAATCATAGTAGCGTTATCATGAAACTCGTTTCATGGAGTAGCGAACACTACGAGTTCAGTGGTAATGTTAAGCGTCTCTGTTAGGGTTGGTCCTCCAAAATGGCGGCGCGTCCCTGTAACCATTGGTAACGACAGTTCTAGTTCTATGTGACAGACCTCTATTGGCAGCCATCTTACCTGGGTACAGCTATAATAGGAACTTATATCAAAAGTGTCATGTACTTTCTAACTCACTGTGATGTCATAATCAGGTCTCAGAAGCCAGATAGCTGATGATTGGGACTATTGATATTATTCGGACTAACCATTATGACGCGTTTTGATACAAACAATAATAATCTTTAACATTAGGGTTTAACACCGGCATGGGTTCCCGGTAATTTCCGACAGTGTTGTTATTTTATTAAATTTCATTAAAAGCACCTGCAACAGCTGAGAATAAGCTACCAATGGCTTCTGTCTCACCTTAGAAAATGCCAAATTAGCCTGCTTGTTTAAAGAATTTCATTTGATTATGCAATGAAGCATTGTCAAACATCAATTCCATGAGGCTGTTCTCATGGAGTTCTCGAAGTTCAAGCTTCATCCAAAGTTCATTAACTGCATTCTAATATTGATTAATAACATAAATACCGTTATTTTGCCTTAACGCTGACACTAAATACAATAAAGCTGTCAGGTTGACAACCCATAGGTTCACGCATATCTCTTGTTTTATAATGTCCTGCTTATGGAAATATGACCAACGCTTTAAAATAAGTCCACTTTCCTGGGAAGACCATGAAAAGTATGATTTACAGCAGGTGAAACAGACCTGCTCCTGCATGAAGTTAAAGCACACATGCAGAGAATGGCATTAAATTAATTGTGTAATGTGCTGCAAATTTGTTTTTGTTTCTAATCAGACTCTTAGTTCTCTTTAAAATTGCTTTGTTCAGTTATGGTATGAGGAGAAGAGCCCCTAGTTAACTGCATTAACAAGCTAAAATTAAAGATGCCATTCTCCCAAAAATATAAATATATCTTTAAAACACATACTGATGTTTAATCACTGGATTGACTCTCCGCACTGGACAACAAGATACTGGCAGATTAAACAGAACATTTCCTTCTGCTAATTTTTTCTATAGGCCTATGAGATCTAAGGCTACAGATATGTGAGTATTAACTGCACTCGATGATAAGACTTACGCGTTACGCAAGTGAACAGGTTTTTTTGAACGGGTAAAACCTATGACTAAACAGTGATTTCTAGGCTATCCTTACTCCAACCTACCTATCGTGATGGGCCAGCTGCTCTATCCGCTCCCAATTTAACTTTCAGGTAGACATAGTTTCAGTTTATAGTTTTATTCAGTTTATGTAGTTATGTCTATTGAGTGCAAAAAGTGCCCACATTTGTGAACAAATTTGTCTGACTAGCTTCGCTTGTCCTCCCCGGTTGTGTCTCAGTTACCAGGGATAGGCTAATAAACACACAATCCACTTTAACTCGTCGTAGGAATAGTTACACCTATATTATCAGCTGACCTTAACTAGCCTACACACACAGCATCAAACATCTTTACCTAGGATTAATAACTCGAATCAATGGCTATCCAGTAGGCTAGGCCCACCGTGATTAAGTTATTTTGTAGGCTATAAAGGCTATTCAGTTTAATTCACTTGCTAAATGGTTTTCTTACTCAAAACAAAAACATGAAAGATGATTAGGTATTAGATCTAGTCAAACAACAATCAAACATTATGTTACTGGCAACCATGCAGTCAAAGATACAATGTGATGTGTTTTGTCACAATATGGCATAGTGGGCACTTGTTAATTATTTCATTATCTAAACTGGGCAGACACAATATTTTTTGAAAACATGTATTTAAGCATGCATTTAAGAATTCATAGTGGCACTCCACTAACCATTAAAATAATAAATAAATAGCATCTAAATAAATAAACAGACAGTGAGATAAATAGATAAATAAATAACGAGGAAGTATGATTATTCAGGCAACAATTGATTCTTTTACAAATCATACAACACCAATATCATCAATCAAATGTCAATATCTATCACACCGTGTGTGTGAGTGTCAGATGTAATGTTAGTAGTAGTAGATGAGATCCGATCAACTTGCGCAACTTGCAACAAAGTTTTCCTCCCAAAAATTAGCTCTCACACTTCGTCTGAAGGAGGCGGGATGGACATAGGAGGCTTTTGCAGAAAAGTTTAAGAGCCAATGGAGTTATGGCTTTTAATCACAAGCTATTTTGAATACTCTCTATTGGTCAAATTGTCTTAAAATCCACAGACCGTAAAGGATGACCAATAGTAGTTATTTATGGAAAAAAATTTCATTTGAAAAACAATTGAGTTTTCCCCTCATCATTGTAAAGGCACTATATACATGCAAGGCATTATTATTACAATGACAACACTGCCATGGTTGTTTCTCCTGACAAATGTTCCTATTGAACTCTATGGAAAAATAAGCCAAGAGAAGAAACCCTTCAAGTTATCCATCCATATCTACTGTATTTCTGGCAGCAGAGTAATGGTTTAAGGCTTGTTTGATATGTCAGACCCTTGATGACTTAGAGCCATTTAGCCAACCATGTGTTCCATACCGTTCCAGTGTAATTTACAGCTAAATCTAGTCCCACCCCCCAATTCCCATAGAGATCCATTCAAATGCAGGGACGTTATAGTATCGCTTGTAAGAGTACCAGAAAATAAGATATCAAGAGTCTTTTGATGTTGTTGGATCACAGACATCAGGAAGTCATGGCATGCTTTTAAAAAAATAAAAATAACAAAAAAAAAAGTGCAAAATCACTGCGGTCAAGTGAGCAGCCAGCTGACAGCCACCAACAGCCTTGTGCATGTATATGCGTGTATCTTATGAGAAGTACGGTAATAAAGAAAATCACGTGCTAGTAGGAAATTTTACAGGAATGTAACATACGCTGTTGTCGAGAGTGACTTACGAAAATACTTTTATTGATCTCTGCTTATTTAAAAAATTATTTTAATATGTTACTTAATATCTTGTATTGTTACAAGTGGTTTTCAAATAAATAGCAGTGCGTTAAAAAAAAAGTAAATAAAGTGCAAATATTTTTAATAGCTTTTAGTTCCATATTTCAAATGTAGTAGAAACATTACACATTCAATTCCATTAACTAATTTTATCAAGTCTGCGTTATTTTTTTACAGGAAGCAAAGAAAAGGAATATTAATCTGTTAAAAAAAATAGCACTGTCGGCATTTTTCTCTTCAAACTCAAACACTTACTGTATAATATAAACTTTTCAAGATTTAACTTCACTTTAAATTACTGAACTAATATTTAGTTGCATAACCATTGTTTTTGCATCTGCGTTGAATCGAGTCAACCAACTTCTGGCACCTAGAAACTATTTCAGCCCAGGATGAACAAACTAAATTCCACAGTTCCTGTGAATTTTTGGGTTTTGCTTCAGAAACTGCATTTTTAATGTCACCCCACAAGTTTTCAATGGGGTTGAGGTCGGGGGATTGAGCTGGCCACTCCATTACCTCAATCCTTTTTGTCTGGAACCAAGAGGTTGCTCGCTTACTCGTGTGTTTGAGGTCGTTGTCTTGTTGAAACACCCATTTCAGGGGCATTTCCTCTTCGGCATACGGCAACATAATCTCTTCAAGTATTTTATAAATAGGCCCAACACCGTAGTGTCCCCATACCATGATTTTTGAATTCAGTACCCGGGGGTCGTCTGACGTACTGTCGATGACCACTAGACCCGAAAAGAACAATTTTACTCTCATCAGTCCACAGAATGTTATGCCATTTCTCTTTGGGCCAATCGATGTATTTCTTGGCAAATTTTAACAGATTCTGCACATGCCATTTTTTCAACAATGGTGCCTTACGGGGGCTTCTTGCTAATAGCTTAGCTTCGATCAAACATCTTCTGACTGTAACAGCACTTACAGGTAATTTTAGATCATCTTTGATCTTTCTGGAGGTGATGATTGGCTGAATCTTTGCCATTCTGACTATTCTTCGATCCGTTTTAACAGTAGTTGCTTGTTTTCTTCCGCGTGTTTCGGGTTTTTGTTGCCATTTTAAAGCATTTGAGATCTTTTTAGCTGAGCATCCTATAATTTGCTGCACCTCTTTATACATTTTCCCCTGTCCAATCAGTTTTTTTTTCTTAAAAAAAAAAAAATGTTGTTTCTGATTTTTTCCCAATTTAGTAGCCAATTGAACCCCTATTCTAATTCAATTCCCCCCATGTAGCAACCGCTAGAGAACCACCGCTATACAACCCCGTCAGCCGGTAGTAGGAAAGAGGCCGCCACGTCCTCTACAGGGCGCGACTCCCCAAGCTCCTGACCGTGATCCCAACTCGCCCGGGGCCTTATTTTGCGCAGCGATTCTCTTCCGAGCCCTCCCCCCACCCGGAAGCAGCCGCCAATTGCTGCTCCCACAGGGCGCCGGCCATGCTCGGAAAATAAACTCCACACTGCTATTATTTTGAACATGCTCCTTTCAATGAATGAGTCAATTACTCAGAACAAGCAGTGTGCATGTCATGACAGTTGGGTCTGTTGTTTTTCTATTACACTACTACATCTACAAGTAAATTTGCCATGCAGAAATATCACTACTACTAATAACAGTGGTCCATCAGGTTACTGATGTTGTACTGCTATTTTTGTGAACACAACTGTACACTGTTTTTGTGCATTGTATTGTTTTTAATTAGGCGTGGTCGTGAAACCACACCTTTTGTTATTCACCATACTTATTATTATTCCGCCACTTTTTGAGAATCCATTTCCTCCTACACCATCAACACCATTCATACCTCATAGTATACCCTTATACACCCTCCAGGTTGCTATTACTTTTTTCCTTTTATACTTTTTCAGATAATTAACCTTTTATCACCAAAAAAATTAATGGGAGTCAATGTGCACATTTTGAAAACCGATGCAATAGAATGTGGATGCTGTAACATATTACACTGCTTATGACTATGCTTATCACTTAGCCTTCCTCTACAATGCTGTTATGGCCCAACAATACTATCCCAGATGATTTGACATTACTTTCATCACAATTCATTACTTCTTTGTGTCACGTCCAGGTTCTTTAGACTACTTACCACAAAATACATCACCATATTTGAACACTTTCACCTTCTTTAGATCCCATTATACCGCATTACCACTTAATACAATTTCCACCTTTTATTTACCACCTCACACTATACCATATTACCATCTTTCTATAGCATTTCCAGTAATTGATACCACTGCAAAGCAACCACACCTACAATTTTTTAGGAATTGTTAATCTAGTTGTAAATTGTTATGTTGTGAAGCATGGCACGCTATGCTACACTGCTGAAAAGGTACTATACAAGTAAAAGGTATTATTATTATTTTTATTATCATTATTATTATGATTATAGTGCTGGAATGGTGCTGTACAAATAAAGATACTATAATAATAATAATTATTATTATATGCACAGATGGTAGTACTAGCTTATTTTAAACATCCCAAAAAGTAAAAAATGCGCAGATGCCTAGTAACCATGCCGCCGGCGCCAAGATTGTGCTGAACTGAGACATGTGTTGCTCCTGCAGCCAATCTATTAGTGGAAACCACAGACAATGTTTTATCTTTATTGGTACGTGATTCGTGATAATTCTGCCGAATACGGAGTTTCTAAGTGTCAATATTTTCCCGTAGCAAGTCCATTTAAGCAACACCCACCTAGTCTTGCCCGCAACTATACAGTTGTGTTCAAATAAATAGGGTAGGACAGGTAGGACATTGCCGTTGTACCCTTGAGCAAGGTACTTAGCCTGAATCGCTTCAGTATCTATCCAGCTGTATAAATGGATAATATGTAAAAAATGCAAAAAAAATGTTGTGTAAGTCATTCTGGATAACAGCGTCTGCTAAATGCCTGTAATGTAATATAATGTAATGTGCCGTGGCCTGCCCAATAAATCAAAAAAAGGAGTGTTGCGTCCTTTCCCGCTCCATTTTCTATTTTAGTTCTGATGCCTCGCAACAAATTCTGTATGCTTTGTTTTTAAAACAAACAAGCCGAAATGTAATAAATTGACAGCCGCTCATCGTCATCATGTTTGCCATCACATTTATTTTGGAGCGATCTATGAATTGTTACAAGAAGTTACAAGAAAAAAACAGTTTCTGAGATGAGTGACAGTAGCTACGGGATGTTGCAGTTGGCATTAATTTACGATACTACAGGCTCTGCGTCTTGGAGCAAGCAGCCAAACTGTGTGGGTTAAATATTGCCTATAAATCGATTGCTCCATACCTGTATACAATTGTTTAATAATAAAAATAAATCAGCGTTATGTTGTGTGTCTGTTTGTTTCAAAGGATGTCTAAAAGATACCTTATACTAGCTAATTATTTACATAATGATAATTATAATAGAGCCTACATGCAAAAAACGTGTCTCCCAGAAAATCTATGCTTCGTAGCCACTGGACCACAGTTCTGTGCGCAGGCTGTAGTGGAGCCTTTTCTCTTGAGAAAACGGAAATAGGAACATGGCGCCATAAACTTTCGAAAGACCAGTTTCAATTTTCTGTAGCAAATGTTATGTTTAAAATCAGTCAGCAAAACAAATAAACATTTGATTCTCGTTTTTTCAATTTCTGTTTTTAAAATGAATAATTTTCATTTAAACCATTCTTTTCTTGTTTTATAATTTCTGTTTCTGAAACGGGAAATGATAGGCCAAAAAGTACACAGATCCAGAAGCAACGCTAAGGCTACTGCAATTAGAACTCAATGCACTATGTACGTCGCTCTGGATAAGAGCGTCTGCTAAATGTCTATAATGTAATGTAATGTAATGTAATGTAATGCTGCCACGCGTGGTAATTATTTCTGTTCATGTTGTCATTAATCCACTATAATTATATATGAATGATAATATTGAATATCACAATATTTCTTAAAGGCATATCGACGATATTAAAATGGGATATTGTGACAACCCTACTCACCACTGGGGAGATTGCTTAAGATTCAAACCTTCTCTCAAAGAGCCTAATACTCTTCAGAATACTGACTACTTTATAAATGTGAATATACTGTGAAAAATTAAGACTGAAAGCACAACTGAACTTTGGTAGAATTTTGGGTTGTGTAGTTACCTGGCCATGATACGAGTCGAAATGGTGGCAAAATATGTTTGTTAGTTGCTCTGTAATCCCCTGGGGTGATAATCCTGTAAGACTGAAAAAGGCATTATCAGTCATAAACCCTTGCAGCTGGTGGTGATTTCCTTGAGGGTGCAATAAAACAATTTACCTGGTGGCCTGAGAACATTTTCCTCTGACCTCTCACGGCCTCGTAAACTACAGCTGGGGTTGAGCCTACAACTGGACATCAGAAGGAAACGGCATCCGAATGACGCTGGGAACTCAGGCCTGCTCACAGGTCTTTTACGGCCTAGATTCTGGACTGAATGGTGAACATATTAAACAAAGCTGTATATGTATATTGAATCATATGTATGTGCATGTAAATTGGTAATTGTGGAAGTATAAAGTAATTGTGGATAATATGATAAATGTGGTGAACCTGGATAATACTAATTGAAGTGTGTGGTATGTGAAAGTATAGGAGGGGGAGAAATAAAGAATGTGAAAGGAGGATTGTATAGGTTATCAGGGATGCGCTTGTCCATATAAGTGTCTGGAACCTAGAGTGGCCATCACCGGGACCTCACCTGATATCTAGATATGATAGAGAAGATCATAAGATCACGCGCCGTCGTTCAAAGAGTCTTATTACTGTCACTAGATTGGGAGAGGTAGACTCTGTTTCTCTCCATGGAGGGGGGTCCCTGGGTGGTGAAACTTCTCTTCCTGCCAGACCTTATTTGGACAAACAAAGGGACTTGTGGAGTGTGCATACCGGCGCTGTACTGCATTTAAGGACATCCCAAAGGGATATTCGAGGAGAATCTGCTTAACAGTTCTCCTGGTACCATAGTCACACCGTACGGAATCACTTGGTGATATACTTTGTTTGTGAACTTGTTCATGTTTATTTGTCTTGGCAGCATGTTATCCTGTGTTTAGTTATAGGCATTGAATGTGTTCGTGTTTGCTCTCACAGTTTTAACCAGTGATTATTTGTCATTAATAAATTACCATGTTTTCATATCAACTGCATCTTTCTTTTAATCCTTTTTTCCAGCTTCAATTGTCTGCATGATCTGAGCTGCAGCGTTCCAAGCTAATGACCTCCCTGCCTGTTATCCAATTATTTTTATATTTAACGTGCGTGGCTCTCATCCATCTTATACCCTTTTCGGCCTAAATTACGACTGAAGACTCAGGGGGACAATTCTGACCCAGGACCGACTGATCAGCGGCCTGGTACAGACGTGGCGTTCTCAAGTTGGGTAGGCAGACAAGTGACGGCCCACAACCAGGGTTGGGCAGTGTATGGTTCTGGTGATTTGATGTGAAGAGAACCCATGGGCGTTCTACGCCGGTTCTTGTCAAATTAGCCTTAAGGAGCCCTTTAAATACACTCAGAGTAGTGCATGGTTCTGGTGATTTGATATGAGAACCCATGGGCGTTTTACGCCGGTTCTTGTCAAATCTGCCTTAAGGAGCCCTTTAAATGTACTCAGACCTGGGCTCGCAACTATCTATGATAAATGAATATCATGTATTGTGTTGGCTAGACCCCCAACCTCTGCGTTCGCCACCGAACTGAGCTTCAGCAATAATGTTGATTCCGGCAAACATATATTGAAGTAATGATGGTACCTAAGGGCGAGTTGAGTGTAACCACTCCGAGTTCCACGCATGTTTAACCAAAATTCTAAATTATAATTATAAATGGAGTCAGATAAACGAGTAAATAAAATAATAATATTTCTAAATAATTTTTACCTTTTCCCACAGCAATAGTGGAATACATCACGTTTAAACTTTCGCTCCGAGCTATTCCCTCATTGGTCTAGTAATTGCGGATTCTACAATCCAGAATAAGGTATTTGTCGCTTTCCATTCACTTCTATCGGGCCGCTAAAACGGTCTCAAAATGACACTTCTAGCACATATACGAACATGAACGAAGCGGATTCTGTCAATACAAACAATAACCAATCGTTATATGTCGTATAGATTGTGTTAGCTCGAACCGGCTACTTGGCTATTAATTACCATGCATACCAGCTGTAGCCAGATAGCTGTCTGCCTGGTTCAGACTAACGCTACACAAACTCAGTGTTATGCAACAACTCTGAAACAACAGAAAAGATTCCTTTGTTTTAACTGGACATTTTTATTGTAAGAAACAAGGTCTGTGGAAGCAGTGGGGTGGGGGGTGCTATGGGATGCTATGACTTGAAAAGTTCCGTGCTTAATATTTAATTTGTGCAAGACTATACAAGACTTTATTCACATTTATACCATGTTATCTGCATGGTATTAAGATGGCAGCATATTATTATTTGATAAATTCAGCAGATAAAAGATAAATTGGACCTGCAAAATATATTACATACATTGCTTTTTAGATGATATGCTTCTTAGAAGATGCTTTTATCCAAAGTGACATACAGTATATGAACGCATATGCTTTTCAGTATATGCAGTCA
Source organism: Ilyophis sp. 1 JC-2022 (assembly GCA_022702515.1). Classification (NCBI taxonomy): domain Eukaryota; kingdom Metazoa; phylum Chordata; class Actinopteri; order Anguilliformes; family Synaphobranchidae; genus Ilyophis; species Ilyophis sp. 1 JC-2022. Next base: position 129,602,150 of record CM040406.1, on the reverse strand, counting down.
CCTGGGATCAAACCCACAACCTTTGCATTATAAGTGCTCTACCAACAGCACTATTCTGCTCACTGTTTAGTTTGCATGACTTGTCCGTACTCTTGACCCCGGTAGTGCTTATTTTTCTTAAGTTTCGTTTTTATCCTCCATCATGTTTTCAGTTGAACAAAAAGCAGCCTACAGTGTGTGCATGCGAAACAGTTATCACCGTTCGTTTAAGCCTTGGAATTGATATGTCCGTAGGTAACGAAGTGAAATATTGTTGGAATGAGTGTTTTCATGGTGAAATTGTGCTGTAGAAGGCGAATACTTACTTGCCATGTTACCTGTGAAGAAAGGAGTTAAAATTCATGGGCATTAAAAAGTAGTTTATTTCATGTTTATTACTTAAGTTAATGATTATTTCATACATGGAAATACTTACATTGTCACTTCATATGCATATATGTGTTATGTGTGCAGTATAGTGATACATGCTTTGTATTGTATTTTCAGTTTTACAGAAACGACCACCAGTAAAGCCACCTTTTTCAAGAACACGGTTTATTGGAGTTTTTTGTTCGCTATCTGTCTAGCCTTGCTCAGACACGCAATCGTGAGGACAGAATAGTAAAAGGACATCAAACCACAGCGGGCGAAGACAGTGGAATCATACTGTAATCAGCACACTTCGTTCATAGCTCTTCAAAACAGCAACAAGTGGATAGACACACCATGGAGCAACAAAATTAGGTGGATCAGACACAGAAAACATTTGAGACCAGGTCACAATTCTCCAGCAAGTCATCAGGGAAATCAAGCAGGTCTTCAGCCAGTGCTGCAGCGACCAAAGCAAGAGCTAAAGCAGAGGCAGCTCGTGTAGAGGTCTCCTATGCGGAAGAAGAGGCAGCTATGATGAGGGAGAAAGCTCGAATTGAAGCCAGTCTGTACGTGCTGCAAAAACAGAGGAGTGCCACTCTATGTAGCAGCAGCTGAAATGGAAGAGGAACCTCTCGAGGATTTAGCCCAGATAACTGCTGAAGATCGTGCTCAACGTACTAGTGAGTATGTGCAGACTCACTCCTTACTATCACACACTCAACAACAAGCTCCAGTCTCACAGCTACTGCCTGTTACACCCACACATGCAGAAAACCTTCATTGAAATGCAGTTAACAGCAGTCCACCCGCAAAGGCAGAGAATATTCTGTCAAAGTTGTGCATTAAAGACGAGATGGTAGATAACGCGCAACGAGCAGATTATTCAGGTGATCCCCCTCCACCAAGGTCTCACACATCTAACCTTAGAGACTATGCATGTGAAACACCACAAATGACGGACTTTGCAAAATACCTGGTCAGGAGAGAGATGGTGAGTTCTGGGCTGTTGAAATTTGATGACCGTCTGGAAAACTACTGGGCGTGGAAAGCGTCTTTTCAAGATGTCACAGGAGAGCTCAATCTAACAGCCAGAGAGGAGCTTAACTTACTCACAAAGTGGCTCGGCCCAGAGTCATCTTCACAAGCGATGCGGATCAGGTTGGCACACGTCCACAATCCAACAGCAGGCGTCCAAATGATTTGGCAGCGATTAGAGGACAGTTACGGCTGTCCTGAGATGATTGAACATGCCCTGCTACAAAAACTAGAGACTTTTCCCAGAATCTCCAACAAGGATAGCCAGCGGCTCAGAGAATTAGGAGACATACTTCTGGAGGTAGAGTCAGCAAAGTCAGGCGGGCACCTACCTGGTTTGACATATCTCGACACTGCTAGAGGAGAGTCAATCCTATAGTCGAAAAGCTACCTTATGGCTTGCAGGAACGCTGGGTCATGCAAGGCTCCAAGTACAAAGAAGACCGTCGTGTTTCCTTTCCACCATTCAGTTTCTTTGTAAGATTCATATGCAGCCAAGCAAAGACCAGGAATGATCCGAGTTTTGCATTCTCCACATCCAGTAGCTCGAGTCATTCAAAGCCAGAGAAACCTCTAGGGTGCAGTAATCGGACACCAGTGTCAGTGAGAAAAACGGAAGTGTCAACCACACCTTCGGTTCATCAGGACGGCACATCTGGAAAGAAAGCAGATGAACCAAACAATCAGTGTCCCATCCACAACAAGCCACACCCCTTAGCAAAGTGCCGTGGATTTAGAGGCAAGCATCTAGATGAAAGGAAAACTTATCTGAAGGAAATGTCCATCTGTTTCCGGTGTTGTGCATCTACAAAGCACATTGCTAAGGACTGTAAGACAGCTGTGAGGTGCAAGGAGTGTAATAGTGATAGGCACATCTCTGCATTAGACCCAGGTCCAGCTCCTTGGTCAGTGGAGGCTCTGGCAACGGAAAAAGAGCACGGCGGGGAGCGAGAGAGTGGTTCATCGCCTGAGATCACATCTAAGTGCACAGACATCTGCGGCAAGAGTCCTAGGCCAGATCATGTTCAAAAATCTGTCTAGTTCATGTGTACCCCCTAACCGACCTGACAAGGCTAAGAGAATGTACGCAGTGTTAGACGACCAAAGTAACCGGTCATTGGTGAAGTCTGAGTTCTTCAAACTGTTTGGCATCAGTGGAGATTCATCATCCTACACTCTGAAGACATGCTCGGGTATAATGGAGACAGCAGGAAGAAAAGCCAGCAATTTCATTGTTGCATCACTCAATGGGAAAACTCAGGTAGCACTTCCCCCTCTCCTAGAGTGCAATATGATGCCAGATAACAGATCTGAAATTCCCACACCTGACATCACACAGTACTTCCCACATCTCAAACCAGTCGCAGACAAAATTCCACCACCTGACCCAAATGCTCCTATCCTTCTGTTACTAGGGCGGGACATTCTGAGTGTTCACAAGGTACGAGAGCAGTACAATGGCCCGCATAACACACCATATGCACAGCGCCTGGATTTAGGCTGGGTAATTGTGGGTGAGGTCTGCCTTGGAGGAGCTCACAAGCCATCCAATGTGAACGTCTTCAGGACAAATGTGCTGCAAAATGGACACACCTCCTTTTTTATGCCCTGTACTGGGACAATCCATGTAAAGGAGAAATTCAGTGCTCCTGTACAGCAACATCATTCGAACACTCCTTTCTGTCCAGAAGAGGTGACTCCTGCCACGAACACAGACAACCTTGGAGACAAGGTTTTTCAAGGAAACCCAGATGATGACAAACTGGCTTTGTCTGTTGAGGATGGCATCTTCGTGGAAATAATGGACAGAGAAGTCTACATGGATGAAGAAAACCACTGGGTGACACCCTTGCCATTCTGCTCACCATGTAGCTCTCTTCCAAACAACAGAGACTAAGCTCTGAAACGTCTTACTACCCTGCAGCGTACACTTCAGAAAAAAGCTGATATGAGAGAACATTTTGTTGATTTTATGCAAAGAATTTTTGACAATGATCAAGCGGAACCAGCACCACCACTAAAGCCAGGTGAAGAGTGTTGGTACTTGCCCACATTTGGGGTGTATCATCCCCAGAAACCAGGGGAAATTTGTGTTGTATTTGATTCAAGTGACCAGTTTAAAGGCATCTCCTTGAATGACACACTCCTCAATGGACCGGACCTAAACAACACGCTGATTGGCGTCCTACTGCGCTTTTGTAGGGAACAAGTAGCTGTCACTGTGGATGTTGAGCAGATGTTTTACTGCTTTAGGGTCAGGGAAGATCACCGAAATTATCTCAGGTTCCTGTGGCTCAAGCATAATGACCTCAGCAAGGAAGTCACAGAGTTCCGCATGAAAGTGCCTGTTTTTGGAAACAGCTGTTCACTAGCTGTGGCCATCTACAGCCTGAGACGAGCAGCTGAACTGGGTGAGGAGGAACATGGCTCAGACGCGAAGCAGTTTGTCCATCGTAACTTCTACGTGGATGATGGACTTACCTCTGTGGCCAGGGAAGGTGAAGCCATTGACCTTCTGAAACGCACAAGAAACATGATGGCAGAGTCAAGCATCAGGCTTCACAAAATAGCCTCAAATAGCAACCAGGTAAGGGATGCATTCCCATTAGAGGAGAGAGCAAACGACCTCAAAGACCTGGATCTCGGCGTGAACCCTCTGCCTCTCCAGCGAAGCCTCGGGGTGAGTTGGAACTTACAGACAGACAGTTTTACATTCCAAGTGGCACAGGATGTTAAGCTTTTCACACGGAGAGGAATACTTTCTGCTGTGAATAGCCTATATGACCCCCTGGGATTCGTTGCCCCCATTACAATGCAGGGGAAAGCGTTGTTTAGGGAACTTTCCTCGGAACAATATGAATGGGACGAACCTCTACCGGCAGACAAAGAAACACAGTGGAGGACGTGGACTGATTCACGCTCTGATCTCAAGCAACTTCAAATCCACAGACCCTATGTACCGGTTTCATTGTCATGCACTCAGAAGAGAGAGATGTGCATCTTTTCTGACGCATCAACAACAGCAATAGCAGCTGTAGCTTACCTCAGGGTCATCGACACTGATAGCAAGTGCCATGTGGGATTTATCATGGGCAAAGCAAAGCTGGCACCATACCCTGTTCACACCATCCCACGCTTAGAACTCTGTGCGGCTGTCTTAGCAGTTGAATTGGCAGAACTGATCACAGAAGAGAGTAACATTGAACTTCATGGAGTCAAGTTCTACACAGATAGTAGAATAGTCCTGGGCTATATACACAACACCTCTCGGCGATTCTATGTGTATGTTGCGAATAGAGTGACCCGGATCAGGAAATCCACAAAACCAGAACAGTGGCATCATGTTAACACAGATCAAAATCCAGCGGATCATGGGACCAGGTTCATTCCAGCAGCTCACCTACGGCACACCAGCTGGCTTTCTGGTCCAGAGTTCTTGAGACAGGCTGATTCAGAGGCATACAAGGAAGCTGAATCCTTTGAGCTTGTGGAGCCATCACTGGATGAAGAGGTTCGTCCACAAGTGACTACCCTTATCACAAAGGCTACAGAACTGTTTCTTGGGTCACAAAGGTTTCAGCGCTTCTCAAGCTGGAAGGCCCTTGTGAGAGGTATGGCAACACTTACTTACATTGCAAGGTCATTTTCTCTGACTTCTCGCACAGAAAACTGCACAGGCTGGCACCACTGTGTCAATCTACATACTACAGAATTCTCACAAGCAAGGGCAGCTATTATTCACTGTGTACAGCATGAAGTTTATAAAGAAGAGCTCAAGAGTCTCACAAAGAGGAAGCGATCTCTCACCAAAGCCCTCTCAAGAAACTTGATCCTTTTATTGATGAGGAAGGGTTGATGAGAGTTGGAGGCCGCTTGCAGTCAGCTGATCTGTCAGAGCTGGAAAAACACCCTCTGATAATCCCAGCCAATCACTATGTAGCCACTCTATTAGTCAAACATTACCACAATCAAGTAGGTCACCAAGGCCGTCAGTTCACTGAAGGCGCATTGCGCACAGCAGGACTCTGGGTCGTTGGAGGCAAGAGGCTCATTTCCAGTGTAGTCCATAAATGTGTCACTTGCAGGAAATTGAGAGGACGGCTAGAGGAACAAAAAATGACCAACTTACCTGCAGACAGAGTCACTGTGGATCCACCATTCACTCATGTGGGTCTGGATGTTTTCGGACCATGGGGTGTCACATACCGCCGCACTAGAGGAAATAGTGCTGAAAACAAAAGATGGGCTGTGATTTTTACTTGCCTGAGCACCCGAGCAGTTCATCTGGAGGTTATTGAGTCAATGTCGCATCGATTCCTGTCAATTAGAGGACCAGTCAAACATCTCCGGTCAGACCGAGGCACCAACTTCGTGGGAGCCTGCAAGGAACTGAAAATCAATGTTGAGGATCCAGGGATCAAAGGATACTTGCTGGACTAAAGCTGCACTTGGACTTTCAACGTACCTCATTCATCTCACATGGGAGGAGTGTGGGAGAGAATGATTGGTGTTGTTCGACGCATTCTTGATGGTCTGCTGCTAAAAACCTCAACCACTCGCCTCACACATGAGGTATTGACCACTCTTATGGCGGAAGTCATGGCCATAATGAACGCCAGACCTTTAGTTCCCGTTTCAACTGACCTTGAAGTGCCTGAAGTTCTTTCACCTGCAATGCTTCTGACTCAGAAAGCCAGTGTTGTGTCAGCACCTCCCGGGGACTTCGAGCTCAAAGACCTTTACAAAAGTCAGTGGAGACAGGTTCAAAGTCTTGCAGACTGTTTCTGGAAGAAATGGAGGCAGGAATATCATGTGACATTGCAGAAAATGAGGAAGTGGGAAGGAGAGAGACCCAACATTCGAGAAGGTGATGTCGTCTTACTTAAGGACAGTCAAGTGAGGCGTAATGAGTGGCCTGTCGGGCTTATCGTCAAAGCCATACCTCGTGACGACAACAAGGTGAGGAAAGTTGAGGTCAGGATCATGAAACAAGGGATTGCCAAAACATACCTCAGGCCTGTTACAGAGGTTATTGTACTCTTATCTGAGAATGGACAAAAGGACTGAATAATAGTGGTATACTTGTTAATATACCAGGCGAGGAGTATTCTGCTCACTGTTTAGTTTGCATGACTTGTCCGTACTCTTGACCCTAGTGGACATTTTCGGTAGTGCTTATTTTTCTTAAGTTTCGTTTTTATCCTCCATCTTGTTTTCAGTTGAACAAAAAGCAGCCTACAGTGTGCATGCGAAACAGTTCTCACCATTCGTTTAAGCCTTGGAATTGATATGTCCGTAAGTAACGAAGTGAAATATTGTTGGAATGAGTGTTTTCATGGTGAAATTGTGCTGTAGAAGGCGAATACTTACTTGCCATGTTACCTGTGAAGAAAGGAGTTAAAATTCATGGGCATTAAAAAGTAGTTTATTTCATGTTTATTACTTAAATGATTATTTCATACATGGAAATACTTACATTGTTACTTCATATGCATATATGTGTTATGTGTGCAGTACAGTGATACATGCTTTGTAGTGTATTTTCAGTTTTACAGAAACGACCACCAGTAAAGCCACCTTTTTCAAGAACACGGTTTATTGGAGTTTTTTGTTCGCTATCTGTCTAGCCTTGCTCAGACACGCAATCGTGAGGACAGAATAAGCACCATATGACTAATATTTGTATTGTTGTGATGTAATATATGATCTAGAGTTATGAGTTGAAAATTATATTCAAGCGATCATAGCAATATACACACAACAATCTATGATCTATGTAAGGGGAGTGTAGGGTTCGGAGGACCAGACGCGACAGAGAAGGAATCTAAAAGTGATCGCCATAATGATAGCACCACAAAAGCGGAATAATCCACACAGGGAGTGGGGAAAAAATAAAGAATTGAGTCAAATGAAAACAACCCAGATAAGGTGGACGAAACTTGAGTTTCGAGCAGAGCAAGGAAGGAGAAAAATACCTCTCACTCTCAATATTAGAGAGCGCACTAAACAGAGGTAAAACAACAAAAGAGAAAATAATAGTGACCCAGACGAATGGGTGAAAAATACGAAACACGAATAGCAAAAAGGAAAAGGAGAAAAGCCTCTCACTCTCAATAAGAGAGAGAGCACTAAATAGAGAGGTAAGCAAAGGAGGTAATAAAGGAAATCTGTCTCAGGGAGGACAGAAAAGAAAACCAAAACAAGGAACAGAAAGTGCAAAAGAGAAAATAAATCCAACAAGGAACTCTAATGCACTAAAAAGCAAGTCCCGCATTACTTTTGAGCAGAGCTTAAAAGTGAAGTGGCCACTTAATATCCTATACCGTACCGGCTTCGAGGTAAAGTGGCAAACAATACCGAAGCCCCAGAAGACGGAGGCACAGAGTTTTTATAGCCAGCAGGAACCCAAAAACAGGTGTGCCGGTTAAGTGCCGAGTGAGTGGAAGGATAAACACGGCACAGACGACGGAAAAGCACTGCAAGCGCGCCCTCCCGCAGCTCCGAGGTGAATCGACCACAGAGATAACAAAGTGCTGCCAAACCACAACAATCTAATGCAGGATCTATCAATTAATCAGACTAGTTAAAAAATTGTCTGCAATGGAGGATGTACCAACAGTTTGTGGACAAGCTCTGCTGAATGAATGGTATAAGATATGTGGTCCCAAATAGGACACATGGGCATGTTGGAAATGAAGCATGCTTTATAAAAGTGTCAAATTGATAAGTACATTAACCCCAGCTTTAGTATCTACAATTGCCAATATACTGTGTAGAGCACCTACTCTTAAGAGTATGAATTAGTCTCTTTGAGAGAAGGTTTGAATCTTAAGCAATCTTAAGCAAACAAACCAGCGGTGAGTTTTTGAAGCACAAACGACATCTACAGGGTGTCAAAGATCTGTGTTGATGCACCTTTATGGAGAGTAGGCTGATGTTAGCATTAAGGCTGAGCAATTTAAATTCCTGTCTTTTGAGGCTTTTGGCAAACGCAAACATTTCACTTAAAACGTAGTTATTTTGTGAATAATATTCAATATTGTACAAGGACTGCAGAGATGTATTATGCCTGTGTAAGCTAGTATATGGCAAATAGAGGTGTGTGCTGGAGTGCCTGCTCACTGCAGATTGTATAGCCTGGACCTCGGGCATGGCCCCACATCACTGCCCTTGTCTGATCCCTTGATTACCCTCTGCACCTGGATTGAGCAGACTGCCACATAGACTGTTCCAGTGCCAGCTTGGCAAAGACAGAGCATACCATGCTGAGGCTGGCATCCTTTGATATACACTGATGGCTGTCAGCGTATTGATGCTGATCAGACCAAAGAGCAGAATTAGGAATCCGTCCACCTGGCAAAGACACAAACCCTGTTCAGACGAGGGTGAAGTACGGTCTCTGGTAAATCTGGCGCCTCATTTATAAAACTATTCTTGGATTTAAACATAAACATAATCTTAACATCTTTTCCCAAGTTGTGCTCACGCTTGATTTTTAAAAATAAATGATGCAAAGGTAGTTCAGGTAGACAACTGGAGAAGCAAATCACTGCCAGCTCACATGATGCATACGTCTTAAATGGGAGGCCTATTTTAGTCACCAACCTTACCTGTTCATGCTTTGCTCATTCTGCCATGCTGCTGCTGTGTGCTATGCTGCTACCAATGCTTGGCTTGCCTTGCTTACACCTGCATGTATGCCATTCAGGAAAGTTTTGCGTTGTTGTTCATTGCCTGTGCTGCTGTTGCATGCTCTGTATGGCATCATATGCTTTTGTCAAGGCGGTGATCTTTCGAGTTTGCTAGAAGCAGATTCCTATGTTGTGTAAAGGTGACGCCAAATCCCCCATGTTGTCGGCTATTGTAGCAGGTTAGCCTAAAGCCTGGAACTTTAAACGCGTACACTCTACCTGCAACAAGTAGCCGAATATAGCTATATGGTCTGCCAAACAAAAGAAAGGATGATATATTTAAGTAGCAGTGCTATTCAAAACGTGCGAACAAGGTGTGTAACCCAAACTTTATTATCCCCCTCGCTTGGTTGTTTCAAGGTGTTTTTATTCAAAATCTTCCAACTGCTTGTTGCTTGCTATCATTTGTTAGCACCCAAACATGCCCATCAATGTTTATGTGATCCTTGGGAAGCTTACCGTATCTGCTTTAAAACATTAATTGGACATGTTTACATACTGTTTGCGTCGCTGACTCCCTCTGGAAGAAGTAGAACGATACTTCGGTAAAGATACATTGTGGATTTTAGCCGATTAGCCTACTGTTTATCTGATTTTACTGCTAGAATATTTGTACAGTTCACTGCTGCTAATACGTAAATTGTGACATTTTATTGATGGCAACTTTATAGGCTAACTTACTGCTGTTGCCTGCTGGTAACTATTGCTGTGATCCGTTCCGGTGCGTGCACAGTGGAAATGCTGTGAAGACTAATACTTTTGACCGCATATTTTTTTTTAGCATCTTTCAGTTATATTAAATGTTAGGCTATTCGTATCCAGCAAGGTATGTTGCACATTATTATGGTCTTTTTTGCACAATAGAACCTGGAAGCTAAACCCAAAAGTCTTAAGTTATTAGGCCTATTAACCTCGCAAGCTCAGCCTTTCCTCCAAAAAGAGGAAAGCCTGGCAAACAAATCACTCGAAAAACAGATACGTTTGCAACAGCGCGGGGGCAGTGCTCTTTGGTCAGCTGCTTCAATTGACCAATTGTAGGAAAGCAGGTGTTTGGCAATAGGAAAGTGTTGCAGGCGAGAATGTCTCTTTCGGCAATGAGGTTTTTTAGGCGCTGTATTGGCTTCTTTAATTACTTCTTAAATGTCTGCCCATATATGTAATTTTTTCTTGGTAAAACTATTTTTGTTTTTTTGTTTCACTGGGGAATGAATATAAATAGAGCAACAAAGCAGAGGCAGAAATCGGGGAAGCGGAACCGGATGCGGGAATCCACATCCGTTATCTCCGTTTTTCAGCAAAGACTGGTTGTGTTTTATTATGCACACTTGCCCTTGAGGACTGAACCCTTGTGGACTTCAATGGCCATATTCACTGGCATCTGAAAAAATTAAGCTGTAGCAATTATGATTGACCGATTGCTCGTAGTATCTACTGATGAGTTGGAAAAACTGCAGTCCCCTGCATAACCAAACTACACTACTGCTTACCTTTTAGCGTGATATATGCAGTGCATGGAAAATATCAACATACTAATAACTAATTCTAATTCCTCCATCTGTTTTTCTCATCTTTTTCTACCTACTTTTTTCTTTCCCCTCTCTTTTCAATTGCTTGACTCGTAATTAATGTAAACAGGTTGAGAGTTTCATCCATTTAAAGATAGGCTATGGTGACAGACGTTTTACATGATCCGAGATCCCACGATACGCCACTGTGCAGCAGCATGGTTAGCTTCCGAGTATAGATGGGGTGAAGTGTGTCTCAATTCAAATAACACGCTCCGCCCTCACTCCCTCCTACTCGCTAAAAGCAAGTGTATACTCCTGTTTTATTGGTATGTGTGTCACATCCTCCCAAGTGAAGTTTACGAGGGTGGAGCAAAAACTGGATTGGGACACAGCCAAGTTGTTTAGCCGAGTGCTATTCATTGATGACCGGAGACGATATGTTTGTGATAGAAAACAGTCTCTACACATTGCAAGATGTCATTGGGAGTGAGGCAATGACTCTTAATAGTAAATTTAAACTCTGGAAAACGTCTTGAGGGCAATACTATTACTGGCAATAAAGTTCATAAAAAGGGCAACACGGCCACCTCTTCTGCCCAGTTTCCCCCAGTGGTATTGTTCGCTCAAGTCGCCATGGCCTTCACTGTCTCTTTTCCCCGCCCCGTGCGGCCTGCACTCTACAAGGAAGCATGAGTGAGGCGGGCTCATCTACCCCCGGCTATCAGCCACGGAGGACCGGAGACGATACCCAAGGAGGCATCGCGAGCACCCAGTGGTCAAGAAGAACCACTAAGCGAACCACGCACCCACTGCAGCTCAGCACCACCGGTAAGTCACCAAAGAGGCAAGCGGTCTGCAGTAGGATCACGCTGCATAGTTCGGGAGAAATAACGTGACCGGTTCCATTATCTTCCCTGACGATGAAGGAAACCAGTTCCAGGGACCCAAGATCAGGCGGCCAGTTCCCCTTTCGCAACCCTGCGAACTTACAATCACAGAAAAGGGCGACCGGTTTTTCCCTTTTCATTGTGAATGTGCCATCCAACAGAGGAAACCGTTCAAAGGACTTGTTTCAAGTAAGGCTGTAACACTGGGCATAGCATATCCATTAGCAACCGCAACATGTTTGTGATAGGATGTATGTAACTGTGATATCAAATGGCTAAGTGTTGTAAAAGTTTTGTGTTACCATTTTACTTTGGATAGCTGTGTGCCATCCGTTAGGTTTAATGCATCATGCATAGAACATATCTTGCATGCGATCTGTCTTAAACACTAATCGGCCATTAATCTTAACACTGCACGCTGATCTCAACGCACGCGCGTGCACGATAAGCTTACGGCTATCCCTAATGCGCTTGGTATGGGTCGTGCGCCATTTTTAGCTAGTCCAGCTAAAGCTAGGTTCAAACCTCCCTCCATTTTAGGTTGTTTGTTCTCTCTGAACACGTGTCCGAGGCAACCCTCCCACACGCAGGAGAACATACCGCACGCACGCACACATAGTTTGTTATACATTATAGTAGTGAAACATGCTTTGCTCTGTTTGATACACTTACATTTTCCAAGATTGTGTGTATTAATGTTGCTCTTGTGTTGAACTGAGTCAGCCAATGCTAATTGCAGGGATTCCCCAAATGCCTTCACCTTGGCTGAATCATTTATATTAATTTGGTATCAACTGAGTACATAATATTGTGAATTTGCGAAGATAATTTTATTGGTAATTCATTAAATTATTCATTCAAGTTACCCATTTTTAGTTAGTATTCTCTTTTGAGAACAGTATACATTTTATGAGACTGATTTATTATGCAAAAACTATGCCACCAGTTATAAGGAAGTATAAGTATGGTTGTGGCGTACTCGAGTACATAAGTGACGCCTCGTGTATAGACTTAAAATGAATGTTCCCTACACTGTGCATGCTTCACTGAATGTGATCTAAAAGATGTTTGTTCTCACCCAGCATACGCTTGATGGAGTCGCTGAGAGAGGGTTACTTCAGGTCACCAGCTGCTCTGTGAGAGCAGTACTGCCATGTCCTACACCACGCCTGCCCCCCTGTCCAGATCCAGCCAACAGATCACCAAGGATGTGGTTGTTGGGCAGTACCTATCACAGAAGTCATGGTTCACCACAGGACATTAAGAGTAGACAGTGGCTCCTGGTGGAAGCCTTGCAGTTGGAGATTAATACCAGAGAAAATAAAATGTCTTATTTGCAGTTTATTAGAATAGGAATGCAGTTATAATTTCTATCTTTATTAATATAGGCTACTTGTGTATATTGTAAGCCTGCTGATATTAGGCTGCTGCTGCATGTAGGCCTGTAGTCATTAATGTTGCATCTATTTAATAAAGTTGTTTTTTTTACCCATGTAACCTGCAACCGGTGTTGCTTTTTGATCTGAATTGTATGACAAAACCAATGTTTTATGTATTAATTTAGGACACAATTTGTTTTGATTCAATTTTAATTTAATTAAAATGAGGCCATAGAATGCCTCTTAAGTTCCTCCTTCCTCTGTAAATCTGTCTTTAAATAGTGGAGACGACATACAATGGCAAGGGCTTCCTTATGTGCCTCCCCAGAATGCCATATTCCCAGTGGACAACCTGCCTATAGGCTGTGTAGTGGTATTGCCTGGGGAAAAAAAGAGACATATCTTAAGTCAAACTTGAGAATCCCACAAGTGACAACACAAATTGACTTGGATAGCGATATTCTAACTCATGTGTTCTGGCGTTGAGTGGGCCATGTTCCTGCCAGAAGTTAATGTTTGCCATTTGAAGTACAAAGATCAGACAGCAAGCCTAAAAGCCTGGGTGCTGTTTGATAATGCCTGGGCTGGGAGTGAGGTTCTCCACCAACTTCCAGAACGCATCCACTTCCCTGCAGCTCATACTCTCCACAGCTGAGGCTATGGGCTGGCACTGCTGCACAAGTAGCCTATCAATCAAGCAAACAGCTTATTAGTAGCCGACAAGAAAATCACCTTCATTAGCTTTTAAGTTGATGTCTAAGTTACCACCACATTTTTAGTGGTGGTGTGTGCAGGGGCGCTGTAGTGGGGGGAATAGTGGAACTGACCACCCAGGGCCCCAAGACGGGGAGGGGCCCTCAGAAGGCCTGGACTAAATAGTTTGCATTGGGAAGGGGGTGCACAAAGCCTGCATTTGCACGGGGCCCAGAATTTTGTGCTACACCCCTGGGTGTGTGCATTCATGTTTAGCTATTGTAACATGATCATGAGCTGTGTATTCTGTACATTTCCTATCATTGTCACAGTTGCAGCTCAACATACCGATCCATTCAGTGTAATTGGCTCGCAAGTTATTTAGCTATTAGTTGCATAGTTAACAGTAATGTAACTTAGTTCTCACCATTTCGCCACGTGTTCCTCAGACCACTACTCCGTCTCTTGCCGTGCCCCGTTGTTCCTCTTCATTCTTGCCTGTTCCCGGTCCCTCTTACGTCTTAGCTGGCTTAAAATTTTAAGGCTGCGGTCCATAGCAAACGTTGGAAAGCGGATTTTCCAGCTCATCGGCCTCAACGATGTCGACAATGCGATCCATCTTCATGTTAATTTTGCTTCACTGACTTTCAAGTCTGTTCGGCCTATCAAGTGTTACATCACCATTCAAGCCAAAACAACAAAAATTGTGTCACTGCCCGAATACTTACGGACTGCACTGTATATGCCAATGCACAATTTATAATGGTCTCTTGACATTTATGTAAGATTGAAGATATTATTTTAACATACAAAATTGCCTACTCAGCTATAACCTTCCCATTGCGTCATGTTGGTGAACCACGTGACCTAAATTGGCCACTACGTATCAGTGCTGTACAATTTGCTGCATTTGCTGTCAATCGTTCAATGATGCAAATTATTTGCCACTCTTGGGGCCCCACATTTTCCCTTATGTAATGAGCAGAGTTCAAGCATATCAATAGAAATCAAGCTATTCATGACTGAAACACATGGAGAGAACAGACCAATCAGTGCACAATGTACATGGAGACAAATGTATTTTTTTTATTAGGTTATCTAGAAAACAAGTTTTATAATTTACAGGAGTAAATATGAATAGAATGGCAGAGTAGAATCGCAGAAAGCATATTGGTAAGCAGTGGCGGCCGGCCTATAGAGGGCGCTGGGGCGCCGCCCCCCCTCCCCCACATACAAATTTAAAAAAAAGTTTAAAAAAAATTATTATTTTTTATTATTATTTAATTTTTTAGTAGCTTAAAATTATTCTTTTTTATTATTATTTTTTATTATTATTTATTTTTTTAGTAGCTTAAACATGTTATATGTTGGCCTTGCGTTGTCTAAAGTTTAATACATTACATATGCATGTTCAGGGGACTGCAGGGCGCCGGTAATGTTATGGTGAATCAGAGCACTCATTCATTTTCAGGCGAGCCCCCTCATTCTGCTGCCTGATTCGCGGCCAAAAAAGTAGTTCCCCGGGCGCAGGCCTGTGCGCCCCGGACTATCCTACCCTTTTCTGATTAGTCCTCATGGTTTATGATATTATTTGATTGGATTTAAGGCATGTTTATCACGCCCAGCCGGCATCTAGCAGGATATCACTGCGAGTGCGCAAGTACTACGGCTAGGTTCAGTCGGCTGCTACGCATTCATTCAAGTAGACCTAGACCAAGCGAGAGAGATAATTCGAAATGGCTTCTTCAAGTGGAACAGAAAGCAAAGAAAATTCGGTTATTTCTTTGCAAAAAGAACCTTTCTCAAGGCGTTCATTGGAAGAAAAGAAAAGAGTAAAGGAACTTGGACCAGAGCGACCAGATTTGCACATTCAACAGCAAACAAGTGATCGCGGTCGTGCTTATACCCGGGGCTTCTCTCGCTCGTGTTATGACAAACGGAGTTGGCTAGCTGGATGTGCTGTGAGTAATGCGTTCTATTGCTTTCCCTGGGGTACGAGACCTAAAACATCTTGCTGAAAAGTGCAAACGGCATGAAAGTAGCCGCAGCCATCTTGACAACAGTATTGTAGCGACCCGGAAGCTGGGTCGCGTCATTGCGGACTTGTGGGCGCAATGCGCCTTGGGAAATCACAGGTGCTAGCGATTTCCTTTAACTGTTAACGTTTACATGTACAGTTTCAATTCAATGTTGTTATAAGTTGTTATAGTTGTTATCAGTTGTTATAGTTCCGTGTTAATTTACTGTAGTTTGTTGCTGTTGAATGCGAACACCGTGAGTGAAAGTGTATGTGTTAAAGGTTGACCCCCGCCATTAGCGGGTGTTACGCTGAGTTCCTTCTCGCTTTGTTTACGTAATAAACAAGTAACCTGGAGTCGTGCGGTGTATGGGGCACAGGTTGCTAAGCAGCTGAGAACTTGTTGTGGACAATCCATTCTTACTTGCACGCTCGCCACAGTATGAAGCTAAACTTTTTTGGCAGGCTTAGCATTGCTGAACAACTCGATGAAGGCTACAGAATTGGCATTAGAAACAATCAGTGATGTCTTACTTGAAAAACTGTCCTCCACTGTTGCCAATTAAACTGTTTTATGCAACTGAGACACAAGGTGGCTTGTTTTTTCTGTTTAAAGTCAAAGTCAGATGTATTTGTTTTTTTTTAGAAATGCTAGCGCCCCAACCTATATTTAGATCACCAGCCGCCACTGTTGGTAAGAAACCTGCATTTCGTAAAACAAAAATTTGTTTATTGTAATAAAGTACAAAGCATAACAGAATGCACACACTGTGCTCCAAACATATAGCTACTTGCACGCTACACATGCTTATGGCCATTGATTGTTTGGTCACTGTCTGCTTAGAGATTAAAGGCATACTGAACTTTGGTAGAACATAATACTGTAGAGCTACCTGGCCCCGATATAAGTCGTAATATTCATGCTCATCTTCATGTAAGCAAGACAGTGGTCAGCAACTGACCAACGGAGAATGACGTTTTTTCTCTCTCCATTCACTTCCATTACATGGAGAAACAGGTCTCAAAAGCACACTGAGGAGATAAACAAATGCAAACACAGATTTTACTGATATATAAAATCACAACATCCAGAAACGAACGTTTAAAAATATAAAAAGCTCCATTCATGATATTTTACACTTATTCCAAACTAAGGTTTGGAACAAGATCCGGTCACTGGCGGATAACGGTCCCACTCACTACCTGAAGCGTGCGTTAGTAAACAAACCGAGCAGCAAAGAAGTTAGCAACAGTTAGTAGTTCTCAGAAAATAGTTCTTCAAAATCAAATCAATGAAAATTTATTTGCTTCAAAAGTTTCAAACGTTCGGTTCTGGATGTCATGATTTTTTATATTGGCGTAATCAGTGTTGCTTGCATTTGTTTATGTGCTAAAAGTGTCTTTTTGAGACCTGTTTTGCCATACAATGGGAGTGAATGGGGAGAGAAAAAAGCGGCATTCTTCGTTGACCAGTTGCTGACCGCTGGAGCCATGAAGATAAAGATGAGCGTGAATATTACGACTTATCGGCGCCAGGTACCTAAAGCTACAATATTATGTTCTAACAAAGTTCAGAATGCCTTTAATACAATAATACACCATAATCAAAATGGGAAAAAGTACACAAATTAACTTGAACTTGTTCACTGAAGATATTGCCCAAAGACAACAATTTTATGTAAGATTGTTAAACTTTATTTATGACTTGTGGACAGCAATGAAATTAAACCTGTTTACTAGATTAGTAAACACTATCAAATATATGGAATATTACAGATGTAGAAACTGGCAGGATAGCATGGGACACTTTGTTAGCTGTGGTCTTGATTGTAGTTCAGTATTTAAAAAATAAAACAAAAAAGATGTTCTTGCATTTACTTTTGGCCAAGCTGGGAAAGCTATTGAAACAAAAACAGAAATAATAATCAGATAGCACAAGGCAATAATACCACATCAATATCTGCACACAGAAATAAAAATGCAGTGAGTGAAATGAGTCATCACAAATAGATTTCTATTTCCCAACTTCTATTCTGGATTGAACATTTGAATCTGTATTTTACCATTTGTATTTCACAACTTTATCATCTTAAAATGACACATTTCAAGGTTAAAAATTTAAACCTTTTATACCTTTCCTTTTTGAGAAATTCTCAAAAAATATTTTTGTGAAAAGATATGAATCAAATATACAAACCTTAAAGGGGAATTCCACCCAAAAACAACATTAACCTTTTAATTTAGTCGTTCTTGGTGGCTGGTCAGAAAAAAATGTGTACTGAATTATTTGAATATAAAGTAGAAAATTTGGTCAAATGGCATAATAGCATATACTTCAACCACTTGCTGTTTTTGAAAGACTACAGTGTTTTCAAGTTGCCGTGTAAATTACATAGCAAGTAGGCGGAGCCAGCAAGGGAAGAATTGCATCTCACTGTTCTGAATAGGGACTGCAGAATGAGTTCTGTGGTAGGAATACATTGTAGATCAAGCTAGCTATCATTGCTATAATAATGTCAGAAAATTACATCGCTAGGCTACGTTATTTCCAAAAGATGTTTTGGCAAACTAAACCACAGGACTCACGTGCTGTTGGTTAGAGAGTGGAGCTTCTCCGGTATTCCCGGATTTCCTGTAGCCTACATCTTCCTCTGCCTTATTGAATCACCATGTCAACTAACGTTACATTATGATCCATGATCATTAAGTAGACTAACATTACCTAGCTGACCATAATTGGTTTAGCTTTGAGCATTCGATTACAGAAGCAATGTATTTTTTCTGGGATAGTGCGTTAGCAACGAGTTTCTTGTCATAAAACAAATAGCTTTACAAATATTTTTGCCATGGAGGCTGTAGCTAACTTTGCATTCGTTAATGGAAGGAGGTCAGATAATGTGATAAATGCGTCGTTTCCATGTTTTTACCGACATTAGTGCATTCAGGTTGCAATGGGAAAGTTTTGGCTTTGCTAGCAAACACAGCTAAAATGGCTAAGTAGCAGGGCCCTGTCTAGGGGGGGCAGTGGCGCCCCAAGAAATTTTTCATTGGGGTGGCCAGATGGGGAATTCTATTTCAGGAATTCTATTATGTTGTTGTTGTATATAGGCTAGTGGAAAACTATGTTAATATGAGAGTTAAGGAATCGCATACTGATATACTTTGGTTTCTTAGTTTACAGTTAATGTTACTAATTATCTGATGTGCACAGACTAATACCGTACCGGTACCGTTAACATTTTGAGTTCCACAACAATCCTGTTTTAATGTGTTATGTATACAATGGGGGAAATAAGTATTGGACACGTCAACAATTTTATTATCAAACATATTTCCAATGTAGCTATTCACATGAGATTTTGACCAGACATTGGTATTAACTCAATAAAACTACACAGCTAAAGAAATTGTAGCTAGATAGCGCAAACAACCTTTTGAAATGGACAGTAAAAGACAAAATCCAAATTGGTCAGAAAAAATTCTTTGAAAAATTCTCCAAACCAAAATAACTTTTTAAATATGATAGCTATGTAGCTAACGTTAACTATGATTTAAAGTAGGCTAATGTTAGGTAACGTTCGCTAATGTTATTTATTTATGTAACGTTGATGTTGGCTAATATAGCCTAATGTATCATAGCTATTCATGGCATTTCCCTCTTGTAGATATCTACTTTTATGTTATGTTCTAGGTTCAATAAATAACTACTGGGTTACTTTTGTATCATCTCGTTGGCATTGCTTAACGTTAAACCTTTTGTATGCTTTTTTGTATGCATTTCTGTAAGTCGCTCTGGAATAGTGTCTGCTAAATGCATTGTAATTAATACAGCAGCGATGGTTGGAGGTATAGTGCTGTTGTTATGTAGCTAGCTAAGTACAGCTAATGTTACTCTTATTGGGTTAGTGTTTAATATTGCCATAATAATATTGTCTTGTTGTGGCTTCACAGAACTCGAATAGCATTGTAATGTACATAAAGTTATTGTTCTTTGATACTTAATCGTAGGGTGCGGGCTGCCCATTGAACAAGGACTGAAGTTCTGGAATTAAAATTTTCCCTTAACCCTTTCGCACGTAAGTTCCAAAATATTTTCAACAGCCCCAAAGCGTGAGTTTTTTTTCGTTTTTTTTCTGTGTGCAACAGGTGTTCTATAATTCTATTGTTACGTCACAGCAGTAGCCTTCGCACGGTTGAGAGTTCGCTAATATTAGCACACACGCATACATACATATACATAGCCTACACTATATATATATATAACAACACTAGATGACTCTCAGTATGTGTGAGGCGACGAGGGACAGTCATCATCTGACTCCGTAGCTAACTGCACCGTCTTTCATTTGCATCAATAAAAATATCTGTCAGCTAATTGTGTGGTGAAAATGTTTTTATTTTAAATATTTTTCGCATGTTTTTAAATAGTTGTTACAAATGGCGTGTTCCGATTCAAGCAACCATTGCAATGGACACCCATGATGTTGGTAAAGTACATTTTTGAAGGTTGTACGTTACTGCTTACCATATGCTATGAGATGCTATTCTTCTTCGTGTTTTTTTACGGCGGTTGGCATCCAGCTTGTTGGTGCATTACCGCCACCTTCTGCTCCGGAGTATGCTATTGATCTCTGATAAAGCTAATAACACGGGCGCAGCCATTTAACGTCATCTCTGGTCCAACCAAAGATGATAACGTGACAAGATAACTCACTTCCAGGTTAACTTGGTTGAGAATTGATATGGTTACAGTTGGGAGCAAGTGGAGTATCTTTTCATCATGCATCATCTTTGTGCAAGATGGCAGCGCCGCAAACCAATATTAGCTTACTGCCGGACTTTTTTCGGAAATGCGTTTTTCGAGTATTCCGTCAATTATTTTGATCACGGATGAGTTTACCCGTGATGTAAAACATTGTAAAGTGTAATCGCTATATCACAATCGCTTGCGTATATTATATTTTCTGTCAGTCCGTAGTTAGCTCATTTGGACAGCTTGGTTAGCAATGACGTTAGCGAACTGTAGCTAAATCAACGTTATAGGCTAGGGGGTATTTGCTGCTTACATTACTTCTGTGAAAGTGTGAACGTCTGCATAAACAAATAAATGTAAATGTTG
Source organism: Ilyophis sp. 1 JC-2022 (assembly GCA_022702515.1). Taxonomy (NCBI): domain Eukaryota; kingdom Metazoa; phylum Chordata; class Actinopteri; order Anguilliformes; family Synaphobranchidae; genus Ilyophis; species Ilyophis sp. 1 JC-2022. The sequence goes on along the minus strand of CM040406.1, from coordinate 129,581,470 downwards.
TAAAGATGTTTATTTGGTACAATGTTTTTGTGGAACTGTGTGTTTAGTCCTAGGGTTAGCCCACAGGCCTATTGTTGCGTCAGCCCACAGGCCTATTGTTGCGTCATTCATTAATAGACGTTCTAATCTTGTGTTCTAATCACACCGGTGTGACCGTACGCTTCAGGGACCACTCTAGCGCTGTACAACCGGTGTGACCGTACGTGTCAAAGGGTTAAGGTATTTTTTGCGATTGCTAAATTATTTAAGAGAATACTTAAACGGAAACTAACTTTAAGGGAGATACTTCAGTAAATCCTTAAATAAAATACTTAATTAGTATTATGCAACTCACTTAAAGTTAAAGCTGCAGTAGGCAAGTTTGAAAATATACAAGGTAAAAAGACTTCCCCCTTTTGCACTCCAATCTCTCTCCTAAGCCCCTCCCTCTAAATTATGCTCCAGTGCACGTGCGGAGACAAGCAGACAGGGAGGGGTTAATTCTACCGGGAGGATCTTTTGCTTGTAGATAGTTGCCCTGATTGGTAGCTACAGAGCTAGCCTTGATTGGTTGGTTTTTGGAAGACCGGCTTGAGATTTTTTGACAGCCTAATACAAAGCCCAGGCACTCACAGAAACCAGATTTTTTTCTCAGAACACTTGATTTATTGATAGCTGCTGGAATGTAATGAGCAAATTTAGTAATTTTGCCAAAATTATATAGAAAAAATCTTGCCTACTGCACCTTTAAGGGTATTTGAAAGGACAAGTTCAGGGGAAATTTCCCTTAAGATGTTTCATGCAACCAGGCCTTGAATTTAACCTTTAAAACTACAGTAACTACACCCTAGATCACCTTTTTTTGTTGTTGCTGTAAACGTGTTTGTATGCTTACCTTATAATGAAACTTATTCATCCATTACGTTATTTCAACAATTCAGAAATAATAACATAAATCAGGAGAAACTGGTAGAAAAGCATCTTTGTGCTGCCCCTAACGGTTGAAATTTCCTTTCTGCTATGCACACTGCACCCGCCCCAATCTTGATGTCAGAGTACCTCTTTGGAGGTACCTCTACGTCATATGGATAATTGTTGTCGCCCACAACGGAAACAGCCGGCACCTGATTGGTTAGACCCACTACGTTACTTTAGTTTTGGCTCCACGTTTTTTAAACCGGAACAACGCTGCGTCCTGTTCATAAACTCTCTTATTCCACCTAAATAGTCCACTAAAATATGTTTTTGAAGATATTTGAGGTGAGAAATAGGGCATGCAGTTGCTGAATCTTGATTCATATTTGATGTGCAATGTCTAGTTTGACAGTTTGATCCGAGTTATACGTAATCATTCGTAGCTACGTTCATTTATGCAAATGATGATGGCAGCTCCTCTGCCCCACCCCTCTCCCTTACTCACCCCACAAAGTATTTTTCAAAATTGCTTTGTGGGCGGAGACAGGCTGAAACAGTGGGTGTAGTTACCCTTTAAAGATTCACCTCCTGCTGACAGGGCCCATCCAGGTGCTGCTCATAAAGCTATAATTATGCAGCAGCTGGCTGCAAGCTTGGCAGAGTGACAGGTACATTGGGTGCAGTGCCATTACCTGTTTGATGAACTGGGAAGCATTGAAGAGCTCACTGCAACCATAGAGGACTCGTTTTCCCTGCTTGGACTGCAGAGCACATAACAGGATACAGTCATTGCACTATTTAAACCTGCCATCCCGCTCTTGTAGGTGGTACCACTGTAATGCTATACAGGACGGGAGTGTAAAGGTAAGATGCTACAGGCACAGAGTATGGGGTATGTACCTTTGCTATGTACCTTGCCCCCACAATCCCCAACAAGTCTACGATGGTTTAGAAGTAATCTGTGATTCTAATTAAGATGCTGTGGGTTTTCACCTACAATAAACCTTCAAGGTGGCCTTCTTCAAATCCCATATCATATAATCAAGTCATAACAGAATAACAACAATCCATAAACCGCTATTGTTCCACAGACAAATTTACATCTTTTTATGCATTGATATTATATTAAAGTGTAAAACTTACCTTGGTGTAATCAACAAGGTTTTGATACTCAATGTAATTTCCGCCTCCAACAACAAACACAATGGCCTGAAAAGAGCAATACATTTAATCATACATTTCATACAGTTAATCATGTATTCACACAACTCAATTAGACGCCAACACTCTAAATCAGCGCACTACCAAATCAACAAAATCTGAGAAAGGGAACTGAAGCCATTACAGTAACATGACAGTGACACACAGTAACACTACAGGAACATACAGTAACACGACTGTAATGGGTTTTTAATGGTTCGGAGATTCAAACGCGAAAGTGGGGGAATCAGAACAAGTCAACTCACAACCGTGAGGACCAATAACAGGGAGAGAAAATAATAAAACAAAGAAAAGACAAGAACGAATTCCTTAAGGCTAACAGCCAAAAACGAAAATTAACCCACTAAAACGGGCGAACTAGAAAACTAGTGGAATACCAACAAAATCTCCCAAACTCACTTAATGAGCTAGAACGAGAAATCTAGCAAACAAAGGAACACCTTCGGCTACCTTAGTTCAGAGCCCGAAGAGTGTAAAACCAAAAACCAATGTACAAAAAAAAAAAAAACTGTCTCCTAGAGAACAGTAAATTACAAAATGAATAGCGCAGACACTAACAGGAGGAACAATCCTATACCCGACTAAAAGCTAATAGCAAGTCCCTCGTGAACATAAACAAAGTTTAATATCGCAAGTACCTGGCTATACCTGGCTCGAATGCAATGTCGAAAGACAAACGAGCACTGAAGAAGCGGAAGTGAGGAACTTAAATACCCTGCCGGTAGAAGCACAGGTGAAAACAATAATGAGGATGGCGAAACAGGAAATGGAACGAGGAAAAAATCAGATAGATTCACAATAGTGAAACCAGGACGAGAACCGCAAAAGAAAAAAAGAAAAAACAGCCACGAACCACTACAGGACCCCCCCCCCCCCCCTCTAAGGGATGACCCCAGACGATCCCTCAGGTCGACTACTGTGGAAATCTCTAATTAAATTAGGATCTAAAATATTTCTGGCTTGAACCCAACATGGCTCCTCTGGACCATACCCCTCCCAATCAACCAAAAACTGCCACCCCCTGCCCACTCGTCTCTCCGCTAAAATGCGGCGGACGGTATACACAGGACCTTCATCCACAAACCGAGGAGGAGGGGGTCTCTCAGACAACGGACTGATAAGCAATGGTTTCAAGCGTGACACGTGGGGTGTGGAACGTGGGATGAATCCGCATAGAGCGTGGCAACTGAAAACGGACTGTTACTCGGTTTATCCTACGGATAATTTTAAACGGTCCAATGTACCGTGGAGCAAGCTTCCGCGACTCAACCCTCAAGGGCTAATCTCCGGCGATGTCTGTCGGCCAAAACCTTTTGGGACGCTGACGCTCGCAACAGCGATGCGCGAACTCGTTTCCAAATCAAGCGGCACCTCCCAACAAAAGAACCAGCCGAGGGAACTTCCGCATTCCACTCCAGTTCAGGGAAGAGTTGGGGAAGGTAACCTACTTGAGCCTCAAAGGGAGATAGGCCAGTGGAGGCATTGTGCAGAGTATTATGTGCATACTCGGTCCAAGAGAGATAACAACTCCACGAAGTAGGATTAGCCGCTGCCAAGCAGCGAAAAGTGTTCTCCATTGTCTGATTAGTTCGCTCTGTCTGCCCATTAGTTTGCGGGTGAAACCCAGAGAAAAAACTAACCGACGCACACTGGGCGCAAAAAGAACGCCAGAACCTGGCGACAAACTGAGGACCGCGATCAGACACAATATCCTGTGGTAACCCGTGTATACGAAACACATGCAAAATTACCAACTGAGCCGTCTCCAGCGCCAATAGTAATTTGGCCAGGGCGAGAAAATGGGCAGCCTTGGAAAACCTATCAATGACCAAAATCACCGTATTACCCTGCGAGTCGGGTAATCCAGTGACAAAGTCCAAAGCAATATGGCTCCAAGGTCGCCTGGGCACGGGTAGGAGCTAGGCCACCAGAATCGTCTGGATAAAAATTCCTGAGTACGATGGACACCAGGATGCGCCGCAAACTGAGACGAATGACCCCACTGTAGTACCTGAGACCTGACCTCAAAAGGTACAAAAAGGCGACCGACGGGACCCCCACCCGGATCCTGGGTACGCAGCAGCGCCTGCTGAACGGCCACCTCAACGTCCCACAACACCGGAGCCACTATCTGGGAAACAGGCACAATGTGCTCCAGAATAGCAAGACCATCCGTTCGCTCAAAAACCCTTGACAAAGTATCAGGTTTAACATCTTTAGTACCAGGGCGATACGTTAAAAAAAAATTTAAACGTGTAAAAAAAACAGTGCCCAAAGCGCCTGTCTAGAATTACGTGTTTTGGCCTGTTGGACGTACTCCAGGTTCCTGTGATCGGTTCATACCATAAAAGGGTGCTCTGCTCCCTCCAGCCAACGACGCCACTCTTCTAGAGCTAATTTGACCGCTAGTAACTCTCGATCACCTACATCATAATTCCTCTCGGCCGCAGTAAGGGCACACAGATGCATTTTGCGGTCAATGGGTGAATGCTGAGACAAAATGGCGCCTATGCCCAACTCGGAAGCATAAAACTCAACCACAAACGGGAGAGAGGGATTGGGCATGACGAGAATTGGTTCTGAACTGAACCTCTTTTTAAGTTCATCAAATGCAGAATCAGCCCTCTGATTCCACGCAAATTGCGTAGCCAATGTTTTCTTGGTTAAGGGCAGTAATGGGTGCGGTGAGCACATTAAAATTGCAAATAAAACACCTATAAAAATTTGCGAACCCAAGAAAACGCTGGACCTGCGTCACAGAATTGAGAGTAGGCCAATTAAGTACAGCAGAGACTTTCTCGGGATCCATAGAGACCTTGCCCTCTGAAACAATGAATCCCAGAAACTAAACCGTGCTAGCATAAAATGAACACTTCTCCGCTTTAATGAATAATTAGGCCTCCAACAGGGCTTTCAACACCTGTTTAACGTGCCCAATATGGGTCTGTAAATGGGCAGAAAAAATGAAAATGTCATCCAAGTAAACAAAATTTTTTTCCCCCAACATCTCCCGTAGTCACTGACTAATGCCTGAAAAACCGAGGGGGCGCTAGGGAGACCGAACGCCATGACCTGATATTCGTAGTGGCCGTTATGGGTATTAAAAGCGGTTTTCCATTCATCACCCTCACGCATGCGCACTAGGTTATAAGCATTACGGAGATCTAATTTGGAAAAAATAGTAGCTCATTGGAGACGTTCAAATGTCAAATTCATAAGGGGAAGAGGGTATCGGTTCTTTATAGTTATGGCGTTTTGATCCCCACCGAGCATCAATAAAACAATCTACAGCCCCAGAATCAATAAAAGCCTCGACCTGGACAGAATGCTGTCTCCACAGTAGGTTGACAGGTAGTAAGGTACGCAATGTAGTGTCTTGGAGTCTCGCTATAGAACCTGGTTCCTCTAGTGAGATTTTCTTTCTCTTTAATTTGCCACACTGACTAGTAGTGTGACCTCTCCTTTTATAGTAGTGACACCACTCAGCCCAGTGATCGGAACCTTTATCAGAAACCCTAGAGACCCCATCTATCTGCATAGGTCCCTCTGTACTAGGTGATAGGGATTTTACTGCAGGAGGGATGGACTCAGTAACCGGAATAAAAAAAGAACTATTTTGGTTGTCCTCTCTGTGTTTTCTATGGCTTAAACAATCCCGCAAACGATTGTCTATCCGAATAGTGGAAGACACTAACGTATCTAAAGAATCAGGTTGTTCGAGAATGGCTAGCGCATCCTGAACAGACTTGTCCAATGCCTCAGAGAATGACGTCATCAGAGGAGCCGCTGACCAACCCGTCTCGCCTGCCAGCGATCTAAACTTTATGGCAAATTCAGCCATAGTATCGTTACCCTGGCGAAGGCGATGAAGCCGTTTAGCTGAGTCCCAACCCAAAATGTTATGGTCAAAGACAGACTCCATTTCGATCATAAGTGTCTTAGTATTATCTAAAACCGATGAACTGTCCCTGATTAAAAGAGTGGCCCAGTCAAGCGCGGCTCCAGTAAGTAGTGAGAGCACAAACGCCACTTCAGAATCCTGAAAAATAAACCACGATGGCCGAGCTTTAAAAAATATATGACACTGCGCCAAAAACCATCGACACTTGCCGGCCCTACTGTCGTAGCGGAGCGGGAGCTGAAGTTTGGGCTCTCTGGGTGGGATGGGCAAATGGGTGGGATTAATCTGTACTTGGGGAACTGGAAGGATGGGAGATGACTGAGAGACATGGCATGGAGACTCTTTGAGACAATCTCCCTGCAAACGCAGCTGTTCACACAGCAGGACCTGTTGAGTGCACATATCCTGTTGCCTGGTCTGAAGGGCAAACATGCCCTCCTCATGAGAGGACCAAGCAGAACACTGAGCAGAAAAGAAAATAAACAGCCACGAACCACTACAACGACAGGGACACACAGTAACAGTGCAGGGACACACAGTAACAGTGCAGGGACACACAGTAACAGTGTTTTAATTTTTGTAAGATTTACATTCCCATGTTGTTCCAACTATGTTAAGAGTTAGCAGCTGAAGACTCGTTTCAAGTTCGCTAATGTTTTGTTTTTGGCAGTTTAGAATTTTGTTATCGGAACCTGTACAACAGCTATTAAAATAATGTCGGTATCTCATTGTCACATATTATTCCAGTAAACAGAGGCTGACATATCCGGATTCAAAGGGGGTAAGATTAATCTACCAATTAAAACTGAAGGTAAAATATCACTCCATCCACTTTTTTCTGTAACTTTGATGGACAACAGCGTAGAGCCAATCGGAAAGTCGAAAACTAAAACGTGTAATAAAATACAGAATGTCACCTACGTTTTTTTCTCTTTTTTGGGTCTTTCCTTGCAGTTCATAATGCCACATGTTAACCATAACATACAGGCCTACCCCTTTTCATTTACTTTATATTTTAAGCAACTGTTGATATTAAATATCTGGGCTGAGCTGCATCCTTCAATTGGCAGAAGAACCCATATAAAACCACTGCCAGCTCACAGATATATTTTATTATTCTTTTCAGGTGGGTGATCAGATCAGAATTCCCTCTTCTTGTTTGTATATGTGTCTGTCCTAATAAATGTGTGAAGAAAAGTGTGGTTATTATTGGAATAATTATTGTGCGTTTCCTTCATTATCTTGTTATTGTTGGGCTAACGCTAGCGAGTGGTTTACGGTCATGCTGGGTAAATTGCTAGTATTTCGGAAACCGGCTAACTGATGGCCTACATGAATGTAAATAATGTAAAAGAAACCAAATGGGAGGGTTTTTTGTTGTTGTTAGATTGTAATGTGATTTGGGAATAAGGCAATGGAATATCTGTAAAATAATTATCCTAATTTGAATAGGCTGTAGGTAATAGAATATGTATTAATTCAATAAAATTATATTTGTAAGATATAAACCACGACATGCCGTATACAAGAATATATGGCACGACGGGTGGTGATTGACCATTGGCCATTAACCACCCTGGAGTGCCATATATTCTTGTACAGTTCCGGCCATTATTATTGGCACCCCCTGGTAAAGATGAGTAAAAAGGGTTATAAAAAATTCACCGTTTGGTGAATTAGCTTAATCTCACACTGAAAAAATTAGAAAAATCAAACCTTTAATTGAAGTAAATTTATTATGAGAAAAAAAAATCACTCAAGAAATAATTATTTTTAATAAAATCATGTGTGCCACAATTATTTCCATCCCTGCATTTATATATAAAATAAAGTAATAATTTTTTATATTTGGTCACATATCCTTTGCATGCCATGACTTCCTGATGTCTGTGACCCAACAACATCAAAAGACTCTTGATATCTTATTTTCTGGTACTCTTACAAGCGATACTATAACGTCTCTGCATTTGAAAGGATCTTTGTGGGAATTGGGGGGTGAGACAAGATTTAGCTGTAAATTACACTGGAACAGTATAGAACACATGGTTAGCTAAGTGGCTCTAAGTCATCAAGGGTCTGATGTATTAAACAAGCCTCAAACCATCATTCTGCCGCCAGATATGCAGTAGATATGGATTGATCACTTGAAGGGTTGTTTCTCCTGACTGGATAAAAGAGCTGACACTTAAACCAGAATTAACTGTAATGAATGAGACAGGCTTGCAGGGCATAAGGGGTATTACGAGTCAATGTTTAAGATAGTGTAATAGCGGTATAACTGTTGTACATTTCTAAAACAAATTGTACCAGACAATAAATGACCACTGAATTTTGAAAGAAACATCTCGATGTGTAAAACCAATGGTAGGATTGTATATTTATTTCATATTTAGTAGCATATATTGCTAGTAGAATACGTGGTATAATGAGACAATAATTTCACGTTTATTTTGCATTTGAGTGAGCAGGGCTTTTCACAGCTTTTTTTGAATGCGATCAGGCTATCTTGTTGGGTTTATCTTTTTGCTATGATGGAATACAAATTTTATATGATGGAATACAAATTTTATATTATGAATAAATATATTTATGAACTCAAACAGACGCTATTGTACACTATGTCACGCATGGGTAGGTATAGACTGGGTGGGGGGTTGCTTGCTACAGGAAAATGACACACTTAAAACTTTATTGTCTACCAATAAAGTTAAAACACAAAGTTCGTGATTTCCACTAATAATTTGGCTGCAGGTGCAACGAATGTCTCAGTTGAGCAAAATCTTGGCGCCGGCAGCATGGTCACTAGGGATCTGCGCAAAGAGGTTAAAAATGGTTTGGTCACGCAGTGTAGCCTATTTAAATAGGCTAGCCTTTAACTAAGGAAATACATTTCAGATTGCCATCATGAAAAACAACAACATCAAAAGGCTCTTGATATCTTATTTGCTGGTACTCTTACAAGGGATACTATAACAGCTCTGCATTTGAATGGATCTCTTTAGCCATCACTCTGCTGCCAGAAATACAGTAGATATGGAAGGATCACTTTACGGGTTGTTTCTCCTGACAGATTTTCCTATTGAACTCTTTTCTATGGAAACCCTTCAAGTTATCCATCCATATCTACTGTATTCCTGGCAGCAGAGTGATGGTTAAAGGCTTGTTTAATACATCAGACCCTTGATGACTTAGAGCCACTTAGCCAACCATGTGTTCTATACTGTTCCAGTGTAATTTACAGCTAAATCTTGTCTCACCCCCCAATTCTCATAGAGATCCATTCAAATGCAGAGCTGTTATAGTATCGCTTGTAAGAGTACCAGCAAATAAGATATTAAGAGCCTTTTGATGTTGTTGGGTCACAGACATCATAAAGTCATGGCATGCAAAGGATATGCAACCAAATATAAAAAATATGGCTTTTCTACCAAGTATTAAATACCCTTAATTTAGCGTGTTCAATACTTTTTTCCTGTGTCATTTCACTTTATTGCACATAACTTTTTTAAAGAATTGGAACGTTACAATTTCTTTAGCTGTGTAGTTTTATTGAGTTAATACCAATGTCTGGTCAAAATCTCATGTGAATAGCTACATTGGAAATAAACTCCTCAAAAAAAGTTTGGAAACGTTATTTCTGTCGATTATTCCTCCCCTTTAATAATACCAATTGGTATTGTATTTTATATCGTTGGAAAGCCTGATTAGTCACCTTTACAACAAGGTACAACTTGTAAGGATCATGCATTCGTGGAATGAGCAACACAGCTAACCGTGTGGGTAGTGGCCCAAAAAAATGTGCCAAAATCCCCTGCAATATTCTTCTGTTGGTATTCACTCTCGTTTTGAGCTTCAAGTGCTGGCAGGTGTATGCCAGTGGGATGGAATGGGATGCCATCCCACAGCAGTGTGTGACCAGGCTGGTGACCAGCATGAGGAGGAGGTGCCAAGCTGTTGTGGCTGCGTATGGATCTTCCACACGCTACTGAGGTCCCTGACAGTGTAAAATGAATAAAGTGTAAAAATGGCCAATATGTGTTGTTTTTTCCTTATTACTGTGGGAGAGTGCAATCATCCAGTCCACCAAGCAACTCAAAACGAGAGTGAATACCAACAGAAGAATATTGCAGGGGATTTTGGCACATTTTTTTGGGCCGCTACCCACACGGTTAGCTGTGTTGCTCATTCCACGAATGCACGATCCTTACAAGTTGTACCTCGTTGTAAAGGTGACTAATCAGGCTTTCCAACGATATAAAATACAATACCAATTGGTATTATTAAAGGGGAGGAATAATCGACCGAAATAACGTTTCCGAACTTTTTTTGAGGAGTTTATGTTTGATAATAAAATTGTTGACGTGTCCAATACTTATTTTCCCCCATTGTAGTTACCTATAGCCACGTATTGCATTTGCATTATCTTAAAAACGATCAGTTTATAATGTGTGTGCAGTGAAGGTTAGGTTCTGTGTCATCCCCTATACAACACCAAGTTTAACCTCTTAACCAGGCATTATGGGAGAAACAAACAAAATTTCTGCTATACGGTCCAGGTTACCACTGGTGCCATTTATAAAAATGTTTTGGAGCATATGCCCCCCAAAATATTGGCATTGACAGGGACACACAGTAACAGTGTAGGGAGGCACTGTGACAGTGCAGGGACATACACAGTCACAGATCTCTCAGTTGTGGATCATTGCAGTACTCACCTCCTGAAAGGGGTTCTTGTTCCGAGGGATGGAGCTGAAGGGAGAAGGGGACAGCATTAGCACTGTGCTCTATTCCTTCACATTACGGCAAAATCTCTCTTCTCTAGGGATTAGCACAGGGAATTTCTGATGGGCAAAGGAGTCACCCTGCCAAAACCTTGCAAATAGTCTACAGGCCGGCGCTGCCTGTAAGACAAGCCATTTCCATAGTTGAACACTTTAGTATACAGAAATTCAGCTTTTCCTCTAGAAGAGAGATCTATAAAAGATCTGTCCAAAAGAGCTAGAGATCATGTTGAGCTGCTAATTAGTAGACTCAGGTCTGCCAAATTAGGGTTGGAGTGAAAAGCTACAGGATGGTAGATCTCCAGGAACAGGGTTGGGGGCCACTGACCATGCATGTGCATGGATGGGCACATGAAAAGCAACCAACCTGTAAAAAAGGTCCAGTCTCTCCCTGTGATTACTCATGTTGACTCGATTCTGCCAATCGAAGTGCCCGTTCAGAGCCGCAGCTCAGTCAATTAGAGAGTTCCTGACCTCTGTGTAAAGTTCGCCTGTATCTTACAGAGACGAGGACTGATAGTCACTGCACGTGAAATAAGTTTGCTTTGTTAGTAGTGTTATGGCGTGCATTGAACTGTAAGTACTGTTTATTCGGTCATTGTTATCAGGAGATTGTTATCTGTCATTGTTATTTGACAATGTAATTGCTAGCTAGTCAGAATGTTAGTTAAGCTGCAAACTTTAACTCGTGGAGTAGCACGTTTGGAATGCATTCATGTTGTCGGCAATATATACATACATCTTATCGGCTCTGTTACTTTCTGTATACTTAAATACAGGAACGTGTAGCACGTTATTTGGGTTGCTATCAGTTAGCTGTTTAATGGTATATTACGGCTACTAAATGTAAGCTAGCATAAGCAAGCAGCAACGTAGCTTTATTTCAGCGAACGTTATCGGCAGATGTACGCTCATGCGCAGTCTCTAAGGCAGCACGCACGCTGCATGTGTAAGGAAAGAGTACTATTCCATGTACTGGCTTACATTTAAAGGAGCTATGGTATATGTAAAACTGACACCGAGAGTTTAAAATGGGTACTGCAGTCCAGATTCACAATATTGGAGAGAGTTGTCTTCGCCTGCCCCCTCCTCCCCAGACTCGAAGCTCGGAGTGCCGGATCTGGTTGTTCGTAATGCGCAGTGGGCGGAGTCTAGTGACTCACACAGGCCAAAAGAAAAACAGACGTTCCGACCCGGAATGGAAATTTCAAAAGAGAACATACTGGCTGTAGCATTGTTGTCGGAGAAGCCAGTATTTCGACGTAGCACGTTTCCTTAATCTCTGATGACATATCATGGTAATTTTATGATTTAGTACAGTAAATTTGTTACATATGGCTCCTTTAGGGGATCTAGCTATTTCCAGGGTTATTAGGGGCACCGTAAAGAAACAGTTTGTCTTACTAATTCTATTCCCTTATAGTGAGGAATTGTTATTGCAGTTTACTCTTTGCCTTTATTAAGTGCATATAGGTAATGTATGTTTGTATGTATTTGCTTTATTGCAGAACCAGTATAACTCTGCTTCCTAAAGTGACTGTAAAGTGTGCTGGTTGTGGTGGCAACATTAAACCAAGTCAACGTCAAGCCGATGTTCACAGTTCTTACCAGGCTGACTGGGGCGGTACAATTGCAACAAGAATTAGCGACTGCCGCTATCTAACACAACCAGACACACTGTTTTCTGGAGGGAAGCGGAGTCATTTAAGAGCACCCTCATTGGCTGTATATATTAAGTGCTGTTAACCTAAAAAGGGTTAATTCTGTATTTTACTCCATTTGGTGTCACATTGGTAAGATAAAATTGTATTGATTTGAGGGGCACATAAATAAAAAATAAATAAAAAGTTTATTCAATGTAATGCAAACAATGAACCTAGATGGGCTGAATGGTGTCTGCTCCACATTTATTTCTTATATTAAAATTGTTCCACTAACACTCCCCTCTAGGAATTGGCTACTAATATTATCATTTCTATTTAAAGAGGAATTCCACCTAAAAACAACATAAAACCTATTTAACAGATCAAGACGCAAATAATTAAGTCTCTCTTTGTGGCTGGCCAAAACAATCTGCGAACGCAAATATTGACAGCTAAAGTTACATATTCGGTAAAGCTACACGTCAAAATGACGTATACCTCCTCATTTTTGAAAAACTATAGTGGGCAGATAAGTCGTGCTGAAGGAGGCATGGCCGAATTTACAGAGGGAGAGAGAGGCTGTGTTCGAATCAGAGCCCAAGCTGCATCCTGCATAAACTACTAGCATACTGTATAGCTACTGCTCACTGTTTTGTCGTGAACTTAGCTTCTTTAACTCAACTAGCATACTCAATAGTAGGCAAGCACGCTGATTCGGACACGGCCAGAGAGGCGGTGAACCTGTTGTTACAACTGTAAACAGTATTAGCTTGCAAGTTAGTTCAAAGAGTTCTTAGCTAAGTTACCAATTATTACAGTACAATGGCTTCAAACGATTTTGTGGACCATGCACTAGATGACATCTTCCAAGAAATTTTGCTTAAATCGGAAGTGGACGGCTACCGTTTTGAGCCCAAACGGCTGAGGAGAAGAACTGGTGGTGGACAAGTTCTGTCAAATTCTGTTCCATCAAGAAATCACGTTCCCCCTAGCATTGCAGTGCAATGTTTTCAGGAAATACCGTACAGGGTGCACGTTTTACAATCAGCTCACGAACAAGAATGAATGCTCGTGCCACTGGTGTTTCTACGGATATCCCAGTATTTATGTGTGTTTTTATGTACAGGCTGACCTTATTTGAAATTGACAAATCACTGTGTCGCAGTCAGACTTCTGGCTAGGCTAGCTAATATGTTTTCACTACACCAAAAGCAGATAAATTAATGGCTGCATTTCCCCCATTTTCCTCTGGAGGCTTCCAGGCAGGGTTAGAAGTAACGCCTAGGCCCCTCAGTTTGTATTACGTAGGAGTGGCAACCTGTGACTGGCATTGTCTGACAACCGCCCATAAACTGTAAGCCGTTGTAGTCCAGGGTAAAACACGTACCTGGAGCATGCACAGTAGTTTGTGGTTATATCTCTGCTCTCACTTTAATCAGGAGGACAGTTACTCATCTATACATCAAACCTAAATCATGTTTCGGTGGAATTCCCCTTTAAAGTCAAGAGTAATTTCCCAAAACTCTGTCCATTAGCTAGTCTGTATTGAACAGATTAGTGGCATTAAAAGACAGATATTTTACAGAAAGCAAAGCCATTCATTTTTAGAAATTATTAAGTATAAATTATATTTCATAAAATTCTGCCCTTAAAGGAATGAAGTTGCTCAGGCAGAATGTTGGCGCACAGTCAATAGAACAGACAACCATAGACTGAATACCGTAGAGATTAGGTTATCAGTGTGTCCCATTAAAAAATGTAGATGGCCTGATAAGTGTTCTTTGTTGGAAAACAGGAGGGGAAAAACACCAGCAGCTCAATGGGAAACAGAACACAAAGTGCAAATGCCTGAGAGTCTTGACAGGTCGGCAGTGTAGTATAATGGTTAAAGAACTACAGTTGTGTTAGAAAAAATAGCAGTACAACATCAATAACCTGATGAACCACTGTTATTAGTAGTTGTGCTATTTCTGCATGGCAAATAATTTACTTGTAGATGTAGTAGTGTAATATAAAAACAACAAACCCAACTGTCATGACATGCACGCTGCTTGATCTGAGTAATTGACTCATTCATTGAAAGGGGCGTGTTCAAAATAATAGCAGTGTGGAGTTTAATTAGAGAATCCATTAATTCTGTGAAAAAACAGGTGTAATTTATTGTCCTTTATTAAGGAAGAAGGGAAGCAAATGTTTCACGGAGGAACAACGTAATTTGATTAAAAAGTTGATTGGAGAGGGGAAAACGTATAAAGAAGTGCAGCACATTATAAGACGCTCAGCTAAAAAGATCTCAAATGCTTTAAAATGGCAACAAAAACCCAAAACACGCGGAAGAAAACGAGCAACTACTGATAAAACGGATCGAAGAATAGTCTGAATGGCTGACAAAGATTCAGCCAGTCATCACCTCCAGAAAGATCAAAAATTATCTAAAATTACCTGTAAGTGCTGTTAGTCAGAAGATGTTTGATCGAAGCTAAGCTATCAGCAAGAAGCCCCTGTAAAGCACCATTGTTGAAAAAACGGCATGTGCAGAATTGGTTAAAATTTTCCAAGGAACATATCGATTGGCCCAAAGAGAAATGCCGTAACATTCTGTGGACTGATAAAATTGTTCTTTTCGGGTCAAGTGGTCATCGACGGTATGTCAGGCGAACCCCGGGTACTGAATTCAAGCCACAGTACACTGTGAAGACAGTGAAGCATGGTGGCGCAAAAATCATGGTATGGGGATGTTTTTCATACTACGGTGTTGGGCCTATTTATCGTATACCAGGGATCATCAGTTTGAATACATCAAAATACTTGAAGAGATTATGTTGCTGTATGCCGAAGAGGAAATGCCCCTGAAATGGGTGTTTCAACAAGACAACGACCCCAAACACAGTAAGCGAGCAACATCTTGGTTCCAGACAAAAAGGATTGAGGTAATGGAGTGGCCAGCTCAATTCCCCGACCTCAACTCGTGGGGTGACATTAAAAATGCAGTTTTTGAAGCAAAACCCAAAAATACCTGTTTCTAGGTGGCAGAAGTTGGTTGACTCGATGCAACACAGATGCGCAGCAGTTATCAAAAACAATGGTTATGCAACTAAATATTAGTTAAATAATTTAAAGTGAAGTTAAATCTTGAAAAATGTCTACAGTTTATACAGTAAGTGTTTGAGTTTGAAGAGAAAAATGCAGACATTGCAATTTTTTATTATTTTTTAAAATTTTGTTTCTGATTTTCCCCCCCATTTTTCTCCCAATTTAGTAGCCAATTGAAACCCTATTCTAATTCAATTCCCCCCATGTAGCAACCGCTAGAGAACCACCGCTATACAACCCTGTCAGCCGGTAGTAGGAAAGAGGCCGCCACGTCCTCTACAGGGCGCGACTCCTCGAGCTCCTGACCGTGATTCCAACTCGCCCAGGGCCTTTTTTGTGCGCAGCGATTCTCTCCGAGCCCCTCCCCCCACCCGGAAGCAGCCGCCAATTGCTGCTCCCACAGGGCACCGGCCATGCTCGGAACTGGCAGGTCCGGGGCGCGAACCCCGATCCTCGGAGTACAACTGCACTGACTGAAAGTCAGCGCTCTTACCGTTGTACCACCGCGACTGCTATTTTTTTGAACAGATTAATATTCCTTTTCTTTGCTTCCTGTAAAAGAATAACGCAGACTTGATAAAATTTGTTAATGCTTTGATTTGGAATTGAATGTGTAATATTTCCACTACATTTCAAATATGGAACTAAAAGCTGCCGTTGTACCCTTGAGCAAGGTGCTTATCCGGCTGTATAAGTAGATAATATGTTTAAAAAATGTCTGCTAATGTAATGTCTTGACCATACCTCTCACTGCCACGGAGCATCTTTGGATCAAAATACCTGTAGTCATCAGTCTCCTGCAGAACACAACAGTTACATATTGTTACATATCCAGTTACATTTACATATCCAGGCTAACCGTGACTCAAGCAATGCAACTAAACTGGTAAAACACATAAAATACACAAAATAGCCAATGTTAGAAGACTTGGAAAAGGCTTTACACTTCAATATCAACAAAAAACTAATCCCAGAATACATTGATGACTGTGGATTACAAACAAGACTAGGCAAGCCTAGCTCAGTCCGGACACCTGTCTGCAGCCAGTGGGGAACATTTGACAAGGCACGGCGGGTATTGTTATGTATGGAAGCATATCTACGCCAAAATTCAAATAAAAATGTGATGCGCGCAAAAACCATGACATAATTCAAATGAAAATGCAAAAGGCCACTTTGCATTTTCATTTTCAGGTTAATTTACACACGTTATCTGAAAATATTTAAATGTTAATGCAAATCCATTTCACATTAGATTTCTCGCCCTCTACAACACAACCCTGCCATAATTTTAATTAAAATGAAAAACCACATTTGCATTAGCAGTTTCTTATTTTAATCGCATGATCCATAACAAAAAATAAATAATAATTAAATTTGCCATTTAACATATCGTTTTCATGCTTTTGCAAGACTAGTGACATAATTCAAATTGCAAAATGTCATTCCGTTTACATTATCATTTTCGCGTGGCGTGGGCTCGCAATAACCCGGCCAAAACTCCGGGGCCTCGAAGAAAGGGGCGTTACAGGGGACCATTCAAACAACTGAACTTATGGTTCAATTTCAATGGTCGTCTGTGAATGATTTCGGAATCGAGAACCGGCTCCCGTTACGAACCGGTTCCAACTTTTCCGATTCCTCTGAATCGTTTGCCTTCGAGCTTATCAATTCTCTTATCGATTCCAGCATGCATTCCCGACAGCTATGCATAGCAACAACAAAAAATGTGTGTTGTCGTTTTTCATTTAGTCAACGCATGCTGGCAGGCAGTGTCTAAAAATATTAAATGTAAACGTCATTTAAAAAAAAAAAAACTAATTTAAGCTGTCATTTAAAAATCTATATAAAATGTGTTTGCGTAAGCTCTCCATTTTGCAATCCGTCTTTGGAAATGATCAACTACTCAACAGATTTGCGGAGTGTGTGGACTTCCCTCTGGAGTCTATAAGGCTATAAACCAACTACATCCAAGTGTAAAACTACAGTGTTTTTATTGGCGGTAGAGTAATCTGAAAACGATTGCCTGCTTGGTCACGCACAGATGTATCCTAGATTTGGAAAGCGAATAACTAACCTAAATTAGCTAAATGATAATCTTAAATCTTTGTCATGTTCAGCTAATGAGAGGAGCCTCCTAAAAAATGGCCAGGTAACGTAAAGATCTCGTCTTTCTTCCATGTAAATGTATAGGCTAAATTAGATAGGGGGAGAATGGTGACAGTTGAAACTGTTCTGATAATACAGAAACAAAATGCAAATGTTACGGTGCAGCTTTATGAAACACGCCTAAGAGCATAACTAACTCATACTTAAAGTTTGCAATCTTCATTACAGAATGAAACTCCTAAATATCCCAATTACAGAGCAGCAGTTAAACAACAATATTTTAGCCATTTTTTTGACATAACGTTAAACTGATCATTTATCCTCTCTTCTCGCGTCCTTTTTCATTATTTTCCAGTGTCTTATTTTCTTTCATGTCTGATATTTTTAAGCACTCGTATTGATCAAGCCAATTACATTTATCATTTACAGAATTATACAATTGTGACTGTTTTATTGGATGCTCTGCCACTTGTGCAGGCATAAATATAGCAGATAAATATTTTCCATGATATGACTAAGAAATATGAATGAAAAACAAATGCTTTATACTTTAGAAATATTATGTCATTGAATACATTTTAGATGACCATCCTTAGTAATAGAAATAGTTGGTCTTTTAAAGGAATCGATAAAGAATCGGATCGATAAGCAGAATCGATAATGGCATCAGTATCAATAAAATCTAACGATTCCCATCCCTAGTCATCAGGCAGTTACCACAACTTAGCTTACCAGGCTAGATAGCGTAATTTCCTAGTCCTCTGCATTTGGGGATTATAGGCTAAATGCTAAAAACTAGAAAGGAAACGAGGTAGCCTAAACGTTACGATTAGCCTAGCCAGCCCATTGTTAGTTAGCTAACTTATCCTTAACAGCAGGGAGGACTTGCCGTAAGAGGTATTGGATTTCCGATCACTGGTTAGACAGGGCTGTGTGATAAACCAACATTGGGCTATTGCTTGGCCTATATTCCATGTCACTAAAATACAATAAGCAGTGCTTATTTCTCTAATTTTGTCTAGACCTATTGAATGAAAATTATTCTGTAGCCTATGTTCTTAAAAGACTGAGCATAATTTCACTGTGCCAATACTGACATGGATTATTATATATACAGTGCTGCTTGAAAGTTTGTGAACCCTTTTGAATTTTCTGTATATCTGCATACATTCTATCTAAAATCTGATCACATCTTCATCAAAGGCTTAAAACTTGATAAAGTGAACCCAGCTCAACAAAAAACTTTTTTTTATAATTTATTTATTGAGCAAAATTATCCTAAATTAAATGCTTTGTTGGAAAAGGTATGTGAACCCTTGGATCATACGTATTTTTAAAGTATCATATTTAATATTTGGTCGCATATCTTTTGCATGCCGTTACTTCATGAAGTCTGTGACCCATCAATCAAAAAACTCAATATCTTATTTTCAGGTACTGTTACAAGCAATACTATAACCTCTCTGCATTTGAATGAATCTCTATGGGAATTGGGGGGTGAGACTAGATTCAGCTGTAAATTACACTGGTACAGTATGGAACACATGACTGGCTAAATGGCTGTAAGTCATCCAGGGTCAAGGTATCAAACGAGCCCCAAACCATCAGTCTGTGGCCAGATATGGAGTAGATGTGGATGGATCACTTTAAGGGTTTCTTCTCCTGACTTTTTTCCCCATAGAGTTCTATAGGAAAATGAATCAGGAGAAATAACCCTTCCAATGATCCATCCACATCTACTCCATATCTGGCCGCAGAGTGATGGTTTGGGGCTTGTTTGATACCTTAGACCCTGGATGACTTGGATCAAATTTATGCAGATATACAGAAAATTCTAAAGGGTTCACAAACTTTCGAGAAGCACTATATTACATTACATTCATTTAGCAGACGCTTTTATCCAAAGCGACGTACAGTAAGTGCTATATACATATATATAAAGCTGTATTCGCACAGCCTCTAAAAAGGGTGAAAATGGTAGCATATTTTTCAGGCATAGCCGGCCATGAATAGCTGGCTGGTTTTGACCACACAAACCCGTAACATTAGACTATCGACGAGTTACCGCAGCAGATTAACGAAAGCAGGAGAACTAGGCTAAAGTTAACTTTGTTAACACTGGGCTAGCTATGGCTCATCAACTTTTAGGCTACCTCATTTCCTTTTTAATTCTCATTATTTAGCCTATAATCCCCAAACACAGAGAACTAGGAAATATTGCTATCTAGCCTGGTAACTCCCTGTCAACTGAAAATACAGACAACAATTAGCATTTTCAGTTCAGAGTTTTGGCAGGGTTTTTGCGTGATAATATAAACAAATGCAATTCCATTGCATTTGAATTATGTCACAAAAGCATGAAAATGATAAATTAAATGGCTAATTTAATTATTTATTATTATTATTTCCTTTTTGTCATGGATCATGCGATTACAATACGAAACTGCTAATGCAAATGTGGTTTTTCATTTTCATTTAAATTATGGCAGGGTTGTCGTAGAGGGCGAGAAAAATTTAATGTAAAATGGATTTGCATTAACATTTTCAAATTGTCAGATAACGTGTGTACATTAACTTAACTACATTAAAAGTGGCCTTTTGCATTTTCATTTGAATTATGTCATCGAATATAAACAGAATGCAACTGCTGATCTGTTAGACCAGCAGACCTCCGAGTCTCAGAGCTCGTTTTGGCACAGAAAATGGAAAGTACTGACTTATTGGACGCTGTATTTCAGGCAAATATGTAGCCTACAAATACTATATTATGCAAAATAGTCATAGCCAAAAACATATGAATTGCTTCGGTAAAAGACACCAAATCCATTTAAACAAATTGAAATGACAGTTATTTCTCACAGTCATAGCCTTAGAGGGAAAAAGAAAATGTTTGAACACAAGGCAGCTTGCGTGTTTATGTCTGAGCTGTTGTACTTGAAAACATGTGCCGCAACTGTAGTCAACTATTTTTTTAGTTATTATGCATTCAATGAACATAGGTTTTTTGACTGTGGTTGATTTTTTTAGGGCACCCCCTGGTAAAATAAACAGCACAACACCGGGACCACAGTCAAACAAGTATTTGAAATAAATGATGTGATCACATATTCTTCTACCCATGTTGTTTATATGATAACCTGTCCTTGTAATTTAAGATGTATTGGCAAAATGAGTAGACCTCTGAGACAAAGAATGAGTGAGCATAAAAGAACTATAAAAAGAAATGACAGGGATTATCCAGGTGCTGTTCCCTTTAATGACCATAAACATTCCATCTTTGAATTAAAATTTTGTGGTATTGAAAAAATAAAAAAGCCCATATTTATGAACTTAAACATAGACGCTATTGTCCACGATGTCACGCATGGGTAGGTATAGACTGGGTTAGGTAATATTGATTGACTATTAAAAACTATTAAAACAGAGGGAGATTTTTTGGAATTGTTACGTTACAAACACTCACCCCTAGGGGAATGAATGATAAATTGCTGTTCAATGTAATGTTATAAAAATTGTAATGTTGGTTTTATTATCGGTTTACTAACATACTTATTAATTGGCCAGATTTTATGATGCCTTTTGGCTGAAACCTTTGACTGTCTTGCTGCTGTTTTTCTTATTTAGCCCAATTGATCATATTGTAGCGGCACATCTATCGTACTCGCTTGCTTCCTTGTGACATGGTTTCAACTAGGTCCGCTATGGGTGAATAAATACCGCTACTGGAAGGCACGGGGGGTCGAGTTGAATACATTGTTGTTGTAACTTTTCACAGTGTTAATAAAGAAGATGGATATTGTGCAAGATCCGCCTGGTCTATCATTTCCTGCGCTCGTCAACGTTGCTATCATTCTACCAACAGGAGGCTAAACGCTTTGAATTGCTATTTATTTATTTGCCACTCGACAACTCATGTATTTGCCGGTACCACTGTCAAACAAGTTTTCTATTTGCTCAAAACCAATAAAATATTGATTGTTAATACATTACCTACTAAGCAGTCCATGGTAATCGGCAAGGTATGAAAACTAATTATGTTATTCATTCAATGAATAGGAGATTTAAAAGTATCACCCCTTTCGCTGGTGAAACAATAGGCCTATTCACTGAGTGCTAACACCTACAAGAAATATTATAAATATAAACATATAAACGTTACAAACATTGCTTTAATATAATTTTTGCTTTTAAAGCACTAACATACTGATACTGAATGATAAACATATACAATTAAAAGTTAAAATGTTATGGTTGTAGTTAGCTGTGTTTCCTAGCAAAGCCAAAACTTCCCTGCGAAGGGTATCCATGGCGCCAAGTCCCCAGTTGTGCAGCTCGAACGCTGCGTTTACCACCTCCGAAATGCGACCTCCCACCATAAACTCACGCAGAGTTAGACAGCAAAATCACCGTAATTACTTGAAATAAAAATTTTGCACATTCGCTTTTCAACCTTTTACCCCAAAATTTTTATTCTGCGCATAAACTTTTCACCACTCGCAATTCGCACATGCGCTTTTCAACAAAGGGGGTCAGTCAGTTATCTACTTTCAGACGTATAGGCCCACCCGCTCTGCGTCCGGGGGAAAAAAGGCAAAATTTTCACATTGTAGGCTATCTAATATTAAGATATAAGTAACATAGCCTGCTCCTCCCTCTACCCCCCCGCCCCCCCCCTCTCTCTAGCTCTGTCTCTCTCTCAATCACCCCCACAAACATCAAAGGATATGTCCCCAACTCATTGTCTGTGCAACCTAGGGTGTCGAGTTTATTATATCTAAGGAGACCAAGAACAGAAAACGGTTTACGGCCTAACATGCCTCAGAATAGCTTAAAGCTGCAGTAGGCAAGTTTGAAAAGGTACAAGGCAAAAAGTCTTCCCCCTTTTGCTCTCCTCCCTCCTATCCCTTTCCTAAGCCCCTCCCACCA
The DNA here is from genome assembly GCA_022702515.1 of Ilyophis sp. 1 JC-2022. NCBI lineage: Eukaryota > Metazoa > Chordata > Actinopteri > Anguilliformes > Synaphobranchidae > Ilyophis > Ilyophis sp. 1 JC-2022. The sequence goes on along the minus strand of CM040406.1, from coordinate 129,558,902 downwards.
AATGATGCTCCAGTGCACGCGTGGAGAGAGGCAGACAGGGAGGGGTTTATTCTGCGGGGAGGGGTTTATCTTTTGCTTGTAGATTTACATAGCTAGCCGTCATTGGTTGGTTTTTTGAAGACCGGCTTGCGATTTTTTTCAGGACAGTTGATTTATTGGTAGCTGCTGGAATTTAATGAGCAAATTTTGCCAAAATTATATAAAAAATATTGCACCTTTAAGGTTCATGGTTTACCTTGGATGGTGAGTTTGAATGCCCAGCTGACATTTAATTAAAATAATCAATTTAAAGTCTAAAAGTCAATTTAAAGTCTATAGTGACAATGGTTGGACTTAATCTCCAAATAAACTATCACAGTATGTTCTTAAAAGCTGGAGCAAATGTCCCTTTCTTCAGGATAATATTACTATTCAGTATATTCATATTCATGTTTGGTTTTGTTAAAAAGATACTAAAACCATAAATATTGGAATCATAGTTTAATGGTGCACAGCCCAGCCTTTAACAACATAAGATAACTTAAATTAATAAGAAATCATCTGCCTTTAGATAAACCAGTACTTGTCATAAATTACCCCCCCCCCCCCCCCCAATATTGAAAAAGTTAAATATTGGAAACTGGAAAATGATGTCACACTCTAATCAGCTAATTAACTCAAAACACCTGCAAAGGTTTCCTGAGCCTTTAAATTGTCTCTCAGTCTGGTTCAGTAGGCTACACAATCATGGGGAAGACTGCTGACTTGATGTCCAGAAGACAGTCATTGACACCCTCCACAAGTAGGGTAAGCCACAAAAGGTCATTGCTAAAGAAGCTGGTTGTTCACAGAGTGCTGTATATCCAAGCATATTCATAGAAAGTTGAGTGGAAGGAAAAAGTGTGGTAGGAAAAGGTGCACAAGCAACAGGGACAACCGCAGCCTTGTGAGGATTGTCAAGCAAAATCCATAAAATAATTTGGGGGAGCTTCACAGTGCATCAAGAGCCACCACACAGACGAATCCAGGACATGGGCTACAAATGTCGCATTCCTCGTGTCAAGCCACTCCTGAACCAGAGACAACGTCAGAAGCGTCTTACCTGGGCTAAGGAGAAAAAGAACTGGACTGTTGCTCAGTGGTCCAAAGTCCTCTTTTCACAGGAAAGTAAATTTAGCATTTCATTTGGAAATCAAGGTCCCAGAGTCTAGAGGAAGAGTGGAGAGGCACAGAATCCACGTTGCTTGAAGTCCAGTGTGAAGTTTCCACAAGTCAGTGATGATTTGGGGTGCCATGTCATCTGCTGGTGTTGGTCCACTGTGTTTTCTGAAGTCCACAGTCAACGCAGCCATCTACCAAGAAATTTTAGAGCACTTCATGCTTCCTTCTGCTGACAAGCTTTATGGAGATGCTGATTTCATTTTCCAGCAGGACTTGGCACCTGCCCACGCTGCCAAAAGTACCAAAAGCTGGTTCAATGACCATGGTATTACTGTGCTTGATTGGCCAGTAAACTCGCCTGACCTGAACCCCATAGAGAATCTATGGGGTATTGTCAAGAGGAAGATGAGACACCAGACCCAACAATGCAGACGACCTGAAGGCCGCTATCAAAGCAACATGGGCTTCCATTACACCTCAGCAGTGCCACAGGCTGATCGCCTCCATGCCACGCCGCATTGATGCAGTAATTCATGCAAAAGGAGCCCCAACCAAGTATTGAGTGCATAGAAATGAACATACTTTTCAGAAGGCTGATATTTCTGTTTAAAATATCCTTTTTTTTGAACATTTTCACAATATTCTAATTTTCTGAGACACTGAATTTTGGGTTTTCATTAGCTGTAAGCCATAATTATCAAAATTACAAGAAATAAAGGCTTGAAATATTTCACTCTATGTGTAATGAATCTATATAATATATGAGTTTCACTTTCTGAAATATTACGATATTCTAATTTTTTGAGCTACACCTGTATGTAGCCTAATCATTCACTCTTGTACCTCAATAAAACATCACTTTTTCCTGTACTCCACAGTATGTATACCTTTGCCCCGGGATTGCATTTTTCCGTAGTTTTTTTATATTCCTAGTCATTTTGACTCCAAGGAAAATCTTTACCTTACTCTACCACATATCAGTGCACAGAAAATTGGAATGAGCATCTGCCATGCCATAAGTGACAAGTATATACACCATAGCCTATATTATGTACGATAACATGAAAATAAAATAGTATTCCACCATCTGCAAAATGCTGCTAAATGTCCTATCTTCAATGAAAATCGGTAGGCTATATCAAAAATTTAATTAACGATTGCAGTACAGTATGTGAAATGTGCTCAAAATGCAAAAATAACAATGGGCCTAGCAATCATATTGGAAAAACAGTGCTTGAGTGGAAAAATTTACGTACATATGTAGCCTGCGAGACCAACTGCATTCTAGATGCTAAATTTTTTACATATTGGTATAGGGAATTTCCCCTCTCTAATGCGTTTTTTATAGAGCTTGCATAATACTAGACCGTGAAAAACGAAAACTGCCGTTATGCTGGGCTATAGAAAATTGTTCAAAGCACCCCAGAAGACATGGGATATACCGTTAGTAGGTTACAATATACTCTATTGGATAAAAGAGCCAACAATTAAGCCAGAATTAACTGTAATGAATGAGACAGGCTTGCGGGGCATGGGTGGTATTACAAGTCGACGTTTCAGATAGTGTAATAGAGGTATAAAGTGTTGTATATTTCTCAAACCGATTGCACCAGACAATAAATGACCACTGAATTTTGAAAGGAACATCTCGATGTGTAAAACCAATGGTAGGATTGTATATTAATTTCATATTTAGTAGTATATATTGCTAGTAGAATACATGGTAGAATGAGAGAATAATTTCACATGTTTATTTTGCATTTGAGTGAGCAGGGCTTTTCACAGCTTTTCTGGTATACAATCAGGCGATTGTTGGGTTTATCTTGTTGCTATGACGGAATTCAAATTTTATATTATGAATAAATATATTTATGAACTGAAACATAGACACTATTGTTTACTATGTCACACATGGGTAGGTGTAGACTGGGTGGGGGGGTGCTTGTTAAATGGACTTGCTACGGAAAAATAGTGACACTAAGAAACTACACGCTGGAAAGAGATCGTAACGAATCGTCGACCAATAAAGTTAAAACACAGAGTTTGTGATTTCCACTAATACTCTGGCTGCAGGAGAAATGAATGTCTCAGTTGAGCAGTTTTTTCTGTATTGAGTTGAATAGCCCTAGACAACATTTTATATTATACAGGTGCAGCTCAAAAAATTAGAATATCGTGAAAAAGTTCAATATTTTTTGTCACTCATTTCAGAAAGTGAAACTCATATATTATATAGATTCATTACACATAGTGAAATATTTCAAGCCTTTATTTCTTTTAATTCTGATGATTATGGCTTACAGCTAATGAAACCCAAAATTTAGTGTCTCAGAAAATTTGAATATTTTGCTTTAACATATTTTTAAAGTATCATATTTAATATTTGGTCGCATATTCTTTGCATGCTGTTACTTCCTGAAGTCTGTGACCAATCAACATCAAAAGACTCTCGATATCTTATTTTCAGGTACTGTTACAAGCGATACTATAACCTCTCTGCATTTGAACTGATCTCTATGGGAATTGGGGGGTGAGACTAGATTCAGCTGTAAATTACACTGGTACAGTATGGAACACATGGCTGGCTAAATGGCTGTAAGTCATCAAGGGTCTGAGCTATCGAACGAGCCCCAAACCATCACTCTGTTGCCAGATATGGAGTAGATGTGGATGGATCACTGCAAGGGTTATTTCTCCTGACTCATTTTCCTACAGAATTCTATGGGGAAAAAAGTCAGGAGAAACAAACAACCTTTAAAGGGATCCATCCACATCTACTCCATATCTGGCCGCAGAGTGATGGTTTGGGGCTCGTTTGATACCTTAGCCCCTTGATGACGTACAGCCATTTCGCCAGTCATGTGTTCCATACTGTACCAGCATAATTTACAGCTGAATCTAGTCTTACCCCCTAATTCTCATAGAGATCAGTTCAAATGCAGAGAAGTTATAGTATCGCTTGTAACAGTACCTGAAAATAAGATATTGAGTCTTTTGATGTTGATTGGTCACAGACTTCAGGAAGTAACAGCATGCAAAGGATATGCGACCAAATATTAAATATGATACTTTAAAAATATGTTAAAGCAAAATATTCTAATTTTCTGACACTGAATTTTGGGTTTCATTAGCTGTAAGCCATAATCATCAAAATTACAAGAAATAAAGGCTTGAAATATTTCACTCCATGTGTAATGAATCTATATAATATATGAGTTTCACTTTCTGAAATGAGTGACAAAAAATATTGAACTTTTTCATGATATTCAAATTTTTTGAGCTGCACCTGTAATATATGAGTTTCACTTTCTGAAATGAGTGACAAAAAAATATTGAACTTTTTCACGATATTCTAATTTTTTGAGCTGCACCTGTATATTTAGCCTGGGCTGGCTCTAAGCATAACTGTCTGGGGGAAACACACTGCCACCACACCCCACTACGCAATTGCTACCTACACACCCTGTAGTTTACAGGAACCACATTTCAATTGACATATTGAAGAGCACTGTTGGACAAAATTGTCACTTTATTGGTGAATTTACATAAATGTTTTAAAAATAAAATACCCCTTTCCTTGTATGTGTGGTCACTGCCTCTCCTTCCATCCCCATGTAGTACCCCACACAGAGAGACACCCCAGTGTAGCCAGGTGTCCTGGCAACAGAGTAGTCAGCTCAAATACTTTTACAAGATAAAAAGATGTAGTGGGACCGGTGAAAGACGAGCTCTGTTGCTCTCCTGATTGCGGAATATTCCGAATTTTTGTATTATTACATGGCACAAAGCGTGAAGACTCTGATATGGACCCCGAACATGACCTGTTACACCTGGTATTGTCCGTGTTACCCCCAGAGGTGAGGACCCTGCACTGAGGAAGGGGGCCCAGTTTACCCCCTCCCTCTCCAATCTGCAGAACAAGCACTGTATTGTCCAACAGGCAGTAATTCCAGAAGCTGAGAAAATGATAACATCAGTTATGTCCAAGTCAACATTTTGTGTTTTTTTTTTTTTGTGTGTGCATTTTTAGCCAGTAACTGAATCTCTGGGCCTGCTCATTGTCCTCCAATCTTACCCCTTGGGTCACAAACAGGATTGGACATAATAACCTCAAAGCTTTCATCGGGGAGCCAGTTGCTGTGCTGTTGCCCGCACTGCAGATGCTCTCCAGGAAACTGCTGCCGCATTCCTTCTACCTGCCTGGCTGCCTTCTCCATGTTCCAACTGGAACCAGGCAAAACTGTGGAGTTCCGGTTACCGAGTGCATTCCCATTCAGTCAGACCAAAGCAGAACCATGCGACCCATAAGCATGATACTTCAGCCCGCTATCAAAGCTGGGGCTTGAAAACAGAGCAGAACAGAAGGTGGAGTTCTAACTCCAAACTCAGCAAAAAGTATTTGGGGAAAAAATGTTTTTCAGGTGATGAGCCAGATTAAATATGTGCTTATAGTATAGTCTGCTTTCTATATATTTCAACACTACTCAGATATGGCCGTGTCTGAATGGCCCCTGCAGACCCTGGGAGTAAATCATGCCCTTCACATCACTTCAGAACCGGCTCCATTCTGTTATTTAAGGACACAGAGGATCCACTGCATTAAGTGGTTTTAATGTGATCCCTGTCTCAACAGGATCGAGGATAAGGAAGAGCAGGGAGGGCATAGGCTGAAATGAAGTACGCCCTCTGGGTGGCTGACTGGCAGTTTCACAGGGAGACTGCAGGGGGTCCATAAGATTTGAGATGGTCTAATATGTGTGCACAATGCAGCCTTTAGTGCCTTCAGCAGAGGGCCTCCTCTTGGTTCCCTGAACCAGACTGAGGGTAGTTTAAGCTTTCATCCGGCAAGCTCCTTAATGCTGGAATTCCATGCAGAGCTAGGGTGACCAGATTTTCAAAATTCCAAACCGGGACTCATTGTTCTTCCACGCATTCGCACGCTTATGCACGCGTTCAGGGCCGTCTCAAGGGTGGGTGGGGCCCGGGGCGAGTCACCTAAGCGGGGTCCAGCTGTTAACGCGATGACATCATAGCTAACCCGTCGAAGGATTTACAGGCTACGACATCACATAAACCAACCATATAGGTATAACCATCCGATTGAAGAATTAGTAGGCTATGCCATTACTCTGCCCTTGAATTAAAATATTGTAATTAACGATAACAACTCGCCACACTTTTGCTTAATTTCTCCAATTAAAATGAAAACAATAATACTGTGGGTTGTGGTGCGATCATAGCTATGAACCATGAATTGTTGTTTGTTCTATTGATTGAGGTGGACCATAAAATCATTGCAAAAGTTAATTATGTTTAACACTAGCGTTTTTATTGCAAAGAGGTAAAAAGCAGGCAGAGGGTGGGATATATAAATACAAGTTAATAAATACTGACAGCATATTAAGAGACGCATCGCTGCAAGTCGCACCTACCAGAATTTCATTCAGTGGGGCCCTGTGAAGTGCGGGGCCTGGGGCGGTCGCACCGGTTGCCCCCCCCCCCAAAAGAAGGCCTTGCACACACTAACTTTGTCTCCATTGGCAGACTGTAGGCTACATTGATAGCCTACTGTAGTATACATTGAAGCACAACAGAATTTTAACTACCCAAAAAATGGGACAGATTAGAGTATTCTTTACTTAACACAACAACCTGCACCTCTAGCACAAAAATCGAAAGAAAAAAATCTTCAAATTGATAAATTTAGATTTTGGTGGATTTTTGGAGACAGACAAAATATACAGTAGGCTATACAAAATACAAAACGACTGCATTGGTGTAATATAAAAGTTGTATTGATTCGTCTTCTTCATTTAATTCTGTGTTCATTTAAAATGTCACGTTTTAATTATTTTAAAGTTGATAACGTCCCTAATAAAACTGCACAGAAAATTGCTATGATCAAGCCTATGATTGACACTCCTACAGACAAATCTGTACGTGTGGTTCGATCCCAGATAATCCCATGTAATCGTGAAGACGATTGAGACGGCTCTGGGGAGGAGATTGGTGTGGTTGCTGTTGTTCGTTTTCTGATTGGATTTTAGGCTAATATCACAGCCATAGATACACAGAGTGTAGGGACAGAATGTAGGGAACGAACAACATAAAACAGTCAATGGATATTTTCTAATATAACCGGGACATATGTTGAAAACCGGGACATTTGGGTATTTTTTCAGATATTTGTCGGGATAGGGGACAGTATGGCTTAAAACCGGGACTGTCCCAGTAAAACCGGAAGTCTGATCACCCTATTTTTCATGGTGTATTACATCTAACAATAAAACAGGAACTTTTGTGGGGCGAAGGAACTGATACTTTGTTTTAAAGCCAAACAGATCTTTCCATTTCAATAGCGTGCTCCACAAAAGTTGTTATAGAGTACTGCCTAGCCTAATGAAACTAAATAAGACGGACTATGAATGTTGTTACGTTGGAAGTAAATTTCTGTCCTATAAAAGGTACACTAAGTGGTGACCTATACGTACCCAGCACTACACGGATTGTGGTGGATTTTTGGTCACAATGCATATTCCATCCTCCCTGTTCGGTGGGTTTTGCCTATGTTTTGCCAGCCATGAGAGTGGCTGGAATCTTTCATGGGGAGCTGGGGAGCTAAGCTCATTTTGTCTTTTGGGGTTTAACCCTGTTTGTAACCCTGCTTGTTATAATCTTCTGTATTAGACTTGTGTGTACTGCATGCGTTAAAGGCGCGACTACGTCGGTTATGATTTCGCGGCAAGTCCCATATTATGCTGATCATCCTGAGAAAGAAATTAATTATGCTTTTGCTGAATTTTGTCAAATTTAAATTGAACAGTGAATGTGGTCCTTCTAAGGACAAAAGGGAAGTGTGTGGAAGTTTCAGTAATTATAAAAATTAAAATGGTATGACCTGTATAACCTGAGGGCTTTGTGGCCTTGCTATTGGCTTAGTTTGCATGCTGCCAAGAGCTGAGAACTGTGAGCAGTGTGTGTGTGTGAGTGTGTGAACTGAGGGAACTGCTTGGAAACCGAAACCATAATAAAACTCTTCCCCCACCTGTGTCTGTATGAGTGTCTGGAACCAGGTTGGGTCAGGGGGGGGCTGAGGATGATAACAAGGTTGATGTTCCCAAAACAATTAAAGGTGGAAAAGAATGATGGTCTCTCTCCTCTTTTGTTTAACCAAAGTGTATAAGTATGAAGGCTTGTTTTGTGAAACTTCAGAATGGACACTGACTGACATTGGAGTGTTTATTCTCCATGTATATGCATGAATAAAACTTCTTGAATTTCACCAGTCCGAACCTTAGAGTGGCTTTATTCCACAACAACTGTAAATATTTAAAGAAGTGTTTTTTAAGGGATTTGATATCTCTGACATAATTGATCAAAAGAAAGCAAAACTCCATCTACATAAAGATCCATCATTTCCCAATACCTTTTATATTCCATGACCTAAATCCTCCATCTTTTTTACCAGGTGTAAACTGTTCATTACCCCAAATAGGAGTAAATTGAGACAATACAGGCATATCCCCTATATGTTTGTGTGCAACATGCCAAACCGAAATTGTATTTTAAAAAAATATTAAGATTTTTTGTACATGTCTTAATATCCGAGTATAGATACAAATTTAATGGTAGATCTGGAATGGACTCGATGCTTACCCAGGCTGGGGGCGCTGTTGTACAGAAATAATATGATGCTGAGGTCAGTTGGGCAGCTATGTAATACCATCTAAGATTGGGAAGTTGAAGCCCCCCCTCATAAGGCATATCGTCACCTTCTTAAAATAATCGCCTAAGTCATATTTTCAAGTTTTTCAGAAAACAGAATAAACTGAACCAAATACAGAATATATGATATTTGTTAATCATTTCACACAAAAAGGGTATATCAATAGATGACTATTGACTTACAAATAACGCTGTCTGTCAATTATGTAACATAAGAGGATTAAAGACTAAATAACTACACAACATTTATAGCCTAGCCAAATATTGTAGTAAACATTATCACTTACCATTCGGGGACGAGTCCAGAATCATGGAAATGACTTAATTTATGTTGATTTTCTTTGTGCATCTTGAAGCAGCCGCCATATTAATAACTTGTAAAAATGCCTAAGTCAAAATTTATTGTGACTTAGGCAAACATACAAACAGCCTAAGAGCACTCTTGACTTAGGCGATTACATTACCGGGGTAAAACAGCATGATCCTTTCAATTAAGGATCTAGGCAACTTTACCAGAGGTGGCCAGCATCATGAAGAGCTGATTTAAGCAAAAATCTCATGTTCCTCAAAAAATGACTTAGGCGATTATTTTAAGAAGGTGACGATATATAATAGTTTAAGGCGGAGTCTAGCTTTCCTATCATTCCTGATGAATTGACCAAATCATTTGTTAAGTTTGTCGTAAAACATGTTTGATAGTGGCAGTGGGAGTGTTTGAAAATAACATAAAAATTTGGGTAGAATAGTCATTAGGTCACGCCGACGCCCCGTTTCACAAAATTTTGTATCTGTATGTATACGGGTTCAGATACCATCAACAATGGCGAAAGCCCTGATTAGAAAAAAAATATTTGCTTTTTGGGCCAAGCCTGTCGAGAGTTGTCTACCATTTTGCAGTCACTGCGTTTGACAAATGCCGCTCAGTCCCTGGGAATCACTGCTTGCAGCTATATTTTTTAATTACATTTATTCATCCGACCATAGATATAGGCAAATTGGACCAGCAATTCAGTGCTTCAGTTGCTCCGTCTACCAGGGGGTCATAATTTGGTGGGATTATTTCACTGTGTTCAGGAGTGATTTTAACACCTAAGTACCTAAACTCTTCAAGAGTATTTACTATGGTATTTACTTATTAATGCTTCTTAAAAAAGTCTTTCTTCTTTATTAAGAAACATTAATACTAATTTGGAATTGTTAATTAAAAATTTAAAATTTTCAATCAATCTCATCAGATTGGGAATACTATTTTTTTTAAATTTGTCAGAAAAAATATGATATCATCTGCATATACAGAAATGCGATGATCTATCCCCCCAATAATAATGCCTGATTATCCTGTATGTGCTCTTACGGTCATTGCTAGAGGTTCAATTGCTAACGTGAATAGCAGTGGAGACAAAGGGCAACCCTGTCAGGTGGATCGCTGTAAAGGGTCTCGAGATGGTACTATTAGTTAAGATCTCTGCGGTTGGGTTTGTGTATAGTAGTTGAAACCATTTGAGAAAAGTTTCGCCTAAGCCAAATCTTGGTAGTACTTCAAAAAGGTAAGTCTCTAAAATTATTATTTATTTGCTTTGTTTTTCACTGTTATAATAGACGCTGTATTGCTTGATTGATTCAAATACTAGTTAAATATTAATTTAATCAATGATTAGAAATGTATTGATTGATTTTTTTTCCCCCCAATATGTTTATTGTAATTTTTCTTATACACAACATACAGTGACAACACAACTTTAAAGACCAGACGCCTTACAACATACACACACACACACACACACACACTCACACACACACAATCAACCTGCACCAATTCAAACTAAATACTGATAAAACAACAAATCGAACACTTCCTCCACATTACTCACACATTCTGATCACAAACTTTCAGGCATGACCTCCGCCTCCATCTCTCATGAAACGCATGTATGGCTCCCAGAGCTGAGCAAAATCTTCCCCTTTGCCCTTAGCAATGTACGTTAGTCTTTCCAGGCCAATACATTCCAAAAGTTCCCGTTTCCACATTTTTAGTGATGGCGCATCCATATTCTTCCAGCAAAGTGCAATAGCTCTTCTGGCTTGAAGAAGTCCGAAGTCCAATAGTTTAGCTTGTTTTGCTGTTTGTACAAAGTCCCCGGGATAGATACCAAGCACACAGAGTTTGACATTAAGAGGAACTTCAGTATCAAAGATCTTTGACAAACAATTTATGACACTCTTCCAGAAGTTTTGAATCTTTGAACATTCCCATAAACAATGAAGTAAAGTACCTTTTTCTTCCAAACACTTAGTACAGACATCAGGAATGTTAGCAGACATGTGATGAAGTTTAACTGGAGTTATGTACACCCTCATTAACCATTTATATTGAAGTAATTTAAACCTTGTGTTTATTGTTTGCTTTTGCGCTTTTAAACAAGCATCACACCAATCTTCCCCGTCAATGTCTTCTTGTATGCTCTAAAATTATTATTTATCTCTAATGGGTCCATAGGTAAGTTGCCAGATATTGACTTTATATTATTAATTGTTCTTTCAGCTTGCATTTTCTTTATCCTCCAGGCCAGTAATTTACCTGCCTTTTCCCCTTGGTCATAGTATGTTTGTTTAGTCCATATTAGACATATTTAGCCACTTTGTCAGTTGTTAATTTATCATTATTAGCTCTCATGACAGACAGATGATGTAATTTTTCTGGATAATTGTTATTATAAATTTTGGTCTCAGCTTTTTTAAATTTGGTTTTCTAATGTTCGTAATTCTTGGTTGAGCCGTTTGGTTTTAGAACTTGTGTAACTAATAATTTCTCCTCTTATATAGACTTTAAATGCTTCCCATCTAATGCTGGCCATAGTTTAGTCTGTATTTAGTTCAAAATATTTATCAATGCAACTTTCCACAAATGTAACAAAGGCTGGATCCTGTAACAAATAAACTTGTAACCTCCTTTAGCAATGCTCAAACCTACCTAAATGGATCTCCATAGATACTGTTGCATGGTCACCAATTACAATACTAATGTACCAGCATTTTTTGACATTCGACAGTAGTTCCATAGAAATTAAAAAGTAATCAATGCATGAATGAGTTTTATATGAGCTTGAGTAACAAGAGTATTCCCTTTTGTTTGGGTTCTGCGTTCTCCAAACTTCAATTAATCTTAGATCCTTCATATAGTTAATCAGTGTTTTCCTAGTTTCTACATGAGTATCCAACACTGGGTCGAGGGCCCAGTTAAAATCTCCTCTGATGATATAAAATCCCTCCAAGGCAGACAGTTAAAAATAGTCTTTCGAAAAAATGATGGGTTGTCCTCATTAGGGCCATAAATATTTATAAGATTTAGTTTTTGTGACAAAATATTACCTTGAACAATAATATATCTTCCAGATGGATCTTGGGTAGTTTTTGTCATTTGAAATGGTATTGAGTATTGTGTATGAGGACAACAACACCCCTTGCATGAGTATTATAGGAAGCATGAAATACTTGGCCTGGCCATCTTTTACTGAAATAATGTATGTCTGAAGCAATCAAATGTGATTCCTGTAGAAAGACTATTTTAGATTTGAGATATTTTATCGTGTCTAATACTTGTTTCAGTTTGGCCAGTTTTCTCATTCCCCGGACATTCTACAAGTTTTCTCTTTAGTTTTCTCCATAAATTATCATCTCAGCCTAGTGGAACGTTATGAAATTGAAAAAAATACAATTTTAATTTAAATTGCGCACACACACAGACCCCCCCCCAATTGAAATGCCTACCCTTCCCATTAAGTAGAATTTTTGAGGAGCAATATTTGAGGAGCAACTAGTCAGCGTAGCTTAACCCAAGGCCCCAACAAAACAATCAGTGCCCGTCAACCATACACTTTCAAGTTGATATATTAATTTCTCCCTTTTAAAATATAAGACAATACGATTTGACCATGTTAAAGCAATATCCTCTGGTCGAATAAACAAACAGCAAAATATGTAAATACAATCAACCCGATTATAATAGGTCTACGTGCTGAACAAAATGGGATTTAAATAGGCGTATTTAAAAAATAAAAAAAATATATAAACCATATAAACATCGAACAAAAAGTTTGGAAATTTGTGTTTGGTAGATTATTTGAGTATGTGGGTTGTGCCCATGTAAAATTTGCCAAATCTTCTCTGCCAATGCCAAACAGCTTATTCTGCTGTTGCTAGTGACTCTTGTTTGGTGTTGTTTGGTGGATTGGATGATTGAAGTCTATCAGTAACAAGGAAGAAACAAGACATATTGGCAATTTTACAATTTATTAATTTAACAAACAGTCAGGAGCCTCAGTAGCGTGTGGAAGAACCATACACAGCCACAACAGCCTGGCACAATCATGCTGGTCACCAGCGTGGTCACACACTGCTGTGGGATGGCATTCCACTCCTCAACCAGGATTTGTCGCAAGTCAGCCAACGTGGTTGTGTTGGTCACTCTAGCACGAACAGCACGCCCAAGCTGATCCCACAAGTGTTCAATTGGGTTGAGGTCAGGACTGTTGGCAGGCCATTCCATTCTCTCTACTCCCAAATTCTGGAGGTAGTCTCTGATAAACCCCGCTCTGTGGGGGCGAGCGTTGTCATCTTGGAGGATGGAGTTCGGTCCCAGACTGTGGAGATATGGGATTGCCACTGGTTGCAGAATCTCATCTCGATATCTCTCTGCATTGAGATTGCCTCCAATGATGACAAGCCTCGTTTTTCCAGTGATGGAGATGCCGCCCCACACCATCACACTGCCTCCACCAAAAGGTGTTACTCTATCGGTGCAGCAATCAGCATAGCGTTCTCCCCGTCTTCTCCACACTTTGACCCTACGATCCAACTTCCGTAGGCAGAATCTGGACTCATCGCTGAACATAACGTTCCTCCACATGTTCAGGTTCCAGTGCAGGTGTTGCAGACACTAGCGCAAACGGGCCTGACGGTGAAGGGCAGTCATGGCAGGCCTCCTGGCAGCCCTATGAGCCCGGAGATTGGCTGCGTGCAGTCTGTTCGGGATTGTCTGGGCCGAGAGCCGTGTGCCATATCGTCCTGCAAACCTTGACTGCAAATCTGTAGAAGACAGCCTACGGTTCCTAAGTGCTGAAAGGGTGAGGAACCGGTCTTCTTGGGGTGTCGTCTTCTTGGGACGCCCACTTCGCGGTCTGTCTCTGACATCCCCCATTTCATGGAACTTGGCCTTCAGTTTGGAGATGGTACTAGGGCTCACTCCAAATAATGCCGCAACTTGCTTTTGCGGAACACCAGCTTGAAGTTGCCCTATCGCACGGGCCTTATCGAGAACAGACAAACGTGGCATGCCGATTCTTGGGGCAGACACCAATTGACCACTGTAGCAGGGCCCATGCTCACAGGTGCTGCATCAGGCACCTGATTGTCAGCACCTGGGGGTACCGGAAGCTCAAAACAAGAGTCAATAGCAACAGCAGAATAAGCTGTTTGGCATTGGCAGAGAAGATTTGGCACATTTTTCATGGGCGCAACCCACATACTCAGCTGTGCTGCTCATCCCACAAATGCATGTTCCTTACAAATGGGGCACCATTTAAAAGGGAAATAAACAGGCTTTCCAACGGTATAAAATGTATTGCCAAGAAGCATTGTTACAACAGAGAAATAATCTACCAAATACAAATTTCCGAACTTTTTGTTCGATGTTTATATAGCCTATGTAACTCAACTCACAATGACAAAAGCTTACTTTGAACTATTTGGACTCTCTTCTACTGCGCATCTTGATGATCAGCTGTTGCCTATGGCTAATCAGCTGTTTCCCCCGGTCAAGTCCCAAGTTTGTTGTGGTTGTGTAAACAAGTCTCAGAAGCGTGTTATTTTGAATCGACGGATGACACACCAGTGGAAACTACGTTGACTGCGGGATGCTTTTGTCGAACTTTTCAGCTTCCTGCGGCATTGAGAAAAGATGGATCCTGCCGATGTGTAGCACTTTAAGCTTGCAGGGGTTGTGTTGGAATCCACGGTAACCGGGTTAAATCCCCGTCGGATCCGAACAGTCCCCGCCGAAAGATCCTGTGCGAATGATATCCACCCCCCATCTCGTTTTTCGTCCGTCACTTTGCATTCCAACGCAGCCATTGAGTTCGCCATGCCAGTTAGACGGGTGTCGATATTGTCCAACTTTGTTCCGAAGTCTGCTCGTAGTGATTTCAGCTCGCTTAGATCTTCAGCTATATTAGCCATGTAGTTAGCTTTTAAATTTGTCTGCACAGCCACTCCTATTGGTCAATCGAGGGTTTACAAGTTTGCTTGTTGAGCTGTACGTGAAGGGTCTTCCTCTGACTCATGCTTGCGCAAACCCGATTTGCAAACTGCAGCGTTATAAGTGATTTCTAACTGGCTCTTTTAAATTTGTCTGCAAAATACGCTACAGATAAACGCTACAGATAAATTTTTTATCAATATTGCGTTCTAAATTAATGTCTTGTGCCATCATTGTTCATATTTACATTATACATCATAATAAAGTATGACAAAACTATTGACATGATTATGCTGCTGGGTGGCTCATCCTGTTAATGATAATTGGATGGGCCCCACAGGCTCGTTTCTAATCTGGACCATGCCAGTGCATGCCAACACACAATTGGTGCAAGCTTCACCAGGGAAGGGAGGGTTTTATTTTTGCCGGGCGACAGGCTGGCCGAGAAGAGCGAAAGTCGCTAACTGCCTGACGTCTCGCGAGAAGTGGTGTAAATAGGCAGAGTAAATGGTGGTAGTATACTGATCTTGCGCTGTTTGTGTGTAAGCACGGTTACCTAACAACCGACGCCACTTTTTTCATATCGTGCACAGCTGATCGGTTGGGTAAATATACTGGGGCAGAATATTCAATATTTCAAAAGAAATCAACATCAACTTTTGATGAAATTGCAGAAGCTGAAATGGATGATGGACACTTGTTTAACTTTGAATATCTTACATCAACACTGAGCTAACTAAGCAGTTTGGAGTAAATATGTGTAATATTTTTTCGATTTAGCAAGTGTCCAGGAAGTATTTATGCTAGAGTGTGAGGCTCCCATCCCATCATATAACTAACGTTAGCCACACAATTGAATGAAACTTATTAATCATAGGTTTCTATCACAATGACAGTGTAAATACGGCGCCTTCTTTAGGACCCATTTCGCGCTGCAGCGGTCCCTCACACTCAGTCAGCGGGTGGGGGAGAGATGGCTAACGTTAGCCACAAAGAAATTGCGCACCTCACTGCTGATGGAAAAAAAAAACATGAACGTTACTTTGACTAAGTAAGTTATCTCTAGACTGTGATTCGTATTTGCTGCTTAACAAGCTGGTCCCACTTAGTTCTGCTGAAAACCTACCAAAATTAGCTTTTGGTGACCTGATCCACAATCCGTCTCTACTAGAGTCCCTGAAGGCTTACAAAAGGACAGATGCCTAACGTACAATTACCTGGGGTCAGGATGGGTTTATAATCCCAAACTGTATCATCTGTAACTGATAGCCTGCTCAAAAAAATAAGTGCTTCGTCACAAGAAGGGCAAGTAAATGGACGATGATATTTGTTTGCTGGCCGTACTAAAAACACTTTCTTTTTCTCTTTCTGTTTGCTAGGCTATTAACGTTTCCCACTTAACGTTAGCTAGCTACTGGCTTTTAGCTGGCTGGCTAGGAAGGTAGGCTACGTGTTTAGCTAGCTGAACCAGAAAGAGAAATAAAAAGATTTTTCACCTCTGTTGCCTAACGTTATCTTTTGCCCTTTACTAAACGGGCTAGCTAGCAAGAGCAGGTGTGCCAATAAAAGCCTGAAGAAAAAGTTAACTATTCAATTCACCGATTGCTTACATGGCAATAATTTAATGCAATCTATAACGTTATTTGGCAAAAGTCAATATTACCATTTTTGCTAGCCGTCTATAACGCATAGGATGCGTGTGAAAACATGACCATTCTTTTGAACCTCATTTAGGCTACCATTTGTGGTCTTAAGACTGCCACCCTGTGGCTAAAAGATGCATTTAGCCCACTGAAAGGATATTTCAACTCCCATGACATTACATAAAATAAAATTCATAATTATAAAGTCTCACCATAGCTAGCTAGCTAACTAGTTAATATTTTGACTTCTGGCTAACGTTGCAGTTCTTCCCCTATCTTGACTCATCTGTGGCACACCTCCACAGCATGGCCAGAAAATAAAGTCAGTAGGCTACATAGTAGGGATGTTAACAGTTAATCGACTATCGATTAATTGCTAATAAGAATTTAATCGATAAGATTTCAAATGAAACAATTAACTGAACAATCTGCGGTCTTGTTTCAACGGGAGTTTTTGTGTGAAACGTAATCATGGTTTAAGGTCTCCACGCGAGGGCGCCAAATTCAGCCTAGTGTAAGCCGTGAAGTTGAGCCTACACACGAAGTTAATGTAGCCTACCACCTGAAAAGCGTATTTCCAACTGTGCTGTCAGGGCAAAGTGGATCACAACCTACCATCACCTCAGTGTTGGCAAAGAGGGTATGTGACGATAGACGAGCGGAGTAGTGGTGGAAATTACGAATCACTTTACTGATTCGAATAGTTCAGTTAAGTACAAAGATTCTAGTCACTGACTATGTGATTTGTTCACTGGGGTCAGTTGCGCAAGCGCACGAATATTCCAACAGCATGCATGATCAGTTCACTATAGCTACTCGTAGATCAGTATATCATTCGTAGGTATTGTGCAAAATGATTACAGTCAAAAGCACTGCAAGTAAAAAATATAAACTTTTTCTATAAACCTCGTATGAACTTTTTGTATTTTTTCCTTGTAGTTATATAGTTTTATGGATTAGGTTTATATGGCCGCTCCAGGTGAGCGTTTTAAATATGGATTAGAAACTACGGAAATATATGACAATTTGTGTGTTCTCAAGTTCTGACCATTTCGTGGTAAGTAACCTATTGTAAAACATTGCGTTTTCAAATGGTAAAGTTGTCAAAAGGGTGACAAGGGCCATAGTGTATCCTCTTTTTAAAATCTTTTTTTTTAAAGCAGATGATTATTTTCTCCCAAATTGAATGTCGATGTTCAGTCATCTATGGGGGGAGCCCTTATACAAAGGGTTGAGCTAGGTGCACTGATGTAGCATAGTGCTATTAATCACCCAGTTCGTCAGTAGGCTACTAGATTAAAATAGTGGTTCAGATTAAAATAGCAATCATTCACGCAGTGCGTGATCTAGACTCAAATTACCTGACAACAAATAAAGAAAATGGCTTTAGCTAAACTTCTTACTGAATTTCAAGTGTAAAGAAGAAACAAACGTATAGCCACATATTGGTTATATTTGTGTATCCTATATAAAACATGGTTATAGCATATTATGCCTTCTTAAAATGGCCTACATTTATTGTGCTATTTCGATACAAAAGAAAACACGAATGTGCTTCATTTAATCAATATCATTATTACAGATTTGAAATGGTTTAATAACGGGCAGACTTTCATTAACTCTTAGTTTGATAGTTACAGAATAGGCCTACATGGAAAATGTACAATATATAGCCTACAGTAGCCTATGCGATTTTGATTAGAAATGCTTGAACCGTTTTGCTTTCGGTAACGTTACGTTGGGTGGACGTCAGATGCCAGTAGGTAGGCTACAGGTTCCGATCAAGATTGCAGGCTTAATTTTTTAAATGTGAAACTGTACCAAAAAAAAATTGACCGGGCTATATTATTTTACTAATACCCCCGCCATTTGTTGCTAACTAATTTATTAGGCTATTGAGTAGCCCGTAGCCTATGCAGAGAGTAACTGATTCGGTTGACAATTATGTAGGCTACTGCGGTGCGGTAGTCAGCAGTTCATATAGACTAGTCAGTTCAGTAGGACTCACTGAGGTTGATGGTTGAAAAGGACATGATGCCAATAAGGGATTTCGAGAGCTAATAAACGGGCTGCGCACACGACTCGCTCCCGACCACGTAGCTTAAATGTTCTTGAATAAAAAATACGTAGGTCTATCTAGTATGCATATGAGGAGCCTATTCAAAACATAATAGCCTATGATTTAAGTTGACTGTTCTAGGCTAGGTCTACTAGTTTAACTGTCGCCTTTCCATTTCAAGCGAGATTATGTTAATGCTGCTAGCAGCTAGCGCAGCAACGGTTTCGCTTGCAACAGATGAGACGGAGCGCAATTTATTTTCTGTTGAAGTAGCCTATACACGCCTTCATATTCTATTTTTGTTACGCTGCAATAATGCCTGTTTCTCAAATGTTACAATAAATCTTTGATTGAGGAATATAACATGCATTTTGTATTCTGTATATCATAAGCTATATTTAGTATATTATGTTATCAATTAATCGACTATTGTTTGTTAAGGTTAACAACTATCGATTAAGGAAATTCCTTAAAATTTGCATCCCTACAACATAGCCCTCACTAATGAGATTTATTTAGCAGAGGCTTGTTCGGAGACGCACTGTCATGACAAATTAACGACCACAGAAATTCGCCACATCGACAAGGCAACCAAAAATGCAACTTTTTCTTTATCATTAGCTAATGATAAAGAAAAAAAGTTTTATCTCCCCCTCCCTGGTCCACGATCGCCATTTAAATTAACGTTACGTACACCCTCAACTAAGTGGAATTGCTGTCGGTACCCCAGCTGCCAAATAAGATGTAGCCTATACAACACGTCAGTAGCCTACCTCCAAACGTATGGGGAAATATTGCTTGATGCTAACAGTAGCTAGGCATGATGGCTGACTGATCGGTCGGTTTAGCTAACTAGCTACCTAGCCTCACAGCAAGCAGCGTTATTTAATTAATTGATAGTTAGCTAGTAGCAATCACTTACCATACGATTTCACGTTTCACTCTCGAGGATGAATCTGAAGGAGCCGAGTGAACGGATAGTACAGCATCAGTCTCACACGGTCCCGTTTTCAAAATATATCAATGTTTTGTAGATTGTAAATTCGCTTTTCAAGCCTTAATTAAGCGATGCGGTTCGAGACACTTTAAATAGGATGTCCTATATAAATATGCTTTCTAATGTTTAACTCACTTTGACTAATTTGAGTGCCATCTTAAAATGAGAACGAATTAGGCTACATTCTTTAACACATTCAGATTATTGCCTGATCCTCATTAAACAATCGTACATTAGTCATCTTTGTCAGTGTCATTTCTTGATCATTAGGCTACATATTGGTCTTGATTATTCAGATAATTAATTGTTTGATTAGCTAGGCAACTCAAGCCAAATAAATGGAAACAAGTCTATTGCTGTAGCCTATACCCCGCTTTTTCCAGTGCACCAGCTATCAATAGGCTACATACAGACATGCTCAAATTAGTTGATACCCCTGGTAAAGATGAGTAAAAAGGGTTATAAAAAATTCACTGTTTGGTGAATGAGCTTTGTAGGGGGGGAGTAAAAGTGGGATTCAGGAAACGCTGCCATTTGGGAACTGCATTGACTTCGAAGGACCAGAGGGCCTTGTAATAAAATAATGGGTTACTTTCCTTTGAGGTCCGGCGACATCCTCGCGAGAATGTTCCCATCTGCTAAAGATGAAGATAAAGGCAAATGGAACTGTTTTCCCTGATTGTAAATGTCTCATAAAAGAGCATTTACGGCATCCAGACCCTAGCCAGACAATGGGAAAGGAATGTCCGCACAGGACATCTGTGACCTCCAGTACCCCACAACCTGGACACATCCTATGGGAAAGCCATTGGACAATACCACAGTGCCCTCATTTGGGCACCCCTGTCATTACACTCTTTAATTCTCTTCTGTACCAGGACTCTAAAACTTCTGTTAAGAGTGTTAATAACCATGTAAAAACCGACTAACATTGCACATGTGATCCTTATATTGTTACATTCTGTCTTATGTGATAGTAACAGGAATTGCATGTAAAATGATTCATCAGGAGGGAATTTTCATGACAACTGCACCATACTATTATATCACCTTAACCTGTTTGGTATGTATGGATTCAGGTAAAATCAAAGAATTGACTGAAATACATTTCATACCAAATAAAGTTAAATAAAGCATAGTTTCAGTAACTCAGGGAAAAACTGTAACAGTGAAATGTCCTCTCTGGTAATTACCTCCTCTTCCCCTCTCGCTGCGCAAACATCCCCAACAGTGGGGTCTAAATTCCAGATTGACCATCCTGTCCAGGTTAATTTATGGCACTGCCGCCTGGTTCAAACACATGATTTGGCATAAAAAGGAGAGAGACAAGCCTATCAGGGAAGATTGTAACCGACTTCCCACACCGTGCATATTCTGTGTCTGTGTGTAGTTGAACAGGCTGGGTAAGATATTTACTTTGTGTTTCTTTTCGTAAATCTATGTTTTGTGTAATTGGATGTTTTAATTGAAGTTAATGACCTGCCTGCCTGTTATTAAATTATGTTTATTTTTAACTTGCGTGGTTTCCATGACTCTAATTCATCTTATACCCTTTTTAGCCTAAATTATAACTGAATATTCAGGGGGACAATTCTGACCCAGGACCGACTGATCAGCGGCCTGGTACAGACGTGGCGTTCTCAAGTTGGGTATAGGCAGTCAAGTTACTACCCACACACAGGGTTGGGTAGTGTATGGTTCTGGTGATTTGATGTGAAGAGAACCCATGGGCGTCCTACGCCGGTTCTTGTCAAATTTGCCTTAAGGAGCCCTTTAAATACACTCAGAGTAGTGCATGGTTCTGGTGATTTGATGTGAAGAGAACCCATGGGCGTTTTACGCCGGTTCTTGTCAAATCTGCCTTAAGGAGCCCTTTAAATGCACTCAGACCTGGGCTCGCAACTATCTATGATAAATGAATATCATGTATTGTGTTGGCTAGACCCCCAACCTCTGCGTTCGCCACCGAACTGAGCTTCGGCAATAATGCTGATTCCGGCAAGCATATATTGATAATTGAGGACTAGTAATTAAGGACGAGTCGAGTGTAACCACTCCGAGTTCCACGCAGGTTTAACCCAAATTCTAAATTATTATTTTAAATGGAGTCAGATAAAATACGAGATTAAAACTATAATAATTGTTATAATTGTGCTCTGTTCATCTGAATGGAGAATAAATAAATAACATCTTTTATTTACATCACAGCAGCTGAGAGAAAACACGTTGCACCTTCACCTCCAGTTATTCCCTCATTGGTTTAGCTGTGTGGATTCTACAGCTTAATCTCGCACTGAAAAAATTAGAAAAACCCAACCTTTAATTGACGTTCATTTATTATGAGAAAAAGTTCTCATCACAAAATAATTATTTATAACAAAACCACGTTGGCCCCAATTATTGGCCCCCTGCATTTATATATAGAATAAAGTATTCATTTTTTATATTTGGTCACATATCCTTTGCATGCCATGACTTCCTGATGTTCCTGATGCTACACATTTTATGACACAAAGCAGGGTTAGACACCAATATTTTCCCCCAATGGCCATCTGGGTTTTGGTGGCCCAAACATAAAAGTACCAAAAAACAATCAAATCTGTATTTTACATTAAATTTATATTGTCTGTATCACCAAATGTATATTTTCTCAATGCCAGGAACTACAATACAATACAGTGCTTTGATTAGAAACATTTATTTTCATATTCCTTTCTCATTTATTATAAGTGCAATATAAAGTTATTCATATGTAGATTAAAATATCAGATCATGTAAACGATTGGTTCTAATTAAATAATTGTTAACTGGTGGCAGCAAAAACCTGCATAGCCTACACACCGGCCCTCGAGGCCTGGAGTTGCCCATCCCTGCTCTAAACCATGTAGCTAGCTAGCATAACTGTTACTTATCATACTGTAACATTAACACTCTGTCATTGATTTCTTAACGTTAACGTAATCAGATGGGTTGCTGTAAGAGACGCTACTAGCATAGTGTTAGGTAACGTCGTTAGCCTAGCAGGATAATAATAACATTAGCTACGTAAGCTATATAGCTTATACTAGCTAGCGCGATATGCGTAGCTAACGTAACGTTAACTAGCTAACGTTAGCTATGTAGATAGCTCTTAGAGAGATGCGTAACCGAGAACTTACAGGAGAGACATTAGCTAACATTAGGTAGTTCAATCTACATAATTAATTGTAGCGTTAATGTTAATGAAACTGACCTTGCAACTGCTTTGTCACTGGAGTAGCAGGCTCACAAGTCGACGCCGTTTTTTTATGGATTTCAAGGAGCCCAGGGAAGGGAATGAGGTGAAGGAAATTTAACTTTTAACTGTAATATGCTAGGTTGAATATTTTGGATCCGGTTTCGCTGTGTACTGTCCATGCGCCTGAGTTGAGCATACATCGGGGCATTTCTTGGGCAGCTGGCAGTGACCATTGCAGCAACACAGCGGTCATGTTGCGTGCTTGTGCCGTGTATTTGTATATGATGCTTTCGGTAAGCGCTGTTGCCGATGAAAAAACTGCTGCGTTTATCAGCAAGACGAGAAAACTGTCTGCAGGCACGGCAGTACATCGTGTCACTGTCCTCATCCACGCTCTCCTTTGCGACAAAGCCATATTTCAGTAGTCCTGACATGTCATTCGACCTAATGTTAGCTGAAGTTATTAGTAACTTGGCGTGTGATCAAATGTATCATGTGCCTTGTTTTTGGCATGCGCGCAGCGCGTAGCTCATTGGCTGCACGTGACAGCTGAGATTTTCCCAAGCAGACTCCTGTGCAGGCAAAAAAAAAAAGAAGCTACCGTAACTTATTATGATCATGTGGATGAAGCATATTTTCTATCCGCACAAAAAATGCTTAATCAATGTTGCATGTAATATGCAGTTAATGAATGTGATATTCTGAAAACATTCATTTTTGGAGAAGATCCAGTGGCCCACTCGGGCCACCAGTGCTGCAGTTCTGGTGGCCACATTGTAACTTTTATTCAGTTAATTTGCTTGATAATTAAGAACTATAAATGGAAAAAGGCCAAGTTGAAGCTAATATCCGTATAAAGGTAAGGTTGAAGGCTACAGAAGGTCCATTTTGCAGGTACGCCACTGGATCCTAATGTAGGCTAGTTGACATGGACATGGTTCCTTACCGGGGGATTCGAGGATGTCAGGGAATGACCGGGGTTGTAGCCTATCATTTGTCCACTCTGTAACTCTGTAAGGACAGCACTCGAGTAGCCTACTGTTTGGTTTATTTTGCCAATGTATCTTTCGGAAACAATGTGTCAATGTAACGTAACGTACTTATTGCACTACGCATCTCTGGGGCAAGACCGCCAGCGCCTGGCATGCACTAGGTTGACTTAATCTTGTTTCTATTGTTTTATGCAATTTTTTCCTGTTTAATTATACCCTGTTTTTGTCCGTTTCCCCCCCCACTGTGAAGCACTTTGGGCTGCCACTTGTTGTATGAATGGTGCCATATAAATAAAGTTTATTATTATTAATTACATGCTGTGCTTTAAATCAACAACTATATCAGGAATGTGTGATACACCAGTTATGACTTTCTATTGATGAATCTTCCCTTCTTTGGCCACTCTTGATTTTTAAAAAAGTTCTGCTACAGAAAACCGTACAAAAAGAGCAGCAGACAGGAAGTAGGCCTGCAGCATTGAGATGGCCAGTCACTGCAGCCAAAGCGTGGCTGAAAGAACAGAGACTGACACCAAGTAACACAATGCAGGCCTGAGGCTGATCGCCTTGAAAATAAGCACTCACCGGATTGGATTTCATTTCCATGAGGTTATCCAGGATGCGAGTCACAGGCAGATTCTGTAAAATGCACAGACAACATTCGAGAATAAATGCTACAGTTATAAACACTGGCTATCTAGCTAGTTTGTTAATGTTAGCTATGTTCTGCTAACATTACTGAATTTCTAATATCACTAAGCCACTGGATTATAAATGTAAGTGCAAAGTACTCACATGCTGTTTCAGCACCAGGTTCTTCACCCCTTCCATTACAAACTGGGAGCCTGTGTTCATCACTCTGGAGAAAAGGCTATGGGGGGAGGGGGAACATACACGCAAGGGGAGGCTGTTCAGTACACATATTCTTTAATACATGTTGGTACTGTTGAATAACTAAACATCAACGCATGAAGATCAGGGCATGAAATGAACACCCACCCAAAAACATTTTTATTGTGGCTGGTAAGATCTTCTAGTCTAGCAGCCACGTTGTGTTGTGTTATATTGAAAGATAATGTTAGGTAATGTCGCTGGTAAAATGTTGAAAATGGTTGGTAATTTTTAGAATCTGCAAGGCACTCTGGCCAGTGGGTGAAAAAGTTAATTTAATGCCCTGGTGAAGATTCTTACCCCATTGGTTTGACCCCACTATTGCTGTAGTTAGCTGGAGCTGCCGCCATCTTGGTGAAAGCTCTGAGGGAGGGGGTGTAAAAGAATAGCACACACAAATCCTCGTCTTTCAATCCTTTCATTTTTAAGTTTTTAAAAGATTTCCCAAGTCTGTATGCATGACTCATTGGAAGATTATTAATATCTGCATCTAATCCGAAACAGAATCCCAGCTATCCAGTTGAGTTCAACAGTGTGTTCACTTCTATGCATGCCCTTCAATGCATAAGTGTGACAGTTGCAAATGTGTCCTTTTCTAGTGTTGGCACATAATTGTGATTTTTACTGTTATCTATTCCCCATAAATTTTAATTCCCATTCTCTACTGTAAGCCTGTCCCATCACTACAATGTCCTCTGTTAGTTTGGGAGAATGTAGAACAGCCTCTTCTGAAACCCATGCATTCAGCCACTGCTTCTTCACACGATGCAGTACACCAGATAAGCTATGCAGTCATTACACCAGGAGTGCAGTTCCTATGCAGCTGGTCCAGGCAGGTCCACTGATACCGACGTTCTGGGGAATACTCTGCCAACTGAACTCACCCCTCCCTGGGCACGTTACGGTCACCCCATGGGACAGTCAGCACTTTGTCACTGAACTAGTGCTTCAGTCACAGGAGGTGCACTTCAATGTCTGGAGGTGTGTCTTATGCTACGTTCACATGGATCACGGTAGACGGCAAACCGAATTTCATTACAGTGGACGAGAGCACGAAGGTAAAATTCCGTTAGGACCGCAAAGATTGCCGTCGATGGCAACGGCAGACAGCACTTGCCGTCAATGTAAAAAAAATGTAACCTTTTTCCACATAATGGAATTCCAAACCGGATGTGGCGCAACGAGAAGTAAATTTTGGAGTAAATTTAGACCCAGAGATTTATGATTACTCATTAAAAAGTTACCATGACATTGTGAAGCAAGCGACCATATGGTAATCAGCACGGAGTTGGGTGGAGGTACCCGATGTAAAGTTTTGGTTAGCAGGTAACTAATCTCTCTTGACAGATTTTCACATAAATGTGAACATCTGTTAGTGCACATGTAAAAGCTGGCGTTACCTAAATTAAAGCAGACACAAAAACTTCCCGTCGGAAGCCGATTGGCCTGACTAATCACGGAAACACCACATGGGTACTGATGTATCGATGAAAACTTTTTGTAATGGTGGCGATATGATAGGTACAAAAAGGATGAATCGCCTGAGAAAACATTGAGAAAAACATAAATGTGGACGAGGAGAACATCCCAGAAAAATTATGTGCGAGTAAAAAACAATATAACCATGCAACTTCACACAGAAGAGACAAATCTATGTCCTGCAGTACATGGCCTAACGTTAATTATTATAAAAAAATTAAACATTGCACACAAACACCAAACGGCATAGCTAACTCCGCGATAATGTAACTCGGCCTATATAGTTACCTAACCGTGCATTTAATTTGCATTAAAAACATTGACAAAATTTTACTTAGGATAATTGTAGCCCAGTTGCAGTAAATTATCCTACTATTTGCAGCCTACGAGGCGGTATATGCTACATCTGCCATCCAGTAGTCACTGACGGAAAGAACATAGCTACATTCCGCTTATTTTACTTTATTAACATTAATTAAAGTTATTTATTCCACTTATTCTCTTGAAAGTTATCGACTGAATTAGCCGCTTATGGAGCAATAGTTACGTTTGCCATTCCCATCCATAGGGTGTGTAGTCATTAGCCAGTAGCGAACAAGCTGTGTGCCATGTTTGAAAGAATAAACTTTTGCCGTAACCTGTCAGCAGACAAGCAAATTCGTCCCGCTTGTCCAGTAAATATTTCAAACAAAGGGGTTGCAGTGGTTTGAAACTTTGAACAGAATGTATCCAACTGATTTGTGAAATAATCCTGTTCAAAAGTTTGTCTGTAATCTCCAGCGCATTCTCATTTGAGACCAATAATTTCAGTTATTTGATGTGGTAGCCACTGAGGGACACAACAACATTTATTGTAGATTGACTCCGCCATTTGTTTTGATGACACCGGAAATGTAATTACCTGGTTACTGAAATCGGCGGAAGTGGCAAAAGGGCCTCTTAAAACCCCTGTATGATACACTTACTTCCAGAGTTTATATTCGAGTATATTCGGGAGCACACTTTTCAAGAAGTACACAAACATTTTGGTCGCATAAATAAATATGACGCTTCGCTGACATTTTCCTTCAATAACAACAAACACAAGTGACATGGCCGCTCAAGGGTGGGGTGTCTTACGACATTTTATCCTCTAAAATATATAACTTTTTGTTGACTAATTATAAATCAAATCACGTGAAAACAAAATGTTATTTAGGCATTATGATAGTGATAGGAAGATTGCTGATAGTCATAAAATACATTCTGAATTACACCACCATAGACTGTGTGGCCTGTCATTATGAATAGCATGAGTGAGTGCTAGTGCAATGTCGTCAGATATTTATAGTTTATGAACAAACAATAATAATTTATGAAACTCACGATTGAGGCCTTGTCAAAACTAAAATGGTATAATAGTATTACTTTTATAAGTAATACTTTAATGGCGCCCGGCCTAGAACAGTGAAAGTAGCTGAGTGAGTCAGTCCCCCTTGTTGGAAGTCTCATGAGAAGTGTTGTGAATACCTAGGCAGTAAATGGGGGTATACTGATCTTGTGGTGTTTGTGTGTAAGCACGTAAAACATCACCGGTCATCGCAAACATCATTTTATATGACTGGCTATCGCTGACCAAAGGTTCAGCACTTTTCAACTTTGCAGAGTGGCAGATCGGCGCTCTTCATTATCTCCACCCCAAACCGTGGATACGTTTTCTGGATATTTCCACCCACTAACTAACATTATTAATCATATCTTCTCTTACTCCATCCCATCTTATTACAAGTTAGAAAAACCTTAATACTCAATCAGAAATCGTTGATCAACTTTCATGTTTGTAATCTAACAACCGATGCCACTTTTTTCATATCGCGCACAGCTGATCGGTTGGGTAAATAAACAAACCGACGTTAGTTTCTAGCAGAGACGTCAACAAGCACTGCAAGTCCGAAGCTATCCGAAAAATGTGCAGAAACGACAAGCTTTCAATCCTGAATTAGAAGTGTGATGGTTGCTATAAGTGTTTTGTCACTAAACCGCAACACGTTGTTCAGGTCTGCCATAAGCCTTTCCACAATTAAATGCCACTTATTGACATTTCCCTCGTTCTCCATTAAGAAATAAAAGAGCAGCTATCAACATTATGGAGTTAGTGAACGTTATATTTTTTATCCTAGCGGCTCGCAAAAAAGAAGTTACAATATCAACAGGGTTATCCTAAAGTTAGGACACTTTATTCTCATTGGCTAACTTACCAAAGAAACGCAAACAATGTCCCTGACTGCATTGTTGACACGTGCGGACCCTCCTGTGTATAGCCTACGTGATATTTCCACACAAGCACTTCCCAGGCAGAAACCTTGTCGTCACACGCAGCACTACTAACAGAATAGCCTAGCCTACTTACTGTGCTAGGGTGAGAAAGTCATCGCCGGGGGAAATATAGCCCAATCCACTCCCAGTATTAAAATTATTTTTTAACAATTCTACACTTACTGCAAAAAGTGACTGATACCGCAACTACTAGGGGCGCCATATAATGTACTTCAATGGAACATATAAAAATGAATGGCGGAGATACAAAGATATCAGTCTCTCTCTCTGAGGTCTCTGGTCAGTACCGTGAACTATACGTCTGTAGTGCAGTCTACCATCCGCTGCGTGAACGGCCCTTTACACGTCCACTTATATACAGCGTTCACATTATGGCAGTAAAAAGTTATACCGTGCGTGAATACGGAAAAGGTGACGACCACAGCAGTAAACGTCAGAACTACAGAACAAGATATAAACGTCATGTAAACATTACTATGGTAATTTGGCGGGTTAGGGTTTTATTATTTAGGAAAGGTGCTTGGTACTGGACAAGCACGGATGAGAAAAGGAGAAGAGCACTCGCCGTTTCATTAATTTACCTTACGGTGGAAAATAAGACAGGAGGGACAAAAAAAAAAAAAAAAAAAAGTCTGATGTATCCAAAAAAATCTACATCCGGTTTGTCCCTCCATTACAGCATGACTGCAAAGGCTGAGAAAATTGAGGTTTTGGCAAAAGGTTCTGTCGGGGTTTGCGGTGTGCGGTATTCGCTAGCGGAGGCAGAGCTTTCTGTTTCTGCCTCATTGAAAAACATGGAACATCCGGTTTGCCGTCAACAGCATAATGCTACCATGTGAATGCCGCATTACTTTCGAAAACATTTCAGAACCTTGAGAATGAGTGTGCGCAATGAGAAAAAAAACAAAGAAAAATCCCGGAGCTGCTGGGTGGCTCATTCTATTAAGGCACTGTTCCAGGAGATGGGTGGGCCTCAAGGTCCGAGATTGAATACCAACCATGTCCTCGTAGGGTGACACAATATGCGGTAGTGTTGTGAATTTTTGTCTGCACTACCTGCATACTGAAGCTACTCACTTCCACTGTTTAATGTAGTTCAAGGGTGAGAGGTCACAGCCAGCATCCAAAAGAGCCTTCTTATACTGCTCCAGATCAGCCTGAAACATCAAACCACCTTTATTAATTTCAGATGGCCATTTACCATCAAAACAAACCTGTATCACACCTTCCATATCCTTCACATATCACTTATGTACGGTGCCCTCCGTAATATTTGGGACAAACATTTTTTTTCTTGATTTGACACTGTACTCCACAATTTTAGATTAAACGTTAAAGGGTAACAAAGCACTAAACCCACTTATTTTACATGAGACCTGATACATTGATTATTGATTGTTATTGATTGATTCTGGTCCAAATCTTGACATTTTACTGTAGTCAGCACAAAACAGCGTAAACCCAAAGAATCTGGCTCAAAAGGGTCTCTAGTGGTAAAACTTTAGGTACTACATGTCCAGTCTTTCATTGGCCAGAAACTTCATCCAGCTGACGTACAACTCCCGGTGACAAAATTGAAACCTGTACAGCTACGCCATTAAGTTTTGCAGGGAGGGCGGGCTATTCCCCAGCTATAAAAGTGAATCTCAGCGGCTTATCTGCAACCTGTGGACGGAGAGGAGATAAGAGAGGGAGGGAAAAAGTGAGCGAGCGATATATATTATATATATATATATATATATATATATATATATATATAGCTAGCTTACAGTTTAGCTTTTTTGAATATTTGGTATATATTTTTTTATAGTTAGCTTGATAGTCCCTTATTTTTTGATAGTTCTTTTTCAATCTAGCTGAGAAAGTAGCTAGCTAGTTTATTTAAAAAAAAAATATATATACTTTATTAAAAATAAATATATAGTATAAAGCATAGTTGAGCCAGGAGTTGTATTATATGCATGCTACACATTTACCTTAGCAACATCCCTACAACAGACATTCCCTCTTGGAGAGTTCAGTGCAGTGACCACATGTGCACCCGTGTGTAGTGTGATTGCCTACAGCCTGTGTAAAATGAGTAGCCTACATGGCATGGGTAACTATTTGTACAGCGTGCGATTTGGTTTTTGCTGGCCGCATCATTAGAAGCCCAAATGAGGCTATGCGTACCGCCCGCGGCCGCCAACCACTCCAAAACAATGCCCATCCCCACTCATTCTCCACCATTGCTTCTACCTCAGGTACTTGGGGCTAGGCAGCAGCTGGAGCGAGCATGTTTGTGTGTGAGTGACAGAG
Organism: Ilyophis sp. 1 JC-2022; assembly: GCA_022702515.1. Classification (NCBI taxonomy): domain Eukaryota; kingdom Metazoa; phylum Chordata; class Actinopteri; order Anguilliformes; family Synaphobranchidae; genus Ilyophis; species Ilyophis sp. 1 JC-2022. The sequence continues at coordinate 129,527,892 of CM040406.1, read as the reverse complement.
GTAGCGAGAAAGAGAGAAAGAGAGAGAGAGAGAGAGAGAGAGAGAGAGAGAGTGAGAGAGTGTGTGTGTGTGTGTGTGTGTGTGTGTGTGTGTGTGTGTGTGTGTGTGTGTGTGTGTGTGTGTGTGTGGGACAAAGCAGCCACTGCTGTCCAGGGTAGAATGAGCTTTTGGCTACTAGTGGAAAAAAAAAATATCTGGGGCGTGGTTTGATACCTGGAGCTCAGCCCCTATATTATTACCTTATCACGGCCAGATTTCGGCATTTTTCTCATTTCAAAAAAGTCTAGCTAAACCAGCGTGCTTTGTTACTCTTTAAAGTGTGGATTCTCAGCTTTTATTAGAGTATTTTTTATACATTTTGGTTTCACCATGTAGAAATTACAGCACTTTTTATACATAGCCAGCCCACCCCCCCCCTCATTTCAGGTCACCATAATGGTTGGGAATTATGCAAATGAAAGTAGTCATGTTTAGTACGTTGTTACATATCCTTTGCGTGCAATGACTGCTTGAAGTCTGTGACCAATAGTCATCACCAGGTGCTTCCAGGTTAGGATAACAGAGTATCTTCCCTGATGATGCTCTGCCAGGCCTGCACTGCAGCCATCTTCAGCTCCTGCTTGTTTCTGGGGCTAGTTGCCTAAAAGGCGAACCGGGCCCCTAGTTTTAGCAGGACCACACCTCTTTCATAATTGAAAAAAATGCATCCAGCACCTGAAAAAATTGATAACCAGTTCAGGGGGCTGGACTTTGGCTGGCAATTTTTTATTTTATCTAAATGTTTATTTGATAGGGACAGATACTTTCAACCATAGATTACTGTAGAACAAAATCTAAGGCAATGTATCGATGCAGTGGATACATTGGATGGATCACTTTAAAGGCTGTTTCTCCTGACAAATTTTCCTACTGAACTCTATGGAAAAATAAGCCTGGAGAAGAAACCCAATCCATAGAAGTTATCCATCCATATCTACTGCATATCTGGCAGCAGAGTGATGGTTTAAGGCTTGTTTGATACGTCAGACCCTTGATGACTTAGAGCCATTTAGCCAACCATGTGTTCCATACTATTCCAGTGCAATTTACAGCTAAATCTAGTCCCACCCACCAATTCCCATAGAGATCCAATGGACTCCATTGTAAAACAGAATGGAGCAGTTCCTGGGGTTCAAAAAATAAAACTGTGACAAATTATTTTTATATTCCCAATCAGGTGGAAAATAAATAGTTTGTAAAAAAAGTTGGGAAAAAACGGAATTATCCTGTAACGTTAAACGATGGTCGTAGCAATGTACAAACCAGCGCACTGGGGGAAACCTCTCATTTTAGCCTGCGGTCTGTTTCATGCAGGTGGCATCCGTCATACCTCTGAGCTACAAGTTTGCTCATCATCGAACTTTGCCATCACTGCACTCACGAACACAGATTGTGCATCTCGCCCACACTTGAAACGTCAAAAAAATCCAATGAACATCTCCTGAATGTGCCCACTTTCATCAATGTATCACAATGCAAATTAAAGCTGGGAGTGACAATTGGTGTCAGTCGTTTCGTCAATTTGCCAAACAAAAAAAAGAAGAGCAACCTAGCATTTTAATTGTGGTTTTATCTAACATTATCTCATTGTTAAACACAGTTGATGACTCCAAGAGAGACAACCAAATCATTATAGCTGGCCATCACATCAACAAACTAACTGTCTAACATTACCTGCCTCTTTCATCCTGCTTTATGAAAGCTAACCTTAACTCTTGCTGGCCAAGTAACGTCAATGAAGTTTAAGTCCAATTTCGTCTTACGGTTGAATATTTTTTTTACGGTTGAACAGTTTTTTTTAGGCCTGAACGCCTTTCCCCTTCATCAATAAGTTATCATCAATAAGTTATACAAATTTGTACCCAAAGATTAAGCTTTAACAGCGCATTTACTTTGGATTCTGCATGTTGTGTGACAGTAGCCTACAATCCAGATTTTTGATGTTAAACCCATGTTTTGTACATGTCGATGTTCCACTGCGTCCGGCATAGAACAGAAGGCTGGCCACAAAGTATCTAGCTAACGTTACTTAGCTAACGTTAGTTAATAAGGTTGTTAACCATGCCAGAACTACCTAGCCAGCTAGCAAACGTTAACTTAAAAACTAACAATTTAGCTAACGTTAGTGTGCTCGTCCAATTTACCTTTTGCTACCGTTGATCTTACTAAATAAAAATAATAGCTCATCTAAAATGTGTCTAGTTGCGATAAATAAAAAAATGTTGAATGAAATATTTGAACATTTCACTACAGGTGTGTTACTCGTTAGCTCCTTCATATTCAAAACTTGCTTGACTATCACTGAATAATCGGTAGCTAGCAAGCGGTAGCAACCGTACTGCTTAAAATTAGAAATAGAGGGAGGGACATTGTTGTTGTTAAATCCACTATAAGACATGGCATGACTGTTATTTTAGGAAACTATGATTGGGCTAAAGTGCTGCCTCCCCTTGTGACTTTTCACTATTAAAATTAGTACTGAACTTAAAAAAAAGAAAAAGACAGGAGCCTCTAGGTCTTTGATACATACGTATCAAAATCAAATTTCGTAGGCAAATTCGAGATTTGTTCCCTTTTCGGCCAATAGAGGTCACTGTTTCTGTCACAGTTTAAACTAAAAATATGATTCTAAATAATCGCCCCCTTCCTCTTTCATGTTTTTATTTGTACTTATTTTATTCATCTTATTGATTACGCTTAATTCTCATAAGAAGTTTTTCAAATACATTTTATATTTTTTATTTTGAGGAGGCAGTGCCTCCCTTGCCTCCCTGGGAGAGCCTCCTCTGATTTATAGCATATGCTAATTTGCAATGCTTGTTCCTAGATGGACCTTTCAAACACACTCAGATGGCCTACAATCATAAAATCATGCATACAAATACTACAAAATTATAAAATTTGAATAAAAATATCATGACAAAGAGATGATTAGCTAAAACAATCACATATGATTACACAACATTTAAAAAATTGCTTCAGTTTAGACTGAAAGGGTTACAAAGCACGCTGGTTTAGCTAGACCCCGCCCCCTTTTGAAATTCAAAAAATGCCAAAATCTGGGTGTGATAAGGTAATAATATAGGTATCCTGTATACAGGATATACGTATAGAGGTATCAAACCATGCCCCAGCAATTTTGTTCAGCTCAGTTCTACTCTGGACAGCACTCACAGCGACTGCTTTGTTCCACTCTCTCTCGCTACTTCTCTCACTCATACACACACAAACACACATGCTAGTTGCAGCTGCTGCCGAGCCCCAAGTAGCCGAGGCAGAAGCAATGGTGGAGAATGAGAGAATGGGCAATGTTTTTGAGTGGTAGGCAGCGACACGCATAGCCTCGTTTGGGCTTATAATGATGGGGCTAGCAAACAACAAATCACACGCTGTACAAATAGTTACCCATGCCATGTAGGCTACTCCTTTTACACAGGCTGTAGGCAATCACACTAACGTTACCTGCAAGATATCAACAATATTGGTTTCCATTTCAACGGGAGCCCATGTGGTCACTTCACTAAACTCTGTCCAAGAGAGAATGTCTGTTGTTGGGATGTTGCAAAAGTAAACGTGTAGCATGCATATAATACAACTCCTGGCTCAACTACACTTCATATATTTATTTTTTAATAAAGAATATATATATTTTTTAAATTAAATAAACAAGTTAGCTACTTGCGAAGCTAGACTGAAAAATGAACTATCAAAAAACAAGGAACTATCAAGCTAACTATAAAGAAATATACCAAGAAATAGGTTACTATAGCTTACTAGAATATTCAAAAAAGCTAAACTGTAAGCTTGCCCAATATATCTCTCACTCGCTCGCTCTCTCTCCAATCTCCTCTCCGTCCACCAGGGGCGTAGGTTTCATTTGAACATTGGGGGGGGGGGGGACCACAAACAGTCAATTTTCTTTGTGATGATAATGGAGGGGGACATTAATAATATACCATCCAACAGTAGCGAACCATGACTATTGGACCCAGGCCCTCAACCATTCCCATGAGCAAAGCAATGCACATTGTAGCCGAGTGCATTGTGTCTCCTACATCACCAACATTGTTTATTACACTTGGAGCTCTAATACAAGTAATCGGATTTCTTTCAAAAATAACATAACTGTGGTCAGGGCTGTTTCTAGATTGCTTTGATTGGGGGGGGTGTATCAAGAGTTGTTGGTGGGGCAGAAAGCGGGAACAAAGTACGGGGGTCCTCCCCCAGAAAAATTTGAGCCTTTTAAAACTAATTTCCTTTTACACAACCTCACACAGGGCATTTTCTAAAATAAAATGTTTTATTTATGAAGTTTCCCCCCCCCCCCCCCCCCAAAGCACGAGGCGAGATTTGAGATGCTTTCATATAAATCTACAGCCATGGTAGGCTAATCAGCACATTTGTGGATAAGATAAGTTTATAACATTTTAAACTCTGTGGTTCTCAAACTCAGTCCTGGGGGCCCGTGTGTATGCTGGTTTTCGTTCCAACCACAATTGCAATCGCAAAATTATTACAAACTGTTAATTTTTCTTAATTAGGTGTTTTTCATGTTTAGAAGTATTATTTACCCTCTTAAGACAAATTATGTCAGAAATAGTTATGCATACCGTGAAGACTATCCCATGTTCACATTGTTCTTACAGCGCTATCTGGCAAACAATAATACAAAGTAACAATTTGTTTAACTGATCAATTTAAAGACTGAGGTGAATCAATAGGCTCCTAATTCAGTAGTTGAAAACTTATTTCCTTAAACTTATTAACACAAAGCATATTTGGCTCATTATCATTTGCTTTGTCTTTTGAATTGTTAATTATTTACCAAGTAGCTAGTTTTAGTTGCCATTAGTCCACAATTTAACCAATTAGGAGCATATTGATTCACCTCCGTCTTTAATTTGTTTTAATACTGTTTTGATTCTCTTTTTGTAATATCGAACAATGTGAATATTGGACTTTAATTATTCATGACAGGCATAGCTATTGCTAACAGAATGTGGCTTCAGAAGGGAAATAATCCCTCTAAACATGAAAAACACCAAATTAAGAAAAATCAACACCCTGTTAAAATTCTGGGATTGCAATTGTGGTTGGAACGAAAACCAGCATAGCCTATGCAGGGGGACCCAGGACCGAATTTAAGAACCGCTACCCTAGTGGTAGTGGTCGACATCCCAATTATGGTATTCACATTTCTCTGAAATTGTAAATTAGGCTACAACTTTCATAATTCCGATGCAGGATTCTTACAGTGCCGCTGCTTGCGAATACATTAGCCTCTCAAGTTGCACTGCAGGGCAATAATATAAACATTTTAAAGAACCAAATGGCCTACCTTTAAGAAGCTACAACCATTTTCTGATGAACCCTGAAGAGATTCTCTATTAAATTGTCCAGCAACGTCGACATTACCACAGTGCGACCTAACGTTATCTCATTCGCGGGAGTCACGGCTATAATACATTGCTTGTTGTTATGAAAAAAACATGTAATTTTTTTACGTATATAAGGCATAGACTGTAGAAAAATAAGGAGTAGTTAAAGATAGTGTCATCACTGAAATGGCTTAAGTTTGAAACAGCGCCTACAGTAGCCTAGCTGATTGGGGAAACTGCTGGGTCTGTGGTTCTTTTATTCACTGTGGGGATTTTGATTAGATTTTCAGCGTCTCAATTTCATACGTTTACAATTTCAGACGTGAATTTTCTCTTCTTTTTTTGCGGACTGACTTCTCCATTACAACCAACCTGATTACAACATATCCATAACGTTACACAAAACACTGGCTAAAACACTGGGTTATGGGAATTTAAGTCCATAGTATTTATTATCGGCTTGAGCAATCAAACTATATAGAAAACTATATAGAAAACGGTGAGATCTACCGCTGAGATTAGCTTTTATAGCAGGGGCGTCGATTGCCCTGGCTCAAAAACTTCAGAGCGTAGCTGCACAGGATTCAATTTCGTCACCGGGAGGAATAAGTAAACTGGATGAAGTTTCAGGCCAATGACAGACTGGACGTGCAGTTCCTAACGTTTTACCACGAGAAACACTTTTGAGCGAGATCCTTTGGGTTTATGCTGTTTTGCGCTGACTGCAGTAAAATATCAAAATTTGGACCAGGATCAATCAAATGTATCAGTTCTCATCTAAAATAAGTGGTTTTAGTGCTTTGTTACCCTTTAAAATGCTCAAAATTATGGTTAACTGCGCTGGTAAATAATTCTAAATGTTGACATCTTTAATCGAAAAGGCTGTCTGGCCGAAATAAGTTTTTCTAAACGGAACTGTACAGTTCCCCAAGTATCCCTAGTGGTAAGACCAGACTCCTGCAAAAATTTCACCATGACACTAAGAGATGGTGGAGCCATATCATGTAGATATTTAAAAATTAGTTTGGAATCAGCAAACTTAACAAAGTTGTCCATTTAAATCATTCAGTTTTTTAAAAACAAGGTGGTGAAATCTTATTGGCTTTTTATACATTATATTTATGGCGCGATTATAGACCGATTAAACCTTTCTAATGGTTTGATCACCAAGGGGCTAGCTAGCAACCAAGAAGTAACACAATAGCTAAAATGCTAAAAAAAACAGTGCGTATATAATTTCGCTGTATAAAATGGCAAACAGTTTCTGATTCGTGTAAATGAGTACAAATACAATTCTACTCAGGTTTTTAACATGCTTCTCAAATTTGGGGATCCAGTATAAGACGGAGATATTTGACTGTCACCCGCTGAACTAGCTCATCATTTATCGTAATATCTAGTTCGTCAAGTGTGGGTCATCTACTGGATGAAAAGCAGAGATACCTTTTATTTTAACATTAAGTGTCAAACAGAAATTATGCAACCATGTTGCAATTGATTTTAGATACTCTGTCAACTGTACAGTAACTGCGTTGGCAGTCTTACCAGCCACATATATAACCGTGTCATCTGCGTACATCTGGAGACCAGCTCTTTGACATAAGTCCAGAAGATAATTTCTGAACAGTTTCATTTGAATGAGCGTGCTGTTGTTCTAAATGTACTAGACAGAAGTGCACTTCTGTTTTGAGAATTCCATTTACTCTTTGCCTAGTAATGTTAGCTATCAACTTATCAATAACTTGTAGATGACTGTGTTAACATTTAGCTAAATATGGCATCCACAGGCAATACAATTTAAAAGCTAGCAATGCAGCGATGTGCCTGTGATTACTGGCCAGTTTAGTCCCAAAATGATCATAGCCATAGGCTAGGCTACGTGTAGCCGAATATTTTTGGCTGAGTGGCTGCCTGTTCCCCGTTGGTGAAAAGCGCATGCGCAAAATTCTAATTTTGTGGTTAAAAGTTGAAAATCGAATGCGTAAAATTTCAAGTAATTACAGTAAAAAGTTTGCCGTCTAACCCTGCTTGAGTTTATGATGGGAGGTTGCATATCGGAGGTGGTAAATACGGCGTTCAAGCTGCAGAACTGGGGACTTGGCGCCATAAACACTCTTCGCAGGAAGGTTTTGGCTTTGCTAGCAAACATAGCTAAAACAGCTAACTACAACAATAACGTTTTAACTTTTAATTGTATACGTTTATCATTCTTCAGTATCAGTATGCTGGCCGATACAAAAGCATTTCATCATGAACGAGAAATAACCGCTGTGTGGTTGTATGCCTCCGCCAACAAGTCAAGTTGCAGTCTGTCCAGACTCATAAAATACACTGCTCAAAAAAATTAACACTTAATCATCACAGTATAACACCAAGTCAATTAAACCAAACCGGTCATGCTGGATGATGTTGCAGGCAGCATAACATTCGCCACGGTGTCTCCAGACTCTTTCACGTCTGTCACATGTGCTCAGTGTGAACCTGCTCTCATCTGTCAAGAGAACGGGGCGCCAATGGCGCACCTGCCAATTCTGGTGTTCTCTGGCAAATGCTAATCGAGCTTCACAGTGCTGGGCTGTGAGCACAGGTCCCACTACAGGATGTCGGGATTTCATCCCACCCTCATGGAGTCTGTTTCTGGCAGTTTGGTCAGAAACATGCACAAGAGTAGCCCGCTGAAGGTAATTTTGTAAGGCTCTGGCAGTGCTCCTCCTGTTCCGCCTCGCACAAAGAAGCAGATACTGCCGCTGGGTTGCTGCCCTTCCACGGCCCTGTCCAGCTCTCCAAAACAATATAGTGCGGCACGCGTTCTCCGTGCATGATGTGTGTGCCTCAACAAAAACTTAAAAACTCACGGATAAAACGGGAAACAAAATAATATAGGTCAGGAAAACATGGCTTTCTGGACGGCAGAGCGGGAGGATATTTTAGTTGATAAAATTTCTTCTTACCGTGAAAAATCCCAGACTTGTCTAAGCTAATGTTACATTTTTGCATTCATACATACCCCTCTGAAAAAATAAATAAATCGCTGTTATGGTTTTGAAAGCTCCGTGCTATGATGCAGGGTTGGCAAAAACCCAAAAACCGTTATGCAGTAACAGCATAACGTTAGCCTTTTTCTTTTCATTTCTTTTCGTTTTCAAAAAGGGTAGCCTATTTCCCAATATAATTTATGACTTGTGGCAAAAGGGTTTGTTTCCGTAACATCTGTCCATGAATGTAGCCTAAACAAGTCGGATTTTTCACGGTAAGAATACATTTTATGACAACGTTAGTAACGTTAAATAAAACAGAAAAACCAACAAGAATAACAAGCTAAATGTAATAGATGAATTTAGAAAAGATTTAATACTAGTATTAAATATACACATAGATTCACTAAAGACAGAAACAGTAGCAGTCTGCAGTTGTCTGTTGGGGCAGTCTGCAGTTGACAGTTTGTAACTGCCAACTACTGCCAACATTCAAAAACTATTTCCAACATTCTAAAGTTGGGAGTTGGTGTTGGTTGTGGCAGTGTGCAAGGCACCTTAACCCTTTCGCGCGTACCATCACAAATATGTGATCATTCCAGACATGGCCCAAACGCGTACCATCACAAACATGTGATTAGAACTTATCACTGGAACGCTCCGTTGAGAATGCGGTCACAATGGTTTACTGCCGGCTAAACACGGTTTAGACACGTCACAGAGGTGTGTATATTATGGAAAATAAACCATCAACTTGCGATTTCAGAAGCTGAAATAAACGATAAATGACACCTTGCTGTGCATCGAATATCTTCGTTACATCAACACTGAGCTATCTTTTGGTGGTTTTTAACCTCACAAGCTAACAATTGCATCCTAATGTAAAAGTGCAAACATGATTCCAGTGCGGTACCTAGTCGTTTATTGTTGTACTGAAATGCAAATGTTACTATGTCAACATTAGTTGTTATCCGAATAGTCATCGAGTTTAATTTGCAGTGTATGCATATGGGTTACTACGTAGCTAGCTGTATTATACCGACGATCTCACTTACATGCGCATTCACAAATCGTCTATTTACGAATGACGCAACAATAAACCTGTGGGCTAACCCTAGGACTAAACACACTTCCACAAAAACATTGTACCAAATAAACATCTTTACAACATTTACATTTATTTGTTTATGCAGACGTTCACACTTTTACAGAAGTAATGTAAGCAGCAAATACCCCCTAGCCTATAACGTTGATTTAGCTACAGTTGTCTAACATCAGTGCTAACCAAGCTGTCAAAATGAGCTAACTACGGGCTGACAGAAAATATAATATACACAATCTTATAGCGATTACACTTTACAATGTTTTACATCACGGGTAAACTCATCCGTGATCAAAATAATTGACGAAATACTCGAAAAACGCATTTTCAAAAATAATCCGGCAGTAGGCTAATATTGGTTTGCGGTGCTGCCATCTTGTTTTTCCACATTCAACCAAAGATGATATATGATGAAGAGATGCTCCACTTGCTCCCAACTGTAACCATATCAATTCTCAAACAAGTTAACCTGGAAGTGAGTTATCTTGTCACGTTATCATCTTTGGTTGGACCAGAGATTACGTTGTATGAGATTACCGTGTTATTAGCTTTATCAGAGATAAATAGCATCTCATAGCATATGGTGAGCAGTAACGTACAACCTTCAAAAATGTACTTTACCAACATCATGGGTGTCCATTGCAATGGTTGCTAGAATCGGAATAGACCACTTGTAACAACTATTTGAAAACATGCGAAAAATATTAAAAATAAAAACATTTTCACCACACAATTAGCTGACAGATATTTTTATTGATGCAAATGAAAGACGGTGCAGTTAGCTACGGAGTCAGATGATGACTGTCCCTCGTCGCCTCACACATACTGAGAGTCGTCTAGTGTTGTTATATATTATATATATAGTGTAGGCTATGTATATGTATGTATGTGTGTGTGCTAATATTAGCTAACTCTCAACCGTGCGAAGGCTAGTGCTGTGACGTAACAGTCGAATTCTAGAACAGCTGTTGTACACAGAAAAAAAACTCACGCTTTGGGGCCGTTGAAAATATTTTGGAACTTACGTGCGAAAAGGTTAAGAGACTATTTTTACAGAGTACAGAGGACTGATAGAAAAGCTAATTAGCCAGCCAATACAATTTTGTCATTTTTTTATTTGCAAATTAAATTAGAAGATTGTACAGTCATGTACCTGAACTAGGGATGTTCCTAACGACTAATTTCCCTGACGTTTAAACGGAAGTTTAAACTTAGATTAGTCGACTAGTCTAAAAGTAAGAACAGTCAAAATTGAGCACAATTTAATCTATAAGGTTAAACCTTGTCAGAAAAAATATTGCGTATATTATAAAAGCCATTTGAAACCGTTCATCACATTCTTCAATAACCAAAACGTATTTTAAATGCCGCTGAAATGTGTGGCACTTTGCGCCTTGCATTATGAACATTATCATTATTATTATTATATTATTATCATATTATTATTATGATGCATTATCCTACAAAACATGACAACAACTCACTAAATAAAAGTTAACAAATAACATTTATTGAAAACAATATTCAACGTAACAAAACATTTTTAGGAAACGTGCCTGATTATTACAACGGCATTTTCATTGGGGGAACGCGATTGCATAGCAAATACAGTAAAAAATTATAATCGGTCATCAGAAAAGCTACCAATAATAGGAACACAAAAAAATAACAATTAGGCAGACTGATCAACGTGACATTAGATTCGTTTTATTGGGCTATTCAACAACGCGAGAGGCCTACTTACTTACTTTCCACCTCGCTGGTTTAACTTGCAGGGCGAACAGGCTAATGCGTTTTGTTTTTTCCTTCCTTCCTTTTTTAAATTTATTTTTATTTTTTTAAATCCGGCGTTGTTAAAATTAGTAACGGATGCTCACCGACTAGCGAGGGTAGCAACGTTTAATCAACTAGTCGACTAAACGCGCACATCCCTAAACTGAACATGTTAAAAAACATTATGATGTCACAGTGAAGTTGACCTTTGAACTTTTTTTAAACTTTAAAATGTCGGCACTTCATGCGTGAAATTTTGTCATAATTAGCGTAGTTATGGCCAAAAACATGTTTTGTGAGGTCACAGTGACCTTGACCTTTGATCACCAAAATCTTTTCAGTTCATCCATCAGTCCAAGTGGACGTTTACGCCAAATGTGAAGAAATTCCGTCAAGGCATTCCAGAGATATCGCGATCACGGGAAAGGGACGGACGGACAACCCGAAAACATAAAAACGAAAGTTAAAGTGCTTTAAAAGCGAAAATGATATAAAAGCAATGTTTATGGACACCTGTGGATGTTTAAAGATACAGGTCCATTGGCTGAAATGTGTAATCTTTCTCGTAGGCATTAGCGCCCAGTGAATAGGCTTATTGTTTCACCAGCAGGAGGGGTGATACTTTTAAATCTCCTATTCATTGAATGAATGACAATTAGTTTTCATACCTTGCCGATTACCGATAACTGGACTGCTTAGTAGGTAATGCATTAACAATAAATGTTTTATTGGTTTTGAGCAAATAAAACACTTGTTTGACTGTGGTCTGGAAACCGCCCCCTGCCCTGAGCAAGCCCTCAGAAAGCCCTCAGAACAGCGGCGGGCTTTGAAGCCAATTTTATTTAGTGGTCAAACCGTGTAATTACAACTTCCAGGTCCGAAAAGCAGTTCTCGCACACAATCATGGAAAAAGAAGCGGCTGTTAAACGGTGGATAATTTTCTTTTTGCGTCACAACCCCCACGAAATAACTCGTTTCACTATCAGAATTTGATCCATTCGTTCCGATAACATTTGGAAAGTCTCGAAGAGCCGCACTATTAAATTACTTTATCCCATTCAGGAGGGCTTAACCGGAAGTTAGACTGACTTGATGACTCGAGTGACTCCAAAACCCGACTCTCTTTGGTGAGTGACTCATACAAACTCGAGTTAGTAAAAAGAGTCAAACCTCCCATCTCTAGTTCCGATTAAAGTTCCCGGTAAATATGTCCATTCAAATGCACGACACCAAGCACTTCCGGGACAACACACGGCAACGTATGCAAAATATGAATGATTAATATCGTGTACTCTTTGTGAATTTTTATATTATAATGTTTGTAGAATATAAAGAATTCCATGCAGCACTGCGTTACAAAAATAAATTAGTTTAAACTATCCGCATCTGCAATTGTAAACACCTGTCTAATCAGAAACACGTCGACCCATTTGTCCCAAACATTACGGTGCCCTGAAATGGGGGGGCTATGTATAAAAAGTGCTGTTATTTCTACATGGTGAAACCAAAATGTATAAAAATACACTAATAAAAGCTGAGAATCTACACTTTAGCCACATGTGAATTGTTTGATTACAAATCTAATATTGCAGAGTACAGAGCCAAATCAAGAATAAAATGTGTCTTTGTCCCAAACATTATGTAGGGCACTATTGAATAAGCCATAGGATTGATTATTTTTTTGTCACACTAATTCATTTATCAGAGTTAAGACCTCCGTGATTAGAACTCAGCACAGCCTGGCTTTTTTAACTTCTGCTTTAGAACCCCTGCTGTACAGTATGGTTTTACCGAACTGTAAATTCCAAATCCAAAACCGGCTTTTTAAATGCTACTCGGCACACTGCGCACTTGCCCTCAGTTAAAAAACTTCAAATTTCTTCCACAAACAGTGCTTCCAAGAGGTCAAGCAGAGAAATAGTGTGGCTCAAGCACAGGATGCAGACCACATTCTCCTGTGTGACTTCGGCTGTCACCACTTCTCCCAAATCCCCAACGAAAGGGGGAATTAGAGGGCGCACCGACAAACCCAAACAGGATGATCCCAGTCAGTAGGAACCCATTCGCAAACCATTTTTCCCACTGGCAGTCCTCTAGACTTTCCACAGGGATGTCGCCAAAGAAGGGGTGACTCAAGGTGAGGGATGCGTTGACTCTGACATGACCTGACCTCAACTCCCACAATGTCCGGACCTCAAACCCGGTCCCAAGCCAGTAAATTACAATGGATAGAACTCAGAGTACAGGGATTGTGGCAGGTTGAGCAAAGCTTATGTTCATAAAGAAAATGCCACATTATTTCTGACAATAGAGTAATGGCACTTGGCAAAAGCATCAAGCAGCATAAATTTTCCTGAAATATGTACTACATGTGTTTTGAGTAACAATGAAACTTTTCAGCACAAATAAGTTTTCTTTGAGGTTTTTTTCCCCCTAGTGAAACAGACAAAAACAGAAAACCTGAATATAATCAAATAAAATCACCAGCAAAATTTGGGGTCATTTCTGTTTGGCTAATTGTTGTTCTTATAAATGATCTTCTATCTTCATAGACATGAAACGTGCTGCTTTCTGTAGGATAGTACATGGAAGGCAAGTCGGAATTTCTAAATTTAACTACAGTTTAAAATTACACGAAAAACATATAACAAAAGCAATATATGCATCTTCTGTTCAAAACAATCAATTTACATTTCTGAAATGCTGTTTAGGCCAAGTCCTGACTTGTGGGGGTTGAATATCAGTATTTTTTTCATTTTATAATTTTTTTTGCACTGCTGGCGTTTTAGATGAGAAAGAAAATGATAATTTTGCGAGTTAAAGAAAAAAGATTATGAATTCAAAGGTATGAAATAAAATCTGCATATTTGGTTTGTAAATCTAGACTCCACGCACAATGTCAGGAACAGCAATCACATAATTTAGAAGGTTTTTTTAAACAAAGAGTAAGTGGTGAAGTCATTGTCTGCAGAGGAAACCGCTTTCCATTTGTCAAATGCAGGCCTAATGAAATGTACGCACTATTTTAGCAGCCCTGAAATTCCAGACTGCTCTCAGAAGGTGAGACGGGCTGGACAGACCATAGACAGGCCATCTAAAACTCGTATTGGTGTGTTTCAGCACTTAAGTGCTTAATTTAAGCAAGAATTACATAGAGTCCACACACCAAGGCCTAAACACCTGGGGCCACATGTATAAACAGTGCTGAGCAAAAAAAATGCCCTCAGAAAACCACGTAACCGAGTTTCCATGCAGAAATGTATTTGTATAATATAACACGTGCTGTGAGAATCTGCGTACCTCTGCACATGATGTACACCATACGTACGCAATGTTTGGTGTCCGTGTGATATGGCGACAGTGACAGAAAGGCAGAGGTAGAAAATGCTAAACTTTTTTTGAGCATATTTCTGACTTTCACCCTGAGCGTTCTTGAACGCATTCTTTTGCTCAGAGTTTTATACATGCGGCCCCTGCTGATTGAAAAAACACCACAACAAGCTGCATGCACTGCAGCCCTCTAGGCCTGGCGTTTCAGATTCCTGCAGAGACAGTTAAATACAATAGGCTAAAATGCTAAAGTAAGAACTTAGTGGTCAGAATTTGCAGCACATTCAAACATTACCCTTCATTCTAGAATAGAGGGGGGAAGCCGATGCCTGAGGATCAGTAAGCGGCAAATGAAGGTAAAAAGGACATGGCATTGCAAGTGTAAATAATTATCAGTTTGTAATGCAGTGCTTGAAAGGTCAGTTATCAATAAAATTAACAACAAAAGTGTGAAGTTTGGCTTGGTCAAAAGCCGCAAAAGACAGGAAATTCAAATGAGCACCACCAAGCCAAACTTCAGCTCGCTACACTATCAGGGATTTCCAGTACTCTGCTTTTTATATCCGACTGCTATACAGTTCTGTAGCTATGTTGTTCTACTGTATTTCAAACAACATGTACTCATCACTGGGCAGATTGGTTCAAACAGGAGGACAAACAAGCACTCGATAAGACAGTTAAATGAAATGTGAGTAAAATGACAAAAAGATTAGGAAATGGATTAGAATGAAAAGTAATACATAAATTAAATACATTAAAAATGATTTTTTTTTTAAACAAACATACATTAATCATTAGTAAAAAGCAAGTCTATAAAAGTGCGTCTTGAGACAGGATTTAAAAGACATTGACCCAGCAGGTTGAAGGGAAGGCTGTTCCAGAGTCTAGAGGCTAATACGGAGAAGGCAAGATCTCCCTTTGTTTTCAGCATTGTCTCTGGAACAGCCAGCAGGGCCTTATCTGATGGCCTAAGATGACTCAGACATGTAGTGTTAAAAGATCAGTGATGTATTCAGGTGCCAAACCGTGCAGTGCTTTGTAGGTAACCAGTGCAGAGAAGATAAAACCAGGGGAAATATAAAATAGAATAGAATAACTTTTATTTTCCCGTGAGGGAACTTCAGTTGTAGTTGCCAGCAGTAAAAAAAACACAGACAGTGGCCCAAAAACAAACATGTTAAATAAAGACATTCAATTGAATCAGATTTAATTTTCATATTATAGTGTAGGTACGAGGGGAGTGGAATATATTATGATTAAAATGACTATCATTATTATGATCAAAATTATATTATATTAAATGAACTAAGTATTTAATTATAATGAAAATTTGAGCATCAAAAGCAATAACAGTTCCTCATCTACCTTTACTGCCTTGAGATGTCCAGTGTCATAAAGCAGTCTAACAGCTGTAGGGACAAAGCTGTTTCGGGCTCTTTTGGCTTTAAGGGGCAAGAACCTTAATCTTCGACCAGATGGAAGAGTCTCAAAGAGAGAGTTCAGGGGATATGATGGAAGGGCCATGATTCTACTTTCTTTTTTAATTGTATGCTCCTCATACAGATGTTTCAGCGGTTTTTGTTGTCGCCCTATGAGTTTAGTAGCCTGTACTGTCACCTTCTCCAGCTTCAGTTGCCTGATTTCACTAAATGAGTCAAACCAAGCTGTTAGGCTAAAGGTCAGCACTGACTGTACGCAGGTGTACAATGTTTGCAGTACTGACTGGCTCATGTCCAAATTTCTGAGTTTCAAGTGCCTTGACTGACACACTGCACTCGATGACAGTTTGCCTCAAATGTCAGTTTATTATCTATGATGGTACCCAGATAACTGTATTCCTCCACTCTTTCAACCGTTTTGGCTCCGATGATAAGGGGCCTCAATGGCAATTTCTTTAGTCTTCTCCACATTCAAGTTCAAGAAACTGACTTCACACCACTGTTGGAACAGAGTTGGATGAGTCCACAATTACTGGATCATCTGAGTACTCGATGAAAGTGATCTCAGGACAGTTGCTTTGGTAGTCATTCATGTAGAGTCTGAATAACACTGGATAAACTATTGAGCCTTGTGGTGAGCAAGTAGAGATGGTCTTGGTGGTGCTGCAGTGGCCTTTATATCTAACCCACTGAGGTCCGTCAGTTAAGGACATTACCCAGAAGATAAAAAGAGGACTGACGTTCATCTTCAGCAGCTTCTTAGCCATTAGGTGTGGTTGGATTATATTGAACACACTGAAGAAGTCTACAAACACCAGTCAAATGTAGGAGTCAACTCCGTGTTTTCCCAATCATTAATGATTTTCCCAGGCTCATTAATGCGCCATTTATTTTCTGTGTTTCTTGGTTGAGCGACAGGGACCAGAGATTTTCTCCTGGGACCAGCGTCAGACTCGCGCAGTTTCCTATGGAGCCCCTTGAGGACAAAGCTGTAACGTGTTAGGCTACATTATTTTATATGTTGATACATTGATACAAAAAAATAAACGCTAACCTTAGAATGTTGTCTCCTAATTTTTGTCGGTTTTTAATACACCCACCAGTGCCTGGTGACATTGCAAAATGTACCCGCCAATAGGAATATTTAACTGCATTTGGCACTTTGTTACAAAAAAAGAGATTAAAACCCTGTATCTTTTAATAATAATATCATGGGGATACGAACAACATGAGGCAGTCTATTTCTTAATAAAGTTTTCCGCTTTCAGATGAGCCAGTCTTGCCATAAAATATGCCTGCCCCCTTCACACCTTATCCCCCCTCTGGTGGTGAAGGTACTTTAGGAGGCCGAAGGCGGGGGTTAGTCAGTCAGTTGTTGGGAGTTAGTTGGTCATCAGCAATTTGTTAGGAGATCAGCTGGTGCTGTGGAGTTTTTGGCGGTGAAGTTCTGTGAGGGACACGCTGCAGAGTGGAGTCCTACATACAGAGGCAAGTTTTTCCCTGGTCCTTGGAATTCTTATAACTTTGTTCCTTTCGTGCTGGAGGCTTATTTCTGGCTTATCTGTATCTCTCTCTTTTCTGGTAATTCTAATTTAATGTTCAATTATTCCAATTGATCCTTTTCTCGTAATAAAACTACTCAATCGTAAGACCTGATTTGGACTTTGTTTTGACTTGTTGGTTGATCCACCAGGTTACTGTTGGACTTACCTATAAACAAATTCGGCAATTTAATTGATGATTGTCATTTTTAATAATAATTAATTAATTAAATCCCTTAAATATAATTAAATGTACGGTTGAGTGATGGGTTTCAGATACCGCCTGTGTTCAGTATTCAGAGTGCTGGGCAATTTAACGAGGTTGAATTTTTAAAAAAATTTCAGTGTGAGATTAAGCTAATTCACCAAAAGGTAAATTTTTTATAACCCTATTTACTCATCTTTACCAGGGCTGCCAATAATAGTGGCTGGCACTGTATATTCTGGGGGAGAAGCCTCAATAAGAAAAGAATGGTCTTCAGCCAAGTTTCTTCAGCCAAGATTCCGTAAGCAGTAAAAAATCCAGGTTGGAGTTTTCAATAAAATCTTTAATAATAAAGGTTTTGTTCACGAGCGCTCTAACATTAAGAAAAATAACATGATGAGAAGCTACATAGTAGGCCTACTACAGTTGACAGAAATAAGATTGCGTAAATTCATCCGAGCAGGGCTTGTTCTCTTCCATCTATGTTTAAACACAATGGGCTGAATTATCTGAGCAACTGGGGATGTATTGTTAATCCCCTTTTCTGTACCTAATGTCCTGCCACCCATGATAGTGACCTGTACAAAAAGGCTTTGTATTTCCCTACTGCAGTTTTGTGTAGGCTATTTCTCTATTCCTCTTATGCCTCATACCAATATTCATAGCTAACGTGATACTATTTGTAGGGAGCTTTTGAAAGGTGGATCTAAATGTTTCAGTCTGTTTAAATTCCAAATACTTGGGGCACTAGTGAGCAAATCATGAAGTAAGATGCATTTTCCAGAGCTCCGGTAGAACCACAAATAATTTAATTTATAAATAGCGCTTTCAAAACAAACTGACATAAAAAACGACAGGCTCGTTGCACTAAAAACTCAGGATAAATTGTAAGTGTGAAAAGTTGAAGTTGATGGCAGCAAAAGCTAAACTTCAAAAATTCAAATACGACGAGGCCTCCACCACCACTAACATGCCCTCGGAGTACCACGAAAGTTCCAAAACACACAGAAATGGACGTGGCGATGCTGAAAGTTGAAATCCTCACCTCCTTATGGACAGACATTTGCTAGGCAATAAGGGAAGAAATAAAACGTGTGCTTGCGGAGGACTTTAACTTTCTGATAAGTGAGTTACAAGCTCTGAGAGCTGAAATAGCCAGCAATACAGCTACAGTTAGCACCGAAATTAACCAACTGAAGGCTATCGTGACAGTGAGTGGAAGGGGGACTATCTACATGGTCAGATGAAGTAGTCACACTACAAACCACAGTGGCTAATCTTAAAAACCAGATGGGCGAACTGAAAGAAAAATGTGAGTATAGCCATACCCTAGACTTAGTGTTATCCTATGGTATCAATGTTATGAATTTTAGTATTGCACCCCATAACCCTGTATTATCTGATCATTTCCTCATTACTTTTGAAATCGAGGCAACCACCACTTTTATATCAGAGCCAAGACATTATTACAGCCGGTCGTAAAACTCTGACATCATTCCAAAGTTTACAAATATGCTCCCGGAATCATTCCTTTCAAGCGAAGAAAATACCACTGAAGTATTGCTGGATGAATTGACTAACCAGTGAAGTTTAACTCTCAGAAGCATCCTTGATATGGTTGCCCCTCTACAAAAAATAAGTTTTGTCGGAAAAACCGTACTCCCTGGTACAATGACACTACTCGTGCCCTGAAGCAGTCCACAAGAAAACTGGAGAGAAAATGGCGGTCAGCTAAACTAGAAGTATTTCGTCTTGCATGGAAAGCTAGCCTCCTCCAGTACAAGCAAGCTCAATGCATCTGCTAGATCTGCCTTTTTCTCTAATTAATTGAACAAAACAAATGCAACCCAAAATATTTGTTTAGCACTGTGGACAGATTGACTAAAAAACCATCATCAGCATTTTCATCTTACCCCTGCGTTTACAGCAATAATGATTTCATGAATTTTTTCAATCAGTAGATTGAAACCATTAGAGACCAGATCTCCAAATTGCCTCCTCCTCGAGGCATCACTCCTCCCAAAATCAATGAACAGCCCAGATCCTGGTCAACACAGGAAGATGTATCAACAGTGGCACTGAACTGTTTTACGCCAATTGACATGGAAGAGCTGTCTAAACTGGTTATGTCCTCCTTATGTCTACTCGACCCAATCTCTACACAATTGGCTAAAGAACTTTTTCCCGTACTAGGCCAGCATATGTTAAAAATCATTAACACACCCTTAGTAGCAGGATATGTACCACTAAAAATGGCGGTTATGAAGCCATTACTGAAAAAACCAAACCTCGAACCTGACAAACTGGAAAACTATAGACCCATTTCAAATCTTAATATCAAATCAAAAAATATTAGAGCAACTTGGTGCATATCTTAGCTCAAACCATATCCATGAATTATTCCAATCAGGATTTAGACCCTACCATAGCCCTGAAACGGCACTTGTTAAAGTTCTTTTAAAATTAACGATTTACTGTCATCAGCCGACCAAAACTCTGTCTGTTCTTGTACTCCTTGACCTAAGTGCAGCTTTTGATACAATTGATCATGAGATTCTACTGAACAGACTCCAGGGCTGTGTTGGACTCAATGGTCAAGCACTTGCATGGTTAAGATAATACTTATACAATAAGAAACAGTTTGTTAAATTAAATGAAGAAGTATCCAGTTACTCAGTAATGAAATATGGTATTCCACAAGGATCAGTGCTAGGTCCAGTACTCTTTTCATTATATATGTATACCCCTTGGTGATATTATTCGGGCACATGGGGTAGATTTTCACTGCTATGCGGACGATACGCAGATATACATTTCCATGAAACCCGGCGAGGCACTACCACTTTCTCGATTAGAGTCTTGTATTGCAGATATTAAAGCTTGGATGCTCTCCAATTTCCTGCTCCTAAACTCAGAGAAGACTCTGTGAAAGACCTAGGTGTTACTATAGACCCTGATTTAACCTTTAGCGTGCACATAAAAAACATGTAGAGCAGCTTTCTTTCAGTTAAGGAACATAGCTAAAATGAGGCATTTCCTATTAGATGGGGAGATAAATTGATCCATGCTTTTGCTACGTCTAGGCTAGATTACTGCAATGCTCTGCTATCTGGCTGCCCTAAATCCTTGCTAAATAATCTCCAGCTTGTGCAGAATGCAGCCACTCACATTTTAACTAGAACTAAGAAATATGAGCATATTACACCAGTACTAGCATCACTTCATTGGCTACCAATTAAGTATAGGATAGACTTTAAGGTTTTGCTTCTGACCTTCAAAGCTTTAAATGGACTTGCACCAGTGTATATACGTAATCTGCTTTTACCATATAAACCAAAAAGATCCCTTCGTTCCCAAGACGCAGGCTTCTTCGTAGTCCCGAGAATAAAAGCTTGATGGGTGGTAGAGCTTTCTCCTACAGAGCGCCACTACTGTGGAACACCCTTCCAAAATTTCTAAGAGAATCAGACAGTCTCAATATTTAAGTCTAGATTAAAAACGCACCTTTATGATAAGGCTTATAACGAGTTGTAGTCCAGAGAAGCCTTTAGTCGTAGAGTAATGTGGAGTGGCATCCTTTCCCCCCCACTGTATGATCTAATATACAGTGCCCTCTCAGAGTTCATCCCATCCAGTCTAGATATAGGTTTTAAATAATGGTTGGACTATGGGCTCACTTATGTACACTAACTGATTAGCCTGAAATCATTTGAAAATATAAGAAAAGAATTCCGCATCCCCAGTACAGACTTCTTTAGATATCTACAACTCACACTTCCCAGTAAAACACAAAAAATGGGATAAAGTTACAAGACCCACAGCAGCAGAGAAATGTCTTATAAGTTTGAAAATGGATAATGTTGATGAAAACATCATTTAGATTATATCAGGACGTTTTGTCTATGAACCCAAATAACTCATTACAAATTAAGGAGAGATGGGAAGCTGAGATGCAACAGGAAATAACAAGGGAAGCTTGGGAAGAAGTATGCTCTGAAGCACACCTGGTAACTAGCTCTAACACATGGAAAGAATTCAAGTGCACACCTGGTGACTAGCTCTAACACAAGGAAAGAATTCAAGTGCACACCTGGAGACTAGCTCTAACACAAGGAAAGAATTCAAGTGCACACCTGGTGACTAGCTCTAACACATGGAAAGAATTCAAGTGCACACCTCGTACCTAGCTCTAACACATGGAAAGAATTCAAGTGCACACCTGGTAACTAGCTCTAACACAAGGAAAGAATTCAAGTGCACACCTGGTGACTAGCTCTAACACAAGGAAAGAATTCAAGTGCACACCTGGTAACTAGCTCTAACACATGGAAAGAATTCAAGTGCACACCTGGTGACTAGCTCTAACACAAGGAAAGAATTCAAGTGCACACCTGGTGACTAGCTCTAACACATGGAAAGAATTCAAGTGCACACCTGGTGACTAGCTCTAACACAAGGAAAGAATTCAAGTGCACACCTGGTAACTAGCTCTAACACATGGAAAGAATTCAAGTGCACACCTGGTGACTAGCTCTAACACATGGAAAGAATTCAAGTGCACACCTGGTGACTAGCTCTAACACATGGAAAGAATTCAAGTGCACACCTCGTAACTAGCTCTAACACATGGAAAGAATTCAAGTGCACACCTGGTGACTAGCTCTAACACATGTCAAGAATTCAAGTGCACACCTGGTGACTAGCTCTAACACATGGAAAGAATTCAAGTGCACACCTGGTAACTAGCTCTAACACAAGGAAAGAATTCAAGTGCACACCTGGTGACTAGCTCTAACACAAGGAAAGAATTCAAGTGCACACCTGGTGACTAGCTCTAACACATGGAAAGAATTCAAGTGCACACCTCGTAACTAGCTCTAACACATGGAAAGAATTCAAGTGCACACCTGGTGACTAGCTCTAACACATGGAAAGAATTCAAGTGCACACCTGGTGACTAGCTCTAACACATGGAAAGAATTCAAGTGCACACCTGGCGACTAGCTCTAACACATGGAAATAATTCAAGTGCACACCTGGTGACTAGCTCTAACACATGGAAAGAATTCAAGTGCACACCTGGTAACTAGCTCTAACACAAGGAAAGAATTCAAGTGCACACCTGGTGACTAGCTCTAACACAAGGAAAGAATTCAAGTGCACACCTGGTGACTAGCTCTAACACATGGAAAGAATTCAAGTGCACACCTGGTGACTAGCTCTAACACATGGAAAGAATTCAAGTGCACACCTGGCGACTAGCTCTAACACATGGAAATAATTCAAGTGCACACCTGGTGACTAGCTCTAACACATGGAAAGAATTCAAGTGCACACCTGGTAACTAGCTCTAACACATGGAAAGAATTCAAGTGCACACCTGGTAACTAGCTCTAACAAATGGAAAGAATTCAAGTGCACACCTGGTGACTAGCAATCAGCAAAAACTATTTTCAGGTACTGTTACAAGCGATACTATAACCTCTCTGCATTTGAACTGAGAATTGGGGGGTGAGAATGGAGACATTAATGTAGAGAATTGGGGGGTAAGACTAGATTCAGCTGTAAATTACGCTGGTACAGTATGGAACACATGACTGGCGAAATGGCTGTACGTCATCAAGGGTCTAAGGTATCAAACGAGCCCCAAACCATCACTCAGTGGCCATATATGGAGTAGATGTGGATGGATCCCTTTAAGGGTTATTTCTCCTGACTTTTCCCCCCCATAGAGTTCTATAGGAAAATGAGTCAGGAGAAATAACCCTTGCAGTGACCCATACACATCTTCTCCATATCTGGCAACAGAGTGATGGTTTGGGGCTCGTTCGATAGCTTAGACTATCGATGACTTACAGCCATTTAGCCAGCCATTTTTGTGTTTTGTGTAGAATTTTGAGACAAAAAATGAACTCAATCTATTGTAGAATATGTCTGTAATGTAATAAAACGTGGAGAAGATGAAAGGGGTGTTCAGACTTTCCGGCTTGACTGTGTATATATATCTTGTCTCTGTCTTCATCACGAGAGTTTGAGCGACCTGATGCACCGTCACAACGCTGCATGCAACATTATACTGAGTTTTCAGCCAACTTCGGGTAACAGACTACAGTAGATTGCCCGTGATTTGATTGATTGCTGCTGAATGACATCGAAGCTGCATTCTCACTAGAACAGGTAAAGAAGACCCCTTTGCCATCTGGACGTGGGTCTGCTTTTGGACACTTGCTGCCTGGTGAGAACATGCAGCCTGTGTAGCCTATCTGTAAATATTGTCAAACTGTTATATGTTTAGAGAATAGCCAAGTTAGTTTCTACCATGTGTGTTTGTGCCATTAAACATTTTGTCTTTTAAATCACTTTGCGCTTGACTGGCTTTGTCTTTGAGGTTGTCGTTTGTGTTTAAGTGGCTTAGTGTTACCTCCACTACTGGACACCTGGTTATTGCAACAGGTGGATTTTGGGACATAACACTGGGTACCTATGTATCAAATCAGGTTGATCTAGCACGTACAGTTTTTGCTGATTAAAGGTAGTTATTAAAGGTAGCTATCCAATGGGGAGAATTATTCTTTGAGGGTATGGAGGCAGGAAAAATAAATAGAATAAAGAGGATAAAAAATTAGAAATAACATCAATTCTGTGTGTGATTTGTGTGGTGATTTGAGGCCAAACAAGTTCAGAGGAATTTTAGGTCAAAGGGAAGAAAAATAAATCCGAACAAAAACAATAGGGAACCAGCAGCTGTGCTGCTCAGTCCCCTAATAAAAATAATCGGAACAAAACCAATAGGGTTCCTGCACTTGCGGTGCATGGCGCCCTAATTAAGTCCCCCTCCCGCAGGTTAAACAATATTGACTGGGCGATAACGACTACGAGAAAGATTATACATTTCAGCCAATTGACCTGTATCTTTAAACATATCCACAGTTGTTCAGTCATGATTTTTGGGTGCTACAAATTGTACTAGTAAAAGGGGACGGGGAAGTTAGACAGCAAGCTTTTCCCCGTAATTACTCGAAATGTACGCATGCGCTGTTCAACATCGGGGGATCAGGCAGCCAGTCAAGCAACCAGCCAGTCAGTGAGTCAGTCAGTCAGTCACCCACATTAAAATGTTTAGGCCCGCACGCTCTGTGTCTGGGAAAAAACTGGACAATAAACAGAAATGTGACCCACCAAAAGCACTAGTCGATGCCATGCCCGACATATCACTATGTCTACATTAGCGATTAGAGTTATAGAATTGGAGCCAGGTTGTTGGGCGGAAGAAAAAAAAAATTTAAAAAATTAAAAAATTAAAAAAATGTCAATCTTAATGCAAAGTAAGCAAATGCAAGTACTTAACTATATGAAAACGTCTGAACAAATCTTTCCTATATTTGTTTTATGGCGAGATATTGATGAGATCAGTTGAGCTGCCACATTAGTGGTAAAATGGCTAAGATATTGACGGGCGAATTACCGCATTCCCCGTAATGTACTGAAGATCTATATCAATCCTTGTTGATTCATTTGGGGAATCCACCCGGTTCTCTCAGGAAATTCAATATGTACTTTCCTTCTATAGGTCAAAAATTCAAGTTAAAATACCATTAAATGTCTTGTTGGATTCATTTTTATGACATGCTATAAAGATTTTTTGAACTACATTTTGTTTCCTTTAAAATACTGCTCTTCCTCACCTCTGGGGGGGGCTGCTGGGATGTGATGTAATAAATTAGGAACAGCCTCATCTTGTCCTCTGGCGTCCCAGCTGAGAGAAAAATTGACAGACAGAAAGAGAGGAAAACAAAACAATTATGTACATTAAACAAACAAAAGGACATATTTGCATGTTATATTGATTTAAAAAATGAGTCTATAGTCTATAACAGGGATACTCAAATCTGGCCCTAAAGGCCAGCAGTACAATTGAGTGACATTAGTCACTCAATTAACTATCAAACCTGTCATGTCTAGAGCAGCTATTTCAGCTATTGACAGTAAATATGGACCAAAATTCGAGAAAAATACTCCCCCATATTCTCCAAAAAGTCACCTGAACTGAAATGATGGACTGCTAATTTTTTGAAGGGAAGCCGTTTTAATACCTTCAACAATCACCTCAGGGAGGCTCATTTTTCATATGATAGAAAGTGTGTCCGTTTGGCCGTGAAATGTCTTCCTATCCTGCTGCCGTACATACTGTATTTTTCTACGCAAGTATATTAAATATTATATAGAAAATAGGAAAATGAGTCAGGGGAACCCTTAAAGTGATCCATCCATATCTACTGGCTGCAGTGATGGTTTGAGGCTCGCTTGATACCCGTGTAATTCACAGTTTAATCTATTCCGACCCCCCAATTCCCGTAGAGATCCATTCAAATGCAGAGGTTATAGTTTCTCTTGTAAGAGTACCTGAAAATAAGATATATCTTTTGATATTCTTTTATACCCAGTCATGATAGTATCACCTGTTTACCTGTGGAATGTTCCAAACATGTTTTTTGAACTTCCCAGTCTTTTTTTTTTTTTTTGCCCGTCCCAACTTTTTTGTTGCAGGCATCAAATTTGGATTTGGTGTAGATTTACAAAAATCAATAAAGTTGATATGGTAAAACATTATATATCTTTTCTTTGTACTGTTTTCAATTAAATACATTTAAAATAGAATTTAAAAATAGCTGCTTTCGCTTGCATTTTACATACTGTCCCAACTATTTTTGGAATTGGGGTTTGTAAATGTGGCCAAGGTTGGAGAACAACTGAGGTCATCTGGAAGTTGGGTCCAGCTGTGGGTAGCATAATAGCAAAAGGCTGCTTCACCATGATTGGTTCTAACTCTAGGTACTACCAGCAGTAGAGATGTCTCTGCTGATCTAAGAAGCCTATTAGGTTTATACTCTTCAAGCATGTCAGATATGTACTTAGACCCTGAGCCATTGAGAGCTTTATAGACAAGCAGTAGTATTTTTAAATTAATTCTATAGCTAACTGGAAGCCACTGTTATGATCTGAGAATTGGGGTAATGTGTTCTGTTCTTTTCGTCCTCGTCAGGATTCTAGCCACAGCATTCTGAATAAGTTGCAGTTGTCTAATGGTCTTTTTGGGAAGACCAGAAAAGAGACTATTGCAGTAGTCCACCCTGCTGGAGACAAATACATGAATAAGTTTCAAAAAGTCTTGCTTGGACATATATTCTTGCAATATTTTTCTGACTTGGTTTGTAGCCATTAGGTCCCTGGAGACAAAGTGAGCATCAACTTTGAGTCTTCCCTCTTTAGCGCCAAATAAAATCTCTTTTTTTAATTTTAAAAAATTGTGCTGCTTCCAACTATTTAAAAGCTCTAGGGTTTGACAGAGTATGTCTATTTCACTGTAACCATTTGGTGACAGCTGGCTAGATCTGGGTATCATCTGCAGAACTATAGTAAGCAATAGTTTTGTCTTGCAAGATTTGGCCTAATGGAGACGTTAATGTAGACGTTGAATAACGCTCCAAGATCGAACCTCGGGGGACCCTGCATGTCATGGTGGACCGCCTGGACTCTTGGTTACCAGTGGCGACAAATTAGCCTGTCTTCTAAGTACGACTAGAACCAACTGAAGACCGTTCCAGTGAGTCCTATCCAGTTTTCCAATCTACCTAGAAGCATTGTGTGGTCAATAGTGTCAATAGGCCGCACTAAGATCCAATAGGAACAGAACTGATATTTTGCCTTTATCAGTATTTAGACAAATTTAATTTAGCATCTTCACCTTTCAGTGCTGTGATGTCGTCGGAAGCCAGACTGAAAGTCATCAGAGACCATTATTCTGAATGGTCAATTTGGTCTCCGAATGGCGGCCCTGCCATAAGTACCAGCTTTGTGAAACTCACGACATACGTTTTTGTTGAGACTGGTTCAGATATGGATTGATTCAATTAAATTTTGAGCTGTAGTTCTGTGGTTATTAGCAACTATCCTACCAAGTGTCCGTCTGTCCCTGTCAGAGAGCTTTGACTTGTGGCCACAGTTCTTTTTTGCTGATGCTGTTTTTTGGTGTTGGGCATATGTTGTCATAATTTTTGACACTGTTCCCCTTGCCACCTTAAATAATTTTGCCGTTTTTGTGACCGACGCACCTGCAATTCGGGCACCAACTATTTGGACCCTTTGGAACTCTGTTAGTATCATAATCTTGTTGGAAGACTTATCAAGCAAAGTGCTGCTGGTTAGACCTCTTTTAGCCAGACACATGCTGCTAATTAGCATTCAAATTAATAGGAATCACCTGTGTAGATGCTTTTGTAATTGTGGTTTAGATGCTTCAAAGCTTTCTTTCAAGTTGATAAGGAAAAACATTAAATTAGGGTGTTAGGACACGTGACACAATGTGGACGCTACGAAAAATTCTACAAAATAACACATTAGTACAAATATAAAATGAACTCTGTACCAAATATATGACAGTAAAGTTGTTACATATCAACATTAAAATATACTTATATATTTAAAGTTTGTATTATTTTATGAATGTCCGTTTTAGTAATATGTATAGACCATAGCAACAGCACGACAGACCCGAGGAACGTTCGGTTCTGTGGGGTTTCACTTTTTAGTGCTAGTCGCAAAATCTGGTGTGGTCACAAAGGGCTTTCGCAAACTGTATAGTTAAAACCTGGACTGGATTCAAGTGATTTCTCCTAGCCAAGACCCGGCACTACCTCCACAAGTGTGTTGAGAAAGCAGAAAATTAATATTGACTGAAACAAAAGTGAGGAACCATTTCAATTAAATGTTACGACACAATTTTTTTCACATATGTATTCACAACATAGGTAGTTCAAAACTGCAAGTTCTAAGCAAAATTTATATATATAGGTAGTCGGTGGTTGATCCAAATCCGCAATGCGCTCCGGGATTTTGTGGTGATAGGAAGCGATAGCAAACACGTTGAGTGATAGAAGCGAGCTGTCAGCGAAGCGAAGCCCCAGCGCAAGCAGCAGTTTGCGGCGGAGTGTTAACATTCACTTGCTGCGGTCTGACTTTTAGCTAATACAAATCCTATCCTGATGTGTCCTATCCTGCAAATTTTTTAATCACATACAACGGGGCCGAGAAGCAGTTTCAAGATCCAGCGGAGGCAATGGCATATGTAAAGACGAATATCTTGCAGCCTTTGGCTGAGACTAGAATAGAATAGAATAACTTGTATTTCCCTTTAGGGAACTTCAGTTGTAGCCCCAGCAACAACAAAAATGACACACACAGAGGGGCAGACCCACAACACACAAACAAACATATCAAATAAAGACATTCAATAGAATAATTTCATTAATCAAGTTAATTAAGTGAATTAAAGTGGAATAGCCATGATTAAGACTAGCCTCCGCTGTCCTGAGATGTCCAGTGTCATAATTCCAACACACAAACTCTGCCTCCACAACTTTCCTCCATACACGCAGTGCTGCGGTTTCTGTCCACTGTCAAAACGGAGCACAGGCTTCCCAGTCGCCGCCTCACTCCTCCGCATTATCTTCTCCTTCCCTGGTGGCCTTCTGAAGATTACCCGCAGTCTCGGATCAGTCCCGACATCTTCAACTCCGGTGAACAGCGATGGTAAACTCCTTGGCTGCAGATCCAATGAACATTCCCGAGCATAATGCGAATGCGTCTCCATGGTGACGACCACAAACAAAATCATCCCGGCTAGAGAATTCGCCAATATTATAAAAACGAGCAGCAGGAGTGCCCTAAAAAATCTCCATCCGCTTCCCAGTACCACAACAGACACACAGCGCATGAAAAAAACAAGACAAAAGCCCGACACATTCAAATAAATAAACACGAACACGAGAGACAGCTGGACTACATGTCGCCATTACAGTGCCATGTGATGTCACATCATATATGTGGCATAGACTGAACCAATCTTTGTTTACTTAACGATGATTATCCGACATAACATTCATTTTCATCATCCTTTCACCCCGGTGAGTTTACGAACATTGAATAAGAACACTGTTTAAAAAAAGTTGAACCCAACGATCTTCTAACGTTACTTCATTCTGGCCGCCATCATAGTTATAGTCCTATAGCCGATATGGCTGCCATTTTTAAAGTTTTTTTAAAGTTTTACCAACGTGCATCTCGGAGACACCTAAAGAAACTTTTTTGACTTGAAAACTCAGTTTCTATGAACGAAGCAAATTTGTTTTGTTTTGTTTATGATTTATAAATGTTACTACTTTGATAGAGATTAAAATAATGATTCATATTAGATATTTTACCCCACTAACAAAAAAATTTGTATTTTATTTTTTGTTATTTTTATTTTTGTTGTTTAAATTGTCATTTTTAAAAATGTATCTCTCTCGGGAACATTTGTGTATGTGCACGTATGTTTATAGATATGCTTTTTAAATAAATTATTTTAAAAAATTTGTGTGAGTATGAATGCGTGGATACGTGAGTAAGCATGTGTGTGTATGTGTGTGTCGGGGTGCATGTGTGTATGTATACATGTCTCTGGATAGACGACTTGGCTACAAAAGCCTAATTTAAAACATTTTTTTTATTAAAACACTAATATTATTTCAGTTAAACAGCAGAGCTGTCTGTTAGGTTAGTGTTCCTCGGATAAACACATTAATGTGTGGATACTTTACCGAGGGGTTTAAAAGTCACCGTGTTCGGGGAGGTGACGGGAAGGGAATCTATTGCACTGAACTTTTACTTAATATTCTTTTACTTTCCTTTTTGTATTATGTTTTTGGAGGGATAGTTGTCATATTCATAAAATATATGTCTGTATTATGTAAAAGCATTTATAACTTTTATCTTTCTGTAGTAGAATATGGCTGAATCACACTCTTCAAATAGGTCGGTACAGGGTTGCCAAGTAGTAACGTTAAATCATTGAACCATCCAGTGAAACGTAAAAAAGTGCTTACACAACTGAATAAATTTAAGGTCGGGATTGCATTTCTCCAAGAAACTCATCTGCGCACTTGTGACCATTTTAGACTTGGGGGAGGATGGATAGGCCAATCATATCATTCTAACTTCTATTCTAAATCCAGAGGGGGTATTCGTATCAATAAAAATGTCCCATTTACAGTGTCAGAGGTTGAAACAGACTCTACAGATCGTTATGTCATAGTAGTAGGCAGATTATACATTACACCAGTAATACTGGCTAATGTATATGCACCCAATAGGGATGACAACACATTTTTTACTAAAGTTTTTTCACGTATACCAAACATAAATACACAGCCTTATTTTAGAAGGAGACATGAACTGTGTGCTGTCGTCTTCTTTAGACCGCAGTTAATCCAAACATACGGCTCCAACTCAGGCAGCTTCAGCAATAAAATTATTTCTTAAATCAAAAGGTATATCTGATGTGTGGCACTTTCAAAATCCCACATCTAGAACATACTCCTTTTCACCAGTTCATAAATCTTATTCACACATAGATTACTTTTTTGTAAGATAAGAATCTTCTCCCATTAATAACTGAATGTGAATACCATGCAATGGTAATCTCGGACCACGCTCCATTATTGATGACCTTAAACATACCGAACACACATTCCAATTACCGTCCCTGGCGTCTCAATACGTTATTGTTTTCGGATGAAACCTTTGTTAAATTTATCGCCGCTCAAATAAATATATTTCTAGAACATAACCATATATTTCTAGACCCCCAGAATGTCTTCCTCAGTAGTATGGGAATCAATGAAAGCATATCTGAGAGGACAAATTATATCATATAATGCACAACTTAGGAAGGTCCAAACTGAACGGCTAGAAAAGTTAACAAACGATATTTTAAACGTAGACAAGCTTATCGCTCATACGCCGTCACCTGACTTTAAGCAACGATTGACGCTTCAAATGGAATTTAATATTTTGTCAACAAAACATGTTGAAAATCTTATTAATAAAACACGATACAGGATTTATGAGTTTGGTGAGAAAACTGGAAAAATTCTTGCTCATCAACTACGCCAAAAAACTGCGGACCAATCTATGCCCGAAATGAAGGAGAAATCAAACATACAGACCATTTAGAGATTAATCAGTGCTTTCAAAAATATTACTCAAAATGATATACATCTGAATCGCACAATAACTCACAAAAATCACTTTTTGACTCCTTTGATAATCTGACCATTCCCTCAATTAACAAAGTTACTGCAGCGAATTTGGAAGATCCGTTTTCTGTACAGGAACTTCTTACTACTTGCATGGCAAAATCCATGCAAAATGGGAAATCGCCTGGACCAGATGGGTTCCCAAGCTAATTTTTTTAAGACATTTGCTAATCAGTTGGCACCCATTCTGCTCTTTTAGCCACTGGATTAAAGACCTTATGTATCATCTAACATTAGAAAAGATTTGTTACTCTACAAGGGGATGTTCCCTGAGATTTTATGCAGGGTGGGAAATTAACTTTCTGACCGACCAGCCACAGTGGCTGGTAGATGCCAAAGTTTACCAGCCACCCCAAAATTTTACCAAACACCTTTTTTTTCTTTCATAGGCTTACATTGCACTAGAATAACGTTTCAGAATGCATTCATGTTTAATAGCTCTAATAAAATAGTATTCATTATATAATGTATTACAGGTCAAACAGTCAAACATTGTGTATAAATGTATTACATACATTTCATATAATCCATTATCTAATACTAGATACTTTTTTCTGAACGAACAGATGCCAGTAGGTTAGAGCGAGCTGTCTGGAGATATCACTTTTACCTTAGAGCGTATTGGCAAAGGTATTGGTCAGTTTTTAGTTTTTCTGCGTGACGCTGTGCGACGCTTGTTAAAATTGCTTTATGGTAAATTGAACGCATATCAGTTGGTTGCACTGGACTGTAGATAGAACATTTGGCAGCATTTTTCAGATGGTGGAATACTATTTTATTTTCATGTTAACGTGCATAATATAGGCTATGGTGTATATACTTGTCACTTATGGCATGGTAAATTCTCATTCCAATTTTCTGTGCACTGATATGTGGTAGATTAAAGTAAAGATTTTTCTTGGAAACATTATGAATAGGAACATAAAAAAACTACAGAAAAATGCAATCCCGGGGCAAAGGTATACATACTGTAGAGTGATGATTTATTGAGGTACAAGAGTAAATGATTAGGCTACATATTTAGGTGTATGTAACACTGTGATATCAATATTTTAATGTTAATCTATCAGAAAAAGCAAATGTATATTCTTTGTAATGGACAAAACAAATTTTTTCATTTTATGACTTGTTTTGCATAGGGGTTTTGGACACATAGATATCTACCCCCCTATACTGAAGACAATATAGTAATTCCCACTTGAAAATGATGCAAAAGTCAGTTTTATGAGCCAAAACTGTTGATTTGTAGTTAAATATATCTCTCTTTTTTAATTTATTTAGAGCAGTACACAATTTAGCCATTTGGATAGATTTGGAGACACTAATGGACAATAGGGTACACTGCCTATATTTTGCATTAGGGGTCGACCGATATGGTTTTTCCAGGGCCGATACCGAAACCGATTATTAGTAATGAAGGATACCGATAACCGATATATGGGGGCGATATACATTTGCAGTAAATATGAAAATATGTGTCTCAATTTACAGTAACACAAACTCCAACACAAAACTTCCTTTAAACATATGTTTAATTGAATACTAGAAAACAGAACATTTTCAGATCCCAGTAGAATTTATTTTAAACTGAACTGTAATTTTAAATAGATAAAAATAAATAACTAAATAGCTCCCCAAAACAAACAATATCTCTATGTGGTGGGTAAGACCTCCTGCAGGTGAGTTAACTTATTCCAATGATGATATCCATCTGATAAGTAGCCTACTTTATGCAGTTCACCTACATTTAACCAGCAGTCTTGCCCACAGCCTACAGTTCGCTAGGAGAACCTGTAATTCAAACAAGACTATGTCAACCTAGTGCATGCCGGGCGCTGGAGGTCTTGCACCGGAGATGGCTCTCAGCCTAGCGCAATGTCGGTGTTCTGTCATAGTTGAGGGGAGGGGCCAGTGAGGGGGGAAATAATGACGCGTCTGTCGGCGTTCTGAATAGGGACACATCTTAGATCAAGCTATCTATCGTTATTTTATTATAATGTCATGTTGTTTCCTAAAGATATTTTATATCAAAATAAACCAAACATAGGCTACTCGAGTGCTGTCCTTATGCAGTTAGTGGACAAATGATAGGCTATAACTCAGTTGCCTCTGGTATCATTCCCTGACATCATCTTGTCTTATTGAATCCCCGGTAAGGAACCATGTCAACTACATTATGATCCAGTAGCGTACCGTCGGCTGTAAAATAGGCCTTCTGCAACCTTACCTTTATACAGATATTAATGTAAACCTGCCATGTTTCCATTTATAGTTCTTAATTATCAAGCAATTAACTGAATAACAAATATCAATTCATGTTTTTCTGTGCTAGCATTTTTCTTCATGTCATAAAATGTGTAGCTCTGACTTAGCTATTGATAGCTGGTGAGCTGGAGCATTAGACTTGTTTCCGTTTATTTGGCTTGAGTAGCCTAGCTAATTGACACCTAAACTTAATAAGTCCCCAGTTTTTAAAGTGGCAATTGGTGTACTTGAAGCCAAAGACAGGATTTTTCTATTTCTGGATAAATAAATAAAAAAGCAATGGTGACTAGCAGGAGCATTAGTTCAACCCCACTTTGACTACACTTGCAGCTCATGGTTCAGTTGTATCACTAAATATACCTTTCTTACAGAATCTACCCATGAGATCTCATACACTGTCTCATAGACTATCCAAAAGAGAGTCACATAGAGCTGTGCTTTTCTCACAGGATAGTCCATGGAAATATTCCCAAATATCTGAGGAACTGAGGATGAGAGGGCTACAAACATACTCCACAAGAGGCAGTTCCAGTCTTTGTTCCCCCAAGAGTCAGGAGCAATTTAGGAAAAGGAAAGAAAACATTTTTATATTCAGCTGCCATACAATAGAACAGACTGCCAATGAGCGTTAAAAAAATTTCATCTTTTTGTAGCTTTAAGACAGAAATAAAGACATGGCTCATGGGTAAAGGATCTTAGTCTTTCTATCTTGAATTTGTGCGTATCATTTTTATGTTATTATGTATTTGTGAGTTTAAGGCATCTGTAATTTCTTAGCAACCTTGGAAGGACAAAAGACATAAGGTATATGGTAATAAGGAAATATTAATGTATTCTATGCATTGAGTCTGTTTGATATAGATTTTTAATGAATGTTGCTGCTGCTGTAACCGACTCTGCTGAATTATTTTATTTATTATATTTTGTATTATTTTATTTTGCCTTTGCCCTTGCTGATGCTCCTTGCTTGTAACACTGCAAATTTCCCCACTGTGGGATTAATAAAAGGATTATCTTTTCTTCTGAATTGCTTCCCCTCTTCCCTTCTCCTCACTACCCCTTCCTGTGGGACCACAATGGAAATAAGACTTTGGGCTTTATTGTGTTATCCTGAGTGAGCATTTGAAAGTGATGGGCAGCATTTCTGTACTATGGGCTGGATTCAGAAAGGGCCAACTTAAAGAGTAAGTGCAACCACCGTCTCAGCCCGTTTCTGCCTACTACACTATTTTTAAAAATACTTTGTAGGAGAGGGGTGGTGGCGGAGGATCTGTGTCCATCCTCAGTTGCATAAATTAACATACAATGGAACAAATGTCTGACTCACAAATAGCTTAAGTTAAGCTGAATTTCGGGAGTGAGTGCCATTTGTGCGTGATTATCTCAACTCTGAATCTAGCCCTATGTCTGTAAATGTATTTTTAAACGACTGTCAAATAAAATCAATCAATCAATCAATCAATCAATATTTCAAGCAAATTATTATTTTTTTTTTGCAAATCGAACTCACCCTTCATAGGAGTGAACCATTGCAGAAAAAGCTGAGTTCAAGGAGCAGGCCAGCTAAACCATTGAGCACAGAAAATGGCAGGCCTTGCGGTAGGGCACGGATTTTAGGGACAAAGACCTGGTGGGCGCATAGTAGGTGTGCATACCTACCGTCTGGGTCACTGATCATATCCAGTAATGACTTGTCCAGGGTTGACTTGCTCATGAGCTTCTCTTCATACTCAAAGTAAACGTCAAGCTTTCGGGTCTGTAGAGAAGACAAGAATTACAAAATAAAGTATTAGATCACAAAGCATGAACCGCAATTTTGAAATTAGCAACACACCAAATTGTAAAGGAACTTAGAATAATCACAATGAATTATCTGCTTATTAGACACCCTAAGTAAGGGTGACTTTGAGGGTGCACATTTATCCCTTCAAACATCTCAATATTTAATTTAGTGCCTTAAGTATGCCGCTTGCACAGAGTGCCACAACATCACAATACAGCCCAATTACACCATAGACCGGAAGGCTACAGGGTTGCATCCCATGTTAGACACTGTTATTGTACTCCAAAACAGAAGTGCAATAATTTGGGAAGACGTTGTGTGGTTAAACAAATGAACATAAATTAAACCCATGGGACCTATCAGACCTGCCACTGCTAGGATAAGTGACAGTGAAGAGTGAGTGGATGGAATGCCTGCTGCATTCCTGTAACTAAGCAACATCTTACACAAAACAAACAAGTAGACAAAACTATAATGTTTATATTTTTAGGTGCCAGGCATAAAAATCCAGGACTGCATTGTGATGCCTGTACTTGGCAGAAGAAGAGAACACAGTGTGCTGGAACGAGTTGATACTTTGGGGGGAAAAACATCTGGCTATGACTATATGGCACCAAACCATGTCACCATGTCAAAAAGTCTGCCCAAGAATTGGTGGTGGTTATAGAGAAGTTAGGGATCAGGTGGCTATCTAAGAGTAAGAGCTGGATGTGGGTGACCACATACGATCAATTTGCCAGTATCAGGATATCACATAAGCTAGCCAGTCGCCCACTCCACCTGAATTCATTATAGCAAGCATATTTCCATTGTGTAGAATCTGTTAATGTAAGCCATTACAACAATAACACACTTTACACTGTTCGTGGAAAAACCTACACATTCTTATAATTAGAACAGTGAATTCAAGCAAACTTGGATAGTAGCTACAATAACACTCATGCTAGCATTCAACCTTCTATGTGGATACAAACCGTATATTTCGAGTGTTATGATTATGAATAAGATACAGATATGAGCACTAGTGTTTTGGTATCAACAATAGTGATTATAAAAGGCCATAATTAAAATGCTCATCTCATCAAAATAACTCTCTCTCTCACACACACACACATACACTACCTTTTTCCATAACTAATCCTGGCTCTGCTGGCTGCAACTCATCTGCACTGCCACTGGCTGTGCCGTCTGTGCTACCCAAAAACCATTAAATAAACCTAAACATTAAGACAGCATACTCTGCCTAATGAAAAAAAAATTTTTGTTGACATTGCCGCCCTTTAAATTCATATAATGTTCTTCATTTGATAAAACTGTGACAATTATTTTATACTGTTAAAGACTGACAAGACATTACATTATAATCTCAAGGCTGACTGTATTACTAAGTAATTCATAGTATTCGATCACAGACTACATCTTGGTGGCAAACAGCAGGTGACAAATCAAATAGCAAGCGATTATCATTAAATGACAAGCATGGCCAAATGAGCTGTGGCCTTGCACCGCATTGTATGGCAAAACACATCATGAGAATAGATTCAAGATGTTTATTGTCACACCAGTTTCATACTGTGTACGGAACTGGGGAAAAGCTTCAGCCAGGAGGCTCCAGTAACATAAAAAGAATCAGAACAAAAACGTCCCACCAGGATCTCGCAGAGTTTTTGTTGTTGTGGCCTAAAATTCTTGATTTCGCGGCAGCTTTTCTTAAAAGTTGCGATGCGAAGTGCGATGTTTTGTGTGTTTATTGCGATAAAGTTGCGGTAATTGGTGAAAGTTGCAAATAAAAATTGTGATTTCAAAAATATATACGTAATTCTTTTTACGCTGAATTTTGTTGATTTTGCATTAATAGTTGCAATCGCGACATCGCAAAATCCCGGAGGGACTGAATAATAGTGGCAATACTATACTATGAATACCCCAAACAAGAGTCAAAACTGACAAACACCACACCATTACAGCTTGCAACAGATGCAAACATTTGTGTAGGCTAGTAGAGGGCCTTTCAACAGTCTTGTTTTTATCATGGTTCAAGCCAATAATCTCAATTTCTAAATTTCTATCATTAAGCTCTCCACGCCATCTTGTGAGGGAATATAATATTAATAGTTCCAAGTGTGTCAGGGATGTATGTGTGTAGAAAGATAGTGAACGACCTGTCTATCAGAAAGAGGATGAGGAAAAACAACCAGAATTTACATTTAGCTGTGCTAGCTCGCTAATATTAATGCATTCATGTTATCTGTCATGTGGGGAAAAACAACCTCTTTCTGCATAATCACTTTTTACATGCAATTTAAATTGTTGGTCTATTTCTTCGTTACCCGTTCTTCTCCTCTGAAAAAAGCCCCATTCTCCAAAAAAAAAAAAAGCCCCAAGACTAATTTGTTCTTTACTTTCCATGATTATGCTATAGCCTAGTGATGTGCAGTTCGCGAACGAATCGGTATTTTTGAACGACTCTTTATGCCGAGTCGTCTGAGTCGTCTTGCCAGTTCGAGGGAATCATGCTTACCCACGGCTCTGGCTCTGCCTGCTTTCTACTACAGCCGGGAGACACTCCCCCGAGACACTCCGCAGTGGTTAATGTGCGGTGCGCAGTTTTTGATTGCTAAGTTATAACCTACGTAAGAATACATTTTCATTTGATCTAACAATATTGCACACACTTTTGTGAAGTTAATAATCACCCCAGCTCATTCCAAAGTTATTATGACTACTAATGGTTAAAAGAAAGATACGTAGCTACAGTAGCTACACTACCCAACTGATCAGCACAAAATCAACTCGACTCAATTTAAGAGCCATGAGCCGTGGCAATATCCCACGGCTCGAGACAGAGCCGGAACCAGAGCCATGACACAAACCAAAGTCATTTTCGAGTTCTAACCACATAACTGTTCTTATAGAGTTCTGTGGATTTAACAAAGGGCAAAATGCAGTACACCATTAAGCTATTAATCGGGTTTACTACTCAGTGTGATTCAACCGGAAACCCTATTGACAAAGGAATTATGTTAGCCTATATGTAATGATATTCCGAGACGCCGACTGTTTATTACGAAACTATTAAACTTGGCCGTTTGCGAGAATTACAACCGAATTCCAGTCAACTATGAAACAATTAGGCCTTATATGCGATACTGCGATTGTGTTCAGCTACTAATTAGGCTACAGAAAACACATATTCAAAGTGGTGGCATTTTTACTTAGAACCAACGACAACAGTGAACAGAATAAATAGCCTACAATTGTGTATGATATAATAAATAAAGTACAGTTCAAATAAACACATTTAAATCACCCTATGGTGTCCAAATAAATAAACGACACAGGCTCCTATACATGATATGCACACACTGACACACACAATAAATATCTGGCTTGTTTGTCAAATTTGGCTGGCTATCTCTCTTATACAGTCTTCCATCCACCTCATTTTCAGGAGACCTAGGCTACTGGATTCTAGGATCTGATAAAAAAAGAAATCAATATTAGCATAGATGAAATAGCTCTATACAAATATAACCATTCAATGTCTATTATTACCTGTAAGATCTAATGTGACAATCTATGATCGAAAAAACAGAGATGGGAAAGTCGTAAATAAACGTAACCTGCGATTGCAAACTAGCTTGAGAAAGTAGGATACAGTAAATTGAGAATATTAACAATTAGTATCATTCAGATGATTTGGGTCTGAATAAAAAAGTCAAGACTAGTTTACAAACTTATTTTGCCTACTTTGTTACCAGCTAGGGTCTGCTGTCTGAAACAGCTTCTAATTCCAGCTCGCGCCGCTGAAAGAAAAAAATGCGGCTCAAACGGCTCTACTGTATTAACCGGAAGTACCAAAATTTCAACTCCGACTCCGACTCTTCAAACTGAATGGTACGAATAGAGCCGACTCAGAAAAAAGAGCCGAACTGCCCATCACTACTATAGCCTACATTGCGCAATGCTATCAAAAGGAAAGTACATTACTTGTGTAGCGCTTTAATGTGCCCCCAATAACAATTAAAAGTACAACTAAAGTTCCGCTCCTGGGCAGAGCAACACAAACCTTTTATGAACGAAAAATACTTGGGGCTAGGCTCAAAACATTCGCCCTAACGACACCCCTGATGGTTGCTATGAAGTGACAACTGAAACCTATTTTTATTTTTTATTTTTAACAGTTTATGACTGGAACGCTCCAAGCTTGTAGCTTCCATGTCTGGGCTACGAGCTGCCAACTTCATAATGAACAGCTTAGTTTCAGTGTAATTTTTTCCTGTAGTGTAACGTTACCTGTGAAAAATCTTTTGGTACCGGACCATGTCGGTTTAGTTTGGTTTTCTGTACTGCAATGGACGTATAAGAAATTTTGATTCGCTTCATAGTAGCCTAGCTTGTAGCAGCTACTACTAAAAAAGTACCATACCACAGATTATTATTCTGATTATTATTATAATTAAAAGTATTTGCAGTAAGCTACATTGTCTGAAGAGTAGCCTAGACCAGTGATTTTCAACCACTGTGCCGCGGCACACTAGTGTGCCGTGAGAGATCGTCAGGTGTGCCGTGGGAAATTATCTTATCCTATTAACTTCACTTAATTAGTAACACTTTTGGTTGGTGGTGTGACTCAGGATTTTTTTAATGTAAAAAATGTGCCTTGGCTCAAAAAAGGTTGAAAAACACTGGCCTAGACTATGCCATGTTCGGAGGCTATTGTAATGTTTTTAAGTAACTAACCATGAAACAGATATGTTTGGTGAATAAGCCTGATCTCTAAGGGCTTGCAGGCTATAGTAGGCTATCATAAATTCTTAATATGTGACCAGATCTCTGCTTTTAACATATCATGTTAAAGTATAGAATCACAGCTATAGTATTTGTGGAGATATGATTGTTTGAATATTGTGATTTTCCAAAACACAGTTTTGAGAAAACTGGCTTTAACGGTTTTGTTGTGAATTCTGCCCCTTCTCATCATAAAATAGACACACTGCGTTTTTTTTCCGTTGCTTACTGTAGGCTATTATGTACAGTAGGCTACCCAATCAAGCCTTCTTTCGTTTTGGATAGACACCTAATCTTCTTTTGACAAAATCTCTTATAGGCTATAAATACATTTAAGAAACCAAATATCCTACCTGCATGAAGTTACAATGGTTTCTGAGTTTCTTATTCCATTTCGCTCATGTCCAGTAGGCCTACAGTTGACATTTCTTCAGCGAGTAGCCTACCTATTGCAGCTTCGTTATTGTAAAAATGCAGACTTTAATATAGCTAAATAGCCTAGGGTTAAGTGAGTTATTGTAGATTTTATCTGGGGATACCTGCACTCGTTTGTTTATACGTAAACACGGCGGCACAAACGTATCTCAACCATGTTATGCCCTTCGGATACGAATGTTTAAACTCTGTTTAGGATAATTCATGTTTTTTTTGTTAGTTTGGAATTTCAAGTACTACAGTATCCATAATAGCCTACTCAGCGATTTACATTGTTCCACACCACAGAAGAAAATAAAAAAGGCGTTTTCTGTCATTAAAAAGGAATATTTATAACACTAGAGCATCAGTATTACGTTTGATTGTAATTTGTTATCACAGAGACCGATAAAGTATGATCTCTATATTTAAACCAAATCAATGACCGACATGTTTGAACACAAAAAAGTTTTGTTTGGAACTCGAACATTTATGGTGATTCAAAGTTATTTCTTATGTGAGGCGAGCTCTGGAAGTCTGACTAGTACCTATATTTAACAAAATTTCACATATTTACACAACGATTAGAATTTTGAAATTGAGGTGAATGGTAGATTTGATATTCAGGAATGCGATTCTGGTATTAACTCAATTTTGACCGGATAGTGATTTTATTACGTCTTTTGCCTCTCCTGCACAATAGTCGGTTGCGACACATGCATTCGAAGTCGGCGTCGGGTCACATATATTATCGTAATTCTTAATTTTCCTAGTACATCATTTTAATGGTCACATTGTGAACAGAGCTGAAGTGCACATCTGTTTGTCACAAATGAATCAAGAAATCACAACATAGGTAGGCGTAGGCCTATGCACAGATGGATGTTTTTTTCCGGTAGCCTACTGTAACTTTACGTGCAGTGGTAGCGGTAGCCAGAGCCGGCTGCCAGCTAAATAGCCGACCACAAACAAATTTTGGCCAGCCACCTTTTAGAAAATCCAAAACAGATTTTTATTTTACCTGCCCTCCCGCAATTTGCCGCAACGCATGCGCTTGTGCTGCCGTTTAAAACTTGGACGTTTTTATCCGGACACATTTCTCTCTTAAATGGCACTGGATCTGCCACAACAAATTTGATCCGGGTTGCAAAATTGATCCGAGTGACGTGCCATGTATAAAATGCTAAACCTTTAGATAAAATGATAGACATGTTTTTTAATCAAATGTTAGCAGTATTCATACACTCTCCTTTGTATGCTATGCTGTTTTGGGCGGGTGTTTTCTCGGCCTCATTTCCATAATATTCTCCCCAGATTATCTATACGGTACCTACAATGGAGATTGAGGAGGATGCAAGAGCAAGAGAGATGATATCCTTGATCAGAGTGCAAAATAAATGGTACAGTAGACTGACTGCTTTAGAAATTGTACAAATCAATATGATATGCCATCTCTACCCCAAACACAGTTTTATGATACGTTGTTAGGGGGAACTAAGGTATAGTGGGACACTTTTTGGTAAATCCTCCTGGAAACCCTGTTTCTATAAATTATCCTATCTCTGCAACATTTCTGTGCTGAAATTATTTTGGAATATACACTACATGGCCAAAACTCTATGGACACCTGCTCATCCAACATCTCATTCCAAAATCATGGGCATTAATAGAGCATCCACATAAAATAATTTTTTCACATGGACGCGCTTATCCTCCACTTTGTGCACATACATGGGGTATATTTGACATGCTTACAATGTAA
Source organism: Ilyophis sp. 1 JC-2022 (assembly GCA_022702515.1). Taxonomy (NCBI): domain Eukaryota; kingdom Metazoa; phylum Chordata; class Actinopteri; order Anguilliformes; family Synaphobranchidae; genus Ilyophis; species Ilyophis sp. 1 JC-2022. The sequence continues at coordinate 129,484,960 of CM040406.1, read as the reverse complement.
ACAGGCAATAATGACAACTAACTTATAACTTAACTAAGCTCTAAGACTAAAGTAGCCTTGCTAGCTAGACAGCTAGGTAGCACCACCACAAAGGGATAGAGAAGGTGGGAGAAATTAAATAGCGGGTTAAAGAAGGATAGAGACTGGGAGAGGCATAAGGTTGGTACAGGGATTAAGAATGGAAAAATAGCAAAATAACTACAGCTAAGGATTACAAAACTATTGATAACGCAGACAAATGTTCTCTATGGCAAAACAATAGTTTTGCTCAGACTCAAAGAGGCTGTTTTAGCAGGACAGAGGCTGTTTTTATTTGCCTCTAACTATGGGAGGAGATGTGCATGACATTAAAACATTTATTGGCCATTACGTCAGGTCCTTCATGGCGTCATAAACGACCTGTGCCCAAGAGGACTGAGCCCAGTAATAATTTGAACGCCACCCATTTAATCCCCTCATCGGAATAGATGGAAATGGATAGATGGATATAGATCAGATTTAAATCTCATACTGTTGCTGATGCTTAATGCACAACCCCATATAATGTAGTCTGAAGCAAATTACGGATTTAAATTTACAGTTCTTTTTTTATTTTTTTATTCTAAGGGACTGCTGTTAGTATCTATGCCATACATTAAGAAATATTTAAAGAAATGTGCAGTGTTAATGATGCAGGTGTAAATGTTACCAGTTATTTTATCAGTTGAACAAAATCATGTAAATTGGAGGTCAGCAAGGAAATGTCAATGTTGAATTACAGTACATTGATTGTATACTATGTGTATTTCATACTCCTGGAGGCTACCATTTTATTATTGTATTTCATATGCAGCTTTTTATGTGCTTAATTGCTTATGCTTCTTACACAAGACCATACGTTTGTACATTAACTAATATCTAAATATCTTCACAGAACCTCCCAAGAAACAAATAACCATATTGTGACTCCAGGGATTTTGAGGTGGAGCCCCAGATGGAGACCACAATTAACTTGGGAGAATGATGGAAAGGTAAAATATTAAAGTAGAAAAACTTTTCACTGAAGTAGAGCCTTTAAACATTGTTTCCTAACGGTTTATCACTAACCCAAGATCTATTTTTTAATCTAAAAATATCTAAAATTCATGGTTATGGAAACTTATTTAGCTGATGTTTGGAGAGACTAAATACAAATTCAGCCCTCGTCTTCATCTGAAGGTTCTTGTTGAAATGACTCACAAATTAAAGGCAAGGGGTGTGGGTAGGTAGATCGGTTTGTACACTGGTGCCCATTAAAGACCCCACACAATGAAAATGTACCTCTTAAGTGATTAAATGGTTAGCTGTAGTTTAATTACTTCAAGAAAATGTAGACCAAAAAAAAAAATTTTTTTTTTTAAAAAGTTTGTTATTATGTTTGCGCTGCAAAATATTTTCCTAGCTTCTTCCTGTGAAACGGCTGTGTGATGTTTTGATGACGTGTACCTGCACTGTCAGGCGGAGAACAAAGTTATCAAACAATGTCTTAGTAGCAGAGGCTGTCTATCAACTACATATTATTCATTGCATAATAAAACAAAATTTGTTAAACAAGCAGGTTAATTAGATTTTCAAGCTGAGAGGGAAGCCAAGTTTTGGTAGTTTATGCTCAGCTGTTATAACAAAATTAAACCGCATATATTTTGTAAAATAACAGCACTGATGTATATATGTATATATATATGTGTATATCAAAACACGTCATAATGGTTAGTCTGAATAATATTGATCCATATAGCCTATTCCTTGCTCGCACATTTTAACTACGTGCATGAGCGTGTCTGTTTCGCCAGCTGTAAATCGCTGTTTTCAGTGTCTTACTGTCCGCCATCATATTAGCAATCCACCAATGTGCAAATGCAGGTGGTTTTTTAAAGGGAATGGTATATGACATTTTGATTGGTTTATTGCACCTTGCGCTGTACTTAACGCTCAAATAACATGCTGTCTAACGAGCAAAAGTGGACTTGGACATGCCCTAAATTCACTTGCGCCATGCGTTTTAGACCAAGCACTAAGATCGTCAAGATAGAGCCCTGTGAGTGGAAACAGCAGACAATCTGAAATACACACCCCTTTATAACGCTAATACACCATCTGAAATGTGATGCGTAAAATCCACCAGGGTGGAGTTGTTACGCATTCCAGTTAATTTTGGTTTGATTGACAACTATTTTACCCAGGACATTATAATGTTTGCAACGGTGTTGTGCAATGATAGATTAATATTAGACGTTTTTAAGATTTTAGGAATCTAAAATTGTGGAGTACAGAGCCAAATCAGGAAAATAATTATGTGTATTTGTCCCAAACATTATGGAGGGCACTGTATCTTATCATATTTACCTTTAATGTCTTCATAAAATGATCACTGTTGTTAATTAATTCATATTATTGCATGAAGAAAACAGTTTTGAAATCGAATCTACTGTGTAAAACAGCTAAATGAATCCCAATACTTCTGCCTGTGTTTATTCACATATTTGGAGCAGATCATGACACGTGTCCATGAACTAACTATCTATCTATCTCCCTATTACTTATTTACAGATTGATTGCACCCATACAGCAAGACTTCCTGTTTTGTTATTTTAGCCTTGTGTTTTTGAAAAAAATTTAGTCAAATAATCTGTTAAAATATAAATGTTACATGTATTATTTTTTAACAATTGACCTAATATAAATAGATAAGTATAGGAAATTAATATATACAGTACACTCCAGAATTACTGGCACCCCTGAAAGGCAGTGCACCAAAAGTACTTTAAAAAATAAATAAATAAAAAAACAATATAATAATTGGGATGAACTCAATATACAAAGATGTGAAAAATATTGTAGTTTATTAATGTTCCAATGGAAACCAAACTCATACAAACCCCAACTCCAAAAAGTTGGTACAGTATGTAAAATGCACATAAAAGCGGAAAAGCAGTGATTTGTAAATTCTATTTTAAATATATTGAATTGAAAATAGTACACAGATAAGATATTTTATGTTTTACCTGATCAACTTTATTGATTTTTGTAAATATACGTTAATTCCGAATTGGGACAGGGGCAAAAAAAAGACTGGGAAGTTAAAAAAACACCTGTTTAGGACATTCCACAGGTAAACAGGTGATGCTATCATGACTGGGTATAAAAGGATATCAAATTACTCTTGATATCTTATTTTCAGGTACTCTTACAAGCAATACTATAACCTCTGCATTTGAATGGATATCTATGGGAATTGGGGGGTGGGAGTAGATTTTGCTGTAAATTACACTGGAACAGTTTGGAACCCATGGTTGGCTAAATTGCTCTAAGTCATCACGGGTCTGACATTTTAACTACGTGATAAAAATTCTTGAGCAGAGGAATGATTAGATCATCTTAGAATCTTCATCTCCACAGCTCCTAGCGAGCAGGCAGCGTCGTTATAGCAACAGACGCTGTTTCAGAGGGTTTTAACAGCTGTTTCAGAACGTGAATACGTCACCCGGATCAATTTTGCAGCCCGAATCAAATTTGTTGTGACAGATCCACTGAATTTTGATGCTGCTTTCTAGCCGAAATAATTATACGGCTAGCACAAGCTAACACTGCTGCAGAAAATCTCTATCTATCTATCCTAGTGATTGGGCCTCATTCATGAAACGTGAGCAGAACGAATTTGTACGTAAATCGTTCATATTTGCATTTTTGCCCATATTTTGGTATTCATCAACATTCTCGTATCTGAGATTTGCCCCACTGGCTATTGTTTATTCAAATAAAACTAGCAGAAAATTAAGTCACCATCAAATAAAAAATACCATCATATTCTAAATAACTCAATGCATTCAGTATACATTTGCCTTTTCATTTTACCTTTAACTGAAATATGGCTCCTAAAAATATGTTTTCAGCTAGCAGCCTTAATAACCATGTCATGCATCAGCACCCTTCCATAGCCTACTATCGAGTAGGCAAGACGAGAAAGTTGTTAAGTAGGCAAAAAAAATTCTAAATGTGGTATACGTAAAACCCCAGAATGATATACAGTGAGAACCGTAATTAATTGGACAGTGACAAACTTATTCACTCTGACCCTGCAACACATGCGCTCAGCATTGACACCGCTGTTCGGGGGTGTATTTTAAGAATCACTAGTTTGTATTGAAATCATTGGATATAGCTCAATAAAAGTATGGATTACGGGCTGCACCGCCGTTGTGGCTACTAGCTAAGATACTGTGTCTGAGTGTGTTGCTGAGCCTGCTGGGAAAATGCATCTTAACCCAACTGCACTCAATTCTCTCAAAATGAATAACAGCTAGGAGCATTAACTTACCATTCAGGTTTCTGAAATAGGAACAGTTCTGCTAAGTTGTCCAAGTTATTAATTCTGCGGTTGAAGTTTTTGAAACAAATTAAAAGTAGCCTACCTATAAAATCTCTTCAAATAAATTGTGACCATCATTTCACATCACTTAACTGACTCCTTTCAACTTGAAAGTTCAACATAACCACTGCATTAGTAATAAATAACTGTACTCACGTTTACTTCTTCACGCACAAAATGGAGAATGCGAGGGCAGTGAAGGCTTGTTTGCACAAACATGCATGATGGCAGTTGCGTAGGCTAATTGCACTACATTGTCCGCAGGTGGGTTTCCTTGCACTCAGGCTTGGTGTAGACGAGACGGAGCTATGTCAACTAATTGTTTTCATGAGCATCTTAATTAGCAACTCCAAATACATTATTTTTTTTCCTCTTAATTGGATAATTAGTATAAATTTTTTTATAACAGCTAGGAGCATTAACTTCCCATTGCCAAGTTGTCCAAGTTATTAATTCTGCGGGTAAAAGTTTTTGAAACCTATTAAAAGTAGCCTACCTATAAAATCTCTGCCCATCCTTAAATACATTGAGTGACCATCATTTCACCTGATTTATATTTTACTTCTTTCAACATGTTGAAAGTTCAACATAACCGCTGCGTTAGTAATAAATAACTGTACTCACGTTTATTTCTTGACGCACAAAATAAAGAATGTTACAGGGAGAACGCGAGGGCAGTGAAGGCTTGTTTGCTCAAACATACAGGAGGGCAGTTGCGTAGGCTTAATTAGTATTAAAAAGTTAATAACAGCTAGGAGCATTAACTTTCAATTGCAAGTTCGAGACGAGACGGAGCTGGGCTTTTGCAGCCTCCACATGTACTATATCAACTTTATTTTTGACTTTCAATTGGATAATTATTCACTTGATTGTGCCGTTTGAGTGTCTACAGAGCCCCACTGGAAGATAACAATTGAATTAGGAGCTTAAATCCCTGCCAACTGGTGGCCCCGGTGATAGGTCATGGCCAATTTCATAAATTCCAGCCACGGACTATGTATATAGAATTTCAGGGTTGGATTGAGCCATTAAATATGAATGAAATAAAAATAAAAAAATAAAAACAATCCCAGGGCAAAAGTATACATACTGTAGAGTACAGGTAAAAGTGATGTTTTATTGAGGTACAAGAGTGAACGAATAGGCTACATATTTAGGTGTATGTAACACTGTGATATCAATGTTTTTATCTTAAACCATCAGAAGGGGCAAATGAATATGCTTTATAATGGACAAAACAAATTTTATTAATTTTATCACGTTTTGGTCCCATAGATATCTACCCCCCTATACTGATGAAATTATAGTAATTCCCACTTGAAAATGATGCAAAAGTGAGTTTTATGAGTCAAAACTGTTGATTTATAGTTAAATATATTGTTTTTTTATTTTTTATTTAGAGCAGTGCACAATTTAGACATTCGGATAGATTTGGAGACACAGGGAGACAGACGAATGGACAACAGGGTACACTGCCTATATTTTACTTGAGTAGTTCTGCATATCAACCTCATTTTGCACACTTGTGGAAATGGAGTTTATGATCCAGAAAATATATAGATTTACCCGTTTCACTTATGTAGCTCTCAGTATTTTGTTGCAAACTTTAAAAAAAATAAAAACTACATTTTAAAAATATTTTTCCAGTTTCCGTGCCTTTGTGGCACTTTATTGCTAAACACCTGGAGTTATAAAACCTTAAACAGAGCACCCCATAAATAGGTGAGAATTGACCAAATTATCCATCTGCGCAAAGGGATTAAGTTACTTAGGCTACAAGTGAACAGTTAATATTGTAAACATGTCTTTGCCTGCAATAAAAAGACATTCTTTAATGTGGGAACAACATTCTTGTATGAGAAAACCATAACATGTGCACACCGTTTTAGTCCAAAATTAAATTACCCTTTGGTACCTGGTGGGGGATTGAACCCGGATCTCTCACATGGAAAGGCGTTATGCTTACCACGACACCAAAGCGTCTTGGATGTTGATATGTGATATATATGGCATTTGTCATACTTAGAATAGTAACAAGAAGCTTTGTGATTGGTGGATGAGATGACGTTATCCAATAGGGAGAATTATTGTTTGAGAGTATGGATAATGTTGATGACAAATTCAGCAGAAAAAAATGAGAAGAATTGGAAGAGGAAGGAGAAAAACCAGCAAAATAACCCAAGCTTGGGGCTTTATTGTGTGGATGTGTGAAGTTGTGAGGCTGAGTCTGTGGTCATTGTGGTTATTTCTGTAGGAAACCCTGAAAAGTACCAAACTCTCTGTGCTGTATAAGTATGGGGCATGCCCTGCCAAGCCGTAACTTGGCAGATGGTTTATTTATTTATCTCGTCTCCAAACCAGCTCGATCATCACCCCCCTGCCCGTGGCTGACGGATTCTCTCCAATCCAGCAGAACCACGCTGCGAGCTTCTGAGAGAAAGTGATGATCTGGCCTCATACCACACTCTGTTGGCAGCCTTCACATCAGCAACTACATCTGCTAAGATTTCATTTTTTCATTCAAAAATGAATGCATGTGTGTCTAAACCACGTAAACTCTTTTCCATCTTCTCCGCTTTTTCACCTTCTCTTCCCTCCTACACCCCTCTCACCCTCTTCCCTCTGCAGATGACTTCTTGATCCACTTTGAGGAAAAGGTAGCCAAGATCCAAAACTCCTTCACGCATCCGGTGATGACCCAAATCCCCCATAATGTACCCACTGCTACACTTCCGTCCTTTAAAACTCTGGAGGACACAGATGTACTCTGTACTCTAACACCAGCGTGCAACCACCTGCCCACTAGACCCCATCCCTTCGGCAGTCCTCCAGTCTATATCCGGTGAGCTCCTTCCATATCTGTCCTCCATTATTAACACCTCCTTAACCTATGGCTATGTTCCTGCTGTTTTCAAAACTGCCCGTGTTACCCCACTCCTTAAGAAACCTAGCTTGGACCTCTCTGATGTCAGAAACTATTATTAACTGTGTCTCTCCTGCCCTTCCTGTCCAAAGCCCTTGAACAGGCTGCCCTTAACTAACTGTTTTCCTCCACCAGAACAACCTGCTCGACCCTCATCAGTCCGGCTTCAGAACCGGGCACTCTACTGAAACTGTGCTCCTGGCTGTGACTGAGGCACTCGCCACTGCTAGAGTCTCCGCCCTCTCCTCTGTCCTGATTCTCCTTGACCTGTCTGCAGCGTTCATCACGGTCAACCACAAACTCCTGATCTCCACACTGGCTGAGATGGGCATCTCTGGAACTGCCCTCTCTTAGTTTACATCCTATCTCACAGATAGATTTTACTAAGTCTCCTGGAAGGGCTCTGTCTCTGCACCTCATTCAATGCAGAGATCTGTACTGGGTCCTCTGCTGTTCTCCATTTACACTAAGTCGTTTGGTTTGGTGATTAATTCACATGGCTTCTCTTACCATAGTTATGCTGATGACAATCAATTCTTCCTCTCTTTCCCTCCCTCTACCGCACAGGTTAAAGAGAGAATACCTGCTTGCCTGGCTGACCTCTCTGAGTGGATGAATAGCCATCACCAGAAGCTCAACCTCGACAAGACTGAGCTGCTCATCATGCCATACAAGACCTCCCCACTTCTATATCTGTCCATCACCGTCAACGGAACCTAGGGGTGGTCCTGGACGACCAGCTGGACTTCAAAGAACACATCAGGGCAACGGCACGGTCCTGCTGGTTCCTCCTGTACAACATCAGGAGGATTCGGCCGTACCTGCCCACCTACTCCGCCCAGCTTCTTATCCAGACTATGGTCACCTCACGTCTGGACTACTGCAATTCCCTTCCCGCAAGCCTACCAGCCTGGCCATTCTACCAGTAGCCATTCTGCCCCTACAACTGGTCCAGAATGCGGCTGCTCGGCTTGTTCTCACACGTTCTGACCCTGCTGAGGTCACTCCACTGGCTGCCAGTCGTGGCCAGAATCAAGTTCAAAGTTCTGAATCTGGCCTACACTGCAGCCAAAAGGTCAGGCCCCTCCTACCTACAGGACTTGATCCAGCACTACGCTCCTGCTCGACCACTTCGCTCTGCTGCTGCAGGGTGACTTGCACTTCCCTTCCTCCGTGTTAACGGCTCTCGCTCATCCAGACTGCGGAGCTTTTCCACCCTAGCTCCCCAGTGGTGGAACGAACTCCCCACTCTGCTGCGCTCAGCTAAAACACTGTCTGTTTTCCGTCGTGGTCTGATAACACACTTTTTCAGACTCCACCTTGACTAAACTACCTATATAGGGCCAATTCTATAGTACGTGCCAAATAATTATAATGTAATTTATATTTTGAATGCTCACACTGTAAACATGTTACCGTTATCCCTCCTTATTTCTACTTGAATTAGCAGTAGCTACTCAACTCAGTGGACCAATCATAACTATGGGTCAGCCAAACCATGAACCCCATATTAAGAGAAGAATCAAGAGTAGGGGAAGAATCAAAAGAAAAGAAACCATGGTAACTGCACATACATACACTGGCAAAAACAGCTTTCTTTCTCATATTACAAAGACCCAGTGTTCCAGCACTCAACACTTCAGTCACAGTGTGGAATTCAATTATTATTACTCTATGCTGTAAATCACCACAAATAATCTGGCTTGGTATGTTCCCCGAGCAGGGGGAGTGATATTGTTATACTGTAGTGGCCAGGACGACTGGGTGGGTTTGAGGTCAAAACCAGCGTGCACCCCTGCCATGACCCGCAATCAAATGTCTCTTCTTCAAAAAGAGGTGCTTGTCAAATTGATACTTTTCAACTTTTTTTCCCGGATTAGACATTTGCACAAACTAGACAAATTTTTCTGGGTGCTGTCTTTTAGTATGAATCAGGTCATGAAATTAACTTCACCCACTGGCCAGAGTGGCTTGTGGATTCTAAAAATCAACAGCCATTTTCAACATTGTACCAGCCACATTTACCTTTTATAATATAACACAACCTGGTTGGTTGCCTGCCAAAATGGCTGCTCGAGAAGAAAATCTTACCAGCCACAATCAAAGTTTTACCAGCATTTGGCTGGCGGCCACAAGTCATCATTCCTAGTCACATCCCACTAGGAATGATTACTTGCTATCTTCTAATGAGAATGCTTATTTTTGCAATTAACACCCCAGTAATGTCATGGTTATGTATAATATAGCTGTGCAGGTCCAGTTGCCCATTATTTTGACTTCCACAGCTAGAAGAGATCTTTGTGACTTTGAAAGAGAGGTGGTTATTGGGGCACATTTGCAGAAGCTTCAGTGAGGAAGACTGCTGAATTTGCAGATATATCACATGGAATGGTGGTTAGGTAATGCGGTCATGGAAATCAACTAGGGAAAGACACCATCAACTAGGGGCAACTGTGGTTAAAAGCACATACTCCTTGACCATAAGGTACGTCCACTGGTTCTAAATACAATGCAAACCGGATGAACAACTCGATCACTTAAAAAATATCAATCTAGAGCATGAGTGGACAGTTTCAGCAAGCCCATTCCATTATTTAGGCAGTTACCTTTATATACGCACAGTGACCATACCATTTCAGAAAACTACTGGCCTGTTAGCTTAACTCACAGCTTGTGTAAAATCCTGGAACCTACCATTAGGAATTAAATGAGCTGGAACTATTCCTGGAAAAAAAAACAGTATCATAAGGGACAGCCAACATGGTTTCAGGAGGTGGAACTGATGCTTAATAAATATTCTGGACTTCTTTGAGGAAACTAGATTGTTTTCAAACCAGGTTTATTAAATTATATGTTTGGAATTTAAAAAGCATTTGACACAGTACCACATGACTGACGGTCAAAATTAAATCAGTAAGAATAGCCAGAGTGCCTTCAGAGTGGGTTTGAAATTAGCTGCAGAGTAGACTACAAAGAGTAAAGATTGGAGAAATCACATATGAAGCAGGATGCTATGGAAAATGGGACCTCCGGCTTTTCACATATGTAGGGCTCCTAGGATTCCGTTTTTTAAAAAGGCAAATTTTCTGTTTTGAAAATATTATCTTTTTACCAGTCAATTCAAACATTCTGGTTCCAACAGTCAATGCAGTTTTTAAACTTTAGTCACACACAAACTCGCATTGCTCGTGATAAATGTATTTCAGTTCGATTCCCTGTACATACAGGCCCCAAGAGCACTGAACACTGTCACTTACAGTTCACCTTATTTCCCAGATACGTTTAGTGCAGCGGAGAAGTCATGCCTAAGGCCTTTCCCCCACAAAATGGCGCCGAGGACAAGTAGCAAAACAGTAGCCGAACACCACCGCTCCTCCGCCCGCAGAAAGAAAAGCTGTGAAACCGCAGACTGGAACTCACACTTTACCAGAGGGAAAACATTCTCACAATAAAATATGCAGTTAACATTGAAATACAAAGTTGATGCTTTTAACCACTCATTACATATGTTTGCTAGCAAAGCCAAAAGTTTCCTGCGAAGGGTTAGACAGCAAAAAAAAAAGCTAACTTTTTTTACCGTAATAGGGATAGTATCACGTTTGCATGCAAGATGTTGAGATTTTTCATTTAACGTTTTGTTTCCGTTTTGTTTTTCTTTTGCTCTCACAAGATCGACATAGGCCTATATAAACAAGGCATACTGTTCGATTGTAACGAGCATGTTAAAGATATAGGTTGAGTATCCGTAATTTCAGGGACTGCCGATGGTCAATATCGAACGGCTCCAACCCTAATTATATATTTGAATGTTTTTAATAGCCAAATAAAACAATCCAATGCTTAATTCTGTAAAGTTCAGAATAAATTTAATAAAGTGCTTACATATGATCACAAGACCATAACATAGCTGAGGCAAAAAAAAAAAGCAATAGGGAACATTTGATTTCCTTAAACTTTAAATAAAAAGTCCTTTAGGTGAGTTCAGTTAGCTGCCAATCAGATGTTTATTCCCACTCTCCCCACTTTGTAATAGGTGTAAAGGGCACGCACAGTGCGTTGGAAAACATATGACCAAAAAAAAACTAAAAAGCAACTTTAGTGAACAATTTTAAAAGAACGAAATGATGAAAGTGGATTGGGAAGACACCTAGCAGATGAACATAAATAAAGGTTTCACATATGGGACACAATATTTCCTAAAGGAATTCTCAAAATTAGAAAGCGCTCAATTTGAAAAAAGATTAATGTGTATTAGTTGACCAAAGTCTATCAGGGTCTAGACATTGTCTAGACTAGTTGAAAAGGCCAACGAGATGCTGAGGTATGCAGCAAAAATAACTGAATATAAACCAAAAGGTTATATTAACCTCATGCAATGCCTATCAGACAGCATTTATAGTATTGTGTCTATTTCAGGGCAGTGCTCTGTAGGAAGGATATAGAGGTTCTGGAAAAGTACAAAGAAGAGCAACTAAATTGGTTTTGTGCCCTGTGGATGGGGGCATTGTCATTCTGGAAGAGACCACTCCCATCAGGATATAAATGTTTAATCATAGGATAAAGGTGATCACTCAGAATAACTTTTGTATTTATTTGCAGTGACCCTTCCCTCAGTTACCAATTATTTAATAAGCACAATTTACATAATCTGATATTTTAGCTACATTCCGAGAAAATGAATGTTCCTGTGCCTGTATGCATGTATTGTTGCGTTTTATCGTGGTCTAATTTATCAGCAAATCAATGTTGGTGTATGTCACTAATTAGCTTATTGAGTCATGGTAACTATGGCAGCAAAAACCTGCATACACACCAGCCCCCCAGGACTGGAGTTGCCCAACCCTGCTCCAAGGGAACAAGTGGACCCAAACAATGCCAGAAAAATGTAGGGGGTTTTTCCATTAATTTGTCACTCGTCTGCAGGTAACAAACAGCCAGAGCCGTGCAGTATCTGTCGCATCAGTCAATTCATCAACAGCAACCGATGTACTCCCAGGAATTGAAACTGGAAAGCAGTCCTCACATAGTACTTCAGATTGCTGTTGTCACCCCTGTTTAACCGTATCCTCAGTCCTTTCTACTCAACAAAATACTTTCCTCCATTTCCAGCACACACCAACAAATGCTTTCCCTTTTTGACTAAACCCGCATAACTTGAAGCAAAGCAGCAGTTTCCTTTCCCAGGCCTGTAGCCACGGTTGTCAGTGTGGTTGTTGTCACAACAGTACAACAGAATAGTTTTCTTGCCCGGCAGAGCTGCCTGGGTGGGGTGCAATGTTGAAGAGCAACTCTTGAAGTTGAAGCTAGTACGTTTGACATTTAACATATTTTGGGTATGTTTTGTATTTAATCTGTTGCAGGAGTATCCATAAATTTTCTAGCTACAGTCATATGTTTACACAAACTATATAACAAATTTGTGCTTTTTTGCAAAGCATGATAATTTATGGATTCATTAGCCTAAAGAATTGGACCTGTTTTGATATACGAAGTTGTGTTTTTTAATTTGATTCCTAGGATGAGCAAAAAAATTAAATAAATAAAGACTCGCATCAATCAGCAGAAAGGTTAAAGGGGGAATTCACAAAAGAACAGAGAGGCTTTTGTGCCCACTTAACCTTTCCAAGTGCTCGAAAAATAATATTTACAATTCACAATGCCCCCCTCAAATTGAACCCCTTTGCGCAGATGGCAAATTTGGTCAATTCTCATCTATTTAGGGGGTACTCTGTTTAAGAGTTTCTCTGTTTCACTTTATAACTCCAGGTGTGAGCATCACAGAAATGGCCAGGTGTACCATTTACAATACAAACTTTAGATTTGTTTATTTTCATAATTTAAGTCAAAATAAAGTGCCATCAATGCAAAAAAACTAAAATTATATAATTATAAAAAGTTTTTCTTTAGTTTGCAATGAAATACTGAGAGCTACGTAAGTGAAACAGGTAAACCTATATATTTCCTGGATCAAATACTCCAAGTGTAAAAAATCTGAAGATGATATGCAGAACTACTATCTATGATGCAAAATATAGGCAGTGTTGTCCATTAGTGTCTCCAAGTTTGGCTCATAAAACTAACTTTTGCATCATTTTCAAGTGGGAATTACTATCGTTTCATCAGTATAGGGGGGGTAGATATTTATGAGTCCAAAATACTATCTAAAACATGTCATAAAATTTATAAAATTAGTTTTGTCCATTACAAAGCATATACATTTGCCCCTTCTGATGGTTTAACATTAAAACATTGACATCACTATGTTACATACACCTAAATATGTAGCCTAATCATCATTCACTCTTGTACCTCAATAAAACATAATTTTCCCTGTACTCTACAATATGTAAATTTTTGACCCCGGAATTGCGTATGTGGTAGTTTAAAAAATAAAAAAAATTATTAAAAAAATAAATAAATTGGAATGCGCATTTTCCATGCCCTAAGTGACCAGCCAAAAGTTTGGACACACCTACTCATAGAAGGTTTTCTTTCGTTATTTTTACGGTTTTCCAAATTTTAGAATAGTTAAGACATCAAAACAATGCGATAACACAAATGAAATGATCCAAAAACCAAAAAAGTGTTAAACAAATCAAAAAAGTATTATATTTTAGATTCTGCAAAGTAGGCTTTCTTGCCATTCTCTCAACCAACTTCTGTGGTAAACAGGTATTCCACAGGGAAACAGGTGACTTTTTTGGGCTTTGCATAATTTAATTCATGTTATCTCATAGTTTTGCTGCCTTTACTACTGTAAATGTGAAAACAGTAAAAATAAGAAGAAAAAAACCTTCTATGAGTAGGTGTGTCCAAAGTTTTGACTGGTACTGTATATACCCCATAGCCTATATTATGTACTATAACTTGAAAATAAAATAGTATTCCACAATCTGCAAAATGCTGTCAAATGTTCTAACTTCTATACCAATGAAAATCGGTAGCCTGCATCAAGCATAACATGAACGATTGCACTACAGTATGTGAAATGCACTCAAAATGCTAAAACAGACTAGGCAAGCTTAGCTCAGTCCGGACGCCTGTATGCAGCCAGTGAGGAACATGTGACAAGTAAAGGCGAATATTGTTCTGGAGCATGCAGGTTGGCCTGCATACTGGGGTGACGGAGTGCATCCGATTCTCAAAGGTGTGTGTGGCATAGCACGTGACATTTTCTGTACACATTTTCTGTTCTGAGAATGCACACATTGACATCATTCTCACAAGTTTTTTTTATTTGCTCAAAAACAATATCAATTAAATAAATTAAAAGGTTAATAAACTAAAAAACAATGCATCCTTGTCTTTAAAAAAAACAAACAAACAAAATTTTTATAACATTGGTATGCCTATAGTTTTATGAATTAAAACAAATCATGTAGGCTATTAGGTTGACTGCTTTCTCAATATAGGCTATTTTTCTGTGTGTCGGTGGTTTTTGGTCGTTTGTTAAATTCAAGTCACTATGAGAAATTATGTTCACGCAATTTCCATACAATTGCAAGTATGTATTAATTTGTATGTTGATTTAAAAAAAATTAATAGCTAGCCTAGGCTACTCGTCTGAGAGAGGAGAGACACAAACCCAGTGGTGTCGTGGGGACTTTAGAGGTGGGGAAGCTCCGTTTTTATGACCTCATCTACCATGTGTAACGTAAAATATGGTGTGTAAGAAATACCATTAATTTCTATGAACAATAATATATGGACACAGTAGCATGACAATGCTGATTAGGTTGTTTAATTTAGGGTTAGGATCAGTAATACCACACACAAGTGGTATAAACCAGGGTAAAAGTAGAGTCCCTATATAGAGAGAGTAGTGACAACTCACGATTTGACGCCATTTTGAGTCCATTCAGTGCGGAGCCGCCGTATGGCGCTAGTGCATTGAACCGTGTATTCCATTATGTTCTCTATGTATGAGAGATGGGAATGGTCTTTTCCATGTTGATAATGAACAAATTATGTGAAGATGACAAAATAGAAGATTTATGACAACTAAGAGCCATATGATAAAGAAGAAAATCACAGAGCTGGTTGTGATTTAACAGTCACAGACATTTAGAACTAGTGATGGGCGCGTTTAGTCGACTAGCCGATTAAACGTTGCTACCCTCGCTAGTCGGCACAACTTACTATTTTATTAATGTACACATTTAAATTACATATTGACATCATTTGCATTGAAATTTCATGGTCAAATGTTGCTTTATAAAAAAACGAGAATACGTTACTAATGTTAACAACGCCGGATTAAAAAAAGAATTTAAAAAAACGAAGGAAAAAAACAAAACGCATTAGCCAGTTGTGAATGAAATTTAATTCACCACTGTTCCCTGCTTGGTGAAACCCTTTGATGTAGAGTTTCTATGTTAAAAATGGTTAGACAACTGTTTCTCTTGTCTGAAGGAACTGGTTATAAACTGTGAAGAGTACCGAAGCAGATGTTGGTTTATAACCCCAATAACCCTAGGAATAATAATCTGGCTAGGTTCCCATCATAATTCTTCCTGTGCTCTCCATTGTAAGAATTCCTTTGATGTTTTAATTTGGTGGACAGTTTCAAAACCCCCAAAACTGTATTTAACCAATAAGAATGATTTCCTGTGATGTCATAGGTTTGTCTATTTAATGAATTACTCAACGGAAATCAGGGTTCTGTCTGATCAGCTGCTTTGACTGATAGCACCCTTCTGCAGAAGTTTACTTAAATGAATAAACGGCTTAACCTAACCTTGTGGTTGATCACTCTTATTTCTTAAAATCTAAATTTAGCAAACTTAGATTGGAAATTCCTTAACACAGTTCGCCCTGCAAGTTAAACCAGCGAGGTGGAAAGAGTAAGTAGGCCTATCGCGTTGTTGAATAGCCCAATAAAACAAATCTAATGTCACGTCGATCAGTCGGCCTAATTGTTATTTTTTTGTGTTCCTATTATTGGTAGCTTTTCTGATGACCGATTATTATTTTTTACTGTATTTGCTATGCGATCGCGTTCACCCAATGAAAATGCCGTTGTAATAATCAGGCACGTTTCCTAAAAATGTTTTGTTACGTTGAATATTGTTTTCAATAAATGTTATTTGTTAACTTTTATTTAGTGAGTTGTCATGTTTTGTAGGATAATGTGCAATGTTCATAATGCAAGGCGCAAAGTGCCACACATTTCAGCGGCATTTAAAATACGATTTGGTTATTGAAGAATGTGATTAACGGTTTCAAATGGCTCTTATAATATACGCAATATTTTTTCGGACAATGTTTAACTTTATAGATTAAATTGTGCTCAATTTTGACTGTTTTCTGAGTGTTTTCTTACTTTTAGACTAGTCTAAGTATAAACTTCCGTTTAAACGCCAGGGAAATTAGTCGTTAGGAACATCCCTATTTAGAACCATGACAAAGAAGGAATGAACTAGACAGGTACACGTGCTGCTTATTTCAGCCTCATTTTAATTTCAGGGAGGCGAGAGCGAGACTCGAACTCTCACCGCCCTGCTTATACATGTACATGTACAATACAATGTTATTTATTTATTTATTTGTTTAATTTCCAGGCATGAAATCAGAAATATATACAGAACAATGTCAAGGTATGACAAAATAGAACCACATTACAGAACAATGAAAAAGAAAAAGACACACCAGCCAATGCCTGGGGATTGCCTAAAAGAATTGATCAATTCTGTCGAGAGGCTCTCCACATTGGCAGGTGCACACAAAGAATTACATTTTGAAATTAAACAAGCATGTACACGTACTTAAAAAAACAAATATACGCATATGGGACCATTACCACCATCACACTGACCTGGCAGAGAACTGACGAAGTTGTTGCTTTCCATCCAACACGACTGACTCTGTTCTCCCAGATTTTCCGTCTTTTAGCTACTCTCTCTATATAGGGACTCTAGGTAAAAGCCCCCCCCCTTTACAAAATGCCCCTTTGCAAAATGTAACTTTTAGTTTTATAATAACAAAGCTGTAGTCTGTTGCGATTTAATCACCTTATCAATGTGTTTACTAAAGCATGCTTCTTGTGTACGTATTGATATTCAAATTATGTATATTTTAAAAGAAAATAAACATTGTTCTTAAGGGGGGTGTTTTACCCCTACATATTTTTGTACACATTCTTCAACCACCCAATTGAATGAAAATGAAAGTCAAAGCAATTTAAACACTAGAAAGCATATTTAAAGAGGACAGCCTCTTATCTAAAACCGATGAGCGCACAGCCTAATTAAGGCTAGAAAAAACTAATTTACAATCTACGAAACATTGAACATTTAAACATGAAGCATTTTAAAGTCAAATCTTCGCATAACACGTCATCAAAATTATGGATATAGAAAAATGCAACAAGTTTATGATGCACAGAACAAAATTGCTATCTCAAAATAAATTGGTAGCCCAATTATTTACTTATTGGTCTTGGTCATTAACTAGTTTCTGCAGACCCCTAGCAGTAGAAGACGCCGGCGTATTCACTTTACGAACATCAGAAATACAAAAAAAGTTTTTAATAGCTTTTAGTTCCATATTTCAAATGTAGTGGAAACATTACACATTCAATTCCAAATCAAAGCATTAACAAATTTTATCACGCCTGCCTTGTTCTTTTACAGGAAGCAAAAAAAAGGAATATTAATCTGTTCAAAAAAATAGCAGTGTCGGCATTTTTCTCTTCAAACTCAAACACTTACTGTATAAACGGAAGAAATTTTTCAAGATTTAACTTCACTTTAAATTACTGAACTAATAATTAGTTGCATAACCATTGTTTTTGATAACTGCTGCGCATCTGCGTTGCATCGAGTCAACCAACTTCTGTTACCTAGAAACAGGTATTTCAGGCCAGGATGAACAAACTACATTCCACAGTTCCTGTGAATTTTTGGGTTTTGCTTCAGAAACTGCATTTTTAATCTCACCCCACAAGTTTTCAATGGGGTTGAGGTCAGGGAATTGAGCTAGCCACTCCATTACCTCAATCCTTTTTGTCTGGAACCAAGATGTTGCTCGCTTACTCGTGTGTTTGGGGTCGTTGTCTTGTTGAAACACCCATTTCAGGAGCATTTCCTCTTCGGCATACGGCAACATAATCTCTTCAAGTATTTAGATGTATTCAAACTGATCCATGATCCCTGGTATACGATAAATAGGCCCAACACCGTAGTATGAAAAACATCCCCATACCATGATTTTTGCGCCACCATGCTTCACTATCTTCACAGTGTACTGTGGCTTGAATTCAGTACCCGGGAGTCGTCTGACGTACTGTCGACGACCACTAGACCCGAAAAGAACAATTTTACTCTCATCAGTCCACAGAATGTTACGCCATTTCTCTTTGGGCCAATCGATATGTTCCTTGGCAAATTTTAACCGATTCTGCACATGCCGTTTTTTCAACAATGGTGTTTTACAGGGGCTTCTTGCTGATAGCTTAGCTTCGATTAAACGTATTCTGACTGTAACATCACTTACAGGTAATTTTAGATCATCTTTGATCTTTCTGGAGGTGATCTGAATCTTTGCCATTCTGGCTATTCTTCGACCCGTTTTAACAGTAGTTGCTCGTTTTCTTCCGTGTGTTTCGGGTTTTTGTTGCCATTTTAAAGCATTAGAGATCTTTTTAGCTGAGCATCCTATAATTTGCTGCACTTCTTTATACGTTTTCCCCTCTCCAATCAACTTTTTTATCAAATTACGTTGTTCCTCCGAACAATGTTTGAAACGGCCCATTTTACTTAGCAATTCAGAAGGAAATATATTTTATAACAATGTGTGAAACATTTGCTTCCCTTCTTCCTTAATAAAGAACAATTAATGACACCTGTTTTTTCACAGAATGAATGAATTCTCGAATTAAACTCCACACTGCAATTATTTTGAACACGCCCCTTTCAATGAATGAGTCAATTACTCAGAACAAGCAGCGTGCATGTCATAACAGTTGGGTCTGTTGTTTTTCTATTACACTACTACATCTACAAGTAAATTATTTGCCATGCAGAAATATCACTACTACTAATAACAATGGTTCATCAGGTTACTGATGTTGTACTGCTATTTTTTTTTAACACAACTGTATGCAAGCTCCAAAATAATTATCATAATAATTGTTCTGGTGCTACCTTTTTTTTTGTTTTTCCCCAGTCGAACGTCCCTTTTTATGTACATTCGCTATTTAGTACCTTAGAGTATATATAATGTAGCGACAGCGATGCCAATAGAAACCAACGGGGAGCACATCCGAACCAGGAAGCTTTAATTTTGTGCTCATCTCACATGCGCAGTTGTGTCCAGTAATGTCACATGTACAACGAGGAAGGCATATCTTTGTGTGGTAAGAATCAAAAATATTACTTCAGAAAAATGATATGTGATTTTTTAAAAATATATAATGCAGAGTCAACATCATTATATTAATGGAAATATTTAAAATTTGCTGTCAAAAATGAATGGAGACCAATGAGAAAACAGGCTTTTTGAGCGCAAATCATAGATATCAACAGAGGGCGACATTGTATCCGGTGCTGAGGTTGAGAGCCGAAAGCTGGCCCCTTAGTACACTCAGTATGTGCCTTGTGAGCTGACAGTGACCATTCTAACCAATCAAACATGAGCTTGACATTCTTACCTTTAATGCTGATTTTAGATTGGTTAATATTATCCTTCAATCACACCCTTTCGCGTTACTCCACTGTCACGTGACACAGAGAGCTAATACGTGAACTAATGTTACCTGAAAATAAAAGTTTATGATCAATTTATTAACGTTACCTAACTAGCTAAATTGGTAACAATGGCGTCATCGAAAGCTAAAAAGATGAAGGGAACGATTAGTAACGTTTACAACATTTTTTAGTAACGTTTACATAACTGATGTAGTCGCTGTGGCTGCTGAAACAGTTGGTGATGGTGATGGCGATGTGGATAGTGTACACTTTTCGGAGAGAGTGGCTGAAGGACTTCGAATGGCTTAGGTATGAGAGCGGCGCAATGCACTGCGTACACTGTAAAGCCTTTGGGACGGAGATCGCAGGTAACGTGCGTTTGCAACGGAGTCGACACATTTTAGGTGTGAGAGCTTAACTAAGCACAGAGACAGCGCGAAGCAAGAGACCAAATTTTAAAACCTGGCCCCAGGATATTGCATAAAGCCCCAGTGGTGGACTACCATGCATTTTTAAGGCTACTTTCACCGTTTTACGCTACGTAACCATACTGTTACATTGTCCTTTTTTGTCAATAATAAAAATAAAAAAACTATTACATATATTGTTGGTGCTCCTTACATTTTTGTGGGTGCTTCTAAATTATTGCTGGTGCTCTTAACTTTTTCAAGTTAGGAGCACCAGTGCTACCAAGTAAAAAAAGTTAATTTCAAGCCCTGATTATGCTATGTTGAGCACACCAGCATCAATGGGCCATAAACTAAACTATGACATTGGCAGTGTCCGAATATGACCCCTGTCCCCTGTCCACTGAGACCCCTGTCTACTATGTGCCCTGTCCCCTCACTTTGCAAGCAGTGTGCAAAATCCTGCAAAACTCTTTCCAAATTAGTGAGAAAGTAGTTTGTAATATTTATAGATTTTTTATAATTTTTTATTGAGAATATCAATCAGTTAACATATGACAATTGTTAAAAAGTATAGATTGTGAATGAAGATAGAATTAACAAAAATTACAAAAAGTAGTTTGTAATATGAACCTATCTTGGGCCATCGATATGCATATACACTCTACGTCTTTTACGTTTTTACTTCTGGGTTACTTAATGAAATTGCTGTTCTGCAGATGTGTGCTCCTAAATTCCCTCAACAAAACCCTGGAAATAAAGGGTTCATCCTGGTATTTTAAGTGCCCCCGTTTGTGGAAAAGTCTCCCACTCAAAAGCTTTTTGACGAACTGGACTCAAATGAAAGGGTGTTGGGGTCGTATTTGTATACAGCCACAGTTGCTGGCTGCCATTGTCACTAGTCAAGTGCCACAATATTTTGTGATATTTATAAAACTAAAGTAAGTTTATATGTGACCAGGTTTTTGCACCCATATATATCTCACCACCCCATTATTTTGAAAAAGATGGAAATTCATTCATGCATTGAATGCAAACATGTTTTCTGTGAGTCAGAATACTTTATGTGTTAATAGAAACTGATTACCTCCTGATTTACTTTAATGCACATTTTATCAATTTTGGATACATTTGGAAACACTGAGATGCCAGGATACACTGTTTACAAATGACCTTGTAGAACCTGAGTAGTTTCCCCCAAAAATGTGGGATATGTGGTCAAGAGGTGCGTGGACCAGGAAATGTAAAGTATGATCTATTTTATATCTTTGCCTTTCAGAGGTGCACTGTAAAGAATTACAAATTCTGTTTTACATTTTCTGCAAGTATTTTGTGCATTATGTATATAAAGATTGTGTAAACAAATAATTTTAAGCAATGACATTAAATGGTACAGGGGTCTTCTTCAATTTAAGCCATTACACGTGTGTGTGATGTGCACATCTGGGGATATAAAGCTTTAAACAGAACAGTCAAAAACAGGCGATAATCCTTTTACATCTGCATTCATGACTATTTTAGAATCAATTGGCTTTACGCAAAATGTTGTCGGCCCCACACATTATTGCAGCCATACTTTAGATCTGGTCTTGAGTTTTGGTATTGACATTGGTAACGTTACAATTCACCCACATAATCCTATTCTGTCTGACCATTTCTTTATTACACTGCACGTAAAATTATCCCACCCTGTCGCATCTGAATCGAGAATGTACATAGGCTGTTCTATCACTACCTCCACTAGTAAAAACTTTATTCATGTGCGACCTGATTATTTTGATTTAGACATTTCAGCTAGCTCCTTATCAACTGATGATCTGGCAAAGAGTTTAGCTACTGCTTTAAGGAAAACCCTTGATATTGTTGCTCCATTAAAAAGGAAAAAAGTAATTGAGAAGAGGCTTGCCCCCTGGTACACTGACCACACACGGGCGCTTAAACAAAAGTCTCGTCAACTCGAACGCAAATGGCGTTCCATTAAACTGCAGGTATTTCACTTGGCTTGGAAAGAGAGTCTTTATAAGCATGTTCTCTCCATAGATCTGGAGAAGGGTACGGAAAAATCTCTGCAGCTTTACAGGTCCCAAAGAGCACAGTGGCCACCATCATTCGTAAATAAAAAAAGTTTGGAACCACCAAGAATCTTCCTAGACCTGGCCGCCCGGCCAAACTGAGCAATCGGGGAAGACGGGCCTTGGCCAGAGAGGTGAGCAGGAACCCGAGGGTCACTCTGACAGAGCTCCAGCGTATCCTTGTGGAGATGGGAGAACCTTTCAGAAGACCAACCATCCAGGCAGCACTCCACCAATCAGGCCTTTATGGAAGAGTGGCCAGACGGAAGCCCCTCCTTAGTAAAAGGCACATCACAGCCCGCTTGGAGTTTGCCAAAAGGCGAGCGATTAGGAGTTGGATGGCAAACAATTTTCTACAGGTAAATGACTATTGATTTTATTCGGCCCTCCCAAATCCATAAACAGTCTGCAGGAAAACTTACGCCAACTATCTGCACTAATTAAACCACATGCCAGAAATCTGGGTGTTATCTTTGATTCTGACCTGAGATTTGATAAACAAATATAACTCCATTGTCAAAGGGAGCTTCTTCCAGTTGAGGGCAATCTCAAAAATGTAATCATTTCTCTCCGTTTGTGACCTAGAAAAAATCATCCGCGCTTTCATCTCATCCACCTAGATTATTGCAATTCTCTATATGCTGATATCAATCAGTCATCCTTGTCTCACTTACAACTAGTACAGAATGCAGCAGCCAGATTTCTTACTGGTACTAAAAAGAGGGATCACACATCACCCCTATCTTAGCTTCTTTGCATTGGTTTCCAGTCCATTTTAGACTCCATTTTAAGGTTTTAGTTTTAGTTTTTAAAGCACTTAATGGGCTGGCTCCCTCTTATATTACCGACCTACTTTGCCCCTACTCTACCTCTAGCTCACTTTTAACCAGTCGAACCAGCTGCTTTTGGCTGTTCCACAGACCCGGTTAAAACTCAAAGGTGACCGTGCTTTTGCTGTCTTTGCTCGGAGGCTCTGGAACACCCTACCACTCAACATTAGGTCTGCCCCTACCGTCTCCCTTTTTAAATCAAGACTTAAAACACAAATTTTTACCTTCGCATTTTAATCGTTTTAAGGTTTTATTAAAATGTCTTAATTTATTATTTAGTCTTGTATGTGTTTGTATGTTTATGTATTTATATCTAATTTGCATGTTTTTGTATAGCACTTTGGCCAACAGTTGTTGTTTTTAAATGTGCTTTATAAATAAAATTTACTTACTTAATAACCCTCTCCTGTTTCTTTTCCCTGGGGCTTCTGCCCTTCCCTCACCCTGAGCTGCAGATTACTCCAGCCCCGCCCCTCACCCTGAGCTGCGGCCTGCTCCAGCCCTGTCCTCCTCTGGTTTATGGCCAGGCTGACACAACCGGAGTCCCAGATGTACCACCCCACCCCTCTGATTTGCATATTATACATCTTTTCATTGGACTTTTTTTCTACCAGTTAGTGTACTCTCAGACTGTAAAATTTCAACCCACCTGATTATTTACTGTGTTAGATCCCTCATAAAATTTTGTTAACATCAATTCTACCTTTAGTTTAAACCGGGCCGGCTTAAACTAAAGTTTTTTCTCGCCACCGTTTGAATGTTTTTCTTCCCACTGAGAATTTTTTTTTGTAACTCGTTTGGTGTTCGGGGGTTCAGGCCTGTTTTTTGCCCAATTATCCTTCTGTTTCTCTGTACAGCGTCTTTGGGACAAGTTCTCTATAAAACGTGCTATAAAAAATAAATTGAATTGAATTGAAAACAATCTCAAGTTAGTTATCTTTGTTGTTCTCATTTCTTAATGATTATAGGCTACATATTGGTCTTGATTATTCAGCGAAATAATTGTTTGGCTGTTAGGCTACTCAAGTTATATAAACGGAAACAAGTCTAATGCTGCAGCCCATACCCCGCTTTTTCCAGTGCTGCAGCTATCAATACATACAGTGGGGACAGAAAGTATTGGGGCAGTGACACAATTTTTTCACATGGTTGGCTAAATGGCTGTAAGTCATCAAGGGTCTGTGGTATCAAATGAGCCTCAAACCATCACTCTGCTGCCAGATATGCAGTAGATATGGATGGATCACTTCAAGGGTCTTTCCTCCAGACTTATTTTTCCATAAATTTCAATAGAAAAATGAGTCAGGAGAAACAACCCTTAAAGTGATACATCCATGTCTACTGCATATCTGGCAGCATAGTGATGGTTTGTGGCTCATTTGATACCACAGACCCTTGATGACTTACAGCAATTTAGCAAACCATGTGTTCCATACTATTCCTGTGTCATTTACAGCTTAATCTAGTCCCACCCCCCAATTCCCATAGAGATCCATTCAAATGTAGAGAGGTTATACACTGCCTGGCCAAAAAAAAAGTCGCACATTCTAATATTTCGTTGCCTAGACCTGACCAATTGAAGCAACCCCAGATCATAACACTGCCTCCAGAGGCTTGTACAGAGGGCAACCGGGTGCAACGGCGACCTTTTCTTTGGCCAGGCAGTAGTATCCCCTTTAAGAGGACATGAAAATAAGATAGTCTTTTGATGTTGTTGGGTCACGGACATCAGAATGGCATGGCATGCAAAGGATATGCATTCAAATATTAAATATGATGACTAAGTAAGTTACTTTTTGTCCCCTAAAATGGGGGGGGACTGTGTATAAAAATGGCTACAATTGCTACACGGTTCACCCGATATGGATGTAATAACAAATTACAAATTAAAGCTAAAAGTCTCCACTTCAACCTCATAGTCACTGTTCCATTTCAAATCCAATGGTCTGGAGAACAGAGCCAAAACAACAGAAATTGTGTCACTGCCCGAATACTTTTTGTCACCACTGTATATAATAAGTCAATGCTACACATTTTATGACACAAAGAAAAATGCTAGCACAGAAAGACTTGCTCTATTCATTGATATTTGTTATTCAATTAATTGCTTGATTGATAATTAAGAACTATAAATGGAAACAGGTTGAGATTAATATCTGTATAAAGGTAAGGTTACAGAAGGCCTATTTTACACCACTGGATCATAATGTAGTTGACATGGTTACTTACCGGGGGATTCAATAAGACAGAAGATGATGTCAGGGAATTATACCGGAGGCCACTGAGTTAGATCATTTGTCCACTCTATAAATCCACATAAGGAGAGCACTCAAGTACCCTACTGTTTGGTTTATTTTGCCAAACTATCTTTAGAAAACAACGTGTCAATGTAATTTTCAGACATGATAATAAAATAACAACAATAGCTAGCTTAATCTACAATGTGTCCCTACTCAGAACAGTGACAGATGGGGCATTGTTTTCCTCCTCGCTGGCCCTGCCCCTCAACTATGACAGAAAACCGACTGAATTTATGGTCGCACCCACCGCTGTCAAAAATAAAAAATAGTTGCATGAGCAGAAAAGAGAACCGCGAGCGAGAAAGAGAAGAAGTTTCGGGCTATGCACACGGCTCCTCAATTTCCACGTGTAGATTTAATTTTCTCTCACAATTTTTGGCATTGATATGCCACCATATTCATCCCTCATGGCAGGAATCCACATGCAACGTTACGTTAGAATACATAGTTACATGTCAGTACTGCAGTGCAGTGCAGTTTTGAACATCCGCTGGCGCTGGTAAAATAGGAAACCGTAATCAATCAGCAAAATTAAAAGGTGCATAAACGCTATACTAACGCTGCCACCATCAATTTTAGTCGAGCTAGTTTACCCGCACCAACATTCAGTGACAGTCGTCCGGTATCGCAGTGATCTTGGAGCAACAAGAGAGAACGCCGACGCTCCCACTTTCGAAAAAGCCCCAGGCAAAATCACACAGCTCCGCTTAGACAGTGAACTTTTTTACCGTAATTACCTCAAAAAATGACGCATGGGCTTTTCAACTTTTTTTATCCAGCCAGTCAGTTACCCACGTTCGGTCTTTTAGAAGACTTTTAAAATAGATCGTTGCACTTGAACTGTGCTCATTATTTAGCCGTGATTCCTCCATTTGCATCAATACTTTAGAGCTCACATTTGTTGTGCAATACGCATCATTTAGAGGTGAATTGCATAATCTTACTTGGGTAATATCAAAATTCAGTTTGAACTGCAGTGTATACAAGTGTATACAATTTTCATGCTAAGTAGGTAATTTGCTTTGTTGCAAAACAACTTGTACCCTGTATAAAAAAAGTCCACCATGATTGAGACACTCTAAATTACTAAATTGACATGTGGTAACTAACAATATTAGCATACCAATGTAAATGTGTGTGCGTGTGGCCACTATCATTTGGTAATCAGTGCAAAGAATATGCCTCGATAATCTTACATGTGGAGTATGACTCAGCCTGATGCTGTTTTCTGTGTGCCTCACTGACTGAATTAATTTGTACCCCAATGAAAAAACTTCTTAATGAAAATTAGAAAACGAAAGAAGATGACAAGCCAACATGGGCTGAATGGCCTCTTCTCCTCAGATATTCTTATGTTCTTATGGTGAAGCACAAACACAGATTCTGAAATGTCTAAACCAGTGGTGCCTAACCCTGGCCCTGCTGGCTCCCTCTCCTTAGAACATAAACACTAAGAGCTGGGAGTTAGCACAGACCCACGTTGCAGCACATACACAGCACCACAGTACAAATTACTTCCGCAGCACTCTCTTCAGCTCATCCAAAATGCCGCAGTCTACCTGGTTTTCAAGCTCCCCAAATTTTACCATGTCACCCCCCTCCTGCATTCCTTCCACTGGATCCCAGTGGCTGCCCACATCCCAGCCTCAACTATTCTCCCTAATGGCCCCCCAATGGTGGAATGACCTGCCCTCTCAGTCAGAACAGCAGAGTCCCACAACAGAGTCCCACTCTACTTTCTGGCATAAGCTGAATACTCATCTATTCAGAACATACCTCTCCTCCCCTTCTCCACCCTGATTGCCATTTCCCTCTTCCATCTATCCTATTTAAAAAAATACTCTACCCTTCCCTTCCACATGTCAATAATTGTGAAAAAGGATTACCTATCGCGGGTGTGTTATGGCCCGACCATTACACTGTCATTAATTGCTACTTGGAATGTTGGTGACTTATGAATCTAGGCCTTTTCTTTATACACTAATTGTAAGTCACTTTGGACAGAGCTTCAGCCAAATGCCTAAAATGTAAATGTAAATGATGCTTGCCTTGATATGGTCCAGTACAGCGGTTGCTACATTGGTGTGGAGGTCGATCAATCTCTTCTTCTCCAGGAGCTCTGGAAGTGAGCTGCAAGACAGAACATGTGAGAAATGTTGAACACTGGACTGAATGTTGCACTACCTGGCAACCTGCACAATTGAAGGCTTTCACAACTGGCTGGCCAAAATAGAAGGCTAAACAGTACAAGAATTCATTGCTTTGACAATAATAACACATTATCTGTGATGATGATTATAAAAATTATAGGTTACTATACTTTAATGTATCAAAGTTGATTGATAATAACTAATCATTTTATTTTACCAATCAAGCATTCCTTAATTTCCCACCCACAAAAAAATCCATGAGAAAGAGAAAAGCAATGGATCACTCATCTTTCTGAAGGATTGAAACTTGTCGACAGTCAAACCTCACCTGACAGCAGAGGTCAATTTTGCTGTATTATCTGACAACATGCTAATGGCTCCCTCATCTTCCCCCTCTAGCCCCTAGGAGAAAAAAAAACATGATGTTAAAAAGCATGAATAAACACTGACACTGCAGCTGGGACACCGTGGCAGGAGAGCGAGTGAATGAGAGGAAAGGCATCTACAACACTACAACAGGAGCCAGAAAATCCCACACAAGTTGGAGTCTAAAGGCCGTGACACATCGGGGACGTAACGAATAAGCGAGGCGAAAATGCGAAAAATTCGTCAGCGAATATTTCGCGTAAAAACCTGACACACCTGCAACGATGCGAAAAAACGATTACTCTTCGTCGAGCGATGACGCGCTGGTTATCCGTTCGGTCCATTACGGAACGAAAGTGTATTTTTTTTTGCCTCTACCAGAACGTTAAAAACAGAGCATGCTTAAATTACATTGGCAAAATATTGAACCGGGCTTATTATGTGTCTGTTTTTACTTATGTAAAGTTTGTTTTGTCTACAACTTGCTCTCCTTCTCTTCCCTCCTTTTACGGACATACGTGTCCCTGAGATTTTTCCACTGCCTCTTGATCTCTTCCACTAATATAAAGGGTTAACCACAACATAACAATACATTACGTCATTTCAGCAAACATCTTTAAAATAAATGTGTCGTAGTCTATGCAGTATAGCAACTCATGAAGTCTGAAGAGTTCTCTCCAAAACGATCGCTACAGGCAGACCTCGTCTGTTTTCCTCGTTAGTTATATAACTTGGCTATCAGTAATCAGGAAATCCACACAGGAGTCGGAATAAGATTTTTGGGGAACTTTATTTGCCACACAGACAACCGTGTGACAGCTAAAACATTTCATATAGGCTACTCTACCCTGCCCTTCTCCTCCTCCCCCTTTCTCTCCCTCCACCACAGTGGCTGCCCCTGGCCAGACCCGGTAGCTAGCCTACGTGTCGTCTTTCTCCATCTGTTGGCCTATAGCCCACAATTACTACGGCAAATATCCGAGAAACAATATCACATATAGCGGTTAGCTAGCTTTCATCCTTTGTTTTCACCAAGGCAAACGACCCCACACGACACAGCGTAGCCTACATGAACTCGCCTAAAGTCAAAAAATAAATAGGCCTACGTATTGTGTAGCTATGTTTGTGTGTAATCGCCACTGGCTTGTTATCTTCTTCACATGAACTGCTATCAACGTTAACGTTAGACCTAAAGGTTAGCTAACGTTAGCTGGAGACAACTTTTAAGCCAATGCTAATAACCTGAGGGAGCTGATCAGATAGCAAGTTGTGCGTATTGCAACCATTTAGCTATAAACCCACCATCTTCATAGCCCATTTGCTCGGCTATGGTTTTCCACAAATTGTCCTTCAAATCGTTGTCTTTGTAACTATGGTGTCTCTTATCAAAAAGGACGCGATACTGTGACACACATAAAAACAGTTGGTCCGCCATATTGGATGTTGTAGTTTGTTGTGGTAGTGCGGTGACGTCAGCCATGGAAACTTGTTATGATTGGATAGACAAATAGTTTCGCAAACGAAAACTCGCAAAAAACGAACTTGCTTCGAATAAATTAAATGCCGCTTTTTCGCAAAGGACATTTCGCGTTTGATGTGCCAGATTTTCTGAACAATACACAAGTTCGTTTTTATTTTTCAACGTGCGATTTATTTGTGCGAGTAAATTGCGGGCAGTGTGTCACGGCCTCAAGTTTGACCAATTTGAGTGCCGTCTCAAAATTAGGCCCAATTAGGATAATGTTGCATTCAGATTATTGCCTGATCCTTGTTAAAAAATCGTACGTTAGTCATCTTTCTCGTTGTCATTTCTTAATCATTATGCTACATGTTGGTCTGGATTATTCGGCAAATTAATTGTTTGATTAACTAGGCTACTCAAGCCAAATAAACGGAAACAAGTCTAATGCTGTAGCCTACATCCCGCTTTTTCCAGCGCACCAGCTAGCAATAGGCTACATATAGGCTAATAAGTCAGTGCTACACATTTT
The DNA here is from genome assembly GCA_022702515.1 of Ilyophis sp. 1 JC-2022. Classification (NCBI taxonomy): domain Eukaryota; kingdom Metazoa; phylum Chordata; class Actinopteri; order Anguilliformes; family Synaphobranchidae; genus Ilyophis; species Ilyophis sp. 1 JC-2022. The sequence continues at coordinate 129,454,848 of CM040406.1, read as the reverse complement.
ATGACACAAAGAAAATGCTAGCACAGAAAAACATTAATTGATATTTGTTATTCAGTTAATTTGCTTGATAATTAAGAACTATAAAATGGAAACAGGCCAAGTTGACACTAATATCCGTAGGTACGGTTATAGTCTACAGAAGGTCCATTTTACAGGTATGCCACTGGATCATAATGTAGGCTAGTTGACATGGACATGGTTTCTTACCGGGGGATTAGAGGATGTCAGGGAATGACCGGAGGTCACTGAGTTGTAGCCTGTCATTTGTCCACTTTGTAACCGCATAAAAACGGCATTGGAGTAGCCTACTGTTTGGTTTATTTCGCCAAAAATATATTTAGGAAACAATGTGTCAATGTAATTTTCTAACATCCTAACGTTACTTATTGCACTAGGCATCTCTGGGGCAAGACCTCCAGTGCCCGGCATGCACTAGGTTGACCTTGTCTTGTTTTACCATCTCATTGGTTGTGGCTCAATCAGGGCCGTGTCTAGGGGGGGGGGGGTTGCACGGGGGCGCAATGCCCCCCCAAATGCTCCGCCTGCCCCCCCAAAGCCAAATCCACGAATAACAGGGCAGCTAGAGACCTTGCAGGTTCATTTTCAAAAACTTACTATTCCTCTGACTAGTTTTCGCAACTTACTTTAGCTATAATTTGACACCTCCCATTAACTTCATATTACTTAGGCAGCTTGCTTGATTACATTAGCCAGCTAAGTTAACATTGGCAATATAGCTTAAAAATAAACTTGCTCCATTTTGCCATTTCCTTGATTTAGGTAGCTTGCTAAAATGCTAACGGTAAGGTAAATCAGTGCGGTATTCCGCAAAGCAGGATTAGCCAACGTTACTGAGTAAACTGCAAAACTGCACTGAGTAAAATCCAGAACAGCTCTTTTTACTTCACTACATGTTCCAGATTTGGCAGGGTTCCAGGTTTTATTCAGGTTTTACTAAGCAGAGTGATAGTTCGAGGCTCATTTGATACAGCAGACCCTTGATGACTTAGTCATTTGGCCAACCATGGGTTCCATACTATTCCCGTGTAATTTTTCAGCTTAATCTAGTCCCACCCCCCACAACTGAAGTTTAGCAAGGGAATGAAAGTGACGCGGAGTTGGTGTGTTTTCTATTGGACCTGTAAGTAAAGTTACCGCAAGCTACCCAGCTAGCTAGGCTACGTTAGGTAATTAGATGGACAAAGTCAGTACCTTTTGTCTCAAATTCTGTTCCCCCACCAAGATGTGTTCCCCCGTGGACGACTGTTTATAGGTGTAGCTCGATAAGTCACCTGCATAAATAAGCTGGTGAAGTCATCACTATTCAATGGTTTAGTAAACATTCTGTTCATATGACATAGGTTGTTATATTTATAGAAGATAACGCTAATTGAATGTTTGCTAAACTTTCAACGTATTCATCAGAAATATAAAAATATAATATTACGTTGTATTTGAGAAAATAAATAATATTTCTTATACATTAAAATGTTGTTCACTTTACAAGGGTTTTAGCTAGCTATGATAGTCCAGAAATGACCTGCGAATAATTACTTCTTCCACACACGATTCTGTGTTTACCTCCCTGTTCTAAATTAATGTTCAGAATTGCCAATTAGTACGGAACACAGAAAAACACCACAAGATAGCTGCAAAATACACTAGGGAATAGCGACCGTTACAGTAACAATGTTCCTACGAGGTGCACTTAAGTGTTATAACACTGCCCAATTACCATTCATAAAAAACAATGCATGTTAGTAAAAATGTTATTTTCAATATATCTCTGATCACATCATCTCTTCACTTGACATTTTGCTTGCTGTGCTCAAGGGTGTTTCTTGCCCTCAACGGAGGCGAGTGGGTGGGGGTTGAGGACGGAAAAGGAAACTTCTTGGATTGTAAACGCAGGACCACAGCAAGGCAAAAAATCCTTCATAGGGCACCTTTAACTTTAATGAGCATTATCTTACAGTATTACATAGAGTACTGGGTGTTTGTATTATCAACTACAGATGGTAAAAATACCTTTTTTTATTTTTGGGTGGATTTTTCCTTCAAGCAAATTTTTGTAATTTGGCCAGGTTTAGCCTGTCATGTGAAATACAGGGTCTCTGGCAGTAGTGTCCCCATCACTGCCTTGGTGCACTGGGTTTTCTTCTTTATCCAGAGCAGAAGACTACCCCCTACTGGGGCGGCTGTGGCTCAGGAGGTAGAGCGGGTCGCCCGCGGGTCGTCCACGGGCAAGACACTGAACCCCAAATTGCTCCCAATGAGCAGGCTAGCGCCTTGCATGGTGGCTGCCGCCATTGGTGTGTGAATGTGTGTGTGAACGGGTGAGTGAGAGGCCATTGTAAAGCGCTTTGGATAAAGGCGCTATATAAGTGCAGTCGATTTTACCATTTACCAAGCCCAGCCTTGCTTAGTTCAGCTATAAGGTAAGAAAAATTCACATGCTAATTAAAAATCCACATGGATCACCAGAAGATGGAATTCCATCATTCATTTAAACCTTAAGCCTCATCTACCACACCTTCAAAAAATGTTTCTAGTCGCCACGGTAGTACAGCGGTAAAAGCGCTGACTTTCAGTCGCTGCTGTTGTACTCCAAGAATCGGGGTTTGCGCCCCGGTCCTGCCAGATCCCCGCATGGCCGGCCCCCTGTGGTAGCAGCAATTGGCGGCTGCTTCCGGGTGGGGGGAGGGGCTCGGAGAGAATCACTGCGCGTAGAACACCCTGGGTGAGTTGGAATCACGGTCAGAACCCCTGGGAGGAGTCGCGCCCTGAAGAGGATATGGCGATCTCTGTCCTACTGTCGGCTGACAGGGTTGTGCAACGGTGATTCTCTAACGGTTGCTACACGGGGGGAATTGAATTACAATAGGGGTTCAATTGGCTACCAAATTGGGAGAAAAATAGAAAAAAAAACAGAAATACATTTAATGTATAAAATGTTTCTAGCCTCCTACTGCCCTCCAATTCCATAACGCTTTCCTCCTCTGTGGGGGAATGAGAGCTGGCATGCTTCGCTGAGCCGGGTCTGACGTTGCCATTTTGCATGGGCGCTGTTCAGTCTGTGTGGCCTCTGCAATCTGCCTTTGCTCTGAGAAACTCAGAGAAGCTTTGCTTTGATCCAACAGGACCAGACAAACGCCGTTCCCAGCATTGTCAACATTTTCCTGGAACATGCCTGCATAGAAATACTATTAGCTTAGAGCCAAAAACACATCTGAACCATCCCAGTAGACAAAGACTCATTCCAACCTTACCCTTCGTTTTCATGGACACACTATACAGCCATTGTTGCTCACGGAACTTCGGCACGGATGTTAGAAACCTAACTGCCTTCACAGATCTCCCTGGTGAAGAAAACATCGTTTATCACGTTTGACAGAGCAAACGTCGGTAATCGGTGTGCAGCTGGTACCCCTGTGCACTGAATCAGTGGAAGGCTCAAATCTCAGTAAATGGGGAACCTTCAGTCCAATTATCATTGTGACATCATGCACTGAGAAAATGGAACATTATGCGCAGTTTGGGCAGTTTTTTCCTCTTTGTTGTCTCACCGTAAACCCTGCTGTGCTTTCATCAGGCCTCTCCTCAAAGAGGCCTTTGTTACATAAGTGTTCTCAGCGCGGGACAGTGAGACGTAGGGCAGATGGATGAGGGTCCTAATGATCCATGCTTCCTCCTTGAACCAGACCGATCAACTCTGCTCCTCTGAGACCCAGACCAGCCCTGGCAGTTGGTGTTTGTGTCCTCTCCAGATGTGACTGAAAGGCTACTGCTACGTAACGGAAAAGGCTGCATCTGATGGGAAAGCAAGGGGGCCTTTTCTATTCTGTCAGCACGTGCCTGACAGATGTTGTTGTGAGTCAGCTCATCCTGCCTAATCACAGAACGGAGTGAAGGGCAGATTCAGACTCCCTGGTGGAGCGAAGTGATACTGACCTGGCTACTGCCAGCTTAGCAGCACCATGCTGGAATTGTCAATGTAAAAGGACACAGATTTGATGCAGGAGTTAAGGTGTTCTGAGATGAGCTAGCAAGGCTCCAGGTAAGTAGGGCCAACAGCAGAGCCCTGGTGGAGCACTGGGTCATCCCTCGCCCAGTCTCTTAAACATCCCTTCCACTGGCCCAGCCCACCCAGCCCGCCTGTTTCTCACCATGATGCTCTTGAGCCGTTTGACCTCATCCTCCTGGGCCCTGTATGTGTCCAGCTCTTGCTGCACTGATTCTGCCACCTCAGGGAAAGGACTGCAAAAGGTACAAACCAACAGTGTCAGACATGCCAACGCACACATACAAACACACGTGCACACACGCACGCTTACACCAGTGGAGGCTCCTCCAGGTTGGCAAAGAAGGCACTGCTTCCTCAAAATAAAAAAAATATTTTAAACTCCTTATGAGAATTAAGCATACTCATCAATGTATATTTTGTTAATAATTCAAATATAAATATATACATGTGAGGAAAATATACATTTTGTGCCATATTTTTATATTTTCATATTTTATGTTATAAATTGTGGCAGAAACAGTGACTTCTATTGGCCGAAAAGGGAAATAGCGTAAACTCGCTAACTCGAGAAGCTAGTCGTCGGTTATAGGTTTGTATCAAAGACCAGAGGTTCCAGTTTTTCTGTTTGTTTTTTAGTTCAGTAGTCATTTTAATGTGGGGAGGCAGCGCTTTAACCCAATCATAGTTTCCTAAAATAACAGTCATGCCATGATTTATAGTGGATTGAACAACAGCACTGTCAATTAAATATACGAGTCCCTCCCACTGTTTCAAATATGAATTGATTGCTACAGACAAATCAGTGAAGCTGAGTGAGGCAAGTTTTGAATACAAATGAGATGATGAGTTAAGTTAATGTTTGCTCGCTGGCTAGCTAAAGGGTTAACAACCTTATTAGCTAGCTAGCTAGATACTTTATAAATCAAAGTTAACCACGGCAGAGTGACCTGAAGTGGAAAATATCGTAGACGAGCTACGGAGTGTCCTTTGAAAAATTCACTAACAAAACTAGAGTTGCTGTAAAATCGAAAGGAAGATCACAGCCTGCAATCAAGTCAAGTCAAGAGGCAGAGGGTTTAATACCGCATGGTATTTGCGGGTGGACTGGCTCACTACCCCACCTATGGTTAATCGCTGTTCTGCTGGCCTGCCTTCTGTTCTGCAGAGGAACATCGGCATGGACAAAACATAGATTTAACGGCATCAAAAATCTGGATTGTGCGGTCACACGGCATGGAAAATCCAATGAACATGTAAGTGCACTGGTAACGCTTAATCTTTTGGGACTAATTTGTATCTCAACAAAAAACGTTTTCAATGTAAAAAAATGCCAAGTTACTCACGCATAGCCCACAAAGCACTGTCGGTAAGTCCTTAATTTCAACTTGATATCAATACTTTTAAAGGCAGGCCTAGTATTTGCAAGGTGCTTTGAGGCTTTTTTCCCCCCTTGAAAACGTTTTTTGTTGAGATATAATTTATTTTTGCAGTGTGTTTGGTAACTAATGAAGATAATGACATCGAGAGAGAGAGAGATATGCATACAGAATACATGCAGACTCCTATTGCAGACATTCGCACAACCATAACGCCCTTGAGTGACGAGAATGAGAACATCTCTCCTATTACAGATAGCCCAGAATTACATTTAAAAAGTTTGTAGATTAATTATGTATTTAATGTCTAATAAAATACAATGAAAACCACCACTTGTTGCCAACTAATATTATGTCTATAATAGATGCATCATTCATTCAATACAGCTAGGGATCATGAAGAAGCAAATAAACAAATTAACCAAATCTATAGGGAGACATGCATGCACAATAGGCTAGATACGAACACGCATACATTCTGGCTGAAAAAAAAAAAGACAAATGATGGTGTATTAACCTCTTCCTACCAAGGGCAATAAAAAAAACTGTAAAGGCTACAAATATGGTTCCTAGCTTTTATTAAAACTGAACAATTATGACTAAGCAGTCATAATTCATATACATACCCCTTTTGCTACTTAATTACAAAAAAATATGTACAGAAATTGTGAAAAAACTAAAAAACGAGTACCTACATTCAACTTTCTGATTATTTACCTGATGAGCTACAAGAGGAAATAACTCCTCTTTGTGATTCCTCAATATGCTGGCCATCTCTGCTAAAAATATGGTGTCAATATCTCAAACCATTCAAATTCTACAGAGCTTTTTTCAGGTGAACCATTTCGGTCACCAAAGTTGGCACAAACTGTGCAAAATGGCAAGGTTCCAGAAAAGTCTCAATATGATTTATGATTTTAAGTATTACAATGACATGAGATCATTTGTCAATAAAAGTTTGTTTTTAGATGTTTTTTGGTGTGTTTCATATTACACAACTAACTAGCCTACCTGTGGTCCCCAAAAAGCTCTTCAAACACATGTAGCAGCACAGTGAATATTGTATTCCACCAGAGCCCCATTAGCCAGAAATGAGACCAGGTATATGCAAACGGGATATAAAATGAAACGTCCACCAGTTTCCGAGATAAAATAAAAACACCCCTGCATAATAATCAACAAACTAATCCCCATCTTATCATGTTATCTCTCCTTCATGTTACGTCATGCATAAATTGCTCATTTGTTTACCTGCACAGCCTGCTGTACTGCATACAGAACAATTTACTCATGTGGAACAATAACTACTGAACAAACACTTCAGACGCCATTTAATTCAAAATAAACTCGGAACAGCTCATCTCAGACACAAACAGATGGCTAGCTGCTGTGTGTAATTTTGCTGGCTAGCTTGCCATTGTTACAGTATAGTAATGTTAGCATATTCATTTAATTCAGAGGGATTCATTTTATACAAAAGTGAATTCACAATGGTATACCGGCAAAAGAATATGTTACCTTACACCACTCTGTGTCACTGAGACAAGATCACAAAAACATCTTCGGGCTAGGACCTGCTGCACGGAGAAACGCCTGAATAACTTAGACATAACTAACCAAAAACTGTAAAAATTCTTAGTACTTAATTGTTATGGTCACATTGTGTTGTCTGTGAAAAGCATAAAGTGAACAGAGCTTAAGTGCACATCCTTTTTGTCATAAATTAATAAAGACATCACAACATAGGTAGGCTACGCATAGATGGATGTTTTTTCCGGTGCCTTAACTTTAACTGCAGTGGTAGCGGTAGCCTACCGAACTATGTCTTTCAGATGAGACGTTAAACCGAGGTCCTGACACACTGTGGTCATTAAAGATCCCATGACACTTATCGCAAAGTGGAGAGGTTTCCCTGGTGTCCTGGCTAAACTCTCAACCCAGGCTTTTTCAATCTGCCACCTAATCATCCCCCAGTTTCATTGTAAAGCACTTTGAGTATCGAGAAAAGCGCTATATAAATGCCAGGCATTATTATTATTATTATTATTATTATTATTATTATTGTCTTTTGTGTAGTGACAGTCTTTAAAACAAACATTTGTTGAAAACATGTAGCTAACGGCATAGTTATTTATAAAAAAATTTACATTAATGCAACAACGCGATTATATTTTGTATCAAAACTTTTTTCTCTGCTTGACAAATGGCCATGGGATATCTGTTCCCATAACATTACTGCATAACTGCCATGTTGTCCGGTGACTTTCACTGTTTCACTTGTTTAAGTAACTTAGGCTACAAGTGAACTGTTAATATTGTAAACACATCTTTGCCTTTGCAATAAAAAAACATTATTTAATGTGGAAAAAACATTATTGTATGAGAAAACCATAACACGTGCACACCTTCTTAGTCTAAAATTAAATTACTCTTTGGTATCTGGCAGGAGATCGTACCCGGATCTCTCACATGAAAAGGCTTGATGCTTACCACTATACCAAAGTATCTTGGATACTTGAATGTGATATGGGGCATTTGTCACTGTATCCTGCGATACTGTGACTTGTCTGAATAATATCAAGAAGACTCGTCATTGGCGGATGAGATGTCGTTATCCAATGGGGAGAATTATTGTTGGGTATGGGTAATTTTGAAGACAAATTCAGCAGGAAAAATAAGAAAAATTGGAAGAAGAAGTAGAATAAAAAGAAGAGGAAGGAGGAAAAACTGGCAAAATAACCCAAGTTTGAGGCTTTATTGTGTGGATGTGTGAAGTTGTATCTGAATTTTGTGTAGTTACATAAAGGAAAAAACATACAGAAGTTAATGTTTTTAAGGGCTGAGGGTCTGTGGTCATTGTGGTTATTTCTATGCAAAACCCTGAAAAGTGCCAAACTCAGTGCTGTATAGGTATGGGGCATGCCCCGCCAAGCCGTAACTTGGCAGATGGCATACCTGCCATCCCAATAGAGCATGGTATTGATGAGGGGGCTAGGCTTCAGGTGGAAAAACAACGAAACCATAAGATGAAATAGGGCTGTGCTTAAACAATTAATTGAGACAACGACAGTGAGATTAACCATGCCAGTTCACCAGCTAGACATTTCACAGTGACCCGTTACACCGGTGCTATTTTACGGAAAGAAAAAGAAAGAAATTGGATAAAGCTTGCTCGAAAACTGGAGTAAACATAGATGTTCATTTCAGAAGGTGGCAAAATTTTCGGGAGCGAACTGGTTTAAATACAGACATGGAGCTTCCATATTCTACTGGACAGGTAGGTCAAAAGTTTCAACACGAATGGACTCAACAGGTTCCGTTGTTTTACCCGGACTTTTAGATTACATTTTACTGTAATGTTAGCTATACCAGTCTTTAATCCTACAATCGACTTGCACCTCCGCAACGAGGTCTGTTGAAGCAGTGGGGTGGGGGGTGTGTCTCTTTCTCTGTGGGCAGGACCAAGGGATGTTGTGACTTTGAAATGTTTGACAACAAACGTGACCGTTCGGGAAAAGTTGCATACTTACTATAGCTTTAAAGAGTAAGTGCAACCACCGTCTCAGCCTGTCTCCGCCTACTACACAATTTAGAAAAATACTTTGTGAGGTGAACGAGGGAGAGGGGTGGGGGCGGAAGATCTGTGTTCAAAATTTGTATTTGCATAAATAAACGTACAATGTACAAATTATTTCGTATAACTCTGATCAAACTGTCAAATTAGACGTTGCAGATCAAATATTAATCAAGATTCAACAACTGCATGGCCTATTTCGTACCTCAAATATTTTCATATTTTAGTGGACTATTTAGGTGGAATAAGAGTTTATGAACAGGACACCACGTTGTTCCGGTTTAAAAATGTGGAGCCGAAACGAGAGGAACTTAGTGGATCGAACTAATCAGGTGCCGGCCGTTTCCGTTGTGGTTGACAACAATTATCCATATGACGTAGAGGTACCAACAAAAAGGTAGTCTGACATCACGATGGAGGCCTGTCACCTACGTCACAATTTGGCCAGACACGCCCACTTTTTACGCAAACCGCCTTACTGGAAGACCAAATGCTGGTGTTCCATAACGTTATGCAAACCAAACTAATAGGCTATCACATTTAATCGGGAGGTTGCTTAATTTCCCTTTATTGCCATCATCGGAATTTGCTTTACGCAATGCTTACAGGTAGCTCAGCAATATACAAAATATACAGTGCACAACATAACGAAACAATTTCTCAGTTTGGCGGTGTACAGAGACCGCGGCACTGCATGTATGGAGGAAATTCGTGGATGTGGAGTTTGTGCGTTGGACTGCTTGGTGACACTGGACATCTCGGGACAGCGGGGGCCATTTTTAATCATGGCTGTATTGCACTTTCATTCACTTGATTGATGTAATGATTCTGTTGGATATCTTTGTTTGATATGTTTGTTTGTGTGTTGTGGGTCCCACTGTCTATGTCTTTTTTGTTGTTGCTGGGGCTACAACTGAAGTTCCCTGGCGGGAAATAAAAGTTATTATATTCTATTCTAATAATACCAACATAAACAAATATTATAAGGAGTATCGCGGGGGTATACGTACGAAGTAAGATTAATTACAGAGTAAACCCCGGAACCCTCCCAAATCTGGAACATGCATGGGCTGAAGTAGAAAGAGCTGTTCTGTGTTTTATTGAGTTATCCAGCTAGTACTAACTAGTAAGTAAGTAAATCTTTATTTGTATAGCACCCTTCACAACACGAATGTACAAAGTGCTTCACATCCTTAAAAGTAGATAAGATAAAAATAATAAAATAAAATAAAATAACATCAAACAGAACATTTACGATTTAAAATCAGAACATTGGACACGCACAGGGAGCAACAATTAAAAGGACCAGACACTGGATTGTCTATAAATGTCCAAACGCCTGCCTGAACAAAAGAGTCTTTAGGTGACTCTTGAAACAGCTCTCGGAGGACAAGGATTTCAGGTCCAGGGGGAGAGCATTCCAGAGCCTTGGGGCTGCCGCCCCAAAAGCTCGGTCACCTTTTGTTTTAAGTCTGGTCCTGGGTACCTGCAGGAGTTCCTGGTTGGATGACCTCAGAGACCGACTAGAGGAGTGTGGTTGGATGAGATCACAGATATAAGCGGGGGCTTGACCGTGGATGGCTCTGTGGGTGACTACTAAAACTTTAAAAATGATCCTGAGATGCACTGGAAGCCAGTGTAGTGCGGCAAGGATGGGGGTGATGTGGCAGGACCTCCTAGACCTGGTGAGCAGCCTGGCAGCGGCGTTTTGGATCAGTTGTAATTTATTGACGGATGATTTGTTGAGGCAGGTGAACAATGAATTACAGTAGTCGAGTCTGGATGAAATAAAAGCATGTACGGACATTTCTAGTTCAGCATGGGATACAATGGACCTGAGTTTTGCTAAATTTCTGAGGTGGAAGAAACATGAGCGGGTGAGGGATATGACATGTTTTTCTAAAAGCATAGACTGATCAAATATTACACCAAGGTTTCTCACATGGGTACGTACATTTCCCTTAACTCAGTAATCCTGCTTTGTAGTATACCACCTTGATAAGTAAAGTGCTTGTGCAGTTAATATGGGAGCAAAGCGATACGTTACATGTTAGGTAGGCTACAGTAGCCTACTTCAGCAATAAAACATTTTAGCTCGATGGATAGAATATAATAACTTTTTTTCCCGATAGGGAACTTCAGTTGTAGACACCATAAAAGGCAAATCAGTTCTACACATAAAGTACATTTACCGTTACTTTAATTATTACTTTCAAATACATTGTTATTTGGTGCTTACTATCGTAACGTTACATTTTATTTTCACCCTCTTCTGGATTCTCTCATATTGCTCGAACCCTGCCTGGCCAGCACAGGTAGCTAATGCTTACAGTTTATCCAATCTATTTGTGAGACATCGTACAACGTAGCACCCCTAGCAATGTAATAATAGTTCAAATGAACACTGTTTTGATGTTCACAATATGCTTGACGTATCGCATTAGGTTAACATTAATGTTTCGCAGGCGTAGCAGTCGTTCACACAAATGATATAGCTACTAACGTTAGCTAAACCAAGCGATTAATTCACTTTTAACTTTATAACATTAAGATAATGCACATAGATGTACATTAGGCCAGCTAGTTACAAACACGTTTACAGCGAGAGAAAAAAAGTGATCTAGGGTGTACTTACCCTTTAAAGGGTAAGTCCGGTTGTTTCGACTTGGACCTATTTTTACTAACCATTTCTACCATGCTGATCGGTCATAATAATAATTTTCCTTTTGCGAGCTTTGGTCACCCCGAGAACCACTACACACTGCTTTACAATGGAGTCCAATGGGGCAAATTTAGATACAGGTTCAATTTACCTCAAACAAGTTTAAGTCAAGTCAAGTTTATCTAAACCTCATATTTGGAAGTAAAAACTAGCGTGAAAGTTGAAATTTATTAGCCCAAATTAAAAATAAAATATATGCCGTTGCATTGCAGATTTTACCTAATGTCACCGTACTTACCTATTGTGCATGCACACAAATTTATTGTTTTCAGTGGTTTGTGGCTAGCCTTTATAAGCTAATGTGAAAAATCCTATTAAAAAACCTGTTGCAATGCTGATTATTCAGACTATTAAAAGGATGTTGACACTTTTCTACAGCCAATCTTTTGTCAGGTTATATATAAAGCATAATTATTGCCTTTGCTTAATGTTTGGGCAATTCACCACTGCTCATGAATTTATTGGTTGATGTTTTGGCCAAAGGCCTTTATAAAAACATTTACAGTAAATGTCTGACTATTGGTTGTCGTAAAAGAACCTCATGTTATATAGGTTTGCATTAACACATCCAAAATAGGGGTCGTCTAGCTGTACCTCTGTTGCCAAGCAGTAATTGGAGATTTTTGCATTTAAAAAACACATTTCAATTATAAATGGTTACTGTTGCATGAACGTAGCATTAAGCTCAGTAAAAAGAAAAGTTGGGGCCTTTTTTGCAGTGGCAATGTAACTACTACAATGTAGCCTTGCCCAGTCATTACATTTGATTTGACTTTGAAGGACCTGGCTTGTACTATATTGTATTTGTTGTCTAACTAATGGTAACATTAAGTTGTATCCTCCCCCCAAATGTCACCAAAACTAACCATTTACGAGTGATTACACCAAGAAATTCTCCCGGAACCCCCTACTTAAACCTCATCCTGACTCCTCAGTTTTTCAATGCACCAGCCACCACTGGCGCACACACGCGTGCGCACGCATGCACACAAGCAACAAAACAAACACAAACAAACTCATGGGCACAAACACACACAAACATACAGAAAAAAAATTATCTTTTCATTTTACAAAATCTCTGACATTTACCACATTTTTGAAGCTTGGAAGAAAAAAAGCCATTGGTCCATGTTTTGTATGCAAATGTGTGTGCAAATCGTAACATAATAACAAAAACAGTGTGTCCTGCAGCAATCAGGGCCTAAACTCCAAGTTTGTGATGCAGTACACTACACATTCTTATACACTTCTGTCTCTGAACTTCTAAGCCCATCTCTTGCACTCTAGTATTCTCAATCTGATAGAGATAAATTGAGTAAAGGTCTACCAAATTTAAATAAATACAACTGCTAGCCGCCACAATAACTGAGCTTTCTAAAAAAAAGAAAAAAAAAGGGAAGACACAAATGGAGGGAAGTCTGAGCAACTATGCAAGCTTTTTAAAAAATGAACCAGGAAAAGCGATTTAACAGCCAGTAACATTAAACAATACTACATGATGTAGAAATTGTTAAGATAAATTCTTAATAAAATAATTTTAAGCTTTCATTCTGTCATAAATTGACAATGTGTTGGATGTGCCAGATTAAACTTTGCTTCACTAAAATCCTAATTTTGCTCCACAAAAATAATAGCATTTTTCTTCAACTTCACGGGAGAAATGTTTTTCAATTAAATACATCGTTGCAATTTTTCACATTTTTAGTTCAGGATATGTTATAGTCACTACTTATTAATAACACAGTTTCAATTAAATCATCCATTCAGCACCTGCCCTAGTGGGGTACAGTAGAACACTCACCTGCCCTAGTGGGGTACAGTAGAACACTCACCTGCCCTAGTGGGTTACAGAAGAACACGCCTGCCCTATTGGGGTACAGTAGAACACTCCTGCCCTAGCGGGGTACAGTAGAACACTCCTGCCCTAGTGGGGTACAGTAGAACACTCCTGCCCTATTGGGGTACAGTAGTACACTCCTGCCCTAGTGGGGTACAGTAGTACACTCACCTGCCCTTGTGTTTCTGCCAGAACCTGTCCGCAGCAGTGAGATCATAACTCTTCTTGTTCTTCTTCTTGGGCCGCGCTCCAGCGGGAGAGGCCTCGTGCCCAGTGGACTCCTCCATGCCGACTCGGTTTAGGTGGAAGTCCTGGGGCAAAGGGGAGTGCTCGTTACGCACACAGTCCATGCTTTGGTCAGACTGTCTTAAACTGTGTTCAGCCCTCTGTTTGTGTGTGGATAACAAAGGGGTAAACCCGGTCATAAGAATCCCTCTACGGGCGATGATCCAGCCAATTACATGCCACCCTGAATGGCTACCAACAACCACAGTCAGCATTGCCATGGTCTGGATTCGATACCAGACTGTGGGGCCCATCCACACAACAGAACAGTGATTTAACAGGATTAGCCACTTGGCAGACCTTAAATGTACATCACAGGAAAATATAGCACCAATCATAATTGTTCGGATCTTTCAACTTTTAGCCCTCCGAATAAGCTTGACGGGAAGCACACAATGTAATGACTCGTGTTTGTCTTTTATTTGTTTTATTTTAAATGACCACAGGTCATAAACCTTCAAAATGTAGAAGAAAAAATGATTACAATACATTCTTTCAAATATGTGAAGCAAAAAGAAGCAAATAATGTTGTCTTTCATAAACACAGCAGACTCGAAACAACCAATGACTACATTGACCAGAATGCTTAGCGCTCTGGGACCATACGCAAAGCAGTTCGCTTGTCACCGTTGCGAAGCCGCTATGAAACAGAGCCTGCGAATACTGACTAACGTATCGCACCTAAGGCATGTAAACCAGCTCAACATTCTACAAAGGATTTAAGGAGAACAAAAGTCGCCGTTATCTATACTAACGTTAACGTTAGTTGGCCGAGTATTCAATAGTTAACGTTATGCCACAGCTAACATTGCTAGCCGAGAGTGATGATTAACATACATAGCGAGCGCCTCTAAACCACAAGTTGTCATTTGACTAAACAGGCTAAATTTGACTTTGACTAAATGTTTACACACACACACAAACATTATATTAATGATTTAAACATCGTTAACAGGCCATATTAGCAGCTAGCAGTTGCTACATACCAACGGGCTGTGTGCTCCTGTCGAAGTCTAGATAGAATAAGTTGCTGACGTTACTGTTACCCGTGGCAGCCGCGCATGCTCACAAGAGTTTGTCAAATATTTAACCATAGAATAAACGTTATTACGTAGAACTAGATAGATAAAAGTAGATATAAGATGTGCAGACATTTAAAGAAACTTAAATAAATTACAGATAGTTCTAATCTTTTTACCAAGTGACCTAAAAGTCTTGACACCTCCCACTTGGCCGACTGATCAGACGATCCAAGGAGGCCACAATAAACACAACAGTCTCTCAATGGGTAAACTTAACGTCCATCCTTCGTAGGCATCCAAATGGAAACTAAAGTGCCTTTCAAAACGAAAGTGTCTTCAAGGTTAAAGTGTTCTTCAAAGGTCCAAACGCTTCCTAGAACAATATGAGCACAAAGACTAACTAAGGAGGTAGGCTCCACCACCTTTCCTCCTACCGAGTGTAGGTTTGCCTGCTAACTAAAGCAATTAGAATTCACTCAGACTTGTCTTACTTCCTGCTGGTCCTCGACTGGAATCAAAACAACCAGCCTCCGCACATCCCTGTGAAGGACGATGGTCGTAGGAAATTTAGAGCTTTTCCTCCAGGTCCTGGACACAAGGGGGGCAGGAAGACCCACGCAGGTCGTCACGTCCACGTCCCGGACCACCCCCTTCTTATCAGGATACGTAGTGATGACCCGGCCGAGCCGGAACTGTCCCCTTAGAGCGTTCTGGTCTGCAATCCAGACCACATCTCCAACCTTGACGCTCCTCTCTGCTCGGTGCCACTTGTGCCGGATGAACAAGTTCGGGCCCGCAAGCTCGCTCCACTTTGACCAGAACTTGTCCACTCCAGCCTGGACAGCCCTCAGCCTGCGCCAAGGGTGGGTTTCCACGACGATCCCATTCATGTCTCCTCCCTGTCCGGTGCGCCCTAGGATAAGGGAGTTAGGAGTCAAGTACTCCACAGCGTCTTCCTGTTCCTGTGCCTTGGCGTCGATGGGTCGCTCGTTGGTCAAGTTGGCTGCCAAGTAGAGCAGGGTCTGAAACTCCCCCCAGGTGTAGCAGCCGGTAGATCCGCCAAGGTTGTTGAGAGCTCTTTTAATGAGTTTGACAGCTGCCTCCGCTGCTCCATTCCTGTGGGGCGAGTCCGCAGGATGGAAGTCCCACTGCCACTCAGTACCATTCCTGGCAGCCACGTTCTCAACAGACGCCTTCTGCAAACAGGCCAGGTGTCTGTGTAGCTCTCTGAGCGCAGGCCTGGCGCCCACGAAGTTTGAGCCTCTGTCCGACCATAACTTCCTGGGATGCCCCCTCAGAGCAGTGAATCGCGAGTAGGCCTGAAGAAAGCTCTCAGAAGACTGGTCGTCGACGAGGTCAGCGTGGACGGCCCTGGAAGCCATGCAGCAATACACGATTCCCCAGACCTTTTTCTTGGCCCTTTTCTTAACAGCGTCCCTTACCTCGAAGGGGCCGAAGAGGTCCAGTGTGGTATACTGAAATGGGTTTGCTCTACTGGTACGTTCCTGAGGAAGGTCGCTCATCACTTGCTGGCACAGCCTGGCTCTTTGCTTCCTGCAAGTGATGCATTCATTGACCACCTTCTTGACAGTCCTCCGACCTTGCACCACCCAGGCCTTTCTTCTTGTGCGCAGCAGTGTGGCAGCAACGCCTTCATGATTAGCCTTGTGAGCTTCTCTTGCCAGCAAAGTCCCCAGCCACGACTGGAAAGGGACTAACGGTACAGCCGTTCCATCTTCATTCCAAGATTGGACTCTGCCGCCACACAGTACGAGTCCTGCGTTATCATCCTTGGTCACAACCAGGCGGTTCAGGGTTGTGTTGTGAAATTCGGCGCCGTCCTGGGCCTCAAGGACCAGGTCTAGGAAGGCTGCTGTTCTCTCTTCCGCAGACAGCACAAAGCCCTTTACCTCCCACTTTGCTGGACTCCAGGCTTGGGGTTTCCTACTCAGCCAGGATTCCGCAGCTCGTCGAGTCCAGGCGACGGTTCCACATAGTTTAGACAAGGTACTGAATCGCTTGGGCTCGACAAGGCGCACGAGTTCCACACCCCAGGGTTTTCTCATTAGCCTCTCTGCTTCTGGAGTTAGACCCTGGCCTTTCGGCGGCGGCGGCGGCCGCAGCGCGGGATGACCATCTTCGTCCTTGGAGTCTCCTGAGTCCACACCGTCGTCAGTGTTGCTGGGGCCAGATATCTTCTGCAACTGAGCCCTGGTGACCGCAGCTGAGAATGCTTTTCTCCGGAGCCTTTTCACGTCATCAGCAACGGTGGTCACTATCTCGCTGGCCATCTTCACAGGCCACTCAGCTTCCGGCCATCCTAGGAACTCAGGGCCTCTTTGCCACTCCGACTCTTCATCGAGCTCCTCAGGAGATGCTCCTCTTGTGATGATGTCTGATATGTTGAGGTTGCCCTCAACCCACCTCCAGTCCTCCACTGGTCCAGCCTTCTGGATTTCTCCGATGCGGTTAGCAAAGAAGGTCTGGTAGCCGTAACTATCCTTCTGGATTGCTCCTAGGATTGTTTGGCTATCCACGAAATGGACCCAGTGTGCGACCTCGATGCGGCAGTGCTTCTCAAAGTACCTTTTCAGACGGGTTGCGAAGACAGCGCCGCATAACTCTGCCTTAATCACGTCCCCTTTCTGGTCGAGAGGAGTAAGTTTGCCTTTTGACTCAACTAACCTCACGACGACCCCGTCCTGCGTCTCCCAACGGAGGTAGAGCACGGCGCCGTAGGAAGCCTCACTCCCATCTGAAAATGTGACTCCCAATGGGCGGCCTAAGACTCCTGGTGGTGTGAGGCTTCTCTCGAACCTGACCTGGCCAAGTCTCACATACTCCTCGAAGAGCCTTATGGAAGCCTCCCGGAGTTTTGGCGAGAGTGGGTCATCCCAAGTATCCTTAGTCGGGTTGTCTTTCCCCGCTTCTTGGTAGGACTCCCTCACGAGCATCACCCCTTTCTGCTTAGCAGGTGTGGCTAGACCAATGGGGTCATAGAATCCAGCAATCTGGCTTAGCAGCACTCGACGGGTTAAAGGGTTTGGAGTGTTACTTCTGATGTCATCTTCGCACAAATCAAGTCCCGTCCTCATTTTGCCTCGCTTCTTTGAGAAGTTGATGGACGTCATCACGCGAAGTTTGTCAGTCTCTGGTTCGTAGCCGACTCCCAGTGCTTTGTTCTCTTCGTCCAGCATTTGGTTGGGTAACACCAGAGTTTTGGGCGCAGACACGGTTGTTCCACTGTTACTGGAGTCGACTGCGGCTCCAGACCTCCCACTTTGGCCAGACAAGACCCACGGTTTAAGGGAGAAGCCCCCAGCTTTCAAGATCTTTTCCACTTCTTTGGTGATCTTCTCCAGTGTCTTGGGGTCGTCGTGGGACGTCAAGATGTCGTCTACGTAGCTGTCTTCTACCAGAACCCGGCGCTCTTCAACCATGGCAGCGAACTGGGGAAGGTTTGCCGTTTCTCTCATGGCGACCTGGGCGATGCAGCCAGCAGGCTTATCGCCGATGTTGACTCTGACGACGACGAAGTCCTCGATTTCATCCTCTGGATTGTCTCTCCAAAGGAAGCGATGAAGCTGGACTTCCTTGTCCTTAAGCCACACGGAGTTATACATTTTTTTCACGTCGCCTAGAGCGGCGTACAACCCGCTCCTGAACCTCAGAAGGACTCCTCTTATCGGATTGAGGACGTCTGGACCCTTATGCAGGAGGTCATTCAAACTTGCCCCCCGGAACTCTTGGCTACTATTCCAAACGATTCTCACAGGGGTAGTGGTTGAGTGAGGATTAGGTGCAACTAGATGACTGATGTACCACTTTGGTCCCTTCCAGCTGTCGATTTCCTCGTTGGTGAGTTTAGCAGCAGCTCCCCTCGAGACCATCTCGTGGATTTGCTCTCTGTACGCAGCCTTCCACTCCGGCTCCCTCTCGAGACGTTTCTCCGTGTTCCGGAAGGTCGCCTCCACTGCACGTCGGTTGTCTGGCAGTGTCGCAGGGTCTCCTTTCCATGGATAAGCTGCGTCCCAGTGAGGGGACTCGCTGTGCTTGTCTGCTTGCATGTAGGTGAGACATTCTTTAATTTTTTCCAGGTCTCTTTCCTCTCCTAGGGTCATTTCTTTGCCTCCAGGGGGACACCTACCGCATTTGCAGCCACCACATTGAGGATCACAGGCCGCGCCGACGCTGTCCCACTTGAACCACTCGAAGACTTCTTTGCTGGTAGTCGCAGTACTCCGGAGAATTGTTTCTCCATTTTCCACCTGGGCTTCGCTAGGTCCTGCCGGGTCCACAAGGATCTCTCTGTACGCCCTTGAAGCTGTTCTCAGCGACCTCGCAAAGTGAGTTTCAGACCTATGCACTGCTAGGTCTACCACTTCGAAGAGGTCAGGATGAGTTCCGCCGACGGTCTTACCCAGGGGACCGTCCCAGAGGACGAGGTCTCCCTCCACTTTGGTTGGCTGTGGGACCAGGCGACCCTCCCGGTGACTAATTAGCAGGTCAATCCTCTCGGGGCGGACCAAATCCTTGGTAGCAACGTCAGGGAAGAACTTCTGTAGTTGCTGCGGTGTGACTGCCTGGTTCACCTTTGCGATGTTTTCCAGGCCGTAACAGAGGAGTTTGTGCTCCGCTACTGTACCCTTAGGGGTTTTTACTCTCAGCCTCAGGGTATACCTTCTCGTAGCAACTGTCTTCTCCATCCCTCCAACTCCTTGAACAATCAGCTTAATGTTCTCACCATTCAGCCGGAGACGCTCGGCGGCTTCATTTGAGATGTAATTCGTATCTGAAGCGAGGTCAATCAAAGTACCGACTAGCTGGCCCGAGTTTGTCGTCACTTCTAGTAGCATCATTACGACTGGATACTCTTTCGGCTCACTACCAGTGCTGGTGCATACTGTTGTTGAAACTTTGTTTGAGAAAGCTTCTTTGAACTCTGCTTTCAGCTCTGGAGAGAGTTTGGCAAGGAGCTCCTCCTGTTTGTCGGTCAGTCCAAGTCCTCTTTTCTCCACTTTAGCATCGCTCTGCTCTCCGCTCTTTTTATCCTTCTTGATTTGTGGCTTCGGACAGAGCAAGTAGTTGTGGTCTGAGGACCCCCCTTTCCGACAGTCGTCCTTTGAGCAGAGATACTTTTGGGTGCAACTGCCATCTTCGCCATGGAGGCGCAAGCACTTGAAGCATGCTCCTGCCTTCTTCAGCTGAGCCTTCTTACTCGACAGGTTGAGCTTCTTGAAGACTTTACAGGCAAACAGTCTGCCCGCGTGCTCGTCGTCTCCACACGCGATGCATGAATTTAGTTGAGAGTCCTTTTGAGTGTTTCTCAATGTGGCTTTGGTGAATGCCTTGTATCTTTCCTTTGTCTTGTCTCTCTCAGGATTGTCCGCTGGGCAGGGCTGCAGCTGGTCTAACTGCTCGAGAATGTCCTCCTGCCTTTTCAGGTACTGCAGTAGACAATCGAAGTGGTTGCGCGATGAAAAGCCACTTGCAGGGTCACTCTTGTGCGTTAGCCACTTCTCTTTTAGGGAGTCAGGAAGCTTACTCTCAATTGACTGCGCAACCACCCGATTTTTCACTGCATCTTCCTCCCCCAGGACTTGGAGGTCACGAAGTGCTCTCTCCACAGCTTGAATCAGTTCGATCGTCTTTCTAGGCTGGTTTCCCTTGATGGGGGGAAGTCCTTGCACTTCTTTCGAGATCAGCAGTACTATCTTTGGCTTGTTTCCGTACTTATTGTCCAGGAGCCTGAAAACGTCGTCGGCAGATCCGCAGCTGGACAACACAAGGTCCCTCTTGACTTTCTCGTCTAGGCTGCCTAGAAGGTGGAATTTCCTCACATTCTCCAGTCTGTGTGGGTTTCCCAGCTGCTGCAGGTCCTCCCATTCAGCTTTCCAACGGTAGTAATCCCTCATGTTACCGGAAAACGTGGGCAGGCGTGCTCGCTCAAGACTGATCAGGGGCCTGACGTTGAAAGTCCCGGAGTAGATGCCGGAACCACCTTGCTGTGCGTTGAGAGTTCCACGTGGCGTGCTCGCGGCATTCGGAAATACACCATAGCTGAGATTGGGGGGCGCACTGGGCAAGCTAGGCTGGACGCCACCTACAGGGGGTTGCGAGTCTACGGGGTAGAACTGGTCAGGGTCAGGTTGAGCACTACCAGCCGCTGCTTGCTCACCGGGCTTTCCGTCTTGGTTTTGCTCTACCGCAACATCTGGCTCATCCTCTTCATCGCCGGACCCGTTCCAACCTTGAGTACTGCCTCGCCACGCCCACTCATCCCACAGTTTCTCACGTCGTTTCTTCAGCTTCCTAGTACGGTTTCTTGACTCCGTTACCTTGGATCTAGGAATCAAGTTCATCCACTCATTCACCTCTTTGTCAAGCTCGGAGACCTCCCGTTCCAGGCTTCTATTCATCAGTTCGCGCTGCCTCCTGGTCATCTGCTGGTGGTCGGTTGCCTCAGCCTCGTCCAAGGCTGATTCAGCCTCTTCGGCGAGGGTGGTAATTGCCTCCTCAGCGAACCTGGTCCAGAAGCTCGTTAGGACGATCTGTTCAGTTTCATCAAACTTACGGTCGCACTCCGCTGTTTTCTCGTCGATGCGCTCCGCCTTCTCTTCGGCGTTTTCACTGCCCGCTTCTCTCAGGGCTGTGGAATACACAAACCCTGCATCTCTAACTCTGGAGTGCTCCATTTTAAAGTTCCTCCACTCACCCATCATTTCGCTTTCTCCCAGTGCGTTAGCCCTGGAGATGAGATGGTTGGCTCCTTTGGTGAACGCGGTCTGGGCTGCCGAACGCTTCTGCTTTAGCCTTTCCAGCTCCTCCTCTGTTGTTGCCATCTTGCTAACTTTTCTTGCGTTGACCGAAACGTACAAGCTTTTAACGCCACCTGGGCTCAAATAGTCCTTTACCTCTACTGGGTTTGTAGACTCTGTTCCCTCTTCCTGGCTTTAGCTAGTTTTCCTCGGCTAGCAGGTTAGCAGATGAGCAGACGGCTTTAAGGACGGGCTGTTGTGTCACAGTCAGATTGGTTAAACAGCCTTTTGATGATTATTCTGGTCTTCGGGCTCTGTCCTTGCTTCAAGGTTATCCGGCCTACTTTTCTTCGGATCCGGGACCCTGGTTTATGACTGTTCGGATCTTTCAACTTTTAGCCCTCCGAATAAGCTTGACGGGAAGCACACAATGTAATGACTCGTGTTTGTCTTTTATTTGTTTTATTTTAAATGACCACAGGTCATAAACCTTCAAAATGTAGAAGAAAAAATGATTACAATACATTCTTTCAAATATGTGAAGCAAAAAGAAGCAAATAATGTTGTCTTTCATAAACACAGCAGACTCGAAACAACCAATGACTACATTGACCAGAATGCTTAGCGCTCTGGGACCATACGCAAAGCAGTTCGCTTGTCACCGTTGCGAAGCCGCTATGAAACAGAGCCTGCGAATACTGACTAACGTATCGCACCTAAGGCATGTAAACCAGCTCAACATTCTACAAAGGATTTAAGGAGAACAAAAGTCGCCGTTATCTATACTAACGTTAACGTTAGTTGGCCGAGTATTCAATAGTTAACGTTATGCCACAGCTAACATTGCTAGCCGAGAGTGATGATTAACATACATAGCGAGCGCCTCTAAACCACAAGTTGTCATTTGACTAAACAGGCTAAATTTGACTTTGACTAAATGTTTACACACACACACAAACATTATATTAATGATTTAAACATCGTTAACAGGCCATATTAGCAGCTAGCAGTTGCTACATACCAACGGGCTGTGTGCTCCTGTCGAAGTCTAGATAGAATAAGTTGCTGACGTTACTGTTACCCGTGGCAGCCGCGCATGCTCACAAGAGTTTGTCAAATATTTAACCATAGAATAAACGTTATTACGTAGAACTAGATAGATAAAAGTAGATATAAGATGTGCAGACATTTAAAGAAACTTAAATAAATTACAGATAGTTCTAATCTTTTTACCAAGTGACCTAAAAGTCTTGACAATAATAGCGATATTATATTCCTACTCGGCCCCTTTATTAGTTGAAAGACGACCTTTGAGACACCTACACGGGTCAAAACACAGCGTAGGGTAGGGGTAGGAGGACAGGATCTGGCTTTTTGGCAATAATATCAGAGACTGTGCTGCTACATTACAGCCCTCCCCATTTGTAAAAAGACTGATGCAAATACACTCATGTCTGTTTATAGCATCATACCTATATGCCATAATAACTTACCACTGTGATAAATATCACACAGACCTTCAGTAGTTTCAAAATACATACACAGGACTGCAAATTCAGCTTCCCAAAGGAAGGTGTGCCTTTTCCCTACACAGCAAAAAAAAACATTTGACAAAGTTTGGAATTGTATGACCTCATACCTTAAAAAAAGCAGGCGGAAATAAATTTTCTCTGGCACCCTATAGCTCCCTGTACAAAAACACCTTCATTTTACAGGCAGTATTAATTAACTAAGCACAAATTTTGACAAGATCATGAGTCTTCACTTAAGTGTTTTCCAGCCTCTTGATAGTACACACAAAGACCAACGGCATCTTGTTCAGGCAACTGCTTCCCAGGGACAGCAAAATGGCGGGTATCTCCCCATTAAGGGTCAGAGAGCATATCGCTCACAAACAGATTTTACAGCTTAACTTCCATCACTATCCACAACCTACTGCTGCAGGCTGTGCAGGAATCGCATTTTCCTGGCCTCCAACTCAATTTTTACACTACAAATATGCACTAGCACACTCATCACCCCTGAAGGCATCAGCTAAAATCTCAGCTAAAATCAGGACTGAGGGGCCTTGCTCATCACCAGTGGTGAAAGTCATCTGCAATGTGTGCAGCTGGAAAAAGCATGGACACACTGCACAGAGATAAATGTGCGCAGCTGGAAAAAGCATGGACACACTGCGCAGACAGATAAATGTGCGCAGCTGGAAAAAGCATGGACACACTGCGCATAGAGATAAATGTGCGCAGCTGAAAAAAGCATGGACACTCACTGCACAGAGAGATAAAAATTATGTAACTTTATGCACTTACACAACAATAAGTCATACCCAAACCCAATGCAACAACACTAGGAATACATGGAAGGCTGAAAACCGCTACCTAAAGAAATATGGTAGCAAAATTGGGATAATCACCTCAATCGATTATCTTTATTTTTTGTTCAATAAAATGTTTTGTTTTATTGCTTTATCAGATGTTTACAAATGCCAGGGGGTAGTAACCCTCTACAAAAGGAGGCGCCTCCTCACCTCAGCCAGAGACGCGCAGCGGATGACCAGACCATGGATGACCAGAGTGCACAAAGTGATACAGACACCGAGTTCCAACCCAGCTAACAGTGCCCAAATTTTCTAATTGGCCAGACCCAAGGGAAACTACCACCAGGAAGAAAACCCGGAGGGATAGACATGGCAACGATCAATCCAAGATCACAGAAGAACCAAAGTGCGATATGCAGGTTCCCGTCCCTCTCTAAAACACCCCTGACGCCACCACAGCTATCCATGCTAAGTAAGGGCCTCTCCTCCCCAACGAGGAATCGACACCTTCAAGTCAGTGGTGGCTGCTGACCAGAATTTTTGGTGAAGCAAATCAACAGTCACCCCTTAAATGGCAATGTCATTTTAAAACTAATTTACTATCCTTTAAAATTCAATAGAAAATTTCTTCATGTGAGCACCATTTTGTGACCAGTCTTAGGAAATTATCAACAATTCAATAGATTGGCGGAGTTTGTGGACTTTGGTTAGTAACAAACTCCAAGTAATGAAATTAGTGTTTTGATTTGCGGTAATCTCATTTGAATTGGTTGCTCGGCCATGCGCAGAAGAATGGATTCGTTTAGATTGTGTTACTTCAGGAAAGCGAATAACTAACCCTAGCTTATGTCATCTTCTGCTAATAAGAAGAGCTTGTGAGAACGGGGAGAATGGTGACATTAGGCACCGTTCTGATAATACAGAGCCAACGCGAATGATAGCCTGTAGATGCAGCGGACGGAGTCTACCATCGCTACAAACCACAGTTATTATAGTTTTAAGTTTTTTTATTTAGTTTTTATTTTTATTCGTTTTTTTTATTTCACTTTGTAATTGGGATGGCAGGTATGCCATCCGCCAAGTTACAGCTTGGCGGGGCATGCCCCATACCTATACAGCACTGAGAGTTTGGCCTCAAAAAATTATTCTCCCCATTGGATAACAATATCGCATTCCTGCTCTCCCAAGCTTATCGCCCAATGAAAACGCATTAAACTAATGTGGAATCACAGACAAAACCGCTATATGGCTTGGTGATTTCCATAAAGGTGCTGCCTCTCACACAGAAGATTGGGGGTTCGAGCCCAACAGAGCGCAAGTTAATTTTTGACAAAAACAATGTGCAACTGTTAAATACTTTAAATTTATTAAAGTTATTTTCACATTAATGAATGTATTTTTATTGCAAAATAAATTTCCAATATGAACTGTTCAATGTTTCATTTGTACTACAGCGAAATGGTGAAAGTCAGACGACACCACACTGTGCACATGTTCTGGTTTTCTAATACAAGAATGTTTTTTTATTGCAAAGGCAAAGACATGTTAACAATATTAACTGTTCACTTGTAGCCTGTTACTTAAACAATTCAGTCACTGCCCACAGCAGTTATTCAATAGCTAAAGTTATGGGAACAGGTATCCCATGGCCATTTGTCAAGCAAAGAAAAAAGTTAACGCAGAATATCATCTGGTTAAGATCGCGTTGTTGCATTTATGTAAAACAATCTATAAATAACTGACAAACGTTTGTTTTAAAGACAGTCATTACAGAAAAGCCGACCTAGTTCGGTAGGCGCCCGCTACCACTGCACATAGCCTACAGTTACAGTAGGCTACCGGGACAAACATGCATGCATATAGTGTACGCCTACCTATGTTGTCATTTCTTTATTAATTTGTGACAAAAAAAATGTGCACTTCAGCTCGGGTCACTTTATGCTTTTCACACATAACAATGTGACCATAAAATTAACTACTACGAAAATTAAGAATTACAATAATATAACCTACACACCAAACAACGGGTTTGGGTTTATATACTATCAATTCCGCAAAGACATGCGTTTCATAGTTAGTCACATTTTTAAAAATTACAATAGCCTCCGAACATGTCATAGTCTACTTCTGCAGACAATGTCCATTGCAAACATTAGGCCATATAATAATAATATAACATAATTATTATCTATGCTACCTTCTTTGACAGTAGTTCTTATTTTCTCATGCAAATATTTCTAGGAAATAGCTTTGCCAGAAAAATTTGAACGTCACTCAGCTGGTCACGAAAACAAACCTACTAAAAAGTGTAGCATAAAAGAAACTAATAATAATAATTCCATGCACATCCATGGTTTACAGTTCGAATTGAAGCTGTATTCAGAAATTTGCAACAAAATACATTATTTCAGAATAGTCACTAGTAGCTATATACAAAATAACCACAACATAGTAGCCTAATGCAGGGGTTTTCAAAGTGGGGGCCGCCAGGGGGCGCCAGGGGGGCCAATTGGAAGGGAGAGGGAAATAGAAAATACAAAAAAAAAAATTTTTTTTTTTTTTTAAATGTATTTAAAAAATTAATTTTAATTAAATTCATAAGATTACTGTGCCGGTTTAAAATAAGATATAAATTGTTATAAATCCTTTCATATCGAAATTAGGTCTTTGCCATGCCCTTCTTTCAATCGCAGCCAAAAACTAACCGTCTGCCTGTCAGTCAAAGCGTTACGTTGAGCTGCTAACGGCCCGATTATGGAATCAAAATAGGGTCAAAAGTATTGTGTTGTGTATTAAGTAGCTGTATGTTAGATTTTTTTAAATTTGCTAGTGTAATTTAAAAGTTTAAAAAAAGCCATTTCGCAATAGGGGGGCCCCAGCCAGAGGCTACGACTATTTGGGGGTCCTTGGCATGGAAAAGTTTGGGAACCCCTGGCCTAATGCATTTAAATATGTTTTTTAAAGGGGCGCCGCGATGGTACAACGGCAGTTGTCCTGCCCCGGTCCTGCCATATCCGAGCGTGGCCGGTGCCCTGTGGAAGCGGCAATTGGCGGCTGCTTCCGGGTGGGGGGAGGGGCTCGGAGAGAATCGCTGCGCACAAAAACGGCCCTGGGCGAGTTGGAATCACGGTCAGGAGCTCGAGGAGTCGCGCCCTGTAGAGGACGTGGCGCCCTCCTTCCTACTACCGGCTGACAGGGTTGTATAGCGGTGGTTCTCAAGCGGTTGCTACATGGGGGGAATTGAATTAGAATAGGGGTTCAATTGGCTACTAAATTGGGAGAAAAAGGGGAAAAATCAGAAACAAATTTTTAAAAAAAATATGTTTTTTAAAAAACGTACAAAAGTGCGTGTGTTTCCACACAATAACGTGTTTTAGCCCTAAGTGCGATAGAGTCGCTGTGGAAATGTCGACTGTACAGGACTTTGCCGAAATGTAACAAGATAAACTCTTCAGGGCTAATCAGAAAACAGCTGTAGCTGAATATACTGGTAAGTACTTGGTTTCCAAAACATATTTCTACGAGAGATTTGAGAATAAAAATGAGGTGTCCTCTCAACCGAAAGTGCATCAGGTACTGTATAGTACAGTCAGCAAGGGAAAACAGTGAATGCTTATTTGTACTACAACGTGTTTTACTAATATTATTGTTCCTATACATGAACATGATTTTTTTTTAGCGTGTATAAACGGTGCATTTTACAGTCTGTGGCTGTGGCGAGAGGATCGGTCGTAAATCAAACTTTACGGGACTTTCTTAAAGCTGCAGTTCTTAATTTTAGACTAACATTAATACTGTAATTGAGACAGATACATCAACCAACAGGGGCAAAGTTTATACAGTTCAAATAGGCTACATGCCGTCATGCAGTGACTGCATGCGTGTGTCTGCATGTATTCTGTATGCATGTCTCTCTTGATGTTTGAGTTTAGTTTTAGTTTTTCAACCGATTTTAGTTTTAGTTTTTATTTTCATTTCAGTTAACAGTCAATAGTTGGGTTTGGGGGAGAGAAAAAGAGATATTGGTTTTGAATGTTTCAAATTACACTATATGCAATCTGCATTATCCAAACAAAAAAAGTCAAGTCAGGAGGAGGATCAGAAACTACAACTAAAAGAAATTCCTGGTAATTTAAATTTTATTTCAGTTAGTTTTCCAACACTACATTACAGTTTTAGTTTTAAAAGTAATTTTAGTTATTTAACCTTGCTACAAACCATGGATTTATGAGTCAATGAAACACGCCTATAGTCCTTGGGCCAAAGCCCAAATTTTTACTTTTTGGTACCACTCAAGGTGGCAAAATCTAGTGAAAATTTTTGAAAAGGTACATATTTGTAGATTATATTTTGATATGATAGCCTTTGCTGAGTGGCAGCTTTGTCACAGTTTTCAGCTCATTAAGTAATTAATCACCCTCTACAGTAACTTGGATATTAGGCACTGTTGCATATCCTATTTCAAGCTCATTTTCAAGACATTAATTATAATTTTATTAGCATGTGTTTGATATCATTTTAAAGGGCAGTCTCTTAGCTTTCATTAAAGCCCAGTTGTGAGTCTGTCGGACAAATAAAGATGTGCTCTTCAAAATGTCAATGATACACATTTCCCCACAATTTTCACCTAAACTATAGTCTTTATCTGAGCACTGTGACACCTAGGAACATCAGACACATAATTAAAAAACTAGAATACCCAGAAGGAAATGTACAATAATTGATATTATTTTACCCTATCACATTGGGAGAGGTAACTTTGAGCCTTACAAGTAGACAAATGACTTCTTGAGGAAAATCTCTCACATGTTCTTGGTAGTGGGTAATGTGGTGAGCTGTGTTTGTATTGTGAATTAGCCATACGGGCTAGACCAGATATTGGTATAATGATATTATATTATTTGAAAACTGTTTCTTAGCTTTCATTCAAACTTTGTTTTGCATCTGCTGGGCAAATACAAAGGTTATTAGAGCTCTTCAAAGTGATAATGACACACATTTTCCCCACAATTTTCACCTAAATCATATATTTTATTTGAGCACTGTGACATCTGGGAACTTCAGATACAAAATTCAAAAGCTGGACTACACGTAGGACTGAAGTTAATCATAGTCCACATCATCGATATCAGAGTCTGTTAGCTCTACATCTGGTTCTTCTTCTCTGGCTCAGTTGTTGCATGTTTGTAATTTGTACATGTCTGTGCATTTCAAGCTGGCTCTGAAGACATCTCCTCCAGAAGGCAGCTTGATAGTTTGCACGGAAGGCATGCAAGAATAAACACAAGGAGGGAGTTGACTTGATTCAACTTCTCCACGTCTGGCTCAAAACGGTTGGTATCGAAGTCTGTTCACTTCAGTTGTGTGGGTAGAAGCCATGTACATATGGCAGGTCATCTCTTGCAGCTTCTGGAACAGCGCTGCAGATACCTCCCATGAACGTCTGAAATCACTCCTCCTGGTAGGTCTTGTCAGACTTGATCTGCTTGAAGGTCGTCACCTTCCCACGCCCAGCAAATGCACTGACTGTATCACAGCCTTTGAAGGCATGCATACCAATCAAAGCATCACGGGAACTACCTCCCGGTGCATAGCTTAGCTTGGTGATGTTAAGGATGTTCTTTGTTCCACATTTCTGGTACATGGGACAATGGATGATGTTGCTGACCCCCAAGAACATAATCAAGACATCTGTATCCTCAGCAGTGATTACAACAGTTTTGTAGCCAGATTCTGCTGCATGAAGAGCATGGAGTAGTAAGCGGGTGTCAGTTCTTCCTGTGAAGATTTTAGCTCTGTGGCAGAGTTGTTCACAAGTAACATACGGTACCATATTTGTGAGTTTCTCTCCGTCTTGACCCCTTCCATTCCTCCACCAGGAACCTGATCAGGCTTGCTTTGTTAGAAGGACTGCAGAGCAACTTCCTCCATTGCTGGATATTGTGCCCAGGTGCAATGTTCCTGAACTGGAATCCCATGTCTGCAACCCTGTTGGCTTTCTGCATCTTTAACGGATGTCTCCTTGTAAACATCAAAGATGACATCAATATGATGGCACTTGGAACCTTCATGAAGAACATGGGACAAGGCTGATTCTGCCAGTTGTGAGAAGGTCTCGTCATTCCCTTTCAGTTTCTGAACCAGGCTCATCCCATCAATAACAGGTGACGATGGCTCCAGGATGATTACAGCTGGAGAAACGTTCTTCTCAAACTCTCTCGCCAGAGTTGCTTTGTTAGTTTTAAGGAGACACCCATCACAATTAGTGAGTGCCCACGGTAAAGAACCTAATGGATGAGTTAAGTCATCGCTAATGTGTAGTTTTCTGCTTTCCGCGATATGGATAATCTGGCCAAACAGTTTCCTGTCAGCCTTCAGGACCACTTCTTTGTCACAGCTTCTTTCGGATGACTGAGAACATTTTCAGTTTCTTCTTTGTCATCTTGTCATGAAATTTTGTAGACGGGATATTTACTTCCACGCACGCATGCTTGAAAGCTTGATATGCCTCCTCTCCTATCCTGTGGGCTTCCAGAAGGTCCTTGACCACTTCTAGTGCTGCAGCAGTAGCAGTTGACAAACTGACAAGCTCTCCATGGTCAGGGTTGAAAAGATTCAACGAATGACTACCATACACTAGAAGACTTCTAAAAGACTAAAGTCTGACGCCAGAAATACATGGGACAGACACGGCACGACATGTCTGCCGCAGAACACGGACACGGCTCTTCTCTATTTTTCCGCGGCTAGTCTATTTTTCTCCCTCTACGTGCGACTACGCGGCCCTCAAACAGGTAAGAACTCAATAGAACTGTGTAAAAAAACGAGAACAATATGTTTACAAATGATTAAAATAAATACCTCATTGTACCAGAGGCAATGCGACGCAGCAGATCAAACTTGTGGGTCTTTTTACATTGCACATTAAAATAAATCAATCAAATCAATGTGTATCCATGATCCTGTCGTTAAAACGATCTAGTTAATTAATTCAGTACCAGTAAATATAGCCTACACTTCCAAACCCTGCATAACCAACTGCATTATCACATGGCAAGAAAACCACGGCTGGCACGCAACCACACGCTACAAAGACGGGGTCTGGGTAGCAGGTAAAAAACCCCGCTTCGCCCCGCATTTCTGGTGTGACACCCTCTCATATCCAGCTCACATCTAAAGACAATGTGTCATAAGTCACAGAGTTTTTAGTTACAGACTATAAGATTTTTCAAAGACTGCCTACCATACACTAGAAGACTTTGAAAAGAATAAAGTCTGACACCCTCTCACATCTAAAGACATTTTTAAGTCACAAACTATAAGATTTTGCAAATACTAGGGATCTTGCAGGGTCACCACTTCACCATTTGCAAGACTACAACTAGATTCCTTTGAGATTATTTCCCATTCTGCTCCTGGTGGAAATTTACAAGAAAAAACAGCAGAAACAGCAGCAGCTTTTGGCCACAGCTGCCCGAAGCTGCCAAATGATCTAGCAACTGATAAGCCGGCGGTGGTAAATGAGAAGCCTCTATTGATTCGCCGGTTTGCTGCTTCCTGTTTTGGTACTGGAGAGAGCGCAACTATTGGTTGTTGACAATGTTCACGTCATTGAACTTCACTATTTGCATGAGCCAAGACTAAAGACTTCCGATAATATTAAACATGTCTGATTTTATCGAAACGTTAAGACGAGAAAAAGACTGACTTAAGACAGCTCGGACTGAGTTTTATGACCACCTTACACCAAACGATCGAAATGATGGAAGCGCGCCACAACTCTAGCAAAACTCTCATGATTTTATTCCGACATTGGAAATGTTTCTGCGACAGTGAAATCGCTTGAGAAGTCGTTTGGTGTAAGGCCGCCATAACTGGTCTCAAAGAGCTGAAAAAGGGACTGGACATCAGCCTCATCTCTTCTTATCCTAGGCAACCGTAGGTCTTGATAGCAAAGTCATGTTGACCCATCATGCTCCTCGGTTGTCTCAAGTACATACTCCGGTACTCAGATGTCAGGTAGTATCTAGCTACTGCTTCACCTTTCAGGCTGAAACCTTTTGTACCTCCAAGTGTCTGGGTGTCTTTGTTGATAGTCTCCTCAATCGTCCAAAAAAAGGTATCTGTCCAAAAAAAATGTGGCTCCCAATCTGGACTGAAAAGCCACCCTGCATAAAGTGGGCATGCACTTCAGGGTGTTTAATGGGCAGTCGAGACATTGTGGCATAGTAGTAGGTCAGATACTACGGGCATAGTTCGCCTCGTCATAGGCAAAACACCATGGGACCATCTCTCGGATGGCTGAAAGGTGAAGCATCCAGATCAAGATGAGCTTGAAACAGTTTCAAAATGTGTGTGCGTGATTCATTCTGGAGCAGCTCTTTGAAAGATGCCTGACAGACACTGCTGTGAAAGTTGCCGGTGGTCTTCAGGGTTTTTTCTAGGTGGTGAACTTCTCCTGCATGGTGGTCCTCTATCAACGAATTTACAGGCAAGCCTCATCAGTGGTTCATATGCCAGCTTATGCAATCTAACTGCTCGGTTGTACTTGCGACCTTCCATCAACCGATCCACTGAGTCTTCTACAATGACACCAGATTCAACACACACATCCCTGAGCCCTGCGTCTTGAAATCACTCACCCGTAATGGAGAGGAGATTGGAAGATTGTGTGGAAGACCCCCATCCTGATGATGATGTTCTTGAATTTCTAATATCCAGACTCTCTCAGCAGCCTTAGCATAGAGTGCTTGGTCAAACACACAATCTTGTTGAGCTGTAAAGACTGCATGATGCCAAGTGTTTGCTCCAATACTTAATTCACAGTGGACATTTCTATTGCAGGAGCACTGATAGTGGGCAGGTAGCTCACACTGTCCTGGATCACTGTGATGTCACTGCGGATCTTGATATTGAACCCACTCCAACTGCTGATAGTCTGGTTCTCAGGGTCTGACATTCTAGTTAGGAGCCAGACGTGGTTCTTCGTCTTTGCATCCTGGACATTTCTAGCAGTGTCAGCACCTATAGTCTCAATCTTTGGTGGCCCAACTCACTGCCTAACATTGTAGTTTGGTAGCATTAATGGGGCAGGACTGATTCTTCTTTTCTTGGAGTTAGTAACTGCAGGTAGAACATTTTGTGGCATGGGCCCAGCAACGTTGGGCTGGAGAGCAATGCCATTGACTCTGTGAGAAGTACCTTCTCCACTAAGTGTCTCCAAGTCGGTTAATATTGTCCCAAGCCAGGGTTGTGAACACACCAGCATAGATGTCTCCTGGCAGTGGGATGTTATCCTTTGAGAGTTCCACCTTCTGGACACAAAGTGCGATCTCTGCAACCTGTAAGTAGGAAACGCTGTGGCCAAGACGATTAAGAGTTCGTATCAGTTATGCATTTCCTGTCAAAGCCTTCACAGCAAATGGAAGTAGTATGTGCTTGGGTGGCTTTGTCTTGCCACAGGTGACAGCAAAGACTAGATCACTGCTGAAAGAAGTGGCAAGACGTTGGACTCTGAGTGATTTACAGAGTCACACTCTCCAGTCAGCAAAATATACAGGAATTCAATGAAAAAACCAGGAATGACACACCGCTCTGTATCAGCTGGCCTTGCTTGACTGACATCTTGCTTCTTGATCCGATTCCTCAGCTGCATTGCTGCTTTGGTTAAGATGTCCACAGAGTGAGCAGTCCTTGCATCTTGCAGTTCCTTTTTTACAAGGTCATCCATTAACAGTCTGTCTGGATAAAGGAGAAGCCTTCCTTTCTCATCAGAAACAAAGTGGATGGATCCTCCCAGCTCAATTTCCAGCTTACGATGAACATTTTTCTTTGTAGAGGGGTTGAATTGGGGTGATACCAAGAGAGTTCATAGACCTCTCAAGTCGTCTGTCATAGGCAATATTTCAGGGTTTGGAAGAAGTTTATTCCTAATATACAAGAAGAGTTCCTCATATGCTTGTGTCTCTGCTTCCTCATACTATGCATACTCACTTTGCTCTTGTTCCTCACCTACACCAGCACTGGCAGAGGTCTCTAGTAGCCACCTTTTTGCAACATAACTTTAAACTGATCGAATATTTTATCCACTCTTCTCGTGTCCTTTTTTTTCCGGTCTACCGTTTTCTTTGATGTCTGCGATATTTTGAAGCACTCGTATTGATGAAGCCAAATGACATTTATGCCATTTTCTATTTAGCCTACATAATACATTTCTGACTGTAGTAGGAATGCTCTGCCACTTATGTGGGCAAGACAAGCAAGCAGTGAAGAAAGGCAGGGCAGAAAGGAGTTTTATTGAGGTGCCTACTCTGTGGCCTCCTCCCCTCTTATGCCCTATTCACTGGAGTATTACCTGGGGACCTCATGTCATTTCTGGAGGTCATCTGTGATCTTAATCTCGTACCAACCTGCCATTTCCGTAATTTGTAAGTAAATATTCCACCGTAAATTAGTCTTCCTACCATATTTAGCAAAAAACAGGTCATCTGGTCCTATGTGAATCAGCATCTCATTAATTTTGGGTGATTTTTTTTCCAGCAAAGTTTCCTTGTTTTTTTCCCCACACTTCTTTCTTCATCTTTCTGAGTTGAGAATTATGGAGGCTGCGGATTAACCCCTTTACGCAGATGGAAAATTTGGTAAATTCTCATCTATTTAGGGGGTGCTCTGTTTAAGGTTTTATAACTCCAGGTGTGAGCATCACAGAAACTTTGTAAATGGCTTAAATAAAACAAGACAGGTGTACCATTTACAATACGAACTTAGATTTATTTATTTGCATAATTTAAGTCAAAATAAATAGCCACAAATGCAAAGAAACTTTGAAAAAATGCAACAAAAAATACTGAGAGCTACATAAGTGAAACCGGTAATATACAGTGACATGAAAGTTTTTGCCCCCCTTCTGATTTCCTCTATTGCTGCATATTTCTCGCACTGGATGTTTTCAGATCTTTAGAAAAAATATTATATTGATTTTAGGGAACCTGAGTGAACAAATGACACATTTGTTTTTTAATTATTTCATTTATTTAATGAACAAAAAATCCCAACACCCATTTCCGTTGTGTGAAAAAGTAATTGCCCACTTACACTTAACTGCAGCCAATGTAGAATAAAGTAATCTTTTTAAATATTTGGTCACATATCCTTTGCATGCCATGACTTCCTGATATCTGTGACCCAACAATATCAAAAAACTCTTGATATACTATGTTCTGGTACTCCTACAAGCAATACTATAACCTCTCTGCATTTGAATGGATCTCTATGGGACTTGGGGGGTGGGACTAGATTTAGCTGTAAATTACACTGGAACAGTATGGAATACATGGTTTGTAAAATGGCTGTAAGTCATCAAGGGTCTGAGGTATCAAACGAGCCTCAAACCATCACCCTTCTGGCAGATATGCAGTAGATATAGATGGATCACTTTAAGGGTCGTTTCTCCTGACAAATTTTCCTATTGAACTCTATGGAAAAATAAGTCAGGAGAAGAAGCCCTTCAAATTATCCAAAAAGGACCCCCTCAAAAAAAATAATGCCTACACATATTTACCCTCTTTTTTGAAATGTCAAGGGTTTCAGCGGACAATGCCCAAAACTGAGAAATTTGGAAATAACGTGTTATGCAGAAATGTCTCACGTTTATAACAAGCCAATAAAAAAATAAAACCTAAATAATAAATCTAGGTTGTTGTTGCAATAACTGAAAATGTGAGTAATAGGCCTACATTATATAGCCTAAGTAAATGTTATGGCATAAATACAATAACTTAATATGATGGCATAAGTACAATATCTCCATCAATACACATCGGCAAATATACGCTAGCCTACCGCTGTGAAATGAGGAACGTTTAGCCGTAGGCTACGAGTTGGTAAGAAAAGCGAAGGTATCTAATATACTTGCAACTTGCTCTAAGAATTCAAGCTTTGTTTGTAATTATAGCTGGGCTATATTTCTATATGCCCTGGAATAACAAAACCATGGGTTTGTGTTCATTATTAAGCGACCCCTTGTCCCTTAGTGCAATACTAGTGATAGGGATGTGCGCGTTTAGTCGACTAGCCGATTAAACGTCGCTACCCTCGCTAGTCGGCACCAGAAATACTAGTCGGTTAAACTTACTATTTTATTAATGTACACATTTAAATTACATATTGACATAATTTGCACTGAAATTTCATGTTTTCCTGGTCAAATGTTGCTATATAAAAAAAACGAGAATACGTTACTAATGTTAACAACGCCGGATTAAAAAAATAATTTTAAAAAACGAAGGAAAACAAAACACATTAGCCTGTTCGCCCTGCAAGTTAAACCAGCGAGGTGGAAAGAGTAAGTAGGCCGATCACGTTGTTGAATAACCCAATAAAACTAATCTAATGTCACGTCGATCAGTCGGCCTAATTGTTATTTTTTTGTGTTCCTATTATTGGTAGCTTTTCTGATGACCGATTATTATTTTTTACTGTATTTGCTATGCGATCGCGTTCACCCTATGAAAATGCCGTTGTAATAATCAGGCATGTTTCCTAAAAAAATTTTGTTACGTTGAATATTGTTTTCAATTAATGTTATTTGTTAACTTTTATTTAGTGAGTTGTTGTCATGTTTTGTAGGATAATGTGCAATGTTCATAATGCAAGGCGCAAAGTGCCACACATTTCAGCGGCATTTAAAATACGATTTGGTTATTGAAGAATGTGATTAACGGTTTCAAATGGCTCATAATATACGCAATGTTTTTTTGCACAATGTTTAACCTTATCGATTAAATTGTGCTCAATTTTGACTGTTTTCTGAGTGTTTTCTCACTTTTAGACTAGTCAACTAGTCTAAGTTTAAACTTCCGTTTAAACGTCAGGGAAATTAGTCGTTAGGAACATCCCTAACTAGTGATTGTATTTATTGACCTGCAGAGCGGTCTGTCATTGCATTTATCGAAGTGCCCCGCCTTTTCAGTGACAAAATTAAATGTAATCAACTTTCCAACGATAGTCCGTGGGGCAGGGCGGACTATCATTGGACAGTTGATTACAGTTGAGTCCATCGTCCTCGGTTTAGTGTGTGTGGGTAGCCAAAACTATCTTGAAAATGAATCGATTACCTTGTGATTCATGCTGTAGGCCTATAATGTTTTTTTATTATTTATTTATTTATTTTATGATGTATCCTATTAAAACTAATGTAAATAGTTTTTTTTACTCATGTAAATGAGAGGCCGGCGGTGGTGAATGAAAAGCCGGCTTGATTCGCCGAGGCTGGTAACTGTGCCTAGTTAAGCATGCCACTGGACTTTGCAACTGACTTGGCTGGTCACTAGCATTTTTTAGAAAAATATCAGGGAACGGTCATGCTTAGTTGGTAGCAATCATAGAAAGAACTGTTCTGAGAGAAATCCAGCACCATACACTGTTTATACCCTCAAATTCTACATTCCAAAACCAGCGATTCTGCTTGAATTTTGTTTTTAAAACAAAGTGGCTTATGACCATAGATATCACGAACCAATCAACAGTCAGATTGACCTTGCCAGTTCACCAGCTAGACATTTCACAGCGACCCGTTACACCAGTGTATTTCACGGGAAGAAAAAGAAAAGGGAATTGGATAAAGCTAGCTCGAAAACTGGAATTAACATAGGTGCTCATTTTGGAAGGTGGCAAGATGTTCGGGAGCAAATTGGTTTAAAGACAAATGTGGAGCTCCCATATTCTACTGGACAGGTAGGTCAAAAGTAATTTCCCAAGACTTTCTACTTGCCAGCCAACTGTAATTACATAGAATGAAAAGTAGCTACGTAGGTTGCTATTATTGATAACTGTACTTTTTTCGGCAGCTATTTCTTGGAAGAAAATGTTTGCTAACGTTATATGTCGTATAGATCGCGTGAGCTAAAACCGGCTACTCGGCTATAATTTACCATGCATACCAGCTGTAGCCAGATAATGCCTGGTTCAGACTAACGCTACACAAACACATTGATATGCAACAACAGAAAAGATAACATTGTTTTACCTGGACTTTTAGATTACATTTTTACTGTAATGTTAGCTATACTAGTCTGTAATCCTGCAATCATATCTAGAAGACTTACATTCACAACGAAATTTGTGGAAGCAGTGGGGTGGGGGGCCAAGGGATGTTATGACTTGACAACAAATGCGACCGTTAAGAAAAAGTTGCGTATTCTAGCTTTAATGTGAATGGCCTTAATAATCCAATTTTTAAAAAAAAAACGTTTTCACAGAAACTCCCAGATAAAGGGGATGTTATATTCTTGCAGAAGACGCACTTAATAAAAAAAAATTCAAAAACATGAATAATTGAAAAAATTGTCTGGCCCAAGTGTACTCATCCAATTCAGCCATTATCATATAAAAATCATGTACCATTGAAATTGGAAAAGAGCATTATAGAAAAATAAGGAAGATATCTATTACTGGGGAAATTGCATAAAACAACAAATAACTGCATGTAGTGTATACAATCCACCAGAACAAGAACCTGATTTCATGTCAAAAATAAGACTAGGTCAACCTAGTGCATGCCGGGTGCTGGAGGTCTTGCCCCGGAGATGCCTAGCGCAATAAGCAACGTTAGGCTATGCTAGAAAATTACATTGACATGTTGTTTCCTAAAAATATTTTGGCAAAATAAACCAAACAGTAGGCTACTCGAGTGCTGTCCTTATGCGGTTACAAATGATTGGCTAGGCTACAACTCAGTGACGTACTTGTAACCTACAGTGGTGTTAAAAAAAATAGCAGTACAACATCAGTAACCTGATGAACCACTGTTATTAGTAGTAGTGATATTTCTGCATGGCAAATCATTTACTTGTAGATGCAGTAGTGTAATAGAAAAACAACAGACCCAACTGTCATGACATGCACGCTGCTTGTTCTGAGTAATTGACTCATTCATTGAAAGGGGTGTGTTCAAAATAAAAGCAGTATGGAGTTTCACTAGAGTGAATTAATTTTGTGAAAAAACAAGTGTCATTAATTGTCCTTTATTAAGAAAGAAGAGAAGCAATTGTTTCACATATTGTTATAAAATATATTTCCTTCTGAATTGCTAAGTAAAATGGGCTGTTCCAAACATTGTTCGGAGGAACAAAGTAAT
Organism: Ilyophis sp. 1 JC-2022; assembly: GCA_022702515.1. Taxonomy (NCBI): domain Eukaryota; kingdom Metazoa; phylum Chordata; class Actinopteri; order Anguilliformes; family Synaphobranchidae; genus Ilyophis; species Ilyophis sp. 1 JC-2022. The sequence continues at coordinate 129,415,797 of CM040406.1, read as the reverse complement.
TTGACTAAAAAGTTTATTGGAGAGGGGAAAATGCAGAGAAGTGCAGCAAATTATAGGATGCTCAGCTAAAAAGATCTCAAATGCTTTAAAATGGTAAATGGACTGCACTTATATAGCGCCTTTATCCAAAGCGCTTTACAATGGCCTCTCACTCACCCGTTCACACACACATTCACACACCAATGGCGGCAGCCGCCATGCAAGGCATGGGAGCAATTTGGGGTTCAGTGTCTTGCTCAAGGACACTTCGACATGTGGACAGGAGGAGCCGGTGATCGAACCGCCAACCCTGCGATCAGCCACAGCCACAAAATGGCAACAAAAACCGAAAACACGCGGAAGAAAACGAGCAACTACTGTTAAAACGGATCGAAGAAGTCAGAATGGCAAAGATTCAGCCAATCATCACCTCCAGAAAATTACCTGTAAGTGCTGTTACAGTCAGAAGACGTTTGATCGAAGCTAAGCTATCAGCAAAAAACCCCCGTAGAGCACCATTGTTGAAAAAAAACGGCATGTGCAGTATCGGTTAAAATTTTCCAAGGAATACATCGATTGACCCAAAGAAAAATGGCGTAACATTCTGTGGACTGATGAGTAAAATTGTTCTTTTCGGGTCTAGTGGTCGTCGACAGTACGTCAGACGACCCCCGGGTACTGAATTGAAGCCACAGTACACTGTGAAAACAGTGAAGCATGGTGGCGCAAAAATCATGGTATGGGGATACTACGGTGTTGGGCCTATTTATCGTATACCAGGGATCATGGATCAGTTTGAATACATCAAAATACTTGAAGAGATTATGTTGCTGTATGCCGAAGAGGTGGGTGCCCCTGAAATGGGTGTTTCAACAACACACCGACCCCAAACACACAAGTAAGCGAGCAACATCTTGGTTCCAAACAAAAAGGATTGAGGTAATGGAGTGGCCAGCTCAATTCCCCGACCTCAACTCCATTGAAAACTTGTGGGGTGACATTAAAAATGCAGTTCCTGAAGCAAAACCCAAAAATTCACAGGAACTGTGGAATGTAGTTCGTTCATCCTGGGCTGAAATACCTGTTTCTAGGTGCCAGAAGTTGGTTGACTCGATGCAACGCAGATGCACGGCAGTTCTCAAAAACAATGGTTATGCAACTAAATATTAGTTCAGTAATTTAAAGTGAAGTTAAATCTTGAAAAATGTATTCAGTTTATACAGTAAGTGTTTGAGTTTGAAGAGAAAAATGTCGACACTGCTATTTTTTTGAACAGATTAATATTACTTTTCTTTGCTTCCTGTAAAAGAATAACGCAGATTGATAAAATTTGTTAAGGCTTTGATTTGGAATTGAATGTGTAATGTTTCCACTACATTTGAAATATGGAACTAAAAGCTATTAAAAAATATTTGCACTTTATTCACTTTTTTTAATGCACTGCTATTTATTTGAACACAACTGTATAACCTTACCTTTATACGGATATTTGTGTCAACTTGGCCTGTTTTCATTTATAGTTCTTAATTATCAAGCAAATTAACTGAATAACATATCAATTAATGTTTTTCTGTGCAAGCACTTTCTTTGTGTCATAAAATGTGTAGCTGACTTATTAGCCTATATGTAGCCTATTGATAGCTGGTGCGCTGGAAAAAGCGGGATATAGGCTACAGCATTAGACTTGTTTCCCTTTATTTGTCTTGAGTAGCCTAGCTAATCAAACAATTAATTTGCTGAATAATCCAGACCAATATGTAGCCACGAGAAATGACAACGAGAAAGATGACTAACGTATGATTGTTTAACAAGGATCAGGCAATAATCTGAAAGTGTTAAATGTAACGTTATCCTAATTAGGCCTAATTTTAAGACGGCACTCAAATTAGTCAAAGTGAGTTAAACATTAGAAATTATATTTAAAGAGGACAGCCACTTAAGTGTCTCGAACCGCATTCCCTAATTAAGGCTTAAAAAACGAATTTACAATCTACAAAACATTGAACATAGATTTCAAAAACAGGACTGTGTGAGACTGATACTGTCTGATCCGTTCACTCGGCTCCTTCAGATTCATCCTAGAGAGTGAAACGTGAAATCGTAGGGAAAGTGATTGCTACTAGCTAACTATCAATTAATGAAATAACGTTGCTTGCTGTGAGGCTAGGTAGCTAGTTAGCTAAACCGACCGATCGATCAGCCATCATGCCTAGTTACTGTTAGCATCAAGCAATATTTCCCGATACGTTTGGAGGTAGGCTACAGCTCACGGCGTGACGTGTTGTATAGGCTACATCTTATTTGGCAGCTGGGATAACGTAATAATTACTTCCACTTCGGCGATCGTGGACCAGGGAGGGGGGGGGGAGATAAAACTTTTTCTCTTTATCATAAGGTAGAGATTAAGAAAATAAGACCTTTTTGGTTGCCTTGTCGATGTGGGGAATTTCTGCGGTTCATCTGTCATGACAGTGCGTCTCCGAACAAGCCTCTGCTAAATAAATCCCGTTAGTGACGACTATGTAGCCTACTGACTTTATTTTCTGGCCATGCTGTGGAGGTGTGCGACAGATGAGTCAAGTTAGGGGAAGCACTGCAACGTTAGCCAGAAGTCAAAATATTAACTAGTTAGCTAGCTAGCTATGGTGAGACTTTATAATTCCGAATGTTTTTAGGATTTTTGACTGCTATTTTCATGTAATGTCATGGGAGTTGAAATATCCTTTCAGTGGGAAAAATGCACCTTTTAGCCACAGGGTGGCAGTCTAAGACCACAAATGGTAGCCTAAATGAGGTTCAAAAGAATGGTCATGTTTTCACACGCATCCTATGTGCCGTAGACAGCTAGCAAAAATGGTAATAGCTTTGCATCAAATCAGCGCCATTGCCCGTCTATAGAACTCCATTATACAGTTTGTAGCAGGAGAGCAGCCACTCTTATTGCAATGTAAGCAATCAGAGAATTGAATAGTTAACTTTTTCTTCAGACTCCTATTGGCACACCTACACTTGCTAGCTAGCCCGTTTTGTAAAGGGCAAAATATAACGTTAGGCAACAGAGGTGAAAGCAATGGCTTTAACGTTAGTGAAGTTGACGTTACATTTGCTAAACCAAATTTACCAGCAGCTAACTTAAAGAAATCGCGCACCTCACTGCTGATGAAAAAAAACTTAGTTTACGTTAGCCATCTCTCCCCGAACCGTGACCTGCTGACTGAGCGTGACGGACCGCTGCACCGCGAAATAGGTCCTAAAAACGGTGCTGTGGTTACACTGTCATTGTGATAGAAACCTATGATGAATACGGTCGAAGCGCCTAACGTTAGTTATATGATGAGATGGGATGGGAGCCAGCATAAATCGCTACTTCCTGGACACTTGCTAAATTGCAAAACATATTACACATATATACACCAAACTGCTTAGCTAACCAAACACCGCAATTTACTCTGCCTATTTACGCCACTTCTCCCGGGGATATAATGATGGAGTTCAGGATGGGATTTCGAAAACAGGATTTTGCCAACTTCGGCGCTGGAGTAGACGAACAGACGAGAGAGGTGAGCTATCTTCGTTTCATTTAATTTTACGTTAGTTCGGTGGGGCAGAGTGGTACAGCTAACAAAGCTGCAATTATCATAGGCTATAGCCTGTGCATCTTCCACAAACCATTTTAGCGCATTCACCGGTGAAAATGTATTATTGAGTGGTAACGTTACAGCTAACGTAGATGGCTAGCTAACATTAGCAATTCAGTGTGGGGCAAAGTGTGGAATTAACGTCATCGTAGGCTACATCTTCCGTGAGCACATTCAAATGTAGCCTGTAGTTGAGTGTTATGAACTCATCTTTGGACGAGCTAGCTGGCTAGCACATCATATAACTGAAATTATTTGGGAATTGGCCAGATTTTGAGTTTGGCTACCGAACGCTAAATCTGACTAAGTTGCTGATATGGTTTGTGGGACATGCACATTCTTGCAACAAGCTGACAGGAGCTGACAAAAAATGTGTCACTGTCCAATGAATTATGGTGCTCACTGTATATTTAAATGTCCATCATCTTCAACCCTATTCGCTCTCATGTAGATCACACTGTAGAGTGGTTCAATATACTTTTATGAAATGCGAAAAAACAGTGGCACGTAGAAACTTCATCTTTTGCCCGATAATTGCCAAACTTGCGCTGATGAAGATGAGATGCAGTTTTCCATGATATCACGCTTTCGGAGGTGGTACAGTAGGATATTTGTGATGTAGACCCCAGGGTCTATGCCACGAGAGGGCCTGAACAAAGAGGTTAAGGGATGAGCGTCTATGGTCATTGTGGTTATTTCTGTAGGAAACCCTGAAAAGTGGCAAACTCTTTGTGCTGTATAGGTATGGGGCATGCCCTGCCAAGCCGTAACTTGGCAGGTGGCATACCCGCCATCCCAATTTGTAGTATGACTGTAGGTAGTGTGTGAGAAAGGGACTTTGACAGATCTGGGTTCTACTCACCAGCACATCATGGATCAGAGCCTGGTATGTCCATGTGTGATGGAGAGGGGTTGCCAAGTCCAGGTTGCGGTCGGTGAGGACGAACAGCGGCCTTTGAAAGCTGAAGGGATGCAGACAGAAACGGCAGAATAACAGATCTCATACTCATTTCCTAAATCAAACGGTTAGCACAGTTGGAGGAGGGCTGGGGAAAAAAGGGGCCAGAACTTCATGTCACTCAGAAGAAAGGTGGACCAGTGTTAGAGAATACCAGGGGTGTAAAAAGTACCCAGGAATTATACTTAAGTGAAAGTATGGATACGGTCTCAAAATCTTACTCAAGTAAAAGTCAGAATATCTGGTGTATTGCAAGGGATAGACAAGGGGTCTCAAACTCATTCCATCATGGGCCGAGTGTATACAAGTTTTCGTTTCAACTACACATTGCACAGGTGTGGTTAGTTGAAAAAGGTGACTAATTTTAGAAATCATCAGGCTGTGTGTTTAGGCAAGGCTGGAATTAAACCCAGCATACACTTGGCCCACAATGGAATTAATTCTGCGACAGACAATGCTGAAATTAAAGAACAGAGGATGCATTTTTTTGCATTAAAATGATTGAATGCACTTCTCCATCGAATTTGAAAAAACATGTCGAGGTAAATTAACATGGACGGCATTCACATCAAAGCATCCAGCTGGCCAAACTACAACCTTTTAGGGTTTAGTTCAATTTTTATTTTTTATTTTTTATTTTTTATTTTTTTTATACGTGGGTTCGACATTGCACATCCTAAGGTTCTTGTCAAATAGTTATTTTGATAGCAGGTGTCTAATCAAAGATCCCCGCTTTCTAGTCTTGCACAAGGACCAATCAGCATGGGTATGGGCGGGTTAATTTTCCATTGATGGGGATTTGATTGGCTGTTTTAAATGCGGCCGCAGGATTAATAACATTAATGTTAGTTCGGCCAGAGAAACAAATATACTAATTAAAATCGTTGAACCTGCGAAATTTGTACATTGTCTGCATTTTAAATGCAAGGAGTAAAAGTATGTTTTTTTTCTCTGAAATGTAATTGAGTAAAAGTACAAGTATACAAACTTAATAATACTTGAGTAAAGTACAAATTCCCAAAAACAGTACTTAAGTATTGTAACAAAGTACAATTACTCAAGTACTTTACACCCCTGGAGAAAATACACATGGCACCAGTTTAAAAAAAATCTTATAGGATGCAACAGGGAATTGTGAATTGTGGTCAAAACAGCCAAGGAGGTCAAAGGTGCCACCAGCTGAATCGTCAGCATTGTGCTCCCGAAAAGGAGGGCTTTTATGGACCCAACACTGTAACCCTCCTCCTCTGAACCAACACATTAATGAGTATGACATTGTGAAAGTTCTACAAACCAATAAGAAAGGTAAAGCTTATGGTTATGAAGGGCTATCAGTTGGTGTGCTGAAAAATGGTAACGCACTTAACATCCTGCATAAGCCATTTAATGGCTGACTTGTACATGGTATGACCAAATAGATGTGGAAATATGTGATCATCAATCCCATCCTGAAATCTGGGAAAAAAGACAAAATAATTCCTTTTAACTATCGGGGCATTACTTTGACATCTGCCATATATATAAGCGGTTTTGTTGTGTTCCATTTAATTGCATCTCTGAGTGAGCTGAATATAATAACATTATGAACAAAATGGGCTCAGAAAGAAAAAGAGTTGTCTGGATCACATTGCCACCTTAACCACATTTATAGACTCTTGGAAAAACCTGAAGAAGCCTACTTCCTGCTCCTTCATTGATTTTTCTAAAACTTTCGACCACATTGACCGAAACATGCTCTGAGAAAAACTGTTGTTACTTGCCGAACTGCCTCACTGCTGTATAAGGAAATGTGAAGTTTTGTGTTTGTGTCAATGGGTGTCTTAGAGACGGATTCTCAGCTGACATTGTAGTACAACAAGGCTGTAGCTGAACTCCCATTTTGTTTTCTTTTCTATGTACGTAATTAATCTCTCTCTGTCAGTCAAAGCCTTAGGCAATGGTGTCTGTATAGATCATGAAAAAATATCCAACCTTTTATATGCAGATGAAATTGTTTTAATACCTAAAAATGAAAAAGAATTACAGAAGATGCTTGATCTCATCCATAGCTGGTGTCAGGAATGGAAACTGAACATAAATGTTGACAAAACAAAGGTGGTGTATTTTAAAAACCCATCAGCACCCTTAACTACAATGCAGTCCATAGGTATTTGGACAGTGACACAATTTTTCCTTTTTGGTTCTGTAGTCCAGCACACTGAATGGAATGAAATATTACGAGGTTAAAGAGCAGACTTTCAGCTTTAATTTGAGGGTTTTTACATCCATATCGGGTGAATCGTGTAGCAATTGTAGCCATTTTTATACATAGTTCCCCCCATTTTACGGGACGAAAGGCAATTGGACAAATTAACATAAACTTAAATAAAGTAATATTTAATATTTGGTAGCATATCCCTTTCATGCCAAGACTTCCTGATGTCTGTGACCCAACAACACCAAAAGACTCTTGATATCTTATTTTTTTCAGGTACTCTTACTAGTGATACTATAACCTCTCTGCATTTGAATGGATCTATAATGGAATTGGGAGGGGGGGGGGCTAGATTAAGCCGTAAATTACACTGGAACAGTATGGATCACATGGTTGGCTAAATGGCTGTAAGTCATCAAGGGTCTGAGGTATCAAATTAGCTCTAAACAATCACTTTGCTGCCAGATATGCAGTAGATATGGATAGAGCACTAAGAGGCGTTTCTCCTGACTCATTTTCCTATTGAACTCTATGGAAAAATACAGTGAGCACCATAATTCCTTGGACAGAGACACTTTTTTGTTATTTTGGTTCTGTACTCTAGCATTTCGAGTTTGAAAGGATACAATGCATGATAACTTGAAGGGTTTCTTCTCCCGACTTATTTTTATTTATTTTTTTCCATAGAGTTCAATCGGAAAATTTGTCAGGAGAAACAACCCTTAAAGTGATCCATCCATATCTACTGCATATCTGGCAGCAGAGTGATGGGGTTTGAGGCTCGTTTGATACCTCAGACCCTTGATGACTTTCAGCCATTTAGTCAACCATGTGTTCCATACTGTTCGAGCGTAATCTACAGCTTAATCTAGTCCGTTCCACCACCCCAGTTCCCATAGAAATCCATTTAAATGCCGAGATTGCTTGACTCATAAAACATCAGCACTGCGCTGTTGTCCTTGATGATCCGAGAGAGCGTTGGGACACACCTGAATTGTCCGGCTCCCATGGTATCACCGGTGAACAGGCTGTTCCGGGCATCCCTCAAGTTCTCCCGCAACTTCTTGTCCAGTTTCTGTGGAGTTCAGAGGGGTTGGGCTCAGCTACAACTCCCACACAGCGGGCCACAGAGCCACAATGACCACCCCACGCGGGAGATGCGGCTCAGAGGCAGGAACAAAGAGCCGTCTGTCTGGATTGGGACAGTGTGTGCTTCGCCACCATAAAAACATCCATTAAGGCACTGGATCAGCTTTCTCACAGCATTCCACTGAACATGAAGAATTGAGCACCCAGCACCGTCTTCCCCCGAATACCGGATGGGGCGTGGGCGGTGTTATTATATTACCCAGTCAGCTGCCTTCACCTTCAGCGCCTCCATAGGGAAGTGTAGCCCTGAAGCCTTCCCCTCTTTCATAGTAATGCAAGTGAGAGCTACCTGACAAAGAGTTCCTGTGTGCGGCCCCCACCCCCTCACTTACAGGCAGTGGGAAAAGTATCCCTTACGGAATGGAAACCACATTCTTACCACAGCCACCATCTCTGCCGCGTTCCCCCTCGGACAGCGGATTACAGGCACGGCACCTGGAGAGAAGAGACCAAAAAAGAAGAAGCAAAAGTCACCTACATAGAAACTTTCACAGTAAGGCATTCAGAGCGCCAAGTGACTAAAAGCTGCCAAAGGACAGTCAGGACACTGCACTGAGGGGATGCATCTTGCATCTTTACACAAACGAAAAAAAACATTACATCTGAAGATTTAAATGTAGGCACGGGGGACAGCTTACATTTTACAAACAGCCAATTTCTACAGCCGCATATTTACTGAAGCAATTTAAATTAATCACCTTGCTCAAGGGTATAACTCACAGTGCCTAACTTGGGATTCATACCTGTGACCTCTACAATACAAGACCAGTTCCCTAACCATTGCACAACGCTGCTTCACCGTGTCGGTCACTGTGGGAAGGCAGGAGAGAGCCTCGTTCCAATCAGCATTATCTCAAAAATCCAACTCATTCCCATGCTGAAAAGCACACTTGACCTTTCCTTCGATCAAAACCAGCAGTTTTCTGCCCTCCTGATCGAGGTTTAGAATTGCTGTCCAGAGTTTAGTCAACATAGTTATCTTTCACCAATATTCTGCTATGTTCATTCAGTGCGCTGAACAGTAATGTTCACATTTCAAAATAAATCAACAGATCTGGCTGACTGATCACCCAGCTATTCAGTGCCATTGGGCTGAACCCAAGGAAATGTCCTTCACTCCATAACAGTAGTGCCTAACAGATCAACAATAACTTGCAAAACTTCACAACAGAAAACAGCAAATAAAAGCAGCCTCTCCAGGGCTCTCTGAAAAATACATCATTGTGTTCACTTTAAGTATATACCCTAAGTAAAAGCCACAGGACATCTAGCATATTTAGAAGAAATTTAGGTAAAGTATTCTATAAATATGGAAAAAAAATATTATGCTATACACAAAGTTACTAAACAAAGAGAGTTGACAACGATGCCTAAAGGAGCTCAACAGTGGTTGTATCGAAAGGTTAGGGTGACAGGAATACAAATCCTCTGCTATGCTGGAATGGAGAATTTATTCAGTTTAAAACAATTTTTCAGCTGTCTTTTATTATTTGTTCTGGTTCACAACTGCCTTTTGCCGGGAAATAGTATGAGTTTCCTGACTGGGTACACACGAGGGATCGATTCATCATGCTACCGCAGTGCCATCTCATTGTATCTGCTGCCCCCTAATGTTCAGAAAGTGAATTGTAATTTCTATCCAATTGCCACTTCAAAGCTGGTCCACAAAACTGTCCACATCTAGGGTAGCCTGTGTATCAACTACAGTGGTGCTCGAAAGTATTCATACCCCTTCACTTTTTGCACACTTTATTGTGTTGTAGATTTAATTTTAAATGGGTAAAATTAGCCAATTTTTGCCCATCAATCTACACTCAATAACCCATAATGATAGTGATTAATTAGAATTTTTGCAAATTTATGAAAAATCTAAAACAGAAATTTCTCATTTACATAAGTATTCATACCCTTTGCTTTAAAGTATTTTTAAAGTATCATATTTAATATTTTAACACTTCCTGTGACCCATCAACATCAAACGACTCTCTATATCTTATTTTCAGGTACTGTTACAAGCAATACTATAACCTCTCTGCATTTGAATTGATCTCTATGGGAATGTGGGGTGAGACTAGACTCAGCTGTAAATTACACTGATACAGTATGGAACACACGGTTGGCTAAATGGCTGTAAGTTATCAAGGGTCTGAGCTATCGAAGAAACCCCAAACCATCACTCTGTTGCCAGATATGGAGTAGATGTGGATGGATCAGTGCAAGGGTTATTTCTCCTGACTCATTTTCCTATAAAATTCTATGGGGAAAAAAGTCAGGAGAACAAACCCTTAAAGTGATCCATGTCACATCGACCAATCAAACATCGCTGATGCAGAGCCGCCCCAGGCACCGGAGTGGACAAACTGAACACAATTGAGCCCTATATTGTTAATGTTTGTGGTCATATATAAGCTGGAAAGTGTGCAAGGTTGTTTTGGGGAGTCTGCACATGCTGTGGTGATGTAGGCCAAATGTAGGCCAAATGTAAAAGTCACATCGTCATTAGCACAGCACATCGTCGATGTCCGATGTCATTGGCCATCAGCACAACCCTAGTACATAATGTGTGAAAGAGGGTATTCCAGCTGGCTGTGTGACAACCTTATAGCCAGCTGATGCTGGGGCAATGAAGCGAAGTGGGTTTCTTTGAATAGAGGATTATCTTTACATTCGCAGATAATCTGCATTTATTACAAATACAACACTGGTGATGCAGCACAGTTCCAGTTGAAAAGATCACCAACATATGTGGACGAGTGGCTTGCAGCCCCAGTTAACTGGAAAATGTATTTAGTTAGCACTCCAAATGAACTTTTCTGAAGAAGAACATTAACAAACATTTTAGCACAAACAGTGCCTCGGTCAGGATTGAGGGGGAGTGCATGACTTTTTCCTTATGAGCTAACTGGCTACTCATTACTGGGCAGTCTCACCCTGCTTAAATTCAGACATGTTGCCACCTACCTTTCATTTACAGTACAACAAGGCAAAGTCACATAAAAGTAACAATGTGCACTGCAATATACAGCTAGTATACAGGCAATAAAGCAGTGGCTTAAAATAGACATTTTATTTAGCCCTACCATAATTTAAAAAAATTGCCCCAAAGCAATCTATATATGCCTGATACAGGACCAGCCACATGGCTGTACTGAACTCACCCAACGTGACAAAGAAGCAGAAGAGACTGTCCACTATTGTATCCATGATGACCTCCATGTCTGTATCCATGATGTCAGGTTTATTAATTGCTGCCAGATGAAATGTAAATCAGCTCAAAGAATACAGTATACCATCACTCTGGCAAAAATAAATAAATAAATAAAATCCTTCTCTTAAGACTGCCGAGAGGAAAATGTATTTCATACTATTTATGCATTGATTTTCACTAATTACAGTACTATACCAAGTGGACCAGGCACCCGCCGTATAGTGATTCAATTAATTTTGTTCAGGTGCCACATTGGAAAAAGTTATAAAATCCACATGGTTTCAAACCTAGTTGTAGGGTACTGTTCAGAAACATCCTGGTGCTATAGCAATCGATTTTCAAAACGGAAATATACCAATATGTTGGAGAAATTAAACTGGACACAATTTCCATACCATAACGGATGTTATTTATAAACATTCAATCAAGCTTGGCTTGTGCAATCTCTCTGCTTGCAGTGATTTTATCATTTGAAAGGCTGAAGCATTTCTTTCCTTGCTCTACCTAATAAGCTAAACAGGACATGAAAAAACCTACCGTGGTAGGAAATTAGTTCTTTGTTTTGGTTGCACAAGACAAACATATCATCCTCCAGAGTGATGAAGTTCAAATACTGATCAAACACCTGCAAAAAAAAAAAAAAGACAGCTTTGTTATTAGTTGCTTTTCAGTGCACATCAGGGTCGTTTTCAGGTCCCAGGACTGGGGATTGAAGACAGGTTCACTAAATACAAATGAAACAGTAACCAATCAGAACGGCAGTTTCAGGGCTGCTGGGTGACTGGTGACCTTGTAAGGCACTGTTCGTGTGTTGATGCATGCCACTGGCTGGTGGCGACCAGGGATAACTTTGGCTGGCAGTCCCATGAGGCAGTGAAACAGTGCCCAGAGAGCGATGTTTTTAGCCAGTGGAGTTACCTGCACCCCATCATGCTCCATTCAAATCATTCTTCACAATCAGGCTCCTGCAGTCCATTTGTACTGGCCAAGTATCAGCTATACCTGAGGCAAGCTGGACACAGTACAAAAAAACTGACCACTGGTGAGATGGTCCGTCCCAGTTATGGACGCCGCTTTCCTGTTCCCAAGCAACCATAATAACTTGGTAACAGGCAACAATAATGCAACAAAATAAACAATACTGATTTACTTCCCAAGCAGTACAGGGGATCACAATATAATCAGCACGATTCATCCAATATTTCTGTTGTGAAAAGGAAAAACAAAAGCACAAACAGGATTCCCTCGTTCATCACAAGCCAACAAGCAAATGTAGAAAACTTGCTGAGTGACTTCATTCATTTATTTATAACCAAATGGAAAACAGACAGATGAAGATAGTACCCAAACAAATAAACTGAGTCACGTCTGGGGTCATTACTAGAGCTGGGGGGTATTTCACGAAGCGGGATTAACGAGTTGCCGGTTAACTTTCGTAAATATTTTGAACTAACCCAGGCTTTCATCCAATCATCATAAAATTCTAAATATCTATAAAGGTTAGCTGGCTAACTCTTTAATCCAGCTTTGTGAAGTACCCCACAGATAAGGCTAGATCCGGGAGGTGTACTACGAAGCGAGATTAAGGGGTGAGCAAACTCACTTAAACTTCAACCCTGAGTTTTCTGCATCACAAAGCAGACTCACTTTTAATCGGGGTATATTGCAATGGTAACGTATGCTGCACGGCTAATCTGCTACGGGGCAGGTTATGTTCAGGCTAGGTTTGGAAAAAAGACGTCTCCTTCCTTCAGATCCCGTAGAGATACAGTGCAGTCCGTTTTGACAGTGATACAATTTTAGTAGTTTTGGCTCTGTACTCCAGTATGTTGGATTTTAAATGAAACAGTGACTATGAGGTTAAAGTACAGACTTTCAGATTTAATTTGAGGGTTTTTACATCCATATCGGGTGAACCGTGTAGCAACACCCAGTGAGGTGAACCCCAACCCCCCCCCCCCCCCCAGTGACAGACCTTAGTGACTTGATTCACAGCATTGGCCCCAAGAGCTGCACTGGCAATGTCTTCCAGTTTGCTTCTGGAAATTGCAGAGATAAAATTTAGGTAGTAAGACTCATACAGCTGATTCCGGAGGTCCTAGGGGAAAACAAGAAAAAAACAAATTAGATCTCTCATTGGTTGGATTTACATAAATTCACATGCATTGTGTGAGCATGCAGTGGAGTGCTCATATACCTGGCATATCCGCTGGATATTCTCCTCTGTGGGCAGCACAAAGTAGATGGCAGGCACATCTGGGATAGGATCTCGATCTGAATGGAGTAGTCTAGGACACACCATTGTATGCATCAAATAGCGAAACATACAGACATCTTAAGTGAGAAACACCATCTGGGAAACCGTGTCAATAGTGCGTAATCACTCACAGGTGTAAAGTTATGCCCATATCTCGCAACTCTTTGACAGCCAGCAAAGGAGAGATTATGTCTTGGCCGAACCTGTCGTAGATTAGTACCTGCGAGGGCAACAGTAAATATGTTATCCACAATTCAGGTTACACACAAACAAATCCACATGTTGTACATAAATTAAATCCTCTGGTAGTCTGCTTCCTAGGACATGTAAAGGTTGAGTAGTGTATCCTGTATAGATCTTGTATGTTTATATATTTACAGGTTTTGGAAAGGGCATAAAACAAGTAGGAAACTAGGTATAATCAATGTTCCATTGTGGATTATAAAATAATTACTTGGCTTGGTATTGATAAATACAATGGTATGACTGCTAACTTACTCAAACTGAACAAACATTCACATACAGGTTAGAATTAGAATATAAGCGTTGGATCCAGAGAACATAGCCTTTGTAAATGTGTTATTATTAACAATGAGCTGTATAATACAATTATCTAGAAGACATGGGGCCTGGTTTAGCATGGGTAAATCCTTTTGGCACATGCAAAACTAATAACACAACCAATGATTTGTGCAAAACAAATACCAAGACCAATCATTGTTGGTCATGTTGATGGTTTTGCACGTGCTAAAAAATTTTGCACATGCAAAAGACGGTAGTAAATCAGGCCAATAATTTGGTACCTTCCATACTGGCTCAGCTGCAGTGTTTTTCATTGGAGGAGCATTGAAATTCAACATCCGCTTCAGGGCAGCTGAAGAAAACAGAAATGTTAAGTATGAAGTCCTGTAACAGATTCAACACTAAGCTTTCTCTTTTTCTTACTAGCTATACTAGATTTAGTTGGTTTGAACCTTAGCTAACGTTATCCGTTTAATCAAATTAGTCTCCAATTTGGAAAATTTTCAGACAGCTCTATACAGCTAGTTAGCGACACAACTAAAACAAATGTCAGGCTTTCCAAAGCGGTCACTTGCTCGCAAGCTAGCTCCAATGTTGACATTTCATTTAACATTAAGGCGTTGTCATAATTTCTTCTTACCGTGAAAAATCCCAGACTTGTTTACATTCTCGGACAGATGTTAGGGAAATCTGTTACCACGGTGGCACTTTCGCCACAAGTAAGCAATTATATTGGAAAATACCCTCTTTGAAAACAAAAAAACTAAAAGGGCTACGCTGCATACCGTTTTTTTCCCAAACCTGCATTATAGCGAGGGATGGGTATCGAGAACCGGTATTAATACCGGTTCCTGGTTGGTCAGGGCCAACATATCGATAAGCTCCTAGACAAACGGTCCTGCTATCAGTATTTGAATGTAGTTCACTTTAATTCTAACATAGCGGGTAGGCATTTTCAAATTGCAAAATATGTTTATACAAAATATCCCTGCAAAATATACGTTTCTAGTTGGGCCCTAATGAGGACGAGTTGCAGGCATCAGGCGATTACGTTCGACATTGTCTGTTTACGCTCTGTGCACTCCAGTCATGGCAGACAGTTTAAACGCTCAAATGTGTGGGGCCCACTTTACCAAAGCAAACGTAAATACGAAATGCAATTTATGTAAAAAAGTTATTGTGTGTAAAGGGGTAATAATAGCAATCTCATAAAGCATTTACAAATACAAATGATTTTATAGTTTAGAATGTATAGCTGACTTACCCATAGTTTACTGTGTGTACTATATTAAATGTTCATTAGCGTACTAGGGATAGCTGCTATGTTATGAAAAAGATGTGCTGTGTCTGATCGGTTTTCGGTATGCACTTATTGTACGTCGCTTTGGATAAAAGCATCTTCCAAATTAATGTAATGTAAAATACGCCATAAATCTAAAGCAGTGCAGCGTATTTGACTGCTTGAGCAAAGTGGCTGCTGCGCCATCCTCCTCAGTGCAGCCCCCCCCAGCTACAAAGCTCATGCAATTCCCCAAAATAATGTGACTATCGTCAAGTCAAGGTAACACTCGATATAAAGCAAGTCCATACTTATTAACTTTGCAAAATAGCACCGTTATCATTTGCTAGATGACCAGCGACATAGTACGAAGTATTATATGGTAAATTACCTGGAACGACGACAATATAAAATTTTTGTTGGTCCAAGGCATACTGTTACCCATTCAAAGTGTAGCCTACATGGACTATATTTCCAGAAAGGTCACCGAAAAGTAGTTTAAATAGTGAATCTAACGTTCGCTAGTTTCTTCGCCTGCATTACATAAACCCAGAGCAAAAACTATCTATAGTTTTTTGGGAAATGATTCCCCGTAGGCTACACTACGAACAGGTAACAGAGAATGCCTTGGAGCAACAAGGTATTCTCTGTGGAGCAATAGATCATTGTCCAGCGCGTTTACCATGTTATAAATCTAGCAGCGCCAGCATCAGTTCTAACACTTTTCAGGAGAGATCCTAGATTCAGCCTTGAGCGCTGCTAACAATGTTTTACATTGTTTTGTTTACATGGCTTTGCTCTTTTTGAATGCTGTTCTTTTATTTAAGTCATTTATTTATTTTGTTATTTATTTTTGTTAACTTCTGAGAAGCTCAAGAACTATAGTTCTTCGATAATCTATAATCTTTATTTTATTTATAGTGAAGCATCAACAAGGCACACTACCAGACATTTATTTATAGCAATAAGTCCCCTCATTATATACTCTCAGGAAAAATGTATATTTCACTATCAAAATAACTATGTTGTTATTTCTACCAAAGGTAATAATAAAATAACTTGATTCTTTTCACTTGACTCTTTCTGAACAAAATGATGGAGAGTATTATAGATAAGAGTATCGATAAGTATTGGTACCGGTATCGATAAAATCCTAACGATACCCATTCCTAATCATAGCCATCATAGCACGGAGCTTTCAAAACCATAACAGCAAGGAAACTCTTTTTAAAAAATCTAATTAAAAAAAACGTGGGCTACATGTAGCCTAGCCTATGGCTCTGATAACTTTGGGACTAAACAGGTCACTCAAAACTTAGATATCCAGTGAGTAGCCTACACTAGGCGTAGCTACTAATTCACAATTTCTATCGTCTTTTCTGTAAGTATAAACTGAAATACTTTTGCCGGGGCGCCAGGCCGGCCTAGAACAGTGAAAGTAGCTAACTGAGTGAGTGAGCCCCCCTCGTTGGAAGTTGCGTGAGAAGTGGCGTGAATACCAAGGCAGTAAATGGTGGTATACTGATCTTGCGTTGTTTGTCAGTAAGCATGTAAAACGTCACCGGTCATAACAAACATTATTTTTTCTGATTGGCTACCACTAACCAAAGGTTCAGCACTTTTCAACATTGCAGTGGCAGATCGGCGCTCCCCATTATCTCCACTCCAAACTGCGGATACGTTATTTGGATATTTCCACCCACTAACTAACGTTAGGATGGAGTAAGATAACATACGATTCCCATCTTATCTCAGATTAGGAAAACCTAAATACTCAATCAGAAATCATTTATCGGACCGCTGCGGTAGTACAACGGTAAGAGTTGTACTCCGAGGATCGGGGTTAGCGCCCCGGACCTGCTGCGCAAATAAGGCCCCGGGCGAGTTGGAATCACGGTCAGGAGCTTGGGGAGTCGCGCCCTGTAGAGGACGTGGCGGCCTCTTTCCTACTACCGGCTGACGGGGTTGTATAGCGGTGGTTCTCTAGCGGTTGCTACATGGGGGGAATTGAATTAGAATAGGGGTTCAATTGGCTACTAAATTGGGAGAAAATGGGGAAAAAATCTGAAACAAAATTTTAAAAAAAGAAATCATTTATCAACTTTCATGTCTGTTACGAAACAACCAACACAACTTTTTTCATATTGAGCACAGCTGATTGGTTGGGTAAATAAACAAACCGACCTTAGTTCGTTAACGTTCTAGCAGAGACGTCAACAAGCACTGCGAGTCTGAGGCTATCCTAAAAATGGTGCAAAAACGACGAGCTTCCAATTTCAAGCCTGATGAATTAGAAGTCTGATGGGTGCTATAAGAGTTCTGTCACTAAAGCGCAACACATTGTTCGGGTCTGCCATAAGCCTTTCCACAATTAAATTTCCCTCATGCTCCAAAAGTAATAAAAGGCCATCAACGTTAAGGAGTTAGCCAGCTAGCTACTGTTAGCGAACGTTATATTTTTAATTCCAATGGCTAATAACAATGAAGTTACGACATCAACAGGGTTATCCTAACCGAAACTTTCAACCAATCAGTTTAAGTGACATCAACAACGATAAGATAAATGGGGGGGGGGGGGGCATTATTCTTTTCTTTTTTTTTTACCTTCCTTGCGAACCCCTCTGCAATATATACTGCTCAAAAAAATTAAGGAACACTTAATCAACACAGTATAACTTCAGTTGGTATAAGCTTCAGAGGAAGCTTATACCAACTTCCCCATGTTCAAATTTAAAAAGGTTGGTCTCAGCCATTAGCCTCCTCCTCATTGTGGCTTGGAAATCATATCTGCTATAGGTTGTTGAAGTTTAAGGTCCCATATATATCTTTAATTAACCATGAAGGAATTTCATAAGGCTAATGACACATTATATCTTTAATTAACCATGAAGAAATTTCATAAGGGTAATGACACATATCTTTAATTAACCATGAAGAAATTTCATAAGGGTAATGACACATTCTACACATTAAATGTATATATCTGTAAAATGTGAGTTATAAGAACAAATATGCCCACGTGATTTTCTAACATTGATAAGATATACCACAAAACAATTGTATAATGGTTTCTATAAATGCTTTGCTTACATTTTTCATATGTTCGTAGAGGTTACTCCAGCAATCATTAAAAAAAATCTGATACAGTAATACCTTGACATACGAGTTTAATTCGTTCCGTGACCGAGCTCGTAACTTGGTTTACTCGTATATCAAATCAATTTTCCCCATTGAAATTAAATGAAATACCGTTAATCCGTTCCAGCCCCCCAAAAAACACCCTAATTTCTTTGTTACGTAGTTATAAAAATGTATTTATAAATAATAAATAATTAATACAAAACATAATACAAAGATAATAAAATAGAATATAAAGAAATAAACTGGTTCTAAATTTAATTGCTACATCATTATTCTTCACTTACACTTACACATGTTTTCATCTTCATCAGTGACGTTTGCATCTTTTTCATTGATTTTTGGCTTTTTCGTCGCGCTTTTCTGACTCTGATCTGCAGGGCGTTTCGATAAAAAACTATCCATGGTGGTTTGTTTCTTCCTTCCCTTCAGAATTTTTCGGAAATTCATTAGGCAAGTGTCATTACACAACGCCAACGCACGACCAGTTGCCACTTTTTCTGGATGTTTCTTTTCTATAAATTCGGAAATTTCTAAGCTCGCTCCGCTTGCTCGGCTCGTAACTCGGGTCTAGGCTCGTAAGGCGAAGCAAGAAATTGTCCGAGCAACGGCTCGTAACTCGGAATACTCGTAAGTTAGTGCACTCGTATGTCAAGGTTTTACTGTATCTCTATTATTTAAAGAGTAAATGCTATCTGAAAATGGTATGTCAATAAAATATGGTCATTCTGGACCTTAATTGAACCTTTATATTGCATATATATATTATTTCAACTATTAAGAACTCAATGAGAGTAGGCTAGGCTATGTAATGTCTGCTGTTCCCTTCCAGTCTAGCTTTCTCTCGTACTCCGTGTTTTCCCCATTCCTCGCGTTTCATGTCATGTTTTTCCTTTTACCTTGTCAGTTTTCCATGTTTGTGCAGGCTGGGCTTGGTTCCCGTGGTCATTTCCTCATTGTCTCCCCATTTACCACACAGCCTATCACTCGCCTTCCCCGCTCGCATTCTGCACTCACACTCATTAGCTAATTCACTCTCGCATACATTCCTCAGGCCTCATTCACTACTTACCACTCACTTCACCTGCTCACCATCCTATTTATATTGCCCTCTTTGTTTGTCTTGTCGCCAGTTCGTTCCGTCAAGTGTGTTCTGTTTGACGTGTTATTCGGCCTGTCTGTTTATTTACTAATCGTCCAGTTTGCCCGTCCAGCCTGACTTCCTGTTCCAGCTCCCCTGCCTGTTGTCCAGCTCCAGCTCGTCTCTGCCCCGAACCCTCTCTAGCACTCTTGTTCTTGCCAACCCCGTATCCAGTCCGTCACACAGTTCCCCAGTTTGCCTGCTTGTTTGATCATTCTCAATAAATTCACTCCTTACGGAATATTCGTCTGAGTCTGTCTCTGAGTCCTGCGTTTGGGTCCATTCCAGTTTGGGGGAACGTAACAGGCTACTTATAAAGGAATTATGTAATGAGATCAATGTATTTATTGGTTGAGGTCTCAAGTCCACGTCAACTTGGACCCATTTTAGACTCTGCAGGGTTTTTCCTGCATTGAAATGTCAGACTAATAAATGTCCCTCAAATCCTTGGATAACTGGATATGTGTGCAGCAGCATGCACGTTTCACAGTAACCATACATTTCTCCTTGTCTTCTTTATTGAATTCCTAGTATGTGTTTTTTCATGCCGCCGAGGAGAAATCTCGCAAAAAACTTTTATAACGTTAACGGTAATGGTTTAAAGGGTAACCAACCCCACTGTTTCAGCCCGTCTCCGAAAAATACTTTGTGGGGTGAGCGAAAGAAAGAGGTGGGGGCGGAGGAGCTGCGTCCATCATCATCTGCAAAAATGAACGTACATTGTACAAATTATTTAGTATAACGAAGATCAAATGGTCAAACTAGACGTTGCGCATCAAATATGAATCAAGATTCAGCAACTGCATGGCATATTTCTCACCTCAAATATTTTAAGAAACATATTTTAGTGGACTATTGAGATGGAATAAGAGTTGATGAACAGGACGCAACGTTGTTCCAGTTTAAAAACGTGGAGCCAAAACGAAAGTAATGTAGTGGGTCTAACCAATCAAATTACGAGTGAATCGGTGATTGTGTGTATGACTAATTAGCTGATTGAGCCATGGTAACTGGTTGCAGTAAAAACTTGCATACACAGTGGAGTTTCCCACCCCTGACGTAGAGGTACCTCCAAAAAGGTACTCTGACATCACGATTGGGGCGGGGGGCAGTGTGGGGAGCAGAAAGGAAATTTCAACCGTTAGGGGCAGCACAAAGACACTTTTCTACCAGTTACTCCTGACTTATGCTATTATTTCAGAATTGTTTAAATAACGGAATGCATGAATACATTTTATTATAAGGTAGGCATACAAACACGTTTACAGCTGAAAGAAAAAGTGATCTAGGAGTTAGTTACCCTTTAAACGTGATTCTGAAGATTGACATTTGAGGCTATAGGCTAGGCTATTCATGTTACCGATGACAAGTGTGCTGCAAAGTTTAGTTGTGCAATTTTTAAAATGTATGTACAATTTAACTATGCTCAGATCACTGCGCTTCATCAACAGCGGACAAGAAAAATTGATGACGATTGAGAAAATATAAAGATTTAATTCCATCCTCTATTTGGGACTTTTACCACTTATTGAGGCATGGCAGAAATTTTCAGTGCCGCCGACCATAATCGAACAGTTCCACTTTGAACGTTCGATTGAACAAGTAGCCTAACGTTAAAAATAATTTTATGGGTTTGTGCAAGCTACAACACACGGCCTCATTGAATTGCAATCAATAAAAACTAGCAACACACTAGCACTTAGGTAGTGGTTGCGCTTTTGGTTTTGGATTATACCGGACATCATTTTACAGCGTATTTTTAAATGGTTTGCGTTGCATTTTTGGACGTGCATCGCTCTCATAACATTTTAGTTCCAACAACTATAAGTCTATTCATAAAATTACAAAATTGAATTATGAGATGAGTTAGCCTCCTAGCTGTTCCCTTTACAGCCGCAATAATTACGCGTATAGGACTATGCAATATAAAGTGCAGAACATGTTTATTCAAACAAGACTAGGTCAACCTAGTGCATGCCGTGCGCTGCAGGTCTTGCCCCGGCGATGGCTTTCTCACCCTAGTGCGAAAAGTAGCCTTGGCTATTCTGTGAGTGGTGCTGCGTGTGCTGACGGTTCCTGCCTGGGAAGTGCTTGTGTGGAAATATCACGTAGGCTACAGGCCTATTTCTTGTTTGTAAACAAAAGAGGATGTGCACACAACCTTGGGGCAAAAAGTGTATCACAATGCGGCAGACTTGACTTGTATAGCGCTTTTTACAGAAAACTGTCGTAAAGACACTGTTGGCCTACAGAGAAACAAGGATTTAACGTAGCCTACTCAGTAAGTGCATCGAATTTTGTGTCTGGTTCTTTTATTTCACTTTCATCTTGGCAAAGCAATACAAATTAGCTAGCGTTAGTCTTATTACAACTTAAACTTTTTTGTTGTTGTAAGTTAGCATGTCTAGCTGTATTTACCTTATAAATGAGTGCAAGCGAACCATCATAAACTGTCAATGTTTGATCAGCGGCAAGTTGATAACACACTGGACAGATAGGATACACCACATTAACAAATAAATTTGTCTGTTTGAAATTGATATCGCCCAGTGTAACTGACAACGTTTGGCCAGATACAAGTCTATATGCCTGTCAAGCTAGCTGCTTAACGCACACAAACAAAAGTGGAGCAGCCAACGATCGTTTCAGTAAATTCTGTGTGAAATGATGTGTTGATAACAATGTTTAAAGCCTATCGTTACCCATGGAGCCTACTTTTTAGCCAGAACAGAAAAGCACCAGCATCACCAGCCTTTTCTTCTGTAGCCTAAAGCTGATAGTACACAGGCAACATTCTATGACAATGACAGTGTAAACACGGCGCCAGCTTAGCTAGCTCAGTGTTGATGTAACTAAGATATTCAAAGTCAAACAAGTGTCCTTAACCATCCATTTTAGCTTCTGCAATTACAAATCGGTGTTGATTTATTTTGCAATATTGAATATTCTGCCCCAGCTTTGCCTGCAAAATATTCTGCCCCAGTTGCTGAGAAACCAGTCTATTTACCCAACCCCGTGATATGAAAAAGTGGTGTCAGTTCTTAGGTAGCCGTGCATACACACAAACACTGTGAGATCAGTATACTACCACCGTTTTACTGCCTATTTGCATGACTTCCAACAAGGGGGATTCACTCTGTCAGTCAGTCACTCAGTTAGCTACTTTTGATACTTTTTGATTCCTTGCTCAGCTAGTGTTGAAAATAAAATTGGGGGCAATCAATTGACTTTAAAACAAAGTACAGAACATGTTTATTTTAAAAAATTAAAAATAATAATAATTTATTCCATGCCATTGCTCTAACGCTAAACAAAAAGGGCTAAATTTGTGACACAACAGAGGTGCAACTCTAGAATCAACGCTACAATTAATGGGAAGTGTGATCTTTGTCAAGGCATAACCATTATCAATCCAAATTCACAAAACGTAGCCTATTTAGATGACACGAGACTAGTTTTCCACCCGGTTAGTTTGTAGTTTTTCTCCTTTAAAAAAAATAGCCTATACTTCATACTATACTGACATAATGTTCAGAAAATGACAATTTCCTTTGGAGGGAATTCTACTGAGCCAACTGAAGTAAGTATGAACTGTCAGTTTTATCTTTTTTTCCAAGTTTTATAATGTCAATCTGCTTGTCACAGCATTTTATAATTTCAAAACTTGTTTTATACAAGAAGTAAAATGCTGTTCACGTGTAGGGTCTCATGCTAGCTAGATCATGATCACTCACAGAGCTAGGGCTAACATAGTTGAAAAAATTCTGCCCTGTTAGTTGTGTTCACCCAACAGGGTGGAACATGCACCTAACAGGGTGGAAATGTTGATAGAAAATGTAGTAAATAAATTATTTATAATAAGATACATATAATATTTGTGATGTATTTGCAACTGTTAACTATTAATGTGATTAATCATTAATATACAGTGCCCTGCATAATAATTTGGGATAGTGAAGCATTTTTTCTTCTTTTGAGTCTTCTCTGGCATGTAAAGAATATGCAACCAAATACTAAACATGACTAGTTTATTTTACATTATGTTAATGTGTCCCTATATTTCTAGGAGCCCTGAAATAGGGGAACCATGTAAAAATGTAAGTGTTATCATTTTAAAATGGTGAATCCACAAATACCCTCTAATAAAAGCTGAAAATCTGTACTTTAACTGCATACGAATTGTTTGATTTCAAATCAACTTTTGGAGTAGAGTCAAAAGAAGAAAAAATGCTTCATTGTCCCTTAAAAGGAATTGGCCGGTGTTCTAAGACCCCAGGTTAATTGTTGACATTGTCTATGTCAAAATGTAAATCAGCCATTATTTTTTTATTTTTCACCCCCTCGCCATGTACGCACATTCAGAAAATTGTAAGCGCACAACACAAGTAAGCGCATACGAACTGCCCTGGGTAGGTAGTTCTCAAATAGAGAGCGAAGATCGTGGCTGCGTTTCAGCAGTGTGATAATTCTGAATTCTGAGTGCAGAGCAACATTTGAATAAGTCGCAAGCGTAAGTGTAGGAGGGGGTGTTTTTTAACTGACTGGAACGCAGCTTTTGGAAAACCATCCAGTACCTCAGGAGGGGGAAGTGGGACATTGTCCAAGCTGTTCTTAGCAAGGGCAGTGAAACTCTGACCTCAACTGGGGATTTTGTCGGAAGGTGGAAGGAGCACTTTGAGGAACTCCTGAATCCGACAGACGCGCCTTCCTTTCAGGAGGCAGAGCGGGATAATTCTGGGGGATCAGAACCCATCTCTGTGGCAAAAGTCACTGAGGTAGTTGGACAGCTCTACAGTGGCAGAGCACCAGGGGTGGATGAGATCCGTCCGGAAATGTTGAAGGCTCTGGATGTTGTTTGGGTGTCGTGGCTGACATGGCTCTTCAATGTCACGTGGAGGTCGGGAACAGTGCCTTTGGAGTGGCAGACCGGAGTGGTGGTCCCCATTTTTAAAAAGGGGGACCGGAGGGAGTGTTCCAGCTACCGGGTAATTACACTCCTCAGCCTCCCTGGGAAAGCCTATGTCAAGGTGCTGGAAAAGAGGCTCCGATCGTTAGGCGAACCTCAGATTCAGGAGGAGCAATGCGGTTTCCGTCCTGACCGTGGAACAGTGGACCAGGTTTTTACCCTCTCGAGGATATTTGAGAGGGTATGGGAGTTTGCTCATCCGGTCTACATGTGTTTTGTGGATTTGGAGAGAGCCTACGATCGTGTTCCCCGGAGTATCTTGTGGGAAGTGCTGCGGGAGTATAGGGTACCGGGGTCGTACTGCGAGCCATTCAGTCCCTGTACACTCGGAGCGAGAGCTGTGTTCGCATTCCTGGCATTAAGTCAAGCTCATTCAATGTGGGTGTCGGGCTCCAGCAAGGATGCACCTCGTCTCCACTCCTGCTCGTGGTTTTCATGGACAGGATATCAGGGTGTAGCCGAGGTCTGGAGAGTGTCCGGTTCGGACACACTCCACACCTAAGGGTGGCATCTCTGCTATTTGCGGATGATGTCATCCTTTTGACCCCATCGCACTGTGACCTCCGACGCGCACTAGAACGGTTTGCAGCAGAGCGTGACTCGGTTGTGATGAGGATCAGCGCCTCCAAGTCTGTGGCTATGGTTCTCTCCCAGAAAATGGTGGTTTGTCCACTTCAGGTGAGGGGGGAACAACTGCCCCAGGTAGAGGAGTTCAAGTATCTCGGGGTCTTATTCACGAGTGGGGGTAAAAGGGAACAGGAGATTGACCGCCATTTAGGTGCTGCGGCGGCAGTATTGCGGGCGTTGTATCAGACGGTGGTGGTGAAGAAGGAGCTGAGCCAAAAAGCAATGCTCTCGATTTACCATTCAATCATTGTTCCTCCTCTCACCGATGGTCACGAGCTTTGGGTAGTGACCGAAAGAGTGAGATTGTGAATACAAGTGGCAGGGCTTACTCTCCTGGATAGGGTGAGGAGCTCAGTCATCCAGGAAGATCTCGGAGTACAGCTGCTGCTCCTCCACATTGAGAGGAGTCGGTTGAGGTGGTTCGGACATCCGGTAAGGATGTCCCCTGACATCTCCCTATGGAAGTGTACCAGGCACGTCCAGCAGGGAGGAGACCCCGGGGTAGACCCAGGACTCGCTGGAGAGATTATATCTATATTATATTATATATATATATATATATATAGGGCATCACTGTTTAGTGGTTTAGGCCAATGAGTTGTTGATTTTCTGTTTATTGTTGGTGTTAATTCCACCCTGTTATCTGAACAATTTCAAAAAATAAATTGACAATAATTTCAAATGTTTAGCATGTTTTTGTGTTTATTTGCATAGATGGAAGGGATTCATTGAACATATGTCATTTTTTGCTGAATTCAGTTGTTATTTGCCTTTTTTTTTTCTTTTTTTTGAATTAATGACAAAAAACTGTCGGTTCACACTAAACAAAACACATTGAACACATAAAAAAATTGCGTAGTAATTATTTCTAGACAGTAAACAAATATAATAGAATAAGGGACACATAATGCACAAGAAAATGTAAATATTGTTATGCACTTGCATTTTTAACACTTTGGGCTCTATCTTGGCGATCTTAGCGCATGGTGTAAAGTGCATTTAGGGTGTGTTCAAGTCCATTTTTGCTAGTTTACCAGCGTGTTTTTTGAGCGCTAAGCACGGCGCAATGTGCAAATGAGCCGAACCTAGTCTCTTCACTGTCCCCCACCATAACGAAGTTGTGGAGGGGGACTCTAATTTGATCCCCGCTGTCGGTCTGTCGGTCTGTCGGTCTGTCGGTCTGTCGGTCTGTCGGTCTGTCGGTCTGTCTCACATGCATGTACCAGAGCCCACCACCAGAGGGGTGCTATTACAATGCATTTCCCCATAGCTAAGTACATTTAGCTTTGTACATAAAAAAACTATGCTTGATGTCTCCGCATAATCTATGGCATTTCTACTCAGCAGACTGTCAACTTTCTAAATCCACAAAGTTCAGAGCTTAAGGTGTTTTGTAGCTCTTTGTGGAAAATGTAGAAAGTATACCTTTAATGGGAAAATGCATGTACAATGTAGTTTCAGAACACCGGATGGCGATATAGAGGACGTAGGAGATCACGGTCACTCTGATCAAGCTGTCCTCTTCCCCCATAGATATACGTAGATGCCGTGTTCTACTGTTCAGATACTGCGTGGTGGCCATATTGCGGCAGGCAATGGTGGGAATCAGTTACTTGAAAAAGGCCACAAAATTGTGGAATTTGGATAAACGGAAGAAACGACAAAAGCAAGAATCGTTGAAAAACTTTTCATAAGCTATTCGAGTATTTTAGGTTACTGGCACGTAAATTAGTGTACGTGATTTGTGTCATTTATTAGCGCCTTGCTTGCAAAAGCGGACATATAGGCTAGGATGATATCGCCCGGATGATAATGAAAACATATGTGGCTAGGCTGTTAGCTAACGTTACAAAATTATTTTTAGTAAAAGGTAGTAATTAGCTATCAAAGCAATGCATGACTTAAATGACTAAAATGATCACATTCTTTGTGTTATTAGTACATAGCAAATTATCTACTGGAGGGTACGTTTATGAGATTATAGCCTACGTGGCGTCTGCGACACTGCTTGTGACAATTAGCCTAAATCTAGTTTAAAACGTTAGGCGGGGCCGTATTTAGGCTGCTTGTCGACTATGCACTGTAGTCTATGATTCAGCTACATGCCAGGTTGTAATTAGTAACTATTACGAAATAGTATTTTTGAGATGGACTTGTTTTTGTCACAGCCAGCTTTCCCTAAGACCCAGACAGAAGAAGAGCCTGGGTCATAGCTGTTTGGCGAAAGGATTTTGGAGTAATGTTACAGAGCCAAAACAACTGCCTCCTAGTGAATATTTTAACGTTGAAAAGTCGCTAAAATGGCATATCGCATTCGGGTGAAACACCGGCTAAAATGCGTTTAAAAGTTTTTGAACCGTCACACACTTTTAACACACTTTTACACTTGTGTAGGCTACGTGCCGAATCATATAGTACAGTGGGGATGCAAAGTATTTGGGCAGCGACACATTTTTTGTTGTTTTGGCTCTGTACTCCAGAACATTGGATTTGAAATGGAACAGTGACTATGATGTTAAAGTGCAGACTCATCTTTAATTTGAGGATTTTTACATCCATATTAGGCGAACCATGTAGCAATTGTAGCCCTTTTTATACACAGTGTGCCCATTCCCCCTCCATTTGGTTGCATACCCTAAATTAAGTTGCATATCCTGCAAGCTTGGAGCCTACATGTAAATTTAATGATTAAATGAAATGATAAAGTATTTTGGATGCCATTGATTGAGTTCTATTTTTATTTTTTTTTAAATGTTAGGGATGTTTAATAACCTTTTTCATCATAACGGTCAGTGCCCCCGAAATGTGAAAAATGTCATTGCCTTCAAAAATCAGTTAAGGGGGGCAAAAAAAGCCCTGTGAAAAAAAAAGTTAATGTCGTACCCTAATAAGCGGTGTATCCTCAATGTATTAAAACTAGTAGCTAAAACATCCATGATGTGCAGCTATAACCTAATAAGGTTATAATAATCAGAGCTATCCACCTAATAAGTTTATAAGAACAAGCAATCAGCATGAAAACATTTTGACAACTGATGTACAATAGCTAAAAGGACGTTTTACAAATAGCGGTTCTGAGAAATCAAGTGTTATGTAGAAATTTATCACGTTTATAACAAGCCAAACCTCACACAAATTGGATAAGAATTAAGCGAGTTCTAGTTGAAGACTGCATCTCTCCATAAACGCCTGTAGTTTAGAAGCGGATCTTGCCCGCCTCAACGTGCAGATGTATCGCTGCAACATTCCACAGCGGCGAATGCGGCATC
Organism: Ilyophis sp. 1 JC-2022; assembly: GCA_022702515.1. Lineage (NCBI taxonomy): Eukaryota > Metazoa > Chordata > Actinopteri > Anguilliformes > Synaphobranchidae > Ilyophis > Ilyophis sp. 1 JC-2022. Next base: position 129,387,472 of record CM040406.1, on the reverse strand, counting down.
TATTGTGTTGAGCCCGCTCCTGTATGGCATTTACACCCACGACTGCACTCCCACCCACTCCACCAACGCCATCATCAAATTTGCGGATGACACACCACCCTGGTGGGGCTCATTTCAAATGACGATGAGAGGGCGTACAGGGACGAGGTGCAGCGGCTGGTGGAGTGGTGCGCCAGGAACAACCTCTCCCTCAACACCAAGAAAACTAAGGAGGTGGTCATTGACTACAGGAAGAATAAGACTGCCCCTGCCCCGCTCTACATCAATGGGGACTGTGTGGAGAGGGTCCCCCATTTTAAGTTCCTGGGGGCACACATCTCCGAGGACCTCGCCTGGTCAGTCAACACCGCAGCGGTGGTAAAGAAGGCCCAGCAGCGACTCCACTTCCTGAGAGTACTCAGACGGAACAATCTGGAGGAGAAGCTGCTGGTAACCTTCTACCGATCCACCATCGAAAGCGTACTGGCGTATGCCATCACAGTGTGGTACGCTGGCTCCACCGCAGCTGACAGGACGAGGCTACAGAGGGTGATCAAGTCAGCCGAGAGGATAACTGGCAGTCCTCTCCCCTCCCTAGATGCCATAGCCAACTCTCGCTGTCTCTCCTCGGGCAGGAGGTACAGGAGCATCAAGAGCCGCACAAACAGACTAAAAAACAGCTTCTTCCCATGGGCCGTCCGGACTCTAAACAATCACAGCAGCAGCCGTTAATTCTCCGATAGTGCAATACATGAACTTGTGCAATACAATATATCAACGTGCAATATTCTTTTACTACCTCAGTAGTATTTTATTTGTATTTTATTATTGCTTTGTTCCTGCTTTTTTGCCCTCCGTCTAGGCGTCATGTGTCCTTATCTGTTCTTAATGTTGTTGTTTTTTTGTTTGTTTTTTTTCCCTTAAATGTTTTAATTATTTACGTCTGATTTTAATGCACTGTCAGCTGAAGCACTCTTAATTTCGTTGTATGGGGAACTGTGCAATGACAATAAAGCCTATTCTATTCTATCTATGTATATATATCTATGGTTGCAGCAGGCAACAACAGTAAACAACTTTCTTGTTCGATGTGTGCTTTCCTCTGGTTTTCCAGAGCGGCGAAAGCGGCATATATGTATATACATCTATGTCTTCCCCCGGCCCTGCCCCTCACCCACCGCAAACACGACCCTTACTCTGGGGCCGCGACCACTGGAGGTTGATGGCTACAGAAGGAATCGAGCAGAATTACAAAATGATGATTTTGAATTATTTTATGAAAATTAACTGTAGTCAAATTTACAGAGCAATAGCTAAGATTACCAACTTATATACTTTGAGCATGCAACATAGTCTCCATTTACATGATCAAGGTTTAGTCAAACAACCTGATAAATAGACTTGTTTCAATTAAGTGTTGCAGTGTGTGAGTTGTGCCCAGCTGCACCCGAGATGGACCATTTCATCCAATCAACCAGTCTAATATTTCATTGCATAGTATGGCTACCTGCAACAGCAGACCACAATCAACACAGTGAAAACAGTAGCCTACAGAATTCAGCATTTACTTTAACTTCAACCAATATTCAGTGCTTGATTTATCTATAGGATGAAAGAGGAACAGGTGCTGTCTTTTCCAAGTCGGTCCCATTATGTCCACCGAAATGCACAAATGACATGGCATCTGGATAATTTCAACCAGTAATAGAAGAGATGGTTAATGGTAATAGCCTCCTCAGTGGGAATATCGCAGTCTGCATTTAGCCATGTCCTAACCGTAGTGCAATAGCTAATGCACTGCTAGTTGCTCGCATGCAACCACAAGCAGTGTTCGAGGAGGAGAGACGCTCACTCTTCAAACAGTCACATTCTCTTCGTATTCAGTTATCGTAACGTTACTGGTTTTCAGGTAAGCGGTCACATGAAGTAAATTGACATAAAATAGCTATTTTGTTAATTCTGTGACATTTAATACAGTAGCTGGCCAATAAAGCACGACCGGGTGTGCCATTAATAACGTTAAACGTCAGGACACCGACTCATTTACAGTAATATTAGGCTACATTAGCTAGCTGCTTTTTTATATTAGCTAGCTAACGTTATAACTTAACCAAGTTTCTGTTCCTTGTTCTCTTTTCTGTGCTGGAGTTCTTTTAAGAGCTTGATGGCATCAACACATCCAGCCTAATAAACTTTTAACTTGAATCTTGTCTCTTCAGTTATACCCACACACAATTGTACCCCTTTTTGGTGGTCAAACATATTGTTTTTCATTGTCTTCTCCTTATATTCCAATCAAATATGATGTTTATTACATTGTGGCAGGGTGGGCGTGGTTAGCCTCTGCGTGCAGAGAGAGAGTGAGCAGAGCGGTTCTCGGACCCTGAGCCACAGCTGTCATAAGTTAATCAGCATCACGGGGAAACGTAATTGATTAATGGTTTAATTGTTTCTGATTGCTATGACAGTGAGCCGGGGCTTGAAAAGGGAGAGACGGGCGAACAAACGGGGCTGGCTGTGGACGGAGAGAGAAAGCTCCGGAGAAGCCAGAGCCGACAAAGTGAAACCGAAAAGAATAATAAAGAATAAAAGAACCCAGCGGGTTATTGAACAGAACTCAGTGTCTTTCAGTCCTTTCCCGAGCGGTGGCACTCGACCTTGCCACAGTGGTGGCCCGTACGGGGGGCGGGAGAAAGTTAAGAGACTGCAAGACGAACGAAACAAAGATATTTAAACATGGACACCAGCCCGGACCGAACAGAAGCGGAGCAGCCAGTAATAGCGCTCGCGCGCATGCTGGAGAAGATGACACTCATGCAGGAGAGGCAAGCGGCGGTGCAGCACGAGCAGATGGAGGCGCTGCGGCGACAAACCACCCTCCAGACGGAGACGCTGCGGCAGCTAGCTGGCAGCGGGGGGGCGGGGTCCCGGGATCCGTATAGCCGAGCCCCAATGAAGATCCAGTTGCCCAAGATGACCGCAGATGACGATGCCCAGGCCTTCCTGGACAGCTTCGAGGTGGCCGCGGAGGCATGTCGGTGGCCCGACGAGGAGTGGGTGGTCCGCCTCCTGCCCCTGTTAACGGGGGAAGCCCAACAGGCCGCACATGGGCTGCCTGCCATATCCCGGGCAAACTACACCACCGTCCGGAAGGCAATCCTGGATCGGATGGGCTATAGCCCAGAAGATCAAAGGCGCCGGTTCCGGGACGCGTCACTGGTACAGGGGGACCGACCTTTCGCGTTCGCCCAGCGGCTCACCGACATGGCCCGAAGATGGCTGCAACCGGAAATGCGATCCGCCGGGGAGGTGTTGGAGCAGGTCGTGCTGGAAAAATTTGTGGGCGGGCTGCCCGAGGCGACCGCCAACTGGGTGCGCTGCCACCGACCCACGAACCTGGAACTGGCAGTGAACCTGGCCGAAGACCATCTGGCCGTGGTGCCAAGCAGCCCGCCGCAAAAGACGCCAGAACCGGCTCCAAGGAGGAGACTCCCGTTTCGCACGGTCCCGTCTTCCCTTTCCCGGGACCCTAATTCAACGCGCCCTCATATTAATCCCCTCTCTGTCTTCTCTCCCTCTCCAGGCCCAGGCTCAGTGGCGGGAGGGGCCGACCCACAGAGGGTTCCTCAGACGGTCGGACCGGGTTGTTGGCGGTGCGGGCAGCTCGGCCACCTGCGCCGCGACTGTCCACTTATGGAGGTAGGGCAGGTGGTCCGGGTTGTCGGTCCGCCCACTCCTGCTCCCGATCCAGAGGGAGCGTACTGCATCCCGGTAAGGGTGCAAGGGAGTGAACACCGGGCGTTGTTGGATTCGGGGGCGATGCAGTCCATGATTCGACAAAGCCTGGTTCGGCCAGAGGCATTGGTAGAGGCACCGTGGGTATCGATTAAGTGCGTGCATGGTGATGTGCACCAATATCCGGTAGTGCCTGTAAAAATTTATTGTCAACGAAAAATTTATATTGTCAAAGCTGCGGTTAGCTCCCGGCTTTCGCACCCCCTGATTTTGGGCATTGATTGGGCGGGGTTTCGTACAGTGTCAGGGAAGCTGTGGGAGGTGCGATCCCGACCGGTAGGGCCCGGGGAGGTGTGTGCTGTTAACGGCGATGACGCAGGGTCGGCCGACGCGGTCGAGGGGGGGGCGGAGCCGGGGGAGCCTCGAGGGGAGACTCCCCTGGTTCCGGTTTTTCTCCCCACGGAGGATTTCCCACTCGAACAGTCTCGGGATGACACCTTACGCTTTGCTTACGAACACGTAATGCGCATTGATGGTCAGCAAGTGCGTCCGGAGACAGCTCTCTCTCACCCGTATTTCTCGGTTATTAGAGATAGATTATATCGAGTGTGTCGGGACGCTCAAACAGGGGAAGAAAATACCCAGTTGTTGGTACCTAAAAGCCGCCGGGAAATGGTTTTCCAAGCGGCTCATTATAACCCCATGGCGGGGCACTTGGGGTATGATAAAACACTAAACCGTATAATGGCCCGCTTTTATTGGCCGGGCATCTGGGCAGACGTACGTCGGTGGTGTGCGGCTTGCCCGGACTGTCAATTAGTGAATTCCCCGGCCACCCCAAAAGCGCCGTTGCAGCCCCTTCCATTAATAGAGGTCCCATTTGATAGAGTGGCTATGGACCTCATCGGGCCATTTGAACGGAGCACACAGGGATACCGATTCGTACTAGTTCTAGTGGATTATGCGACCCGGTATCCCGAAGCAGTTCCACTGCGCAATATCTCCGCTAAAAGTGTTGCGCAGGCACTGTTTCAAATTATCTCCCGCGTCGGAATCCCGAAAGAGATTCTGACGGACCAGGGCACATCATTTATGTCACGGACACTAAACGAACTATACGCGTTATTGGGCATTCAGTCGATTAAAACCAGCGTGTACCACCCCCAAACGGATGGGCTCGTTGAGCGGTTTAATAGGACTTTGAAGTCAATGATTCGGAAGTTCGTTCACGAAGATAGTCGAAATTGGGATAAATGGTTAGTCCCTTTATTATTTGCAGTGCGGGAGGTTCCCCAGGCCTCCACGGGATTTTCTCCCTTTGAGTTAATATTTGGCAGAAAACCCAGGGGAGTTTTGGACCTAGTTAAAGAAAACTGGGAGGACGGTCCAAGCCCCAGTAAAAATGAAATACAGTACGTAATGGACCTGCGAGCAAAACTCCATACACTGGGTAAGGTATCACGGGAGAATTTGCTCAAGGCCCAGGAACGGCAGCAAACGCACTATAATAAAGGGACCAAACTCAGACAATTCTCACCGGGAGATAAAGTACTCGTATTACTTCCAACCTCCAGCACCAAATTGCTCGCAAAGTGGCAAGGGCCCTTTGTGGTCACACGGCGAATAGGGGAGGTAGACTACGAGGTGGTGCGGTCGGATAGAGAAGGAGCTAAACAAATCTACCACCTAAATCTATTAAAAGCTTGGAAGGAGGTGGTGGCTGTCTCGCTGGTGACGGTAGATAAGGAGAAAGATGAGCTGGGGCCGGAGGTACCAAATTCACACAATCAGACCCCGCCCCTTTCTAATAGCCATCTCTCGCCGAGCCAGCAGACAGACCTTGCTCTATTGCAAAAGCAGTTTGCGGATGTGTTTTCTCCCCTACCCGGACGCACGAATCTCATACGCCACCATATAGAAACCCCCCCGGGAGTGACGGTACGTTCCCGTCCTTATCGACTGCCAGAACACAAGAAAAAATTGGTACAGGCAGAAATAAAGGCCATGCTAGAGTTGGGTGTAATAGAAGAATCACACAGTGCCTGGAGTAGCCCCATTGTTCTAGTAGGTAAACCAGATGGGTCTATCCGGTTCTGTGTGGATTACAGAAAGGTGAATGAGGTCTCACGTTTTGATGCCTATCCTATGCCTAGGGTCGATGAACTCTTGGATCGGCTGGGCACGGCTCGTTTTTTCTCGACACTGGATTTGACCAAGGGCTACTGGCAGATTCCCTTGTCACCGGAGTCTAAGGAAAAATCGGCTTTCTCTGCTCCGGACGGTTTGTACCAATTTCGTACACTTCCATTCGGGCTATTCGGGGCTCCAGCCACGTTCCAGCGCCTGATGGATCGGGTGCTGCGTCCGCATGCTGCATATGCTGCAGCCTATATTGATGATGTTATCATCCACAGTAACGACTGGGCGCAGCATATGCGGCATGTGGGGGCGGTGCTCGACTCCTTGAGGCGGGCGGGGCTCACGGCTAACCCGAGGAAGTGTGCAATTGGCCGAGCGGAGGTACGGTATTTGGGGTACCACTTGGGAAGTGGACAAGTGCGGCCTCTAGTGGACAAAACCGCAGCAATTGCGACCTGTCCCCGACCCAAGACAAAAAAAAGAGGTGAGGAGGTTCTTGGGACTGGCCGGTTACTATAGGAGGTTTATTCCTGCGTTTTCGGAGCTGACCAGCCCCTTGACTGATTTAACTCGAAAAGGTGCCTCAGAGCCGGTCCAGTGGACGGAGCCGTGCCGGAGGGCGTTTGAGCGAGTAAAAGAAGCCCTCTGTGGGGAGCCGCTGTTGTTCACCCCTAACTTTTCTCTCCCGTTCACCCTGCAGACAGACGCGTCGGACAGAGGGCTGGGGGCCGTGCTGACCCAGCAGGTGGAGGGAGTCGATCGCCCGGTGCTGTACATAAGCCGCAAACTGGCACAGCGGGAGGTGAAGTACAGCACCATTGAAAAGGAATGCCTCGCCATCCGGTGGGCGGTCGGATCCCTCCGGTATTACCTGCTGGGCCGCTCATTCACCCTCTGGTCGGACCACGCCCCCCTCCAGTGGCTCCACCGCATGAAAGATGCCAACGCGCGGATCACCCGTTGGTATCTAGCATTACAGCCGTTTAATTTTAAGGTGATCCATAGGCCGGGGCCGCAGATGGTGGTGGCGGACTTCCTCTCTCTGCGAGGAGGGGGGGGAGTTGGTCATCGGCCGGATGGCTCCCCGGCCTAAGTCGGGCGGTGGGGGTATGTGGCAGGGTGGGCGTGGTTAGCCTCTGCGTGCAGAGAGAGAGTGAGCAGAGCGGTTCTCGGACCCTGAGCCACAGCTGTCATAAGTTAATCAGCATCACGGGGAAACGTAATTGATTAATGGTTTAATTGTTTCTGATTGCTATGACAGTGAGCCGGGGCTTGAAAAGGGAGAGACGGGCGAACAAACGGGGCTGGCTGTGGACGGAGAGAGAAAGCTCCGGAGAAGCCAGAGCCGACAAAGTGAAACCGAAAAGAATAATAAAGAATAAAAGAACCCAGCGGGTTATTGAACAGAACTCAGTGTCTTTCAGTCCTTTCCCGAGCGGTGGCACTCGACCTTGCCACATACATGTTCATTTGGTGAAATGTAATTGTTATGGTCATGGATAGTGAAATATTTGCAGTCTAAAAGATTCGACCTAACATTAAATGAATAAATGTCGTAAGTTAGTTAACAGAGGCTAATCTGTAACGTTAGCTACGTCTATTCTCACACACATGTTAATGTGATGGTTATATAAGACAAAGATTTCCTAGTTTCCCTTGAATTGTCCACCATCAATATGCTAATGAATTAAATGGAGGTGGCCAACAGGTATATTGTGATATAAACAGAGAAATGGTAATGACTAAGTTAGTTGTAAAAACGAAAAATACAAACATACTGGTTATGCTAGCCAGCTCGTGTTCCCAAATAAACATTAAGCTTGTTTGATTGCCGAATAGAGTGGATGCGCTCCCAACTGAACGGGAGTAGTTATAATTATAATTCACAACATAGATCAGATGTCAACAACTGTAGGCTACATGATAATGACATGCACATGGGTGGGGGACGACAGGTTTACTGTGCACTTGTTAATTATAGGTGTGTCTTGGGTGTGACATGCAATAAACCAATGAAAATGTCATCCCATTCCCTTTAAAAGCCTGCTTTTTCACCTTGGCGAATTGCTTACATGATGGCGAAACAGACATGCTCGTGCGTGTTTAGTGCGATCAAGGAATAGGCCATATGGATCAATATTATTTGGACTAACCCTTATGAGTTCCCGGTAATTCCGGACAGTGCTGTTATTTTACAAAATATATGCGGTTAAATTTTGTTAAAAGCAAACAGCTGAGAATAAGGTGCCAATGGCTTCCGTCTCACCTTAGAAAAATACAATAAAGCTGTCAGGTTGGCAACCCAGAGGTCCACACATTTCCCCTTGTTTTATAATGTCCTGCTTATGGAAGTGTAAAACGCGTTTTACTAGCAGCTTAATCACACATACCCTCACTATAATGTGAAACATCTGATTAAATTGAATGTCTTTATTTAACATGTTTGTTTGCGTTTGTGGGTCTGCCCGACTGTCTTCGTCTTTTTTACTGCTGGAAACTACAACTGAAGTTCCCCAACGGGAAAATAATGTATTCTATTCATTGTATCCTATTCTATGCTTTAAAAACAAGTACACTTTCCCGGGAAGACCGTGAAAAGTGCAATTTAAAGTAGGTGAAACAGACCTTTTCCTGCATGAAGTTAAAGCGCACATGCAGTGAATGGCATTAAAATGAATTGTGAATTAATTGTTCTCTTTAACATCGTTTTGTTTAGTTATGGTATAACAGGTGAAATCAGCGGGGTTTTAATAAGCTGAGAGTATGGAAACCTGGTCACTGTAATTTAAAAAATAGCTATGAAAGACGAAGAATAAGGTTCAGTTAACATGGTGACATTTATCTCCGTTTTTTAACCGTAGGCTATCGAAAAAACTTTATGCACAGCGAAACCGCTGTAGCCAGCAGACTAGGCTATTTGCAAAACAAGAAATGCAATATTCACTGGATAAGGTTTTGAACTTTTTTCAGTCAAAACCATTTGATTTACTTACAGGCTGTAGGCCTAGAGAGCTGTATTGTAATGACATCTGAAGCGCATTTTCAGAACTCAAATGTCCATCTATTGCAGTGCGCGAGTTTTCCATTGAATGACAATTCACGTATTAGGTGTAAATGACAATTTGCGCATTAGGCTTGATATAGGTGGTATGAGCAAAGTTTTCAATAAATAGCCATTGTCCTGTAAGAGAAGATTGTCGCCCCGGAAGATTAGGCTACAGGAACTATTGGCAAATATACCTTGATCCTGGGTAATTGCGAATAGTCTATACATGTAACCTTACACGTACCACTGCACATCGCCTGGATATTGATGGAGTGGGCTGAAAGTAATTTAATGAGGCATTCCCCTTCGCTGAGGGACAGGTATGTGGTGTTTGACCTATGGACCCTTTTATTATTATGCATTTTTTGATATAGTCTACATTACATTACAGTCATTTAGCAGACGCTTTTATCCAAAGCGACATACAATAAGTGCATACAGAAACGTCATCGAAGTAACTACAGAACAGATAAGACAAAGCACATCCTTCCCATAAAGTAGCAGCTATCCTTAGTAATGAACATTGAATGCAGTTCACAGTAAACTGGGTAAATTAGCTGTACTACAATTCTATTCTAAATATTATAAACTTCAATACACAGTTCAACAAGAACAAATACCATGAGGTCCTAGATAAGTATCAGTCCAGGTGGAGTCTGAAAAGGTGTGTTTTCAGGGCGAGTCGCCCTGCTGTAGATGAGCGAAGTGGTCGAGCAGGAACATAGTTCTGGATCAAGTCCTGCAGTCTACTACACAATAATAAGATTTCACATTGGAATCTTGATACTTTAGTCATGCTTGTGCACGCCCCCGTGTGTAACAGACAGGAGGGTGTACATGCGTTGTGTAGACGCACTTATATGCACCGTTAAAATAACATGTAAACAACTGCGACATTACTTTAGACAAGGTTTGTGGTGGTTTTAGTGCAAGCGCTTTCTGCTGGCTCAAGATAGCAATACGCCAAAAATTATCCTGGCCAAACCTCATCTTAAGACCAACATGCCCAGTTCACTTGCAATGGGCGCAAGAGTACTTGGTATTTAAACGATGTGAGCACTAGGCGTTATAATGAACTCTGCGCCGGGTGTAAGATAGCAAAAACACTCACGTTTGGGTTAGCGCCGGGTGTAAGATAGGACATATGAATAACAATTACAAAGGGCCCTAACAGGGTGGAATACTGTCACGGTCCATGTCTGAACAAACTGCCCATAATTAAGCATTTAAGTGCCTGAGCTTGGCCAATATGTTTTCCAGACAGTTAAACATATCCCTTTTCTGATTAAATGTTAAAAACATTTTTTTCAAAAGTTACCAGGTCCAAAAGGTAACAAGATTTACCCGCCTACATTTTACGTCTCTAAAAATAACTATAAATAAAAATATAAATAGGGTTTTAAGGTTTTTAAGCACTCTGCATTCTTGCATACCAAGTCGTAGGCTACACACTTTAGTTCACTTGGAAGTACATACTTACAATTATGCAATTTGAGGCACAGCCAAAGTGATATACATACAATTAAAACCTAATACTGATGTGGCTGACCCTGTGATAAGATATATTTATAATTGGTATACTTAAGTATAAGGAAAGTTTAAAGGCCATATTAGCAATATTTCTAGGCAATGTATATGGGCAATATTGACTGCAAAAAGGATGGAGATAAGCAAATGGGACAAACATCAGTGAGGAATACATAGTGGGCTCTAATGTGATGAAAAAATACTGTTGTTCACATTTCTGGGCAAAATTGCCCATTTGCAAGGCCTCAAAAAGTTACCTGTGTATCATGACCTTAATGATTGAGAAGGCAATGCAATCATCTTTACTGGAATTAAAGTAAGATCCCAGCCACTTATCAAGATCCCTGTTGGGAACAAATAAAGTGATAATTAATACTGACAAAACCAAGTGCCTCCTCTGGTCCCGTTAGCCATGGAAAAATTAATAAAATTGAAAAATCTAAAGAATGCATAGGACAGTGTTATGTTGATCTATGCCAAAAGCTGGTGTCTTTCACAAAGCATAAAATTGGAATAAAAGCAGTACAGGATAAACTTCCCCTCAGCCTACAACTATTCAGCCTACTCAAGTTGTAGGCTATCATTTGATATTGTAGCGGTTAGCTAGTTGGCTACCGCTAGGGTTCTTTATGTGCAGCGGTGTTAGGTAGCCCCGCTCCGCTAACGGTTTTTGTGCATGTTGTGATTGGCGAGTTAAGCTAGGCTGCTCATTGGTGGAACTAGTTTGCCTAGCTAGCCACTCATTGATGCCATAAATTGCACCTTAATTTGCATATTGGGGGGGATAAATAGGGCTGTATAGCAGCGAGTGGTGGAAATTACGAATCACTTTACTAATTCGAATCGTTCAGTTCAGTACAAAGATTCTAGTCACTGACTATGTGATTCGTTCACTGGGGTCAGTTGCGCAAGTGCACGAATATTCCAACGGCATGCATGTTCAGTTCACTATAGCTACTCGTAGTTCAGTATCATTTGTAGGTATTGTGCAAAATGATTCCAGGCAAAACACTGCAAGTAAAAAATATAAACTTTTTCTATAAACCTCATATGAACTTTTTGTATTTTTTCCTTGTAGTTATATAGTTTTCTGGATTAAGCTACTATATGGCCACTCCAGGTGAGCGTTTTAAATATGGATTAGAAGCTACGGAAATATGACATGACAATTTGTGTGTTCTGACCATTTCGGGGGTAAGTAGCCTATTGTAAAACACATACCGTTTTCAAATGGTAAAGTTGTGAAAAGGGCTGTAGTTTTTTTTTTTTTTTTTTTTAAAGCAGAGGATTTTTTTTTCTCCCAAATTGAATGTCGATGTTCAGTCATCTATGGGGGGAGCCCTTATACAAAGGGTTGAGCTAGGTGCACTGATGTAGCCTAGTGGTATTAATCACCCAGTTTGTCAGTAGGCTACTAGATTAAAATAGCGGTTCAGATTAAAATAGCGGTTCAGATTAAAATAGCAATCATTCACGCAGTGTGTGATCTAGACTCAAATGACCTGACAACAAATAAAGAAAAGGGCTTTAGCTAGACTTCTTACTGAATTTAAAGTGTAAAGAAGAAACAAACATATAGCCATATATTGGTTATATTTGTGTAGCCTATATAATATATGGTTATAGCATATTAGGCCTACATTTATTGTGCTATTTCGATACAAAAGAAAACACGAATGTGCTTCATTTAATAAATATCATTATTACAGTTTTTAAATGGTTTAATAACGGGCAGACTTTCATTAACTCTTTTAGTTTGATAGTCACAGAATAGGCCAACATGGAAAATGCACAATATAGCCTACAGTAGCCTATGTGATTTTGATTAGAAATGCTTTAACCGTTTTGCTTTCGGTAACGTTAAGTTGGGTGGACGTCAGATGCCAGTAGACCTACAGGTAGGCTACAGGTTCCGATCATTTTGTAAGATTGCAGGCTATATTTTTTAAATGTGAAACTGTACCAAAAAACAGTCGACTGGGCTATATTATTTTACTAATACTCCCGCCATTTGTTGCCAACTAATTTATTAGGCTCACTGAACTGTGGTAGTAGTCGGTGGTCAGTACAGTTCGCTACAGTTCCTTTGAAAATCCCACCTGTTCTCACTGAATTGTGATTCCTCATGGCAACCAGCAAGTTTTCCTTTCATTATCTCGATGTTTCATTCCGACTATCAGGCTCGCCTTTAGCTATAACGTTAGCTGACGCGCACGCAAGCATTTGAACTAATCATTGAGAGTGATGATCCGGTACACTCAGTTCATTTCAAAGATTTGTTCATTCACATACTGCCCATCACTAATAGCAGCCCTCAGGATCAGTTATCGAATGCTTGAATTGCTGTAACTTCTCTCCTGCTCTGAATAACGAAGATGAACATTGTTCAAGATCCGCCTGGCTTGTCACTTACTGCGCTCGCTACATTGGTGTCAGAACTGGGGATTCGTATCGACGAAGAACTTGCGCAGTTGAAGGGGAGACAGCCAGAGTGAATGAGTGAGAAGAAGCGAGCAACAGCGTAGCTAGCCAGCCAACGCAGGAGAGGTCTGTTAGCGGGGTGTGGTCGGAGATACTGCAGTAAGGCTAAACTGAGCAAGCCATTCCATCTGAGCAAAATATTCCATTCCAGCCTGCTGCAGCCTCCTTGCCTGCTACGGACAGCGAGAGCGGGGCACGGGGCCCAGCTGTTGACCGCTGTGGGGCCGGTCTGGACACATGGGACCGGGGGAACCCTCCGTCGGCCCGCACAGGCCCAGCTAATGAGCGCAGGCCGCGGGACCAAGCTGCTAGCTCGGAAAGCGCTAACGAAGCCCTTAACGGCGCACCTAATTGGGGGAACTCTCCGCTGGGCACCAGGCTGCGAAGATTCGACGGAAAAGTCTCTTTGAAGTCTTTGAAGGTGTTGTAAAAAAAAGAACTTGAAAAATAAACGTTGTTTAACGTGATGTTGTCTGAAGTTAGTTTATGTGATAGGCTGTGATAACAAACGCTGTAATTTGTGGCTATGATGGCCTTCTGGCGGCCTGCTCAATATGCCGACATCATAGTGCTGAATGCCGAACGCATGCACATGAGAGAGAGAGAGAGAGAGAGAGAGAGGAGAGAGAGGAACAATTAAGCAGAGCCGACAGACGTTTAAAAGTCCAAACAAAAATATTTACTGACAAGAAGTGATTCTAATCAACTCCATAATTCAAATTAGATTTTTACTAAACGAAAAAATGTGGGCAAGATCAGTTTTACTAAACAACAGGCTTCACTGGTCGAAAACTTTATAGAAATAAAAACACAAATCAGACAGACTTCTCCTAAAAGCAACCTACTAAATGCGGGTAAATTTTAAATAATAAATGAATTATAAATAATTGTAAATATAGATCGAAATGTGCTCAGTTTGGGCTATTTCTCGGTGTTCATTTTCATAATTTAATTAATTAATTAATTTTCGACTATTCGAATAAACGGTTTCGAAAATGTCGTGTACACGTCAGTGCAATTAACCGCTGGGAACATCCCTAGTTGCGCCCATGTAAAATTTGCCAAATCTTCTCTGCCAATGCCAAACAGCTTACACCTGCACTGGAACCTGAACATGTGGAGGAACGTGATGTTCAGCGATGAGTCCAGATTCTGCCTACGGAAGTTGGATCGTTGGGTCAAAGTGTGGAGAAGACGGGGAGAACGCTATGCTGATTGCTGCACCGATAGAGTAACACCTTTTGGTGGAGGCAGTGTGATGGTGTGGGGCGGGCGGCATCTCCATCACTGGAAAAACGAGGCTTGTCATCATTGGAGGCAATCTCAATGCAGAGAGATATCGAGATGAGATTCTGCAACCAGTGGCAATCCCATATCTCCACAGTCTGGGACCGAACTCCATCCTCCAAGATGACAACGCTCGCCCCCACAGAGCGGGGTTTATCAGAGACTACCTCCAGAATTTGGGAGTAGAGAGAATGGAATGGCCTGCCAACAGTCCTGACCTCAACCCAATTGAACACTTGTGGGATCAGCTTGGGCGTGCTGTTCATGCTAGAGTGACCAACACAACCACGTTGGCTGACTTGCGACAAATCCTGGTTGAGGAGTGGAATGCCATCCCACAGCAGTGTGTGACCACGCTGGTGACCAGCATGAGGAGGAGGTGCCAGGCTGTTGTGGCTGTGTATGGTTCTTCCACACGCTACTGAGGCTCCTGACTGTTAAATTAATAAATTGTAAAATTGCCAATATGTCTTGTTTCTTCCTTGTTACTGATAGAGACTTCAATCATCCAATCCACCAAACAAGAGTCACTAGCAACAGCAGAATAAGCTGTTTGGCATTGGCAGAGAAGATTTGGCAAATTTTACATGGGCGCAACCCACATACTCAGCTGTGCTGCTCATCCCACAAATGCATGTTCCTGACAAATGGGGCACCATTTAAAAGGGAAATAAACAGGCTTTCCAACGGTATAAAATGTATTGCCAAGAAGCATTGTTACAACAGAGAAATAATCTACCAAACACAAATTTCCGAACTTTTTGTTTAGTTCGCCTAGCTAGCCGCTCATTAGTGCGATAAATTGCACCTTAATTTGCATATTTGGGGGGGGGGGTTAGCAGATTAGCAGCCCTCCGGGTCAGTTATCGAACGCTGGAATTGCTGTAACTTCTCTCATTACATTATAGGTATTTAGCAGACGCTCTTATCCAGAGCGACTTACACAACTTCTTATTACATGTATCCATTCATACAGCTGGATATATACTGAAGCAATTAAGGTTAAGTACCTTGCTCAAGGGTACAACGGCAGTGTCCTACCTGGGAATCGAACCTGCAACCTTTCAGTTACAAGTCCAGCTCCTTAACCATTATACTACACTGCCTCTCCTGCTCTGAATAAATAAGATGAACATTGTTCAAGATCCACTATATCATAAAATAAGTTAGCTAGCCTACTCTACAGGTTGCGCCACTGAGGCACACCTTCAGGAAGGCATACTTTGGCTTATATTAAAATAAATAAACAATAAATGTTATTTATTTATTATTATTATTTTTAATCTGTTTATACTTACAGAACAAAGAGCCTACTAAAAATTGTGAATTAGTAGGCTAGCTACGCCTAGCCACTTGTGCTCACTGGATATCGAAGTTGGCTTACTTTTGAGTTTTATTAACTAAAAAGTGACCCGTTTAGTCCCAAAGTTATCAACACTGTTATGACCTAACAATACTATCCGAGATGTTTTGACCTGACCTTTTTGTGCTTTCATCACAATTCATTACTTCTTTGTGTCACTTCCAGGTTCTTTATAGACTACTTACCACAAAATACATCACATATTTTAACACTTTCACCTTCTTTAGATCCCTTTATACCGCTTTACCACATCATACCATTTCCACCTTAATTTACCACCTCACACTACACCATATTACCATCTTTTTATACAATTTCCAGCAATTGATACCACTGCAAAGCAACCGCGCCTACTATTTCTATAGGAGTTGTTAATCTAGTTTTATATGTTAAAGGGTTTCCACGCTGTTAACTTTATGGTTTTTGGCTTTTTTTGTTTTCAAAGAGGGCATTTCCCGATATAATATCAGACTTGTGGCGAAAGAGCTGCTGTGCTAAATTTCCGTAACATCAGTGGAAGACAAAACAAGTCGAGGATTTTACACGGTAAGAAGAAATTTTATGACAGCGTAAACCAGGTAGCACCGGCTAATCAATAACGTACAGCTAGATATAGGTGTAAGGGGAGCATGAATACGGTTGTTTCTGAACCAGTTGCAAGTTTGACGAACAGCTTGTCGTCCACAAGTACAATCTTCTAAATTATTAATATTCGACTTCATACTGATAAATAACGTTGTCTAGCAATGAGCGAGCTATAACGTTAGCCAGCTCCCTGTAAAATCGAAGCGGCGAGTTAGCTGGCTACGTTACCAAGTTGCCCTGATGTAAATTACACAGGAGGAAATTAAATGTCTGGTTTTATATCATGATTCTTGTTCGCTGGCAACATTGGCAATACAATTGAAATGTAAAAAAAAAAGAGATGAAAAACGTTAACAAACCTGTCTGTTTTTCCCTGACGGAGGCAGCCATCTTTGTATTCGTGAGACGGTGACGAAGCGGCGGATGACGTGGCAACCCTTGCCTCTGACACATCTGTACAGTGGGAGGGGCGAATACCCAGCAGTTCCCAATCCCATTAAATAACATTTAGCAAACACAAATGTTTTCTGTTCCTGAATCAATTGCCGAGCTGTCATTTTTCAATAAAGATCTCCATTGAAAAAATGTTTTAGTCTAGGACTAGGTTTAATGTCTGGGAAACCAGCCCTCTGTAACTCCAAACCAGATAATAGTATGCATCCAGGGGGTTGTATCTCTGTACATTACCTGATTATTCTTTGAAAACGGTTGAAACATATTTTCATTTGGAACTAGTTAATATGGTGCATGCAACCTGATATTGCTGTGCTCCAAGAAAGAAGTACTGGCACAATATACAACTGATATGTATAATTGTGAATAAATACTATCAAATTAATGTGTTCATATTTACAGACTCTGGAAACATAACATCAATGTACAAGCAGCTTTGGGGTTACTTTAAGTGTATTTTCTTGCAATAGATGAGACTGCCCAAATACCCCTTATACTAGGTATGGTAACGCAACACTGTTACAAAACAATTAATCTGTGAGAATCTATAATAGCTTTCATTGAGACGTCACGTGGCGCTGTAATGGCGACATGTAGTCCAGTTGACTCTCTTGTTTGTGTTTGTTAATTTGAATGTGTTTTGTTGTGTCTGGCTTTTGTCTTTGTTTTTTTCATACACTATGTGTGTCTGTAGTGGGACGGGGAAGCGGGCTGGAGATTTTTCAGGGCACTCCTGCTGCTCGTTTTGATTATATTGACGAATTGTCTCGTCCATATAATTTTGGTTGTGGTCGTCACCATGGAGACGCATTCGCAACATGTGCTCGGTAATGTCCGTTGGATCCGCGGACTTCAGCAACAAAGTTACCATCGCTCTTCACCGGAGTTGAAGATGTCGGACTCGGGACTGATCCGGGAGTGCAGGCAATCTCCAAAGGGCAACCAAGGAAGGAGAGGATGATGCGGGGTAGGAGTGAGGAGACGACTGGGAGGATTGACGCAGTTCAGTGCTCCGTTTCGGCGGCGCTGCATGTATGGAGGAGAGCCGTGGAGGAGTGTGTTGGACTGCTTGGTGACACTGGACATCTCGGAACAGCGGGGGCTATTTTTAATCATGGCTATATTGCACTTTAATTCACTTGATTGATGTAATGATTTTGTTGGATGTCTTTGTTTGATATGGGTCTGCCCCACTGTCTGTTTTTTTGTTGTTGCTGGGACTACAACTGAAGTTCCCTAGAGGGAAATAAAAGTTATTCTATTCTATTGCACATATAACTGGGCCAATTGAAAACGTACACTAAAGCTGAAATAATATATTTTTTTAAACCTAAAAATGAACTATCCCTTTAATTTGTTAGCTTATACAGTATGTTACAAGTAGTGACAATAGGAAGCTGATCTGGATGAGAAATGACAGAATGAAGGTGCAGAAGCTGACTGTGTCCAAAAGGGTAGCTGGTTCAGTGGGAGCCACACCTAGCCTGAAGCTGCAGCAACCTGCTACAGGAACACCATACTCTCATCCGTTACATATAAGCCCATCAACACCAGCTAGCTCATTTTCTTACAAGTGAGCCGCAACAGCCCTCCATTACAGGTGCATATTCAAAAATACCTATAAACCCATGATTATTCTGGACTGTGGTGCCAATCTCCTTTCTTGGTCAAGAAAGTGCATCACATGGCTGGTAGAGATACTGTACTCCGTTAATCATTTAGTTGAGGAATTCAGCGTTAGAAGTTGTTAACAGAAAGATCTTTGTTCCCAGGTTGGAGCTTCTTCTTCCAAGGGTTGAAGATACTGGGAGGAGCTGGAGCACGGACCAGACTATTTTGGCTCAGATTCTCAAGTTTATGCAACATCAAAACAGACACAGGTTTAATAATATAATTTATTCAACAAACATGCAAAAATACAGAGCAATCACAGACTAATCTAACAGGGGAAGGCTATGCTAACTATGGAAGTGTGTGCATGTGTGTGTACGCGTCTGCGCACGTGTCCTTTGTCTCTGAACAAAGGGGAGAAGAAACCGCGTGTGCCAGCCTAGTCACAGTGGTATCGGCGTGGTTGAATAATCTAGTTTAGCTACAATGAAATGTCGGTCCTAGCAGTGCAGAAGACGGACGTGTAACTGCAGCTCCTACCCGATAACGTTACATGCACCAAATTACTATATTAATATTGTTAGTGGTGTGGAGAGTTGAATGAAGAATTAGTATGCAGGAAAAGAGAAACCACGTGGGTGGTGTTACTCTATGTAAGTAGCTAGCCAAATTAAATGGAAGCAGGGTAAACACGGTGAACAGAACTCGGTGAACAGAACTTTAAACAGTAAACGGACAGATATAACCACACAATTTCACATTAACCTCAGTTAAGACTAAACTAAACCGTAGCTAGTAGCTACTGCCTGGAATGCTTAGCCAGTCTTACTGAGGTCCTTCCACCCATGGTGTCATCTCCGGTGGTTGCTGTTGCGCTCTTGGGAACACATGGTTGTAGAGTTGTGAATTGCTGAGGTTTTCCAGTGGCTGTCCTTGTTGCGCTGTGGGTGGCGATGGCAGCTTGTCTCCTCCTGTCATCTGGAGGTGTCCCTCTTGCTGGCAGTGGCGTCCCCAGAAATTTTTCATCAGGGTGGCCAGATGGGGCAACTGAAAATCTTGGGGTGGCACACCAAAACCAAAAGCCATAACTGAATTTCAGGAATTCTATTATGTTGTTGTAGTATATAGGCTAGTGGAAAACTATGTTAATATGAGAGTTAAGGAATCACATACTGATATACTTTGGTTTCTTATTTTACAGTTAATGTTACTAATTATCTGATGTGCACAGACTAATACCGGTACCGTTAACATTTTGAGTTCCACAACAATCCTGTTTTAATGTGTTATGTATCTGTATATACATAGGTGAATCATTGTTCTTCAAATAGGCTAGTAGTTGTCTTTTTCCTTAAAAATACAAATATTCAGCTTTAATTTGAAGGATTAGCTACATTGATTGTAAGGAACAAGCCTTCTAGAGTTTAAAAACACCACAGAGGACTCAAATTCTTTTCAATACAGCTGTAGGCTGTTGCTGTGTCTTTTTGTAAACAAAAATATTGTATTATATACAGGTGCAGCTCAAAAAATTAGAATATCGTGAAAAAGTTCAATATTTTTTGTCACTCATTTCAGAAAGTGAAACTCATATATTATATAGATTCATTACACATAGAGTGAAATATTTCAAGCCTTTATTTCTTGTAATTTTGATGATTATGGCTTACAGCTAATGAAACCCAAAATTCAGTGTCTCAGAAAATTAGAATATTTTGCTTTAACATATTTTTAAAGTATCATATTTAATATTTGGTCGCATATCCTTTGCATGCTGTTACTTCCTGAAGTCTGTGACCAATCAACATCAAAAGACTCTCGATATCTTATTTTCAGGTACTGTTACAAGCGATACTATAACCTCTCTGCATTTGAACTGATCTCTATGGGAATTGAGGGGTGAGACTAGATTCAGCTGTAAATTACACTGGTACAGTATGGAACACATGGCTGGCTAAATGGCTGTAAGTCATCAAGGGTCTGAGCTATCGAACGAGCCCCAAACCATCACTCTGTTGCCAGATATGGAGTAGATGTGGATGGATCACTGCAAGGGTTATTTCTCCTGACTCATTTTCCTATAGAACTCTATGGGGAAAAAAGTCAGGAGAAACAACCCTTAAAGGGATCCATCCACATCTACTCCATATCTGGCCGCAGAGTGATGATTTGGGGCTCGTTTGATACCTTAGACCCTTGATGACGTACAGCCATTTCACCAGTCATGTGTTCCATACTGTACCAGTGTAATTTACAGCAGAATCTAGTCTCACCCCCCAATTCTCATAGAGATCAGTTCAAATGCAGAGAGGTTATAGTATCGCTTGTAACAGTACCTGAAAATAAGATATTAAGAGTCTTTTGATGTTGATTGGTCACAGACTTCAGGAAGTAACAGCATGCAAAGGATATGCGACCAAATATTAAATATGATACTTAAAAAATATGTTAAAGCAAAATATTCTAATTTTCTGAGACACTGAATTTTGGGTTTCATTAGCTGTAAGCCATAATCATCAAAATTACAAGAAATAAAGGCTTGAAATATTTCACTCTATGTGTAATGAATCTATATAATATATGAGTTTCACTTTCTGAAATGAGTGACAAAAAATATTGAACTTTTTCACGATATTCTAATTTTTTGAGCTGCACCTGTATGTCCAAAAATGAAAAAGAAAACAAATAATATAATTATGGACAACAATATACATTTTATTATAACCTACTCACAACTTCCTAATTTCTCTGCTTTATTAGGCTACATTCTTCTCAGCCCGATTTGTGCAGTTATCATAGGCTAGGCTATGTGTAGCCTACGGTTTTTATTTAGTTTTTTTAAAGGGTTTCCACGTTGTTATGGTTTTGAAAGCTCCGTGCTATGATAGCTATGATGCAGTAACAGCATAGCCTTTTTCTTTTAGCCTATTTATTTATTTATTTATTTCAAAAAGGGCATTTCCTGATATAATTGCTGACTGCCGCCGTGGTGATAGATTGACTTTAACATCTGTCCGAGAATGTCCAAACAAGTCGTCCATTTTCACTGTAAGAAGAAATTTTATGACAACGTTACCTCTATTTTGCAAGCTTAGCCTACTTGAACAGTTACAACATGCATGAGAAGAGTAGCCTACTCATTGAAAGCTGATTGCTTTTTCTTTGTCTCACCGTTTGTTTGGAATATACACGCATACAACGATGAAAAATTATCGTTTTTTGGATGCCCACAACTTTTTTGTTAGTGGATGATAATATTTTGCACTTGCAAATATAATACTGTAATGTTATAGCACTCCAATTTATCCACATTCCACTACAAAGCATTTGCATATGGTCAAAATGTTTTAGCGTTTCTTACAGCAATATTAGTTAGCCATAAATTGACAATTGGATAACTTATTTGACTTAGGCTACCTGTGAAACAATGCCTGCTGCACACATAAGCATGTGGAGTTTCAGGGTCCCACATTTTTCCGTTTCTTCCCGCCGACGCCTCATGTCTTATTGCTCGGATCCACTTTTCTCATCTTAAGGGCTCCGTTTTGCTGTTCGGAATCTTATAAAACCGCAATTCTGTTTTTTTTGTTACCTTGTTTGTAGTGCATCCCACCAAGCAACAACTTGTTGGCATTTTTATGCTGTTAGCTAATGGATCGAAATGACAAGAAGGCAGCAGCACGTCAAGTCAATGGAGGGCGAGAGCAGGATATTTTTTCCCCCCTGGGATGGGCGTGGCCTATTTGCGCTCAGTCTCCTGGCAGTGCTCTGTGCTTAAGCGACTGGCTAGCTATACATTTGTTATTTTCGTTCACATGCATGAACTATTATGAAAAATATAATTATTGATTTAAATGAATAGTACCTAATGTAAAATATCAGATAGCAGCATATTTTGCATATGCGACTCACAAGGGGGGGCCAGCGATTGTATCAGGGTGGCCGTGGCCCCCCCTGGCCACCCCTTGGCGGCGCCACTGCTTGCTGGTTGGAAACTTTGTTTTGCTGACGTTTCTTGGGGTTAGCTAGCGCAGCGCTGGACGCACGCTAGGTTCCATGTGGGATGAAGTAAACTTAGTCACCGCAAGGCGAGCTAAGTCAGCGGCCCCTGGGAGAGCCACGTTCTCGTGTTTTCACAGTATGAACCCAGAATTAGGAGAACTCCACAGAGTTGTGGGAGATCCGGAGATAGGGGAAATACGGAGTTTATTTAGTTCCATAAATTGCGCACGTGTGGAGCTGTGAAGCAAGTGCACAGAACAGTATCCGTGCGTGTGGAGCTGTGAAGCGAGCGAGCAGAGAAACAAATGTGATGTACACAAATGGCATGGCAATCTCCAATAAAACAGTCCATCACACCGAAGAAATGTCCTGAACTTCAAAAACATTCTTCAATCCAACGTTAAGCTCTTATAGCCTTGGTCCGAAACACTCATTGTTCTTGATGGATTCACAACATTCGCTAGCTACCGATTAGTTAGCACAACTTGTTTTGCGGCGGACTGATAAAACCCAATGCACCGCGTCGTACCGGAAATATGCACACACTCCTGTGATTGACAGTGCTGCTAGCCAATGAGGTGCCTACTGTCAGTTTCCCACAGTCCGACCAGCTTATGTAAGCCTATGCATCAGACTCTGCGTACGAAGTGCGTCAAAGCAGCTGAGGCTGAGACTATGGTAGGCCGAACAGTTCAAAAGCCGATGGAAACTAGACACCACATATCCAGTTGGACAGCCCGCACCACCCAGTTGCACAGCTCGAAGATACCCAATTTGATGTCGCTGATTGGACAGGAATTTACTGATCTCTCACATGTAATTTACGTAAAACCAAAGTTTGTAGGGTCATTTGAATCATAACGATAATCAAAGTTTTTCATTGTTTGTCATTTTAATTTTGACACTGTAATTCCAAAGACATAGAATGATATAGAACATAGCACAGACTGATCTGAATGCAGACATGAAGAAGCAAACACTATTGTTTTAAATAAAATCAGTGTGTAATTAATCACATTCATAAAATGAAATAGGCCTAGTTAGTTCAAAGCACCTTTTTCTGAAATTTTTAAAACAAATTTGGAATATATTTTAGTTGGAATACAACAGAAAAAATTAAACAGGCTAAATATGCAATTTATTCAAAAAAGATTTAATATATATTTTGTTAGCTTCCGCGTTCCTCTTGTGTTCTCTAGCCTGTGTTGTCCAAGCCTGAAATGGGTAGGCTACTCACTGTCAGTGTCAACCTATAGCTACAGTTTGCCCGTATAAAATATGGGTTTCCACCTTTTCGAAGGTATGCAGGCGTATAAGGTTATGATACGGGAAATCTATTCTATATACGTAGGTTTTTTGTTTTCAAACGTTTTCCAACGTAATTCATTCAAACGCAGCAATCACATTTTATTCCTCCCTCTGCTATAGCTACTCTCGATTTCTGAGGCTGCGGGTAAAGCAAGTAGCATCAGGACTGTACTTTATGGCAACAAACCACAAAGACGCAGTAGCCCACAAGGTACCAAACAACTATCTAACGTTAAGTAACCAAGCAACAGTTAAATGGTTCTGACTGGACAATGTAAATTTTTATGCAATTTTGAGAATTGGATAATGTTCCATGACGTATTATTGTGGTGGATGATTGAATTTAACGAAGCTACTACAAGTTTAATTGTAAAATAACCCGTCTAACTTAATATTAACTGTTACTAGAAATTTATTCAAATTAAAATGAGAGCTAATTTTATAACCATATGTAGGCTACATTAATGCTAACATTGCCTACTTCGGCTATCAAAGCTGTTATGTAGGCAAATTTTTGAGAGATATTGTTACGACCCATCGCCGGCTGGCGTGGGCCTTAAACTGAGTGGAGCAGTCTAAAGCCTTGGATGTTGTTTGGTTTTTTTTTTTTTTTTTTTTTTTTTCTTTTGTTAGGTTTTGGGTGGTTTGCGAAGAGAGGAAGAGGAAGGTGAAAGGTGGTGAGGAGGTGAGGAGAAAGAGAAGAGAGGAAGAGAGGGATGAAGATGTGCGGTGGACCGCTAGAGCAGGTTTGGTTGTTTGTGTTGTTTTGTTAAGTGTGTTTTCTTCTTCTCTCTTCTTGGCTTGGCCTGCCCTATATGTGTTTGTATGTGTCTTTATATTGACCACAAATTTTAAAAAAACTTAAAAAACTAAAAAACGAAAAGCCCCAGTCCGCTTTTAGCTGCGACGCCGATGGACGCGCAGCCACCGGCCCCCCCCTGTGTGGTTTCCCTCCCGGGGTTTGAGTTCCACTACGACCCTGTGGTTGAGAGGTCGGGCCTAGGGCGTGCCTGATGGTGTGCGATTGGTAAGCCAGCTTCTTGGTATTTATGCAGTTTTGAAGTGTGTTTAGCGAGTAATCAAATGTTACATCAACCCTAGACTGATGTGACCGTGACAATATCCAGCTGAATAGTGTGGCGCTACCCAATTTGACATCCCGCACGACCCAGTTGAATAGCGCAGCACAGAGCTACCCAGTTCAACATCCCGCGTGACCCAGTTTGATCGCTCGCGCTACTCAATTGGATATGTGGAGATGCCCACTGGGTATCTCGCGATGTCCACTGGGTGGCGCAGGATGACTGGATAGGTAGTGACTTGTTAACTGGATATATCTTGCTTAAAAACTGGGTAGCGCAGAGTAACTGGATGTACGGTGTCTACTTTGCGTCGGTTTTTGAACTGTTCGGCCTACCATATGAAGCGAGCGAGTAGAGAACCACCCGCGTGAGCACGGAGCTGCGAGCGTGCGAACTCGGTTTGGGCTCACTCGAAATTGGTTTGCTCTCGCTCTAAATTAGTTTCTTCTCGCTCGCTCGCCAAGTTGAGTTTTGAGACTTTGGGGGCGGGGATGGGATACACAGTGGCTGATGTGTCCACTCCTTTGATTAGTCACTTTAAATACCGGTCTTGATTTGTGTGATTGGCCATTTGATCAGGAGAATCGCAGATTCCCATTCAACAGGAACCATTCTTAATTTCTGTTTCTGCATTGTTGCCTACAGAGGTATACTGCGACTAAGAACATGCTGATCATGGAACATTCATATTCGTTGACTTGGTGTAGGCCTACTCTAATAACATGTAATCTGATATATTACAGAAGCCACCTTAAAGTTTTCCGCAAGCTTCCGTCATGGCTAACGTTACTAAAAACCTGAAACTGACTGAGGCTATAAGCTACTGCTTAGCAACAAAACTTGCAGTTACTCTGAATATGTCGTCCACACTTTATATAGGCTAATGGTTTGACATGTGTCAGGATAGTTATTGTGAAAATGTGGATTATATTTTCTAAACTGCGCTAATTTCTCAGACAGAATGTAGCCTAATCAATATGCTTGGAATTTTTGGATTTCCAGATGTAATTTAACACGATAGCCTACATCTGAGAATAGTGATATATTCTTTGATGTAGGCTATGTTAATCTTTGATGAATAGATGGATATCTGATCCATTATGAACAAACAATATAAAAGGACTAGAGCTAGGCTATAGACCTATTCGTAGGCTAATATTCAAGTTTTGTTCTATAAATTTCATATGAACAGCGCTCATTAGGCGTAGGCTTGTCGTTACTATTTTGACACTAGTGTTGGGGATGGAGCCGAGCCGGTATCTGCCAATTTCCCGATCCATGTGAAATTGTGAAATCACCTATAGCCTACTCTTACTGTATCTTGAATGTGCTTGTTATTATCTAACCGTAGCTATGCCTTGTTTATATAGACATACAGAGATGTATTGGCATGAAATTCAGTTTGAATTTAACCTTCTAAAATTGGTATGAATTTGAATATATTCTAATAGCCTATCATTTGCATGACAGCCTACACTATGTAGCCTATATTGTCGGATAGTATGTAGGCTAGTAGCCTATAATAGCTTAAAGGAGAAGTTCGGTATTTAGCATGTTAAGCTCTGTTAAAAGGTTATTTACGATCATATACAACGGTCCATATCAACATTTTGACAAACTTTGCAGTCTTGAGATATATTGTTTATGTCACAGCTAACTTACACAATGGATGTGGATGTTCATAATAGAAAAGCCTTAAAAAAACACCATAAACTCTCGTTTTCAAAGACGGGTGGTCACAGGTGTCCTGTTCTGACACAAAAATTGTCGCAAAGTATGCTTCGTATCGGGTTTTATTTATCATTTTATTGAATCCATTGACTTGTTAGACACCAACGGAGGTTTAGATATACATCCGCAGCCGGAAACTGGAAATACTTCTGTAATGTACTCGACAGCACCGACAACTTAGTAGGGAGCCATGTTCTTTATTGTTTCACACATGCGCAGTACATACAGACAAAACAGGAAGGAGAGGTTACCAGTACATCACTTCCTTAAGGTGTCTTTACCACACCTGTCCTTAACTATAGATTCGGTCTGTTTGGAGGCTTCACAACTATGCCCCGCCTTGTAGCTTACTGCCCAGCTGGCCGGGCTCTTGTAGCGTACTGCCCAGCTGGCCGAGCTCTTGTAGCGTACTGCCCAGCTGGCCGGGCTCTTGTAGCGTACTGCCCAGCTGGTCGGGCTCTTGTAGCGTACTGCCCAGCTGGTCGGGCTCTTGTAACGGGGCGGGGCTCAATGGTTTTCCAGGTGGCGAGTGAGGTAGGTCGGGAGGAGCTGGAGGTGGTAGCTTCTCTTAGCCTGCTGGACGTATTCCAAATTTTTATAGTCGGTCCAGACTGTGAAGGGGTGTTTCGCACCCTCAAGCCAGTGACGCCACTCCTCCAGGGCCAATTTTACAACCAGTAGCTTCTGATCTCCCACGTCATATTTCCTCTTGGCCGGAGTAAGGGCGCAAGAGAAATAAGCACACAGGCGCATTTTGCGGTCGATAGGGGAATATTGAGACAGTATGGTGCCCACTCCTAATTCGGAGGCATCTACCTCCACAATAAATGGGAGGGAGCGATTGGGAGTAATTAAAATGGGCTTAAAACTGAACCTTTTTTTAATTCCACAAAGACGGACTCAGCCTTGGGGTTCCAGCGAAACTGGCCTGCTGACGCCTTCTTTGTGAGAGCGGTGATAGGTGCGGCGAGTGCACTGAAATTCCAGATAAACTGGCGATAAAAATTTGCCAAGGAAATGCTGAATCTGTTTTACCGACTGAGGAGTGGGCCAGTTCAGAACAACAGAAATTTTATCGGGGTCCATCCGGACTTTGCCCTCCGAAATTATGAACCCCCAAAAAAGACTTTGCTGGCATGAAATGAGCACTTCTCTGCCTTGACGAATAATTTTGCCTCTAACAGAGCCTTCAAAACCTGCTTGACATGGCTGATGTGAGAGACGGGATCAGGAGAAAAAATCTAAATATCATCTAAGTAAAGAAAAACTAATTTCTCCAACATCTCCCACAGAACATGATTCTCCAATGCCTGAAACACAGAGGGGGCACTAGTGAGCCCAAATTGCGTGACACAATACTCGTAGTGATCGCTATGGGTGTTAAAAGCGATCTTCCATTCATTGCCCTCACGCATGCGCACCAGGTTGTATGCGTTGCGGAGGTCAAGTTTGGAAAAAATAGACGCCCCCTGCAGACGTTCAAATGCAGAGTTCATAAGAGGAAGCGGGCACCTATAGACGTAGAGGGATCGATAATCAATACAGAGCCTTAAGCCTCCGTCTTTTTTTTTTTTTTACAAAAAAGAACCCTACGCCAGCTGTTGAAGTAGTCTGATGAACCCGTTAGCTAAGGCCTCCTCGATATATTCCTTCATGGCCAAACTCTCAAGAGCCGACAAGGAATAGAGACTGCCTCTGGTAGGGGTAGTACCAGGATATAACTTGATCGCACAGTCAAATGAATGATGCAGAAGATGATGGGCGGCTGTGGCTCAGGAGGTAGAGCGGGGCGTCCGCTGATCACAGGATTGGCGGTTCGATCCCCGGCTCCTCCTGTCCACATGTCGAAGTGTCCTTGGGCAAGACACTGAATCCCAAATTGCTCCCAATGAGTAGGCTAGCACCTTGCATGGCAGCTGCCGCCATTGGTGTGTGAATGTGTGTGTGAACGGGTGAGTGAGAGGCCATTGTAAAGCGCTTTGGATAAAGGCGCTATATAAGTGCAGTCCATTTACCATTTAGAAGAAGAGAGGTGGCCCTCTGCTTACTGAACACCTCTGCTAATTTAGAGTACTCAACCGAGACAATTAGGAGGCAAAGGAAACTCCAGTGTCCCAGCTATACTGACACCAGCTACCTGAGGATGGGGACTGGGAGGGGGGGACCATTGAATCTCAGAATCTCATTGAATCTCCGAAACGAACCCCTCTCCGACGGAGTCCCATTCCAAACTCTCACAACCAGTCCCGGAGCAAAAGCTGAAATTCTCTTGACTACCGAGGGAGATAATCTCCTTGGAATCGGAATCGGAATTGGAATCAACCCCTCTAGGTAGTGCACTAGAAGTGTATGAAGGAGTGGAGTGACCCTGAACATTACACTGAGGGTCCCACTGCAATATGGTGCGACCCTCCCCTCCCCACTTAATGTGAGGGTTGTGCTGGACAAGCCAGGTGTGGCCCCGCATTAGGGGGTAGGCAGGGGAATCTACCAAAAGGAACTGAATTTGCTCAGTATGGTTCTCAAAAAAAATGTGCATGGATAGACGGTCGGTAATCTCTGAGATAGTACCTGAACCTGAAAGACGCCTATCGAGTGCAGTGACAGTTCGGGGTTTAATGAGGTGGAGAACGGGAATGTGGTGCTTTTTTGCCCACTGGGCATCAATAAAACATTTGACCGCTCCTGATGAAGGCGTCGACCAGGAGAGGACGCTGTTGCCATACCAGAGTAACTGGCAGTATAGTCCGAGATGTAGTAATACAAAGTCCCGCTAGAGAGCCCGGATCCTCTAACGAGACCCTCCTTTTCCCTTAAGCTTGAGACACTATGTTATGCTGTGACCCCGTACATTTGCAATAACGACACCTCTCCGGAGTACATGGAGTATCTCCAGAGGGTGGACAGGAGGTCCTGTCAATCTGCATGAGCTCCTCACTACTTGGAGGAGTAGGAATGGAGTGAGGAGAGGCGGACGCTGTAAAGAGAGTGAAGAAAGAGCTCATACGGTGGTCTCTCCTGCTATTCTTAATGCGGACCCACTCCCTAATGCGATTATCAATGCGTATGGCTGTGGAAATGAATGCCTCCAGTATCTCAGATGGCTCTAACACTGCCAGAGCATCTTGAATAGAATCGTGGAGTGCCCCAGAGAATTGAGTCATTATCGATGCTTCTGACCAGCCTGTCTTCCCTGCTAGAGCACAAAACTGAATAGAAAATTCGGACACCATCTTGTTGCCCTGGCGAAGACGAATAAGGCGCCTGGTCAAACAAGGACTCCATTTCATCCATTAGAGTGGTGGTGGAATTCTAAATGGGAGACTGGCTCAGAATTAAAGGAGTAACCCAATCAAGAGCAGGTCTGGCGAGCAATGACAATATAAATGCCATATAGGATTCTTGTGAACTAAACCATGATGACTGGGCTTTAATAAAGATAAGACGTTGGGTGAGGAAACCTCGGCATTTGCCGGCCTGATCATCATAGCGGAGGGGAAGCTGCAGTTTGGGTTCCCTAGGTGGGTGAAAACAGGGGGAGGAGTAGCCTGAACTACCGGTACAGGCGGTTGAGGTGCAACCGTGAGACGGCACATGCTTTCCGCCAGCTCCCGAAGCCAGCCCTCCTGTACCCGCAACTGGGTCGTCAGCTGCCCTACTTGGCTAGCCAGTGCTTGTTGCTGTGACTGTAGGGCTCTAACACCCTCTAACCGGTGTAGCATCTCCCGGTTGATCAACTTGTGAACGAGTCGCTGATTCATTCATAATTGGCTTCGTACTGTGAGGGTTTGGTATAACTGATGAGTCAACTGTGACTAAACAAAACACGATACAGAACAAGTCACCCACAGAAGCAAGGACCACTAAAGGAGTCTAGGTACCCGAAATAGTAGAAACGAAAACAAGGGACGAAAAACTCCCTGGCTGTAGGCAAAATAATAAACCACCCACAAAACCGGGTGTAGCTCGTAAACACGAGTAGAAGGGTAAGGTAAAAAAAAACTCCCAAACGCTTGATAAATAGGTGAAAAATAAACCTCTCACTCTCCCAGTAGCAGAGAGTAGAAGGATAAAGTAGGGGAAAAGATAGAATCTTTCTTAGGAACATAAACCTAACCAACACTGAATATGTGAAGGCACGATATGACGAAGAAGCGCCAGGAAGTGGGAGTGAGGGGTTTAAATACCTGAGAGGTAAATGAACAGGTGAACCGAATAATTAGCGGGAAAAAGGAACTCCGAAACGGAACGCGGAAAAATCCGATAGACTGAAAATAAAAGAAAAATGGACGAGAAACCGTAGCAACAGAGGGAAGATAAGCGAAAACCACGACAACATCAAAGGATAGGCTACATTACTACTCCCAGATAGGCCTTTTAAATTCCATCTGGTACTCCAAAATGACAAGCATTTTAAATACATTCTGTCAGAGAAATGAGCACTAGAAAATATTAGCTAAATCCACATGTTCACGACAACTAGGCTATAGACTACTGAAGCACGTCAAGGCATTATATAAAGAAGTGTGGACATCTTCAAAGTAACTGCAAGTGTTAATAGGCTAAGTAACATTCAGTTTCAGGTTTTTAGTAGGCTAGGTTAGGTTTAGCCATCTAGTTAATGAAAACTCGTGGCAAACTTAAAAAGGTGGCTTCTATAACATATCAAATGCTTAGCTATGACATTAGTGAAGTAGGCCTACACCAAATCAACAAAATGAGTATCTTGTATGTATGATCAGCTATGCTCTTAGTCGCAGTATACCGCGATCAAATGGCCAATCACACAAGTCAAGGCCGGTATTTAAAGTGACCAATCAAAGGAGTGGAGATATCAGCCACTGTGTATCCCATCCCCGCCCCAAAGTCTCAAAAGTCAATTTGGCGAGCGAGAGGAAACTGAGCAAACCAAGTTCGCACGGTCGCAGCTCCGTGCTCGCACGGATGTTTCTCTGCACGCTCGCTTCTCGGATCCACGCTTGCAGATGAGCTTCGTGCTCGCGCGGATGGTTCTCTGCTCGCTTGCTTCACAGCTC
The DNA here is from genome assembly GCA_022702515.1 of Ilyophis sp. 1 JC-2022. Classification (NCBI taxonomy): domain Eukaryota; kingdom Metazoa; phylum Chordata; class Actinopteri; order Anguilliformes; family Synaphobranchidae; genus Ilyophis; species Ilyophis sp. 1 JC-2022. The sequence continues at coordinate 129,356,107 of CM040406.1, read as the reverse complement.
CACGCTCGCAGATGGTTCTCTGCTCGCTCACTTCATAGGTCCACACGTGCGGATACTGTTCTGTGCAATCATTTCACAATTCCACGCGAGCGCTATTTATGGAACTAAATAAACGCCATAGGGGAACTTCACAGTGGGAGTCCGCTGGATCCGAGGGCAAAAAGAGAAAAATTACCTGAGCGATGTTGTCATTCATTTTATTAACTTGGTGGGGGAAGGGAACTTTCACACCGGTTCACTGTGTGATGAAGACTTTAAACGCCGTGCGCCGCGGTACGAAAACATTTTTTTCACAGGGCTTTTTTTTGCCCCCCCCCCCCCCCCCCCCCACTTATTTTCGAGGGCATATTTTCACATTTCGGGTAGCACTGACATGCTATGATGAAAAAGCTTATTAAACATCCTGATTGTTTAAAAAAAATACAACTCAATCAGTGGCATCCAAAATAGGCTACTTTATTTCATTTAATAATTAAATTCTGATTTCCAAACTTAATTTAGGATATGCAACTTCAGCTTTAGCCTAGAACATTCATTTAGGATATGTAACCAAATATTAAAGATGACTTTATTTAAGTTTATGTTAATTTGGGGGGGCGGCTGTGTATAAAAAGGGCTACAATAATTAAATTAAAGCTGAAAGTCTGCACTTTAACTGTTCCATTTCAAATCCAATGTGCTGGAGTACAGAGCCAAAACAACAAAAAATGTGTCACTGCCCGAATATGTGTCACTTTCCGTCCCCACTGCATATGATTCGGTACGTACGCAAGTGCATAAGTGCGTTCAAATTTAGCCGGTTTTTCACCTGAATGCGAGATGGAATTTCAGCGACTTTTCAATGTAAAAGTGTTCACTGGGAGGCAGATGTTTAAACTTTGCTGCTAACGTTACTTCCCTCAGAATCATTTGACACAAGCGTGATGTTTAATTCTGCGTGGGTTTTGGGTTTAATTGGTATTCCAAACTTTTTGTGTGGAGTCAACATCACCTCTAGCGAACTGTCTTATTGATAGTTGGCACTGGAGAGTCAGTACAGTAGTAGGCAATGTAGCCAGGGCCGTTGCTAAGGCCGCCTGAGAGAATATTGGTGTGGGCCCCCGCCTCCCGACCTTTCATCGTCAATTTTACACAACCTTTTTTCAAATATTCTCCCTCTTAATTCTGGCTTTCATGTATTTGTGCACTTCCTGTGCTTGGACTGTCTGCGGCAGTTTCATGACTGGTACTATTATAAGCCGCTTCACTATCTGTAGTAGCCTTGGTTTCTGATATTTGTTGTGGAGTAGAGGGGCCTGACTGTAGACAGCAAAGAAAGTGACAAAAGTAGACTTAAATATAAAACTTAGTATAAATAAATCTACATTTTCCATTCATTACAGAATCGAAAGAGCTGAGAGTGACTAATGTGTAAGTGATTGCCAATGGTACAGCAGTTCACTAATAAGTCAAAATAGCCAACTAGTGTCTACCTCACTCACCATCAAATGCATCTTTGGGGTGCTGGGGTGGGGGTCAGAGGAGGCCACAGCTGATTCTGGAGTAGCAGCACATAAAGGTTTAATTGTTCAATTTCATATAGCTTTTGTACACATTTACGGTTATGTTTTATGGAACAACTGATGATGAACTAACCTACCTAGTCTTGGCATTAACATCAAAATAATCTAAATTGGCTTATCAATGCCATAGCTCTAGGCAAACAGCTTCACTTTATTATTGTATGAGGAGGGCAAACTGTAAGATTAGCCCCTGCTTAAAGTTAACAAGACTAACAGGCTAACGTAGCAGTTTAGTTTTAGTAAAATGTAAGAAAGGAAAAGTGTCCTGCTGCTACTGGATTTTTTTGACAGCATATTATAACGATTGGCGAATTATAACCTTACTGATTTCTCAAAAGAGGAGCGAACCATGGACCAAACAATTTTTTTAAAGAAGGGGGTTATTGCTCGGAAAATATTGCATGATTTTGTGGCTTTGTTTTAACTATAATTTAGTTATAGAAAGGGGGGCCTACATAATAGGCTACTGGGGTTTTTGTGGGCCCCCCAAGAGCTGTGGGCCCCTAGAATTGTTATCACCTTTCACCCCTAAACGATGGCTCTGGATATAGCATACAACAAACAGCGCTTTTTAATTGGTTTCACATTTATTTCATCAAAATATATATACTTAACTCTGCAATATGATTTGCCCGTGTGTGCCCGAATCCAGACCAGGTTTTCCTTGGATCCACCACTCTCCAAACAGTACGCCAGACAGTAATAGAGGTAAAAATTATCTTTATTTTCTTCAATTCATAAAAACCAATGAATCACGATTTCACACACAACTGACAGAAGTTATGCCCGTCTGTGGATTCCTTTCACCCCCCCAGTCTCTCTCTCTCCACACTGCTGGACAAGCCGACCCCACCCGCAGGTAAGCGTGCCTTCCCCACACACCACACAGTACACACCGGCACACACACCACTCGTAGCCACACAGTGCTCGTAATAGGTATTTTAGGCGATAGCAGATGGGCATACACACACACACACTCATGATTACCCTCAATAGCCCACCTCGGGGGCTGCACTCACCCATTGACTGCAAAATACACCCGTGTGCAAATTTCTCTTGAGCCATTACTTTGGCTGAGAGGAATTATGACGTAGGTGATTTGGAGCTATTAGCAGTCAAATTGGCTTTGGAAGAGTGGCGTCATTGGCTGGAGGCAGCGGAACACCCCTTTACTGTATGGACCGACCACAGGAATTTGGAGTATGTCCAACAGGCTAGAACATGTAATTCTAGACAGGCGCGCTGGGCATTGTTTTTTACTCGGTTTAACTTTCTTTTGACGTATTGCCCAGGTACTAAGAATGTTAAACCGGATGCATTGTCACGTATCTTTGAGCGGACTGACAGTCCTGCTATTCCGGAGGACATTGTGCCGGTTTCCCAGATAGTTGCTCCTGTGTTATGGGACGTTGAAGTGGCGGCTCAGCAGGCGTTGCTATGTAACCCGAGCCCGGGTGGGGGCCCTGTCAATTTCCTTTTTGTACCTCCTGAAGTGAGGTCTCGGGTACTCCAGTGGGGTCATTAGTCACAGTTCGCAGCGCATCCGGGCACCCACCGTACCAAGGAATTTCTCTCCAGACGATTCCGGTGGCCTGGTATGGGGAAGGACGTGTGCCAAAGGACGAGTTTGTTGCTGCTTGTTCTGTTTGCGCTCACAGCAAGAATTCTCGACTCCCGCCCTCAGGCTTGTTACGCCCGTTACCCGTGCCCAGTCAACCTTGGAGCCATATCGCATTAGACTTCGTACTCGGATTCCCCGATTCGCAAGGTAATACGGTTATTTTAGTTATAGTGGATAGGTTTTCCAAGGCGGCCCATTTTATCGCTCTGGCCAAATTACCATCGGCGCCGGAAATCGCTCAGTTGGTAATTTGGGTGCGTCGGTTAGTCTATCATCCGGTTTCCATCCGCAGACTAACAGGCAGACGGAGCGAACTAACCAGAAAAAAAGTTTCGATCATTTAAAATGATCCGTAGGATAAATCCTGTAACGGTGCGTCTTCAATTGCCACGCTCTATGCGGATTCATCCTACGTTTCATGTTTCGCGTTTGAAGCTGCTGCTGATCAGTCCGTTGTCGCCTGCTGAGAGACCCCCTCCTCCTCCTCGGATCGTGGATGGAGGTCCGGTGTATACTGTCCGCCGCATTTTAGCAGAGAGACGGGTAGGTAGGGGGTGGCCTGGTGGACTGGGAGGGGTATGGTCCAGAGGAACGGTGTTAGGTTCCGGCCAGAGATATTTTGGACCCAAATCTAATTAAGGATTTCCGCAGTAGTCGGTCTGAGGGATCGTCTGCGTTCGTCCCTTAGAGGGGGGGTCCTGTCATGGTTCTCGTCCTGGTTTCGGTTGAGGCTCTCGTCCTGGTTTCCCGATTGAGAATCTATCTGATTTTTTCTACGTTCCATTCCGGGGTTTGCTTTTCCCTGCTTTTCACTGTGCTTCTACCTGCAGGGTATTTAAGTTCCTCACTTCCGCTTCCCCAGTGCTTCTTTGTCTTTCGACATTGCATTGAGCCAGGTATAGCCAGGTACTAGCAACCTTGTGATATTGATATATGTTCACAAGGGACTTGCTATTTAGCTATTTTCAGGTATAGGTATTATTTCCTCCTGTTAGCGTTCTGCACTATTTATTTTGCCCTTTGCTGTTCTCACTGAGACAGTTTCTCTTTTGTTGGTTTCGTTTTTATTTTACCTTCTCTGGCCATCTTCTCTTGTGTGCCGAAGTTTTCCGGTTTAGCTCCAGTATTGAGCTCGGGAGACTTAGTTTGGTTTTCACTCGTGTATTCGAGTTCGCCCTATTTTTGTGGGTTGATTGGCTGTTTAGCTACAAGAAATTATTTTCCTGTCTTTTCTTTCTGGAGATTTTTTAGTTAATTCTCCCTTATTGGTCCTCACTTATTCCTGCTGACTCTCTCTTTCTCTCTCTCTCTCTTCTCTTCTCTCTCCCCTCTCTTCTGTGTCTGTTGTCTCTCTCTGTCTCTTCCTCCTTTTTTCTCTTCACTCATCTCATTTCAATTAACCACATCATCCCACTCACCCCACCACCCCCCCCCCCCCCCCCCCCCCCCCTTCCGAGCGCTGCCTGCTGCTTGCGCTTGATAAAGGCTGCAGGCTGCCGGCTTGCCTGTTTCCCCCCTTTTTCTTTCTTCTCTCTTCTTCTTCTTCTCTCTTCTCTTTTTTTTTTTTTTTTTTGTGAAAGCTCTAGGGAGGGAGAGTCATTTTTTTTATGTGTACTGTACTTGCTAAATGACAATAAATTGAATCCAATCCAATCCAAAAACTTGTGCGAGTGGTTTGTTCCGATTCCCCCACCTTCGCGTATGATTATCCGCTACTGGAAACCATCACAATAACATGCAACACACAAAAAAATATATGTTGTGGAGTCCTACCCACGGCGCCACTCTGGGAGGACTGCCACACAAAAAATAAAAAATAAGCCTAGTTTCTCCTGACAAATATTCCAATTGAACTCTATGAAAAAATAAGTCTTGATGACTTAGAGCCATTTAGCCAACCATGTGTTCCATACTGTTCCAGTGTAATTTACAGCTAAATCTAATCCCCACCCCCCAATTCCCATAGAGATCCATTCAAATGCAGAGAGGTTATAGTATCGCTTGTAGGATTACCAAAAAAAAAGATATCAAAAGTATTTTGATGTTGTTGGGTCACAGACATCAGGAAGTCATGGCATGCAAAGGATATGCGACCAAATATTTAAAATGATTACTTTATTCTACATTATGTAAAACTGTCCAATATGTTTTGATGCCAGAAAATGGGGTGGGGGGGGCTATGTACAAAAGGTTCTATAATTTCTAAATGGTTCATCCGATATGGATGAAAATACCCTGACAGTGCACTTCAACCTCATTGTCATTGTATCCTTTTCAAATCCTTTCAAAAGTGCTAGAGTACAGAACCAAAATAACATAAATTTGTGTCACTGTCCAATGAATTATGGTGCTCACTGTATATAAAATTATCACACTTAATATCATCACACTGTTCCTTTTTTCCTTGAGTGCAGTGGTCTCAGGTTTCATACGCCATGGTAAATAGTTCCAACGGTGATGATTATTAAACATAATTTCTTGAAAAAATGTAATAATATAGCCTACACGTGTAAAAACTCAGTCTGGAAACATTAAGTAATTTTACAAGCTACTTTGGAGTTACTTGAGTTGTGTTTTCTTACTTTAGACCACAACCCCCATACCAGCCATTGTAAAACCAGCTGGTCCTCAGAAACATCTAAAATAATTTAATCGCACACAAAATCTGTCTGGGCCTATAGATTTTATTAAAAAATTCCAGAAAGTGAAATATCCCTTTAAAAACACTGATGAACAGCAATATACAGGGGCTGGACAAAATATCGGAAACACCAGTTTTCCAGAAGACATGCCACATGTTTGCTATGCAAACCTGCAACCTCTGTTCCTAACCTGATTATCTATGCTGTTTTGTGAATCTTTTACCATGTGTACATTTTATATGATGACTTGTTTTTCTTTATAATTATGCCAATCAACCATAATTGCCAGTTAGTCATATTTTTATGAAATGCTAATTACATTACATTTCAGGCATTTAGCAGACGCTCTATTCCAACTTCTACATTTATCCATTCATACAACCGGATATATACTGAAGCAATTCAGGTTAGGTACCTTGCTCAAGGGTACAACGGCAGTGTCCTACCTGGGAATCGAACCTGCAACCTGAATTACAAGTCACTGTTATATCAGTAATAAGTGTTCAACAAATGTATAAGAAAAAATCTGAAAACATTTTGGTCCCCAACAACTGGAGTTGATCTACTCTATGTAGTACAGTGGAATGTAATTAGTGAAAAACTTAACTGAAAAGAAATAATTAACAATTAGACCATATTTTTGACTCGTCTGTGAATTGTGCAAGTGTTGGATTCTAGACCAGTTTCAATGATCGTCTATTTTATCCAGTTGTTCACCTCACTTTGAGCAGAGGTGTTCACTCCCCACAGCTGTGCAGAGGTGTCATGGACCAAAATGCTTTACTTTTTTTGTCCTACATAAGCTCTAATGTGTTCTCATTTATTACTGACACAAAAGCAGCATTTAATTGACAAATTAGTATTATTTGATAATAATATGATTAATGGCGAATTGTGATTCATTATCAAGCTTATAAAAAAACAAGACAGAAACTGAAATGTATACATGGCACGCCAGTCATAAAATAGTGTAGAAAATATAGGTAAGAGAAATGGGAGCAATTAGCTGTTTTATGTTTGATGAAAAAACGTTTTTCTTTTTCGTTTCTGGTGTTTCCGATATTTTGTCTGTAGATGGATAATGTTTTGTATATGACCATATATAAGCCTCATGTCTGTGATGGGGCTCCTGCCTGAAATATCATAGCAGGACTGAGTCCTTAGTGTTCTTGGGCTTCTTGCAGTTGCAGTGCCATTTTGTAGTCTGAAATTGCCAGCTCTGCCATGCCCAGGTGACCACGGACATCTGCACGGAGCTTGTACACCAGGGCATCATTCGGCTGAAAACGGAGAGCTAGAAAAGTAACATAACATACAGTAGATGTAGAATTACTCGATTTGTTTCAGCCTTTTGTTTGATTCAGATTACTTTGTTGTACAGAATAGCTGTAGCTTTGTGTTTTTATACAGTTTCAGCCTGTCTTTGTCTTCTACCCATAGCTCTCTTCTAATTCCATGCACTCTCTCCCATTGATCGGGCACCTGTCTAGAGTCCCCAGCTACTTGTGAGCCTGACTGTCTCATCTCTTCCCCGTTTCTCCGCTCTCAACATGAGCTTCACCTCAACAACACTGAGCTGATAATCATGCCAGTAAACGCTGTTTGTTTCATCTGACCATAGAAGTGTTGCAGATAAGAAATTTAGCTAATGCATGCTACTTCTCACTGTTTCTGCATCAAACAATGTTCTTCCTTGTAATAATGTACTCATTTTGTGAAATGTACTTTTGATATTTTTCTTGGGATAACCATAATAAGCAAACAAGAGAAAGGTGACGTTTTTTTACAGTGTTTAAAAGTGCCGACCTGTTGTTGGCTTTGACAATTCAGTGAGGTTGTTATATGGATGTTATATTTGTTATATTTGTGTTTGCTTGGCTTTGGGCTGCTGCATTTGTCTGTCTCCCCTACAGATGGAGATGCTGACGTCATGGTCCTACGTGGAGATCCTGGGAGCTGCGCTGAGAGAAGACGCACGCTGTTGCCTGGCAACCATCTTCAGCCTACATGGAGACGTGGACGTCACAATGTTTGAGAAGATGCCGTAGCTAGGGTTAGGGTTAGGATGAGGACCGTTGCGGAGCAGCGGGTTGAAAGGTACAGGAGGATAAATACCCTGTCTCCGTCTGCATCACGAGAGTTCGAGCAACCTGATGCTAGCGACCACCATGACCATCACGACGCTGCACCACTACTGAGTTTTGAGCTAACTTTGGTTAACAGACTGTCAATAGTTTACCCGTGACTGGATCGATTGTAGCTGAATGACACCTAAGCTGCAATCTCGCTAGACCAGGGAGAGAAGGTTCCCTCTGCTGGCCTTCTGCCAGGACGTGGGTCTGATTTTGGACACTTGCTACCTGGTGAGTGCATGCAGCCAGTGTAACCAAACTGTAAATATTGTCGAACTGTTATATGTTTAGCTCAAGAATAGCTAAGTTAGTTCCTACCATACGTGTCTGACTGTGTTATTAAACATTTCGACTTTTAAATCACTTTGCGCTTGGCTGGGTTTGTCTTTGAGGTTGTGGTTTGCATTTAAGTGGCTTAGTGTTACCTCCACTACTGTACACCTGGTTATTGTAACAGATGGATTTTGGGACGTAACAATACACAGTAGGTCACAGTATTTGCTCTGTGACTGCTTTTGCAACTTTGTATTTGAAAGCACATCTTGGCCATAGTTTGGGTAGTGTGTCGGTTTAAATTGAAGTGCAAGCGATTAGTTGGTGGCTGCTCATGTCGGAAGGGAACCACTACAGTTTTTCGGGGGGGAAAAACATGCGCAACAAGGTCTGTGAGTAACTGTCATTATAGTTGTAAAGAGACTTTGCTTTTGGGTGAACTGCCCCTTTAATGCCTTCTGTGTAAAACCTTTACTGACAACACGACACTTTTCTTTTTTTATGTATTCTTCTTTGTCCTATATTTGAAATGAATTACTGCATTGCTGATAGTCAGTCCTCATGAGTTACTGGGTCCCATAACAATTGAAGACAGACAAGTAACTGTCAAAATGACTTGGCTGCAGTTACCTAAATGGGATGTGATGCAAAGCACACATTGTCAGAAACTGAAAATATGGGCAGTCTTATTTTAGATATGGTAAAACATTGGGAAAACAATAATTGAACAGGCTGCGGACATCAAAATAAAGACTGGGAGACCAAGGTGCACCTTCTGTGAGCTCTCTCTCTGCAGAGTGGTATTTCCTTAGGGAGCAGTACAGGTTGGCTCTGTTGAAGAACACATGTGAGGAAAAAGGGTTGAGCCTCAATGCCGCTGAGAAGTCCCGAAGAGCCTCTGGAACCTGACGCAGCAACGCATGGGTAATGGCCCGGTTCAGCAGCACAGACTCGTCACCAGGGTCCAGCTCAGAGGCTTGGTTGTAGAACTTGCAGGCCTTAATCACAAACCAAGCCCATAACATTACATTACAGGCATTTAGCGGACGCTCTTATCCAGAGCGACTTACACAATTTTTTTTATTTTTTACATATTTTTACATATTATCCATTTATATAGCTGGATATATACTGAAGCGATTCAGGTTAAGTACCTTGCTCAAGGGTACAACGGCAGTGTCCTACCTGGGAATGGAACCTGCAACCTTTCGGTTACAAGGCCCATAAACAGAGCAGCAGTAATCCAGCTAGGCACAATTAACCCTTTAAGATCACAAATATGTAATTAGAATGTTCTTAACTGAACATTTTAATGGTGATGTAACAATCACTACATGTTAGGGATGCACATTTATTAACAGTTCATCGACACTCATTCGCTCATTAACCTTTAACGGACACTCATTCGATCATTAACCGTTAACGATGAGCATAAAACCAGGCTGTGTCTGAATCGGTGCCCTATATACTTTGTCCTGTCTCATGTGTAGTGGCAGCTGTGTACTGTTTACTGTGTACTATTTAGTACGCAATGTGCAGTATGCAAAAAAATATCCTTCATACTATTTTCCAACCATACCGTGGAAGTGTTGTAAGACGTCACACACTTGCGCGGCCATGTCACGTGTTGTTTTTTCTGTGCCTCATTTTTAAAAACAAAGCTGCATGTCATATTTATGGAACAAAAATGTTTGGGTACTTCCTGAAAAGTATGCTCCCGAATATAGGGTCTGTCCCATGACTCACACTTGCGCTCTTGTACTTAGCCAAGTGGCTACTTGTGTTACATATTTCCGGTAACAGGAAAGCACACCTTCAGCCAACCTAAGCTGTGAACCACCCGGAAGTAAGCTGTACTGCGTGTACTGCACTCGTTTTAACAAGCTCAAAACTCCGTAAAAAACGGTGTTTTGGCAGTACAACGTGTCCAGTTTGTGGCGAATTGTGACCCATTATGTGACCCTTATGCACCCACATACTGCCCCTGGCTTCGTGATTGGATAGTGAAATGATATTCCTGATTGAATAGTCAAATCATATGTTAATCTCAGCATCCCAATTGGCTATTTAGGAAGAAGTGTCAAATGTGGGACAAAAGTATTGTGTCTTGCGTTTTGCATCTTGCGTCTTGTACTCGCGTTTTGCGTTTTGCATACTTGCAGATTTATTTTGTACTCGCAGATGTGTTTTGTACACCTACGAATCAAATCTATGATTACAAAACAAATCTGCAAGTACGCAAGTATGATGATACACAACACAATATGTTTGACCCTATTTTGATTCCATATAAATCCGGCTTGCACCCGGCAGATTCGCGCCACTCTAAACATAGTCTACGTTATGTAACTTTAGTTGCTAATCTAACTGAAAACACTATACTGCGCATGCCTGATCATTTCACCTTGTACTGAAAAAAAATCCAATGTGGAAAAGCGCCAGTTGCTTATCTCATCTTATATCTAACATTTTTGCTTGTCCGGACAAAATAAATAAAAAAACAAAACAAAAAAAACAGGGGGAAGTCGTATCTTGTTACCCCATCTAAAGCATTTGGTTTTACCTACACTGTTGTTGTTGGCATTATCCAACTAAAATTTTTACATAAGCCGAATGCTATTTCTCTCTCCCCTCGCCAGCCAGTTTCCCTGAGGAGCCAGGCGGTCTGACTCAGTCCCTTCGTGGGACTTACAACTGGCTTTAAAACCCCTCCCTGAGCCGCCCTTTTAGCTGGCCGGACTCAGTCTAACCTTGAAGACTGCCTTCCTGCTCGCTATTGCCTCCCCGAGGCATGTGAGCGAGCTGCACGCACTGTCAGTACACCCCTCCTGTATGCGGCTGGGTGACAGTAGCTCATCGGTCTCTCTGCATCTTAACCTCGCATTTCGGCCTAAGGCCCTCTTGCGGTCGTACATCTCTGGCTATGGTGTTGGAGGCGCTCACCCTCCTCACCACGAGACCCCTGAAGAAGCCAGGCTGCACTCACTGTGCCCCACCTGGGCTCTACGGTCTTATACCTCCCGTACAAGTGCGGTGAGAAAGACCAAAGAAATCCTTTATTGTTTTAGAGAGGCTATGCGGGGCTTCACCCTATTGTACAGCGCTTGGCCCTCTGGATCGAAGAGACGATTCCATGGATTACAGCAGCTCTGACGCATCCCCTCCCACAGGTTTGGTAGCTCACTCCACTCGGGCATAGCTACCTCCTGAACTTTACTACGTGGGACATGGGGCAGCAGCGGCGGCCTGGGCCTCATCCCTCCACATTCGCCAGTTTTATCACCTGAGCATAGTGTCATTCACATTGGTTGCCTCCCCTGTCCTCGGGTCAGCGGAGCAACCTTGAATATGATTAGGGTTCTATCACCCGGTGGTTATTTTCCATGTCTCTCACTTGAGATTGCTCTTCTGGTAGAACAGCAGCCAATAGTGCATTTTTTATTTTTTTTACGAGATTCGCACTCATGCAATGACCTGCGGTCCTGGTACCACACTACATCCCCCGCTTCATTTTATTTGGTACTCTGTGACCCATACCGTGGCGTGTTGACCGATATGAAATAGAACGTACGGGTTACGGATGTAACCCTGGTTCTATGAATACAGTCAACACGCCACGCTGCGTGGTCAGGCGGGGAACCTTGCGCTCTCAGGACGTGCCCTAAAGTCAGCAAAATAGGTTGGGCGGCGTACAAGCGCCATAATTATGGCGTGACGTGGGTCCACCCGTAGTGGTGGTTAATTTGCTATAGTCTCCTAGCAGCTTCCCCTCTCGGCGAGGATGACCCATACGGTGGCGTGTTGACCGTATTCATAGAACCAGGGTTACTTCCATAACCCGTATGTTTTTTTAACGTTAGTGTGATTGCCTACAGCCTGTGTAAAATGAGTAGCCTACATGGCATGGGTAACTATTTGTATAGCGTGTGATTTCTTGTATGCTGGCTGCATCATTATAAGGCCAAATGAGGCTATGTGTGCCGCCGCCAACCACTCCAAACATTGTCCATCCTCTCATTCTCCACCTTTGCTTCTGACTCGGCTACTTGGGGCTCGGCAGCAGCTGGAGCTAGCGTGTGTTTTTGTGTGTGTATGAGTGAGAGAGGTAGTGAGAGAAAGAGAGTGGAACAAAGCAGCCACTGTGAGTGCTGTCCAGAGTAGAAACAAGCTTTTGGCAACTAATGAAAATAATTGCTGGGGTGTGGTTTGATACCTGAAGCTCAGCCCCTATTTTATTACCTCATCACGCCAAGATTTTGGCATTTTTCTAATTTCAAAAGGGGGGCGCTTTGTTCCCCTTTAAATAAGCTTAATGTTGTTTTTCGGTGGAATTACCCTTTAATCATAAACCCTACAAAGCCATGAAGGAGAACTGTATTAATAATGAGGTGAAATTACTTATGGAAAACCTTCACAGTTCTGACATTGCTTACCTGTGAAAACTGCCTGTTGTGAAAATAAAGGTTTGCAGCATTAAAGTAGGCCAGGGCACATTTGGGGTTCAGGGAGATGGCCTTCTGGTAATCTCTCATTGCATTGACCTTGTCTCCCATTAATTCATTCACAAGTCCACGGTTGGTGAAGAGTTGATGTGAAACAGGATTTTGCTGCAAAACAGACCACAAAACTGAAAAGATCACAATAGGGGATATATTTTAATCTCTGCCTTGTCTCTTGCCTTGTGGCCTTCCATGAAGCAGTGGGTACGTTTACATGCACACCAAAATACGATTATTAGGAGTACTCAGTTTATGCCAGTATTTAACTTATTGCGTACACGTGGATATAAGTAATTTGATTACTCCAATAACCACGTTTACATGATTCTCTCCATAATCGGCTCAACAGAAAAGGTAACTGTGCTTCCCATTGTAAGGACAAAAATGTTCTGCCTGTCAAAAATTATTAATATTAGCATTATTACTAGCTAGTAGTTATTATAGCTAGGTATTTTATAGCTAATTGCTAGTGGTTGATTTATATTATTATAGCATTATTATTGTAGCTAGCTTTACCGATCGCGTATAACCCCTTCGCGCAGATGCGCTAGTGGCAGGATGATAAGATAGCTTATAGCTTACCTAAGATAGCTCAACTGAGACATTCATTGCTCCTGCAACCAAACTATGAGTTGAAATGACAAATTCCGAGTTCTATCTTTATTAGTACACTTTGTGACAAGTGTGCAGAATACAGAGTTTCTTTACATTATTTTCATTATTTCACTGTAATGTAATGTATGTATGTGTAATGTATCTTCTGTACACTGCACACTTGTGTACTAATATAAATAGAAACTCGGAATTTTGTCATTTCAACTCATAGTTTGGTTGGTTGGGAGCAATGAATGATCAGTTGAGCTATCTTAGGTAAGCTAGCTAATAATATATCTTATCATCCTGCCACGCATCGCGCGCGAAGGGGGGTTATACGCGGTAAAAAGCTAGCTACAATAATAATGCTATAATAATATAAATCAACCACTAGCAATTAGCTATAAAATACCTAGCTATAATAACTACTAGCTAGTAATAATGCTAATATTAATAACATGCCACCACTGTCGCGTATGCGGTTGATTTAACAAGCCACCCCCCATCCAGTCTCACCTGCAACTGTACCTACCCATGCGTGACACATTGGAGGCAATAGCTTCTACAGGGCTCGAAATTGCGACCGTTTTAGTACCACCAAACTATATCGGTGGTTAGTACACTCACTATGTGTTTTGTGAGCTGACAGTGACCATTCTAACCAATCAAACGTGAGCTTGACGTTCTTACCTTTAATGCGGATTTTAGATTGGTTAATATTAGCCTTCAATCACTCCCTTTTGCGGCACTCCACTGTCACGTGACACAGAGAGCTAACGCGTTAACGAATGTTGCCTGAAGACAAATGTTTATGATCAATTTATTAACATTACCTAACTAGCTAAACTGGTAATGTTAGCTAGTGTTATAGAAAGCTAAAAAGATTAACCGAATGATTACGGCATTTTTTTGTAATGTTAACGTTACTAAAAACGTAACTGATGTTGTCTCTGTGGCTGCTGAAACAGTTGGTGATGGCGATGTGGATGCACCAGCAGCGAAGAAGGTGTACACTTTTCGGAGAGAGAGTGGCTGAAAGACTCTAGGTATGAGAGCGGCCTAATGCACTGTGTACACTGTAAAGCCTGTGGGACGGAGATCGCAGGTAACAGTGCGTTTGCAACGGAGTCGACACATTTTAAGCGTGAGAGAAGACAATGCGAAACACAAGAAATCCCGTGACAAATGTGTGGCAACGAAGAATTCAGGCTCGATTGGTCAGGATTTGAATCAGTGTAGAGCAGGGGTTCCCAAACCGGTCCTGGAGTCCCCCTGTGTATGCTGGTTTTTGTTGCAACCACAGTTGCAATCCCAGAATTTTAACAAGCTGTTAATTTCTTAATTAGGTGCTTGTCATGAGGAATTATTTACCCTCTTAAGCCACATTATATCAAAAATAGCTATGGATGCCATGTAGAATGAACACCCCGTGTTCACATTGTGCTTATTGTGCTATATTATTTTAAAAAGATAAGAAAATTATTTAACAGATCCATTTAAAGACTGATTTGAATCAATAGGCTCCTAATTGGTGAAAGTGTGAACACATAGCCACTAAAACTAACCATTTGGTAGATAATGAAGAATTCAAACACAAAGCAAATGATAACGAGCCAAACCTGCATTGTGTTAATAAGCTTAAAGAAAAAAATATGAGTTAAACCAGAGGTCCTCAATCTTATCCAGAAAGGGCCGGTGTGGGTGCAGGCTTTTGTTGCAACCAAGCAGTTACACACCTGATTCTACTAATCAAGGTCCTTAGTGAAGAGTCAGGTGGTTGATTAGTAGAATCAGGTGTGTAACTGCTTGGTTGGAACAAAAGCCTGCACCCACACCGGCCCTTTCAGGATAAGATTGAGGACCCCTGAGTTAAACGCATGTGTTCAACAACCTAATTAGGAGCCTATAGATTCACTTCACTCTTTAATTTGATCCGTTAAAATACATAATTTTGTAACCTCTTTTTATTTAATTGTTGCAATATATAGCACAATAAGCACAACGTGAACATGGGGAGTTTATTCTACATGGCATGCATAGCTATTTCTGACATAATGTGGCTTAAGAGGGTGAATAATTCCTCTAAACATTAAATTTTAAGAAAAATTTACAGCTTGTTAAAATTCTGGGATTGCAACTGTGGTTGCAATGAAAACCAGCAGCCACAGAACCGGTTTGGGAACCCCTAGTGGAGAGGGTCCTCCTCTGCAGACGTTCGCTGTCTTGGTCTCAGTGAAGAGATGGATGGAAGAGTGACAGAGAGCCAGGAGACCAAATTTTTAATCCTGGCCCCAGGATATTGCATAAAGTCCCAGTGGTGGCCTACCATGCGTTTTTAAGGCTACTTTCACCGTTTTATGTTACTTGTAAACCATACTGTTATATTGTCCTTTTTTATCAAAAATAAAAACTATTACATATATTGTTGGTGCTCCTTACATTTTGGTGGGTGCTCTTAAATTTTTGCTGGTGCTCCTAACTTTTTGAAACTTTTTAATTTCAAGCCCTGACACAGCTGTGACGCTTTTAAATTAATTCTGGTTTGATTGACAACGATTGTATCCAACAGAGGGCATTATAATATAAGCGTATTATGCTTTCCACAAGCATATGACTAATTGAAAGCTTTGAACAACGATTTAGGGCCGTGCGCAACAGGTTCTAGTTGCATCGCTACAGTCTTAAGCCGCCTTTCCACTGAATATGACCAGAGATTGCATAGTATAGAGATATGCCAACTGCATGAATATCATGTTTCACCTCTAGGGGCGCCTATGACCACTAAAACTGGGCAAAACAGAGGTCAATGGAAGTTTTTTCCAGAAACCCAAATCTAAACATCGAACAAAAAGTTTGGAAATTTGTGTTTGGTAGATTATTTCTCTGTTGTAACAATGCTTCTTGGCAATACATTTTATACCGTTGGCAAGCCTGTTTATTTTCCTTTTAAATGGTGCCCCATTTGTAAGGAACATGCATTTGTGGGATGAGCAGCATAGCTGAGTATGTGGGTTGCGCCCATGTAAAATTTTCCAAATCTTCTCTGTCAATGCCAAACAGCTTACACCTGCACTGGAACCTGAACATGTGGAGGAACGTTATGTTCAGCGATGAGTCCAGATTCTGCCTACGAAAGTTGGATCGTAGGGTCAAAGTGTGGAGAAGACAGGGAGAACGCTATGCTGATTGCTGTACCGATAGAGTAACACCTTTTGGTGGAGGCAGTGTGATGGTGTGGGGCGGCATCTCCATCACTGGAAAAACAAGGCTTGTCATCATTGGAGGCAATCTCAATGCAGAGAGATATCGAGATGAGATTCTGCAACCAGTGGCAATCCCATATCTCCACAGTCTGGGACCGAACTCCATCCTCAAAGATGACAACGCTCGCCCCCACAGAGCGGGGTTTATCAGAGACTACCTCCAGAATTTGGGAGTAGAGAGAATGGAATGGCCTGCCAACAGTCCTGACCTCAACCCAATTGAACACTTGTGGGATCAGCTTGGGCGTGCTGTTCGTGCTAGAGTGACCAACACAACCACGTTGGCTGACTTGCGACAAATCCTGGTTGAGGAGTGGAATGCCATCCCACAGCAGTGTGTGACCACGCTGGTGACCAGCATGAGGAGGAGGTGCCAGGCTGTTGTGGCTGTGTATGGTTCTTCCACATGCTACTGAGGCTCCTGACTGTTAAATTAATAAATTGTAAAATTGCCAATATGTCTTGTTTCTTCCTTGTTACTGATGGACTTCAATCATCCAATCCACCAAACAACACCAAACAAGAGTCACTAGCAACAGCAGAATAAGCTGTTTGGCATTGGCAGAGAAGATTTGGCAAATCTTACATGGGCGCAACCCACATACTCAGCTGTGCTGCTCATCCCACAAATACATGTTCCTTATAAATGGGGCACCATTTAAAAGGGAAATAAACAGGCTTTCCAACGGTATAAAATGTATTGCCAAGAAGCATTGTTACAACAGAGAAATAATCTACCAAACACAAATTTCCGAACTTTTTGTTTGATGTTTATAAGAGATAATCATTTTTTATTGTAAGTTGGAGGAAGTTCGCTGACAGCAGATAAGAAAATATGCTTTTCTACGCACTTAGATTAATGAAATCTTGAACTGTTTAGGAAAAAAAGTACTTTTTTTCTCTGGTTATGCAAATTTCATCATGAAATGGCATCATGATGACGCCCCACAGCCAGCCAAAATCGTTCGGTAATAACAGCACAAAAATGACAACTATGTGGACGAACAAAGTACTCACTAGCACCGGCAGTACATCACCGCAATCTGGTTTCAACAAGAATCTTCTAGAAGCTTCGAGAGAATATATGGTTTTACTGAGCAAGCTAGAGCTACTTGCTAGTTGGCTACCGTTGACTGAGGTGCCGTCGGTAATGAATATTCATGAACTGGCGAATTCATCAACATTGCGTAGCATTAAAGCTAGTGGAAATGTTTTGAAAGTGAGATCATAACACAACCATTGATTCCATGTCGACTTATAATTATGTATTAATTATAAACATTAGGCCGTGTAACATTGCCAGTAATAATCCAGTTCCACGAAAAAAAATTAAGGAAACACTTAATCATCACAGTATAACACTAAGTCAATTAAACCAAACCGGACATGCTGGATGATGTTGCAGGCAGCATAACATTCGCCACGGCGTTTCCAGACTCTTTCACGCCTGTCACATGTGCTCAGTGTGCACCTGCTCTCATCTGTGAAGAGAACGGGGCACCAATGGCGAGCCTGCCAATTCTGGTGTTCTCTGGCAAATACCAATCGAGCTGCACGGTGCTGGGCTGTGAGCACAGGTCCCACTACAGGACGTCGGGCCCTCATGCCACCCTCATGGAGTCTGTTTCTGACAGTTTAGTCAGAACCATGCACACGAGTAGCCCGCTGGAGGTCATTTTGTAGGGCTCTGGCAGTGCTCCTCCTGTTCCTCCTCGCACAAAGGAGCAGATACCGGTCCTGCCGCTGGGTTGTTGCCCTTCTACGGCCCTGCCCAGCTCTCCTCGTGTAATGGCCCGTCTCCCGGTATTTCCTCCACGCTCTTGAGACTGTGCTGGGAGACACAGCAAACCTTCTTGCGACGGCACGTATGGATGTGCCATCCTGGAGGAGCTGGACTACCTGTGCAACCTGAATGGGCTGCAGGTACCGCCTCATGCTACCAGTAGTGACAAGGGCACTAGCAAAATGCAAAACTAGAGAAAAAATCAGTCAGGAAGGATAAGAAGAAAGAAATGGTCTGTGGCCTCTCCTGTCCATCTGTTGTCACTTTCATTTGCACGAAAGCAGGTGAAATTGATTCACAATAGTTTACTCTTCCTAACTGGACAGATCGATATCCCAAAAGTTTAATTGACTTGGTGTTATACTGTGTTGATTAAGTGTTCCCTTAATTTCTTTGAGCAGTGTATTTGAAATTGACTGTGATTATAATTTTATGTGGCTAGTTCCACTGAATACAATACGCAAGCGACAGTCGGATTGCGCCCCCTAGTGTCAGTCGTTCCACACTATTGAATAGGTTGTATTGAGTCAGTCATTCTGTCGCAATGTGAGTGCACCCGGTATTAAATATCGTTGCCCTGGAGGGGTACAGGGACATAAACAAGAAAATGGAGCTTGAAAAAGTTCAGGGAGAATAATTTAAAGAGCATTTAGTCAGAAGTATGTGAACAAACTAGCTGACATTAGCTCAGAACCCCAGAGTTTACAGTGGGAAAATGACCACATAAAAACTTTTAAATGCTCCAAAAACAACACAGACCTCGGCACATAGCCTAGCTAACTCACCTTAGTTCCATTTAACGTTGGCTCAAGTACGCTAACATTATACCATACAATACAAAGAAATGTTCAATATTCAGTGGCAGCAAACAGTTGGGCAAAGCTAAAGGATAACATATGCATGGTCTTCAACTGTATTAGTCTTTCGACTGTATTAGTCACTCCTATGAACTGGACATAGGCTACAAACAGCGGAGTGAATTCAGTGAATTAATACAGTAGTTACAAGACATTAAATGTCTATAATGTAATGTAATGTCTTGTAGCTACTGTATTGATTCACTGAATTCACTCCGCTGTTTGTAGCCTATGTCCAGTTCATAGGAGTGACTAATACAGTCGAAAACTGGCAGCGTGTACGTAGCCAACATATCGAAGATCACTACAAACACACAATGTTGTGACAACATTGCCGAAAGGTTGTGACAAGGTTGGTTGTGACATTACCATATGACGACGTTGTGACAACTTTGTGTTAAAGTTATGGATTTGTTGGTGTCATGGTGACGTTGTGACAACGTTGTACAAATACATTATATATTTGTAATTTCTGACGTGATTGGGCAACGTTGTTTCAATTTAGTTTGAATACATTGTATTTGTCATTTCAGATGTGCTATTGGGTGACATTGTGACTAAGCTGTAGCTATAGCTACATATTTATATTTCTGACAACGTTAAGTAGGCTAGTCTACAAATACTGTGGATGTGCTTTTGACTCAATTTCGTACCATTTAGTTGGATCCAAGAAATATACGTTATAAAGAAGGCTCTGGTTGGACCAAATCATACAAATAGTGTACACGCGTCCCATCTCACTGGGAGCTGGCAGACGACTGTAGGGTAGTGCAGTTGTTTTCAAGATGGCCGGCACTAATATGGCAAATTACTGTAGTTAGCTAGCTAGCTTGTCACAACCTCCAGTTACACCAGCTTGCGACTGAGGTTTCAAACCTAACGGACTTTGTCAACCAAGTTAACGGTTTCTTTCTATATCTAAACACTGGAGTTAAACTTCGTTGTAAAGTTATCTTGCTTAATATTGGCAGCTAGATATTTTTGTTTTACGAGAACCCGAGATAAATATCTATATTTATTTAGTACTAAAATACGTTGGTTAGATTTGTGGACGACAAATTGTCCCCATGTCATAAATCAAGAATTTTAAACCCGAAGAAAATACTTTGACAAAAAGAAGGACATAGCCTAGGCTCACCGAGGCACGACATTTTTTGAGCTAGCCTACAACGGAAAGTACTTACATTTTAAAGCTTGCAGGAAAATACTAATTAAAATTTACTGTATGCTGATATGTGCTAGATGAATGTAAAACAAATATAGCAACATTTGTGAAACACACTACAGAGTAATGTCATTGTAGAGCGTGCATTGCGGCAGACTCTGCTTTACAGAGTGGCATGACCTCCAGAGGAGCCAGGCACCGTGAAAGATCAGCCCGGTGTCTTATGCAAATAGTTGTTTGGGTTTTTGAGTTTTTTTTCACCCTTCAACATGAATTTTTTATGCCTCCTAAAATCCATCCCCTTGTCCTAGCTGTAGGAGGTGGTAACAGCAAGTCGTCTTTTTACAGCTAAAATTATAGCAGCATTATTTTTTGTTATCCTTGAAATGCTTTGATGAATAACTGCTCTGGCTAACGGGACTCTGGTTAAAAAAGGACACATTAGACATCAAACACTGAACTGAAACCGTGCGATATCAATATTTCCATCCATGAAGCCATCATAAGGGGCAAATTTATGTTTTGACATTTTGGATAGATTTGGAGATACTAAGAGACACCAGGGTACACTGCTTACATTTTGCTTCATAGATCATTATAATTCTGCATATCACCCTCAGATTTTGCACACTTGTGGACACACTTGTGGAGCTTATGATCCAAAAAATGTATAGTTATCCGTTTTACATATGGGGCTCTCAGTATTTCATTTTTGCTTTTTTGCCAATATCTTTTGCATTTGTGGCACTTTAGTTTATTCTCATTAGCTAGGTATAAATAATCTAAGTTAGTATTGTACATGGTACAGCTGTCTTGCTTCATTTAAGCCATTGTCCAAGTTTCTGTGATGCTCACACCTAGAGTTGCAAAATTGATTAAATTTAGCATCTGCGCGAAGGGGTTAATGTGGCCAATTTCCTGATAATTTCAGTTATTTAATGTGCTAGCCAGCTAGCTAGTCCAAACATAAACACTCAACAATATATTTTCACAGGTGAAATGCATTAATTTAATCATAAAATTCTGGAAGTGAGATCCAGAAAGAACCCCGGGCAAATTTTAACATTTTTGACCTTACACCGTCCCTCTCTCCACTTTTGCCATACATGTGCAGTTTAAAAAAGACAATAGAAATCGGGAGTAAGACGTTTACTTGCACCAGAAAATTTGGGCAAAAAACCAGGTGTGTTAATCGGGTTATTATCACCTTACACAGAGAAAGATAGTTAGATAAAGGTGTTCACATGACCATTTCAATTATCAGAGTATTGCCATAATCCAGGTAAGATTGGAGTATTCGTGTGCATGTAAACATACCCAGGATCTGTTGGTTTAACTTATTACTCAGCACTTCATTGATAAATGAAAGCAGTTGATTAAACAATCATCTCACATCATCTGTTTTCTTGGGTCTAAACTGGTTGCAGTGAACAGAAAAACCAACAGGCTCTGTGGCTCTCTGTGATCAGGGTTGGCTGCCCCTGCTCTACACATGAAAAGCATTATACAATCACAAAGTTAACCATACACCCCAGGCCTCATTTACCAACTGTGTCTCAAAGTCTCAACACACCTGATGACAATCAAGCTTGATTTGTGCTCAATGTGTGCAAACATTGAGCCAATGGGTACCAGCGGTCCCTTAATGAATGCTGGGGTTGGCATTTGTGCAGTGTGACCTAACTCCCCTGGGTCTGCCTCTCCGGTGTAGAATGGGTTGTTCAGCACGTACCCTCAGTGCATTGCTCATGTCTTGGAAAGCTGCGTATGCATGCCCCATTTGCAGGCTGATGACAGCCCGTCCATCCAAAGCTACCCAGGACTCCGGCTGCATGTCCACTGCCACAGTGAATTGATTCCACGCTTTCTGGAAGGACCCCAAAACCTTGGAGGAAAATTGACAGACTGAGCTAAAAACAGAACAGTCAAATCAAGGAAGAAGAAAAAGTCCAGCTCTTTATGAGACTTAATACATTATATAGTAGAGAAGAAACAAAAGACAAAAAGGAAGTAATCAAAGTCATGGCTTCTGCGTTAATTTAAAAGTTAATGTGCTGTGGAGGCCGGATGCAAGTTCGTCAGCTAATGATGATGATGAGGGTGAAAAGTATGGGGAGCCAATTGTGACAATAAATATAATTTTACTCTGCATTTTTTCCCACATTTAATGGAAATATCACTTTTTTTCTCACATTTAAACAAATAAATGTCCCCTTTTCCTACATTTATGATCTTTGAAAAAACAGGTGTAAATATTAAATGTACAATCCTAAAATTATATATATATAAGCTAAATGTTTTATTATTTAATGGTTTTTAGCATTTAGCTAAATGTATGAAACATTTAGTTAAATATATAATTAAATGTATAAATAATTTAGCTAAATGTACAAAACTCTCAGTAAATGTATGAAACATTTAGCTAAATATTTAGTTAAATGTATGAAACATTTAGCTAAGTATGTAACTAAGTATGTAACTAAATTTAGCATAAATGTATGAAACATTTACTAAATGTATGAAACATTTAGCTATTTATCTAAATGTATCAAACATTTAGCTAAATGTATGAAACATATACTAAATTTATGAAAGATTTAGCTTAATATTAAACAAAATGTATGAAACATTTTACTAAATGTTCAAAATATTTACTAAATGTATTGAACAGGTAGCTAAATGTTTTATACAATGAAAAAAATGACCAGAGAGAGAGAGAGAGATCCCTTGCAGTACAGTATCCTGACAGTGTCAAAAGTGCTGCAGCAAGGAAAGAGTTCAAGCACAAGCTGCTGAGGAACAATCCAGAGACCCTAACAGCAGATTTCTCCCAGATCAGAGACAGGTGTACCCCAACAAACCTGCTCCTATATACAGACTGTACAGAGGCCTGGCACAGTGCTATCTGCCAGCACTACAGGCATTTTAAAAATGGTATCTGTAATGGGAGACAGATAACAATATATGAGGAGGATGAGAGTGACAGCACAGTCCTCACTGTAAATGTGTACCACAACAGCACGGTCATGTTCCAGGGAAGTGAGGCTAGCCTCAGCTCTGTCCAGAGGGACTTTGACGCTATAAAAGCCCTGCAGAGGCTGAGAAGCCCAAACACAACACTAAATTAACAAAATTAAAAACAAAACCAAGTGAGGCTAAAGTTGTGGAGGCAGAAGAGGCAGAGAAGGACCACCCTTCAGAGGACCCACCAGCCTTCACCCATCTGGCCTCTACTTCTCCCCCCTACTGAGGGACCCCACCACACAGTGGCCACAGCACACCCCCAGACCCAGAGCGCCGCCAGCAGGACATGTGAGCCCCCCGCTCACACACCACACGCCCGGCCCAGCTCCACAGCACCACCACCAGCACAGCCTCCCCAGACCCAGAGCGCTGCCAGCAGGACATGTGAGCCCCCCGCTCAGACACCACAGGCCCGGCCCAGCTCCACAGCACCAGATTCAAGCCCAGCAGCAGGAGCAGCACAGCTATACTGCAGCGCTGAAAGGTCTAGCCAGTCCCAGCAACATGGACATGGGAGAGATCAAACACCTGCTCAGCCTCATATGCACCAGACTGATGGGCACAGTGAGTGCACACAGCTCACCATAAAATACCTGCAACAATCTACTTCTAATTTATATGACCAAAAATAATTAATTCCCCATCTAAACTATACTTACCTGTTTAAATGTGTCTTATTTCATTTTAAAATAATGGTTAATTTTGTTAAATTTTTTTATTTGCTGTATAAATGAATGCTTTATCCATCACATCGTGGAACATCCAGGGTATTAACTCATCCTTATTTGGATGCAAAAGCAAAACCCTGGAGTTCAGGAAAAACACACAAAACATAGACATCATTATCCTCCAGGAGACTTGGCGTAAATCAGATTCCATTACTCACTGTCCCCCAGACTACAAAGAAATCATAATATCATCCACCAAACACCCCACAATCAAACATGGCAGAGATTCAGGGGAATCATAATTTGGTCAGAGCTTTTATAACAACAATTAAAACACAGAAATCACATGTCTGGCTTAAAATCAAGAAAGAGAACACAGAAAGACAGAAAAAGACGTATTCCTCTGTGCAATTTACATCCCCCCAATTGAATCCCCATACTATGAGGATGATATCTTTCCTAGCCTCCAAAATGAGATCTGCAGATTCCAGGCACAGGGGAATATGCTGATCTGTGGAGATTTGAATGCACGAACAGGGTCCTTACCTGATTTCATATATATATAATATTCACATAATCACATAATGGGTAACAATTTTATGAAAAATGTTACTAACTTCCCAAGAAACAGCTCTGACCCACAGGTTAACAAGAACGGGAAAGACCTCCTGCAGCTCTGTCGAAGCCTGGGTCTGTACATCGTCAATGGTAGGTTATGAGGAGACTCAGATCACAGCCAAATTACTGTGTTTCTCAAAAAGACAGAAAATAACACAACCACACACACAAAGCCCAGCGAGCTGTTCAATCTTACCAGATTATACAGCCAAAAACAGCACAGAAGAGTTCCAGAAAGCAATCAACAGCCAAAACATTCAAACACTATTAGACAACTTTCTGGATACCATATACATTCACAGTAAAAAAGGAATCAATCTAGCAGTAAAACAAATTAATTACATGGAAAAACTGCTAAAATATCCAACTGAAATAATAAAAAAGCAAACAAAAACACCAGGAGGATAACTAGTTTGATTTGGACTGTAAGAATATGAGAAAAGAACTTAGAAACTTATCAAATCAAAAACATAGAAATCCAAACAATATAGATTTACGCCTTAATTACTGTGAAACTCTAAAACAATACAAACGTATGCTCAGAATCAAAAAGGCACTCTATACCCTCAAACAACTGACACTAATTGAAGAGTCCATAAACACAAACCGTTTCTGGGAAAACTGGAAAACCCTCAATAAATCAAAACCAGAAGAATTGGCCATACAAAATGGAGATGTATGGATTAACCATTTTTAAAAATTGCATGAAACAATACCATCATAAATTCAGACCAAAAACATATCCAAGAAAAATTACATAATTTAGAATTGGCTGTAAAAGATAACCAAAATCCATTGGACTCTCCCATTACTGAGCAAGAGCTGAAGGAAAGACTTCAGAATCTCAAACCTAATAAATCAAGCGGGCCTGATAGTATCCTAAATTAGATGCTTAAACATCGCAGCAAAACATTCCAATTGGCTATTCTCAAATTGTTTAACTTGGTTCTGGGTGTAGGTTACTTGGACTCATAACCCCCATTTTAAAAAATGGAGGCAAATTCACTGGTACAATATGGAACACATGGCTGGCTAAATGGCTGTAAGTCATCAAGGGTCTGAGCTATGGAACTAGCCCCAAACCATCACTCTGTTGTCAGATATGGAGTAGATGTGGATGGATCACTGCAAGGGTTATTTCTCCTGACTCATGTTCCTATAGAACTCTATGGGGGAAAAAGTCAGGAGAAACAACCCTTAAAGGGATCCATCCACATCTACTCCATATCTGGCCGCAGAGTGATGGTTTGGGCTCGTTTGATACCTTAGACCCTTGATGACTTACAGCCATTTCACCAGTCATGTGTTCCATACTGTACCAGTGTAATTTACAGCTGAATCTAGTCTCACCCCCCAATTCTCATAGAGATCCATTCAAATGCAGAGAGCTTATAGTATTGCTTGTAACAGTACCTGAAAATAAGATATCGAGAGTCTTTTGATGTTGATGGGTCACAGACCTCAGGAAGTAACAGCATGCAAAGGATATGCAACCAAATATTAAATATGATACTTTAAAAATATGTTAAAGCAAAGGGTATGAATACTTATGTAAATTAAATATTTAAGTTTTCGATTTTTAATACATTTGCAAAAATTTCTAAAAACATGTTTTCACTTTGTCATTATGGGCTATTTTGTGTAGAATTTTGAGACAAAAAATGAACTCAATCTATTGTAGAATATGTCTGTAATGTAATAAAACATGGAGAAGGTGAAAGGGGTGTTCAGACTTTCCGGCTTGACTGTATATGTTAACCAAAAAAATGGAAAAATATATGCCTGTTTTATAGATTTCCAAAAGGCATTCGATTCTATTTGGCACAATGGTCTTTTCTACAAAGTTATTGAATGTGGTGTAGGGGGTAAAAAATACGACATAATTAAATCAATGTACACAGACAATAAATGCGGTATCAAAACTGGCAACAAAAAAACAAATTTACTCACCGAGAGACGTGGAGTACGCCAAGGCTGCAACTTAAGCCCAACTCTATTTAACATATACATAAATGAATTGGCGACTAAGTTGGAGCAATCCGCAGCCCCTAGTCTTGCTCTTTACGACACAGAAACTAAATTCCTGCTCTATGCAGATGACCTAGTTCTACTGTCACCCACCATCCAAGGGCTACAGCAGAACTTGAACCTGCTAGAACAGTACTGCCAGACCTGGGCCCTGGCAATAAACATGAAAAAGACCAGAACCATGACCTTCCAAAAAAGATCCAAATCTCAGGGAACTACATCAAATTTCACAATAGGGACACGCTCCATAGAAACATGCACACAATACAATTACTTAGGTTTGAAATTAAGTTCCATGGGAAATTTCAATCTTGCAGTGAATGAACTGAAAGAGAAAGCACACAGGGCTTTTTATGCCATAAAACGACAGATTTACATTGAAATTCCAATTAGAATTTGGCTTAAACTATTTGAATCAGTAATTGAACAAATTGCCCTATATGGCAGCGAAGTGTGGGGTCCACTCTCAAATCAAAATTTAGCAAAATGGGATAAACATCCAATTGAAACCCTGCATGCAGAGTTCTGTAAGAACATCTTACAAGTACAAAAAAAACAAAAAAACAATGCATGCAGGGCAGAATTACACCAAAATACATTATTAATTAGAACTCAAAAAAGAGAAATCAAAAAAATTTAAAAATAGTGACCCCCCTCTCATACCGTTACAAAGCCCTGCAATACCAAGAGTTGAGAAAAGAAAAAAGGCCCCTCTATCAGCTGATCTTGACGCTGAGTTCACTCACCAAAACTAACAACCCACAGCCTCATACCAGGACATAGATATTAAATAAATTAGAGTAAACCAATTTTACCAAAAGCAAGCAATTAAATTTGTACTAATGTCTTAATGTTTGCCATGCTGTAATATAATTTAGTAGTGTTTTTTCGGGATTCAACTTTTTTATTGTTGTGTAGTTCGCATGTTCTTGCTTCATTATTATTGAATTATCCCTATTATCATTTATCACACAGCAGATGATACTTCAACTTCAACTCGAACGCCTACATTCGCCGCAGTTACAGCAAACGGGAGATGTTGGATGAATAAAATAAATAGCTACATTTTAACAGCCTGCACAACACAAAAAGACAAACGAGGTAAAAAGAAAGACATGACATGGAACGAGAGGAATGGGGAAAACAAGAACAGACTAGTCCTCATAGAGGGAAAGATGAATGCAGCTAAGTACACCGAGATCCTTGAAGAAAACCTGCTCCAGAGCGCTCTGGACCTCAGACTGGGGTGAAGGTTTACCTTCCAACATGACAATGACCCGAAGCACACAGCCAAGAGAACAAAGAAGTGGCTTCGGAGAAAGTCTGTGCATGTCCTTGAGTGGCTAAGCCAGAGCCCAGACCTGAATCCAATTGAACATCTGTTGAAAGAGCTGAAAATGGCTGTGTAACGACCACCCATCCAACCTGACGGAGTTTGCAAAGATATGCCAAGAGGAATGGGCAAAAATGTCCAGAAACAAGTGTGCCAAGCTCGTAGTTTCTTTCCCAAGACGCCTTGAAGCTGTAATCGCTGCCAAACGTGCAGCAACCAAGTATTAGGCTAAGGGTGTGTACAGATATGTAACCCCTAAATAACCTATTTTTGTCAGTAAAATAAAGTTACATATTTTCTAAAAACCTGTTTTCACTTTGTCATTATTGGTTATTGTGTGTAGATGTTTGGTGGAGAATGTGAAAGGGGTGTGCAGACTTTCCGGCTTGACTGTATATAGCTAACTCTCAACCTGTTTCCAGTTCTTAATTATCAAGCAGTTAATTAACGGAATAACAAATATCAATGAATAGCTAGAGCTAATCTCCTCCTTTTTCTCGCTCTATCTCTCACGATTCCAACCTTAATTTGTACTGAATCTAAGTCTATCCTTTATCCCAGTGTTTCTGCCATTTCTGTAATAGTTTCATACAAAGTATTTCCCTCTGTTTTAGTGGGTTTATCCTTAATGAAAATTAACTAGGCCTATATTAAAAATATAGTATGACTACGGCATATAGGCATACTATACAATTACTATTGCTGTAGCTTTTTACATAATATAGTGATTTTATTGTCCTATAGTAATAAATAATAAATAATAGTTATAGGGGGTGAAAATACTATAGTGACAAATTGCAGTGTGAAGCTAGCAACATTTAGAACTTTCACAAGGGTCTGGAAATTTCAACATAAAAGTGCCAAAAGATAATGTTTAGTATCATGAAATTCATTAAGCTACGACATTCATGAAGTTAAAACATGAATTGTACGACAGTTCTGATTCCTTTTCTGCTTTAACTAGATTATGACAACTTAAATTTCAAACATATGTGTTGTTAAAAAAATTATTTCTATTGGAAAAGTGTATGCATAATTGGCATGTAAATAATGTCTCCTTGTTTTTATTTTCTTCAGTTTTTAAAATATTTTTAATCTGCACAAAGACATCGAGGGAAAGTTTAAAATGGTGTCGTTTAAAATGCATCCCTACATTCATTCTGTGAAAACCTTGTAGTGACAACTGTGTAACTTAAGTCAAATACACATAATTCAAATATGGCTGGTATTATTGGTTTGGAACAGTGAATTAGAGTGTATTAGTGCATATTGCATGTACAGGTACACTTACATCAACTGTACAATGTAAACACCCCCATTGTGATCATTGAGACACTACATCCAGAGGAGAAAGAAGACCATGATATATGTGATGCTTTCACTTACACAAGCAGTAGACACAAATACACTGTGATTTGCCTAGGTAGAGCACAGTTGAACCACAGCAACATGTCCCCATTTTTAAAAAAAACTCATATCATTGAGACACTATTTCCAGGGGAGGCAGGAGAGCATGTGATTCTTTCAATTTCTTTCATGAGCAATAAATAGGAATACATTATAATTGAGTTCAGCCTACCAAAATTTGACTGCAGCAACATTTTCTATCATGCTTATTTGATATAAGTGACATCATATCAATGTAATGAAGGGTTGTACATTTTCAAAATACCCCCATATCATGGGGACAATATGTCTAGGGGAGGCAGAAGAGCATGAAATAAGTAATGCATTCACTTGTACTTGCAGTAAATACTAATGGGTCCAATGTTTTCAACATACCTCCAAACCAACATACATTATACAGGTGCAGCTCAAAAAATTTTAATATTGTGAAAAAGTTCTATATTTTTTGTCACTCATTTCAGAAAGTGAAACTCATATATTATATAGATTCATTACACATAGAGTGAAATATTTCAAGCCTTTATTTCTTGTAATTTTGATGATTATGGCTTACAACTAATGAAAACCCAAATTCAGTGTCTCAGAAAATTAGAATATTGTGAAAAAGTTCAATATAGGAAACTCATGGTGTCACACTCTAATCAGCTAATTAACTCAAAACACCTGCAAAGGTTTCCTGAGCCTTTAAATGGTCTCTCAGTCTGGTTCAGTAGGCTACACAATCATGGGGAAGAGATGTCCAGAAGACAGTCATTGACACCCTCCACAAGGAGGGTAAGCCACAAAAGGTCATTGCTAAAGAAACTGGTTGTTCACAGAGTGCTGTATCCAAGCATATTCATAGAAAGTTGAGTGGAAGGAAAAAGTGTGGTAGGAAAAGGAGCACAAGCAACAGGGATAACCGCAGCCTTGAGAGGATTGTCAAGCAAAATCCATTCAAGAATTTGGGGGAGCTTCACAAGGAGTGGACTGAGGCTGGAGTCAGTGCATCAAGAGCCACCACGCACAGACGAATCCAGGACATGGGCTACAAATGTCGCATTCCTTGTGTCAAGCCACTCCTGAACCAGAGACAACGTCAGAAGCGTCTTACCTGGGCTAAGGAGAAAAAGAACTGGACTGTTGCTCAGTGGTCCAAAGTCCTCTTTTCAGATGAAAGTAAATTTTGCATTTAATTTGGAAATCAAGGTCCCAGAGTCTGGAGGAAGAGTGGAGAGGCACAGAATCCACGTTGCTTGAAGTCCAGTGTGAAGTTTCCACAGTCAGTGATGATTTGGGGTGCCATGTCATCTGCTGGTGTTGGTCCACTGTGTTTTCTGAAGTCCACAGTCAACGCAGCCATCTACCAGGAAATTTTAGAGCACTTCATGCTTCCTTCTGGTGACAAGCTTTATGGAGATGCTGATTTCATTTTCCAGCAGGACTTGGCACCTGCCCACACTGCCAAAAGTACCAAAAGCTGGTTCAATGACCATGGTATTACTGTGCTTGATTGGCCAGCAAACTGGCCTGACCTGAACCCCATAGAGAATCTATGGGGTATTGTCAAGAGGAAGATGAGAGACACCAGACCCAACAATGCAGACGACCTGAAGGCCGCTATCAAAGCAACCTGGGCTTCCATTACACCTCAGCAGTGCCACAGGCTGATCACCTCCATGCCACGCCGCATTGATGCAGTAATTCATGCAAAAGGAGCCCCAACCAAGTATTGAGTGCATAGAAATGAACATACTTTTCAGAAGGCTGACATTTCTGTTTAAAATATCCTTTTTTATTGATCTTATGTAATATAAAAAATTTCTGAGACACTGAATTTGGGTTTTCATTAGCTATAAGCCATAATCATCACATAATCATCATGAACATTGTTTTTCTCAACTACGGGACAGCTATAAACCCCTCCCCCGCCCTGCCTTTGGTAAGGCGGATCATACCTCCATTCTTCTCCTCCCAACCTACAGACAATGTCTAAAACAGGAAAAACTGTTTTTTCGGGCAGTTCAACGCTGGAGTGAGGAATCCATTGCCACTCTACAGGACTGTTTTGAAACCACAGACTGGCAGATGTTCTGTGTTGCAGCTGATGGGGACATTGATGAATACACAGACTCTGTCTCAGCCTACATCTCCTACATCTCCATGGATGACGTTGACCGAAGAGTGAATGTTAGGACTTTCCCCAGCCAAAAGCCCTGGGTTAATGGTGATGTCCGTGCTAAGCTCAGAGCATGGTCCTCTGCCTATAGCTCTGGGGACCTGGAGGCCTTGAGGAAGTCCAGATATGACCTACGGAAAACTATCAAAGATGCCAAAAGAGCCTACAGGGACAAGTTGGAGTCTAACTACCACAGGTCCGACCCCAGACGCATGTGGTGTGGACTGCTCTCCATCAGAGACTACAAAGGGAGAAATAGCAGTGATGCCCAGCCCGCCACCTCTCTTCCCGACGAACTCAACACCTTTTACGCACGGTTTGAGGCGAGCAACACCTTCCCTATTGTAAAACAAGCTGAGGACCAGGACGACTGCACTCTGTCCCTATCTACGGCTGACGTGAGTAGAGCTTTTAAAAGAGTAAACCCTCGAAATTCACCAGGGCCAGATGGCATTCCAGGCCATATCCTCAGAGCGTGCGCCGACCAGCTAGCGGAGGTATTCACCTCTATATTCAACCTCTCCCTGAACCAGTCTGCTGTCCCCACCTGCTTCAAACAGACAACCATTGTCCCCGTACCAAAGAAACCTTCCATCACCTGTCTGAATGACTACCGCCCTGTAGCACTGACCTCCATCATCATGAAGTGCTTCGAGCGGTTAGTCAGAACCCACATTTGCTCCTCCCTTCCTGACACCTTGGACCTCCTTCAATTTGCATACAGATCTACGGATGACGCCATCGCCCTGACAGTGCACACCGCCCTCTCCCACCTGGATAAGGGTAACAATCGGACAAGCAATCGGACGCGGCAGCAAAAACTGCCCAAAAGCGCCTATACTTCCTGAGGAGACATGTCTGCCAAAACTCTCACCAACTTCTACAGATGCCAAATTTAGTCAATTTTCACCTATTTAGCGGGTATTCTATTTAAGGCTTTATAACTCCAGGTGTGAGCATCACAGAAACTTGGAAAATGGCTTGTACCGTTTACAATACTAATTTAGATTTGTTTATTTTCATAATTTAGATCAAAATAAAGCTCCATAAATGCAAAAAAATCTTGGAAAATGTAAAAAAAAATATTTCTTTAGTTTGCTATTAAATACTGAGAGCTACATATTTTTAACAGGTAAAGCTAGAAATGTTCATAGACTCCTTGTCCACACGTGTGAAAAATCTGAGGGTGATATCAGGGTTTCTGTTATCCGGTTTAACCGGCAAAAACAGTCAAAGTCAGACAAATTTTAATCTTGCCGGTCATAATCTCCGGTAAATCATCCTAAGCACATTTATAATTATATTGAAATAAATTACATTTCCACACACCCTTCTATTAAAAAATTACATTTATATAATGCATAAAATTTCCACACATCCTTTTATAAAAAAAGAGACCATTTACATGTTTTTATGAATGTGTAGTGTATGTGCGATGAACGAAACAAACGTTATGTTACATTTGTTCCACTCTAATCAAGCGCGCAGTTTGATTGGATGCTATAGGCCTAGCCACCATTAGGGATATGCGGGACGAGTCGGCTAGCTGAATAAACGGTGCTGCTCCTGCTAGTCAGGAAATAGGCTACTAGTCGGTTAAACTATTCTTTTATTAAGACATTTGCATTTTGTTTTAAACAGTTAGCTACAATTTGCACCCCAATTACTGTCATGTCTTCCTAATAATTTAAAAAAAGAAGATAAAACTAGCCTAAATTGTTACCATCCTCACGCGGTCAAGCGCGGGAAAATGTTGGCTGTGTTCCATTATGCAAAGGCTATATCCTACAAAACATGACAACCATTCACTAATTAAAAGCTAGCCAATAACAGTCGGCATATTTATTGAAAACCATTTCATTACTGGCAGCTGGTAGGCAATAGCCTATGTTAAAAAGCAGTAGCTACTCAGACCATACATTTGTGTTGAGCAAAATTAATAACATGCATGATGTCAACGTGGTCAGGTCAAAGACGGGAGCAATAACAGTCCTAATATTGAAAATAATTTTCAAATAAACTGACTGGGCAGGATCAGTAATAGGCCTATTGGCATATTATGAAAAACCAAACACTGCTACACTTACTCAGACCATTTTTGTTGAATGACCAGAGATCATTGCGCGAAGCAACACGTAACAACTGCAGCTCATATGAGCTCTTCTCGCAAGAGAGGGATTTATTCGCTCAATCAAAATGTGAAGCACCGCGACCCAAATTGCTGCGGCAACTACTGGCTCTGTAGTTAAATAAACAGACATTTCTCAGAGGAAACTTTAAGGTCAGCTTGTGACGGTAACTGACAGCATGTCCTAGGCAGCCTATAAATATAATACGTCTGTATTATGTTTAAGGCATCTTACTATTCCGTTTTACTAGTAGCATGAGACGATCGCAGTAACTAAAAGACAATGAAAATGACTATTTGGCAAAATAGTATTTATTGTTAATAATGTCATGCACTGTACCATAATATTTGTAGTTCATTTAAAATACTTAATGATGTGCATACTTTATAGCTATCGAGTAAGGTAATTTCGCTGAAGTGATTCTATTGTTTTTCCTGTCAGATCAAAGGTATTCTGACACTATTATCAAGTGTGTTCTAAAATCTTGCGATCTTGCATACTATGAAGTACGTTCTAGCTGGTATAGGCCTACTTGGAAGAACGTGCGATCTAGCATGCAAGTAGCTAGCTATGCAAAACGCAATAGTCTAGAGCCTGTCGTCTTTTTTTAAAAATTTTTAAATGACGTTAAACACGTGTCTATTGACGGGAGTTATTTTATTTGACGGGACTTAATTTATATAGCCTAGGCCTACTGTATTTGCGAAAGCACCTTTCATGAAAAACTATTATAAATCTATTCCACTGATGATGTAATTTTTTATAAAGCCTGCATATCAATTGTTTTAAAGCATAATAAACACCAGATAATATTTGACCGGAATTTCTCCCATTTGTCCAGCAAACTGAAATCTTGCTGGTCACGTTGGCCGGCACCAAACGGAAACCCTAGGTAATATGCAGAACTACTAAAGATCTATGATGCAAATTGTTGGCAGTGTACCCTGTTGACCCTAAGGGGTCGATTTACTAAAAATGTGTGTGTACAAATACACATGTAAAACTGTTACCACTCGCAAACAACTGTCAGAAGTGATCAACTAAGGTGTGTTTTGCGTGTGCTAAAATGGAAAAATACGTTGATTTCTCATTTTTGCAGGTTAGCCTGAATGAATATGCAAAAATGGACGTCCCTACATTATTTCACAAAATAGTGGGAGGTGGTCATGCATATAGATTACTTTAGCAGGTGTAAAGTGATTTACTAAGCTCTAAATTAAGTTTGGGAAAGGTATTTGCGGGTGCATTTTAGACACGGAATCGATAAGATGACGGCCGTAATTGCAGCAATGACGTTCAAAATACACAAGAAGAGAATTTGTGGATAGACAACATAGGCTACATCATGAACAGTAAGAATATTTTTTTAAATAATGAAGCAAATCGTGTTAAAGAATACAAGAGTAACTTGTATTTGAATCAAACACGCAATACAGCGTCTATTATAACAAACAGTGAATAACAAGCAAATCAAAACTTTATAAAAAATAAAACCCATGATCAAATGGCAATGTGATTTTATGTGACACTTACGGCGCAAGTAGGCTTAGTGCGAGTAAGCATACCGTAATTATGATCATTTCAGTCATGACAAAGATCTGTAACTCCGGGCAGAAACTAAGAGACATTCAGTGAAATAGTTTGTAATAAACCACTAGAGAGAAAAAAGTCAGGAGAAGAAATCCTTAAAGTGATCCATCTACATCTACTCCATATCTGGCCGCACAGTGATGGTTTGGGGCTTGTTTGATACCTTAGCAACTTGATGTCTTACAGCCATTTAGCCAGTCATGTGTTCCATACCGTACCAGCGTAATTTACATCTGAATCTAGTTTCACCCTCCAATTCCCATAGAGATCCATTCAAATGCACAGAGGTTATAGTATTGCTTATAACAGTACCTTAAAATAAGATATCGAGAGTCTTTTGATGTTGATGGGTCACAGACTTCGGGAAATAACACCATGCAAAGGATAGTTTTTAAAAATATATATAATCCTGAAGATATCTAAATACTTTATTTAATTTGCACATTATAGAGAATGACTTCTACAGGAGTAGAAAAAAATCCAGTGAGAAATAATCAATGGGGTATGAATACTTTCTCAAGCCACTGTACATAGGTCTCTGATTCAGACACAGCCTATCTCTCACGCCTCCTTCAGAATGAATTAGAAAGGGTAGAGGTATACGTCATTTTGACGTCTATTTCTACTACATTTGTAACTTTAGCTCTCAATATTTCGGTTCACAGATTGTTTTGGCCAGCCATAAAGAGAGCCTTAATCAGTTGCACCTTGATCTGTTAACCCCTTTGCGCAGATGCCTAGTGGCCGTGGCGCCGGCGGAAAGATTTTGCTCAACTGAGACATTCGTTGCTCTTGCAGCCAAACTATGAGTGGGAACAAGAAACTCAGAGATGTATCTTTATTAGTATACGATTCGTGACAACTCTGCTGAATACGGAGGTTCTAAGTGTCACTATTCTCCTGTAACAATTCTCTAATTAACAAGCAACCCCCCACCCAGTCTCGCCTGCAACTATACCTACCCATGCGTGAAATAGTGGACAATAGCGTCTATGTGTGAGATCAATGTGAGATAGATTTCTTCATCAACCAAAATTAGTATTCCGTCATAGCATCAAGATAAACCCAACAATACGACATTCCGGTTTTATTCACAACTGTTTTATCCGATAGATGACAGTACAGTATATCCTTCTCAACGGTTTTTGGAATTTGTTATTGGGTGCTTTGAACAGCAAACATAATTTATCATTTTATCAATCTAGTATACAGAGTTGGAGACTCGAGTCAGCGACTTGGACTCGATTCGGCAAAAAAATTACTTGCGACTTGACTTGGACTTTGAGCGCCATGTCTGCAAGCGATGCACAATGCGTGATTGCATTTGGATATAAAGACGAGGCTACCAAACTACAGCGGAAAAAAGAACGGCCATATGCAATACGTGTGGAACAAAGATCTCCGATGGAGGATGCAGAATTTTGAATTTTATTAGGCGTTTGAAACCCCACCAAGCGAGGTTAATCAAATTCCCCACTCAGAGTGATCACTGATCAGACTTGGCTAGACATGCCTGTTTGTAAAATTATGGATGAAATATAACTGTTAAAGTTTTATTTTTGGTTTGGCGTGCGATAAATTACATACAGGTAACTAAACTGTGGCAGCCCTTGTTTCGCCAGTTTCAGAATGAAGCCAAACTTTCTTTTTGCTCTTATAATAAACATAAGTTAGGCATCCGCTTTGCACCGTCGCTTCAGCTAAGCCAGCGGTCCAGAATGCATTTTCAGGAAACAACATAATTTGCAGTAATTATCTATTCGCCAGCTACATCAGTGTGCATGTGGTTACAATGGTTTAAAACATTATTTCCAGCATCAAGTTAGCAAAGCTGTACCTGACTGTGAAGCTGAATGAGATCTCTAAATCTGACGTAGCATGCGGTGCCATATTGGACTGTGATTCCAAACTTTAAATAAAACAGTACAACACACGTGACAGCTTCACTTAATTTCTTTGATGGCTCAAGTGTAGGATCAAGCATCTTTCAAGTTGATACAACTGCATGGGTTTATAATTGATTATTTACAAAAGCACACAATTCTTCATGAATCTAGGCTCTTAGTTTTCCTCTCAAAGTGCACCAGATTCATGCATTTAACATGATGTTAAAATTTACTAAATCTAATGGCCCGGACCCCCCTAGAGGGTGGGAGTGTACCACCCCATACTCACAGTATACCCACCTTCTCAGACACCACTGTAAATAGCTATGGGCTATGCCAGTGTCTTGTGTGTAGGATATTAGCTAGGTTTTTTGGCCACCAAGCGGTGACTGTGTGGCAGAATCAAATTGGAGAAAATGGCATTTATTGGGTTACAGTGTGTGTGGCAACGTTGGCTATTCATAATTTCTTACAGAATTGTTCTCAAGTACAATTGCGGGGCCTGTATAATGTTACCTTAGGATAGTAATGTTAGACTATCTATACTACGAAGCAAGATTACTGAGATAGCTGGATTACTGCACATATTTGGGAGGCTTCCAGTTTTTACTCAGTGCAGTGCAGTTGTCCAGCTAACTCAGTAATCTTGCTTCATAGTATACCCCCATTATAGCCTATTTTTAATGTCTAGGTCTCCCGCCCCCCCATAGCACCAGCAAGAAAAAATCTCTGGCGCTGCCCCTGGCTCATACTGTAAAAGTCAACATTTTCCATACTTTTCATTAAATGTTAGAAATTCTCACACTGATGCATGACTTTTTCCTTTACTCTCATGACCAATGGTGACAAAGATTAAATAATTGTAATTAAGTTTACCCTAATTACACAATTCTGTTTCATTGCCTTGTAAGTAGTCAGTAGGCCTGTAGTGTTTGAAAACGGCCTTTTGACTTATTTGCTGCAGCTAATGTTAACTTCAAAATGGAATTTCAGGGTCCCACCAGGGTCTACCATTACAAAGTTAATATTGGCTGCAGCAGGCATGGGACAGTTTGTAGGTAAGACAACTAAAAAGCCCCATTATCTTCTACTGTGCAGTAATTACAATTACTCTACCCTTCATCCTTAAAATCTAATAATTAATGGAATTTTAAAAATTGTGACCTTAAAGGGTAACTACACCCTAGATCACTTTTTTTTAGCTGTAAACGTGTTTGTATGCCTACCTTATAATGAAACGTACGCATCCATTCCGTTATTTCAATAATTCTGAAATAATAACATAAATCAGGAGAAACTGGTAGAAAAGCGTCTTTGTGCTGCCCCTAACGGTTGAATTTTTTTTTCTGCTCCCCACACTGCCCCAACCCCAACCGTGATGTCAGAGTACCTCTTTGGAGATACCTCTACGTCATATGGATAATTGTTGTCGCCCACAACGGAAACAGCCGGCACCTGATTGGTTAGACCCATTACGTTACCTAAATAGTCCACTAAAATATGTTTCAGAAGATATTTGAGGTGAGAAATAGGCCATGCAGTTGCTGAATCTTCATATTTGATGTGCAACGTCTAGTTTGACCGTTTGATCCAAGTTATACGTAATCATTTGTACAATGTAGCTACGTTAATTTATTCAAATGATGATGGCAGCTCCTCCGCCCCCACCCCTCTCCCTCGCTCAACCCACAAAGTATTTTTCAAAATTGTTTTGTGGGCAGACAGGCTGAAACAGTTAGTGTAGTTACCAATTTAAATGATAAAAAATACTTGAGACTTGTCCTTTAAGACTTGAGACTTGACTCAGACTTGCCCTGTAAGACCTGGGACTTGACTTGGACTTGCACAAAATGTCTTGGGCACAACTCTGCTAGTATGATGCAAACAGCTACAGAAAACGCATTCGCTGACGGGAGTTTTTCGTCCTTGATATGAAAGTAATACGCAGTTC
The DNA here is from genome assembly GCA_022702515.1 of Ilyophis sp. 1 JC-2022. Classification (NCBI taxonomy): domain Eukaryota; kingdom Metazoa; phylum Chordata; class Actinopteri; order Anguilliformes; family Synaphobranchidae; genus Ilyophis; species Ilyophis sp. 1 JC-2022. The sequence continues at coordinate 129,316,923 of CM040406.1, read as the reverse complement.
TTCTCGCTGGCTACATATCAGAGGAGGCTCCTCCAGGGAGGCAAGGCAGGCACTGCCTCCTCAAAATATATTTGAAAAACTCTTTATTAGAATTAAGTGTGATGAATCAGTTGTGGGCGGAGTCTGGTTTCGGAAGTAAATTCCCTATGAAAGATAGAATGGCCTTCGGAGACTATCGACTATTTCTTGAAATCTGATTTATAGAATGAACCGAAACGTTCCTGGATTAGCCTGTGTGGTAAAAGGACATAAACCATATATCGCATGTTCCCATTTTTATTTTTTAAAGTAACGCATTAATGATTGTAGTTTGACTTGTAGTCCACTTTAATGCACTACATATCCAGTACTGCAATGCACGGGTGGTTCTCGACCAATAAGATATCATCATCTCATCTGTCTGGACATTTTTGGCAGACGGGAGCAGGATGGGAGTACTGCAGCTGAAGACGAGCTAACGTTAGCTTGCTAAGTTGCCCGCCCGACAAGGTCAGAAACTATGCTACGGTTAACCACATAAAGCAATTCTAGCTTTTAGTCCTTCAAGCTAGCTAATAAAATGGAGCTGTGTGCTACTTCTGTCTAACGTTATATGACAATCGGGAATTATGGGACGTAGAGATTTTAAACAGTGCCAGTGCTGGCATGTTCACAAAAAAAATACTAAAACGTAAAATATACTCGAAGCTGGTCCAGAACAACTACATAGTTTGTGAACGGGCGTTGTATTGAACAATCTGGAAAATTGACAGTAAGACATAATCAGTAGAAATGGTTTAAAAGTCAGCTTTAGTTAATGTCTACGCTCTAAATGAATGGGGAATTTACTTCCGAAACCAGCGTGACGTAGTCACTTGAGTACTCTATACGTATGTATCAAAAACATGGAGGCTCCTGGGTTTTTTTTTTTTCAGTAGTCATTTTAATAGTGAAAAGTCACATGAGGGGAGGCAGCTCTTTAGCCCAATCATAGTTTCCTAAAATAACAGTCTTGCCATGACTTATAGTGGACTGAACAACCATAGCCTACTGTCAATTAAATATATGAGTCCCTCCCACTCTTTCTAATTTTAAACGGTTGGGTTGCTACTGATTATTCAGTGATAGAATCAAGCAGGTTTTGAATATGAAAGAGCTAACGAGTTATGACGTAGTGAAATTTGTATTTATTTATTTATCGCACCTAGACACATTTTAGATCAGTTATTATTTTTATTTAGTAGCCTAAGATCAATGGTAGCAAAAGGTCAATTGGATGAGCGCGCTAACGTGAACTAAATAGCTGGCTAGCTAGTTTTGGCACAATTTCGACCAGGGTTAACGAGGGTTAATTTACCAGGAAGTGTATAGGTGTTTACAAAGTCCTTAATATAAGCAATGTGAGATGTCTCACCAGCTTTTAACCTCCAAACATTGTTAAGATACACACTACCTTCCAGGCCATATCCCTGAATTCGCGTAATTTTGAAAAAAGTAAGATAAAAGCACGACGATAGTGCGTCTCCACTGCAGTCAGCCACGCTATCGATAGCATGCTGGGAAGGATCGATTCAGTGAACTTATCACTTCGGAAACCTTACAGCACAGTTCAATGCCAGGGAAGGGTATGTTCGATAAAGTAAGGCTAGAGTATGGTCGAATCGAGTGTGCTGTGCATGGTACTGCCATAGCGCAGGAGGGTTAACGAGGTAAAAGCTGGCTAATTAACCGTTACATGAACGACGCGAAGCTACAGCGCTAGCTTGTCATCCTACGTTTAAAAGCTTCAAAACTATGTTTTTTACTGAATTTGACATTAAGACACGCATATCATGAAAGTCGAGATATTTTTTGAGTAAAATCAGGTGACACCCAATACATTAGCTTGTCGCTTTGAAGGCAGCCGATGTGATTGTGACTGGTGGGGGCAGGTGAAAGCTGGCTAACGTTACACCGTACGGTGCTAATTTGTCATGCTACGTTTAAAGGCTTCAAAACTATATTTTAAAACTGAATATGACATTAACACACACAGATCGTGAAAGCCAATAAATTTTTCGTGTAAAATCAGAATAACTTACATTAGCTTGTCGCCGCAAATTGGTGAAGTTCAAATTCACGTCTTTTTTATTTTGTGGGCGTGGATGGGGGAGTGTTCCATAGACAATTTTGAGACACCTGGGAGTGGTAATTTCTCGTGTGACATCACACGAGAAATGAACTTAAAATGGGACCGCAAAATTAAATTGTCTATTTCTCCAAACCTAAAGAAAATACAAATTTGATAGTTCCGTTTGATATGTACCAATATCATACAAAACAACAGAAAGTAGGTATCATGTATTGGTTATTCAGGTCACATGACCAGGAACACGTACGAGGTTATGTAACGTGAGGACAGGATTGGGACCGGAAGGTAGAGAGAGATTTTGATGAATACTTTTGGTGTGTATGATTCAATTCAGGTTGCACTAACTAATTCAGTAATAAGTTAGGCACACAACAACGGCGACGAGGATTATTGTGAACGTTTGAAGACTAAGTTGAACGTTAAAAGGAGTTAAACGAGCAACATGGAAAAGTCGGGAATTCAACCGTTCGCATGCTACACGGATCCAGCCACACTCGGACCAAGATGGGCACGATGGCTCACTTCGTTTGAATTATTCGCAGATGGAAAAGGACTAATAATTGATGCTGATGCCACGGCTGTGGTGAAGCAGAGGAGACGGGCTATGCTTTTACACCTGGCAGGACCAGACGTCCAGGATGTATTTTCAACTCTACCGGACACCGGGGAGGCGAAGGACTACACAAAGGCAGTCACAGCGCTGAACACGTACTTTGTGCCCCAAGTCAATGCAGCGTTTGCCCGCCAGACGTTTCACAAGTTGTGCCAGGAACCAGGTGAGACTGTGCAACAGTTTGCTACACGTTTGAGACGAACCGCGAGGGACTGTGCTTTTCAAGCCGACACTGACAATCAGATAAGGGATGCTATCCTGAATAAGTGTACGTCAGTATATGTGCACAGAAAATTACTGGAGGAAGGGCATACATTGACACTTGCCCGCACATTGGAATTATCCTCACAATGTGAGAGAATTGAGGAACAGATGGCAGCCATGTCTCTGACTGGAGAAAGTAGGGACACTGAGACTGTGCATCGCGTCACGCAAAAAGGAGGGAAATACTCAACATCGAGAGGGAAACCACCGGAAAAAGAAGAAGGCGCCACATCGGAGAGGAAATGCTTCAGGTGTGGATATGCTGATCACATGGCAAAGGATCCCAAATGCCCTGCACGAGGACAGACATGTCACAAATGCAACGGGAAGGACCACTACTCCAAGATGTGCCGCACGAGAGGATCAAAGAACCAAAATGTGAACACTGTGGAGGTAAAACATGACAAAGAGTTTGCATTTAATGTAAAAGAGGGTGACATGTCAGATAAACTTACATTTTATGTGGGGGGAGTAAATGTAGAAATGTTGGTTGACTCAGGTGCTAAGAGCAATGTGATGGGAGAAAATGGATGGGAAAAACTGAAGGCAGAAAAGATAAAATGTAATTCTTATGTGCCAAAAGAGCAGAGGAAGTTGTACCCATACTCATCCAGTGAACCACTACCAATTAAGGGGATGTTTGAATGTGAAATCACCATTGGTAACAGGTCTGAACAGGCTGAATTCATTGTAATTAAGGGTAATGGTGAACCACTATTGGGGAAAAAGACAGCCATGAAACTGGGAGTGTTGAAAATAGGTGAAAATGTCGCTGTGGTTACAGACATCAAAGACACACTCAGGCAGCAATATCCAGATGTGTTCAAGGGTGTAGTGTGGAATTATTTTTTTAAAAATATGTCTTGACCCTGACTTGTAAACTTATAGAGTCGATAACTTCAATCTTGCAACGCTTGCAAACTAATATAGGAAGTTCGAACAGATGGTGCCAAACACAAGCCTAAAAGGTCAGGGAACTGTGCAGTGTCAGGGAACTTTCTTGGGAAAAACAGGAACTTAAAGGTGGTTGCCAACGGTTACCAAGACCCCTTTCAGCCCTGAAAAAACTGCCTTAAGACACGAGGAAGCATGTGATTTCCAGGGATTGTTGAAATATGAGACCTTCTGATTGGAGGACTGAGAGGGTGCGACGGCTGATTGGTTGTCATACAACTGAGTAACCAATCAGTAACCAGCTAAGTCAATAAACAACTGAAGCCCACGATTGGAGGACAGAGCACTCCCGGTGGACACCTGAGCACATCTGTTTGAGAGTTTGCTGAGCTGTCTGCTGTAATCAACTTTACTTGCTATTTGTCTCATTAAAATACTTATACTTTAAATTTGGTTTCAAGAGTCCTGTATTCACCTCCACCTTGAACGAACACGCTGAGAAGAAAATAAATATCCTAACAAATCTGGTGACCCCGAGCGTGGAGGAGGGAGAGTGACAGAGGACTTCCCGGCCGGGAACCGGGAAAAGAATCCACCTGGGAACCAGTCGGCAGACACTTACAGGGCGCCCAAAAGAAACAGGTAAGCAGAACCTTTTTCATAAAATCTGCATAGAATAGGACAGTGAAGTGTCTGAGGATTGGTAACTAAGGTCTAAATTGATATAGGTGATTTTATAACATATAGTAAGAGACAACTGGTGAGTAATTGTAGTTTCCAATGCACATTAGTTTAATAAATAGTTAGGGAAAGACATACGGGCGTCGTTGAAGCTTAAGTATGGGGATTTACGGTGCGGTTTACGCTCATTAGACGGACGTCAGCTAGTGGTATTGCCGGATTATGGTTCTTTGCGAAACGGCTCAAGACGCCAGGAGAAATACGTATTGTCTATAAGATAAAGTGTTAAGCCCGAGAGAGGCTAAAAGGCTGGGAAGTGCCTAGATACCGGTATCGACTGACAATAACTTTTGTAAGAAAAAATAAAAACCAAATAAAAATAAAGATAAAGAATAAAATTGTCAGTTCATCTCAAACCGAACAGGGAAGTCTGTTCGCCGCGGAGTAAAGGGAAAATACGGCCGCGTGATTAGCTTAGGCATTGTGTATTGGAAACTACTTAGAATTGTTATATTCTGTGTAAATCCGTTCGTGGTGATTAGGCTAAAAGGGATTAGCATTCTGTGCACGGAGGTGGGATCATTGACACGATACACACCTAGTGATCAATGATTTCTCCTATTTGGTGAGAAGAAGTGAACACGGCTTTATACGGTTCATTTCGGACACCCTGTGTACAGGACTGTGGGGATTTATTGTGTTTTCTACACGACGCTGAAAGATATTGTACATCGTAATGCTGGAAAGTTAGATCTCTCACCCCGGAGTCACACACGGCTTGAGCTGAGAGATTGGAACGTCTGGTGGATTACATACAATATCTATGATACTGACATTGGTAATTCTGGGGAATTTGTATGACTAAATAATAAATATTTTAAACAAAATCTTGGTGAACTAATAAATAATAAATAATAATAATAAAATAATAATAAATAATTAAATGATAAAATAATAAAGAACGCAAATAAGTATAATTGAACAAAATACAACAAAGATAATCTCGAGAATATTATAAATTGGAAAATATAAATATTAAAGTGTAATTTAAAAATAAATCTATAAAAGTATAATCACCGGTGCACCAAAATTATCACACCCCCTAGGAGATCTCCATACTCACTGGTGGGACGCCACCGATAATTTAAGTGGATCAGAAGCATCCGAAGTTTTGTGTGACAGTATACAAATAATAAATTGAAACGAAATAAAAACAGTTTACTCTCACTAATCTTAGGGTATCAAACGAACACTGAGCCGCGTGTTGCGAAATAGGAACCAAATAAAAGACGTATATGACAAGTTAATTACACAGGAACCAGGAACTGTTAATTTAACAATAAATTGTGAAACATTTGTAGATTGACGAACTATAACAGAATTTCTGAAAACAGGGCCACCACTCTAGTGGTACACAAAATTAAGGCGTGAGTTTATCCCGCACCGAATCACTAAGATTTGGGAGCCACAGAGTAGAAACTACTCAGAAGATAACATTGACACCGAAGGAGGGCTATTCCTAGATTTATTATACTTAGTTGGAGAACAGAGCCCTGGTGGCAGCCAGGCTACCATAGAGTCACTTCACACTTGTGATAAATTCAATAGAGCCAATAAACCCAAAAGACGCTTACAGTGCCACTAAGCGCCCAACTCCATAAGCCGTAGTTATGAGTGACAAGCTAACAGTAAACCAGATTCTGCCCAAGATCTGGCGCATAATAGAGAATAAATGCTCCGTGAAAGAAGGGAAAGAGAAAAAATCAAAATGTTCAAAATTAATTGAAGAATGGAGGAAGCTCGGTTGGTTTCCCGGTCCAGAACAGCCCTTCCTAAACGAAAAGGCAAGGTTGGATCTAATAGTCAAAGAAAGGGAAAGAGCAGCACAGGCTGAGGTGGATCTCGCCAAAAAGAGATTTCCAAAACCCTCACAAAAAGACAAAGATAAAATACGCGATAGAACTGTGTTAGCTGGAGAGCTATTCACGATAATGGTAAATTACACCGAGAAACCTCGCACAAAAGCTGTAAAATCAGAAACCCAGGCAATTGTGCCACCCGAAAAAACCTGGATACAGGCACCAAGCCTGACCAGCACCGCGTCACTATATCCAAATATAGTTGACGTAGAAAGGCCACCCCCATACTCCAAACCGCCGCCGGAAAATACAAGTGTAACAGACACAGAGGGTGTAATTCAAGCACCGGTGTACCACGTTACAGGAGGTCAGCTAGACATGCAGATAGACGCAGATGACTTAATCAGACAAGAACTGGCTAGAGCCAGGGAGATGATAGGGGAAATGAGGAGACAAACTGAGGCAACCATAACAAGTTTCAGAGAACATCCCGAGGACGAGGTAGAAGAGGAAGTAGACACTAGAAGGGCAAGAGACAGAGAGGAGCTGGACAGGCGTATAGAGGAAGGAAGGCGAGAAGTGGAAAGGCTACAGCAAAAAATAGACGAGGCAGAACGAAGGAAGACGACAGGGAGAGGCAACAGGCCATCGTGTTTGAAATACGAAAGCACAGAAGGTGATAGCTCAGTGGCTGGAGATACACCATTTAATGCGCAGCCATTACACCGTCACGTGTATGCAACCGCCCCACGCACACCCCAGACAGACCAAAGTGTCATTCCGTGGGGGCCACTAGATCCAATAGTCACCTCCACGCAAACTAAAGATAAACGGTATCCTCGTGAAATAGAAGGGGGTGGGGATACAGTTAGGATTAGTGGCCAAAAATTAAAGATAAATCTGACCACGGAAGAAGGGCAGACATTCCTCTGCCCAGCAAATACAGACCACTGGGCTACCAGGTCAGAAACAGGGAACTGCGATGAAACAAGCATGTGCCCCCTGTTTGAGACAGGAATGGGTGAAAAATATAGACCATGGAGTAGAGTAGACCTGGACCATCTTGTAAGTCAATTACCCCCTCTCGAGAAAGGAGCACAGCCGTGGATAGCCAAATTTGAAAACTTAACTGTTCAAGAAAAGTTAGGGATGGCCAATGTCCGCACCATTCTGTTAAAACTTAAAGCCGCCCCAGCTATGCAAGCTGCACTACAAGCAACAGGCACAACAATGGCGCCCGATAACTTCGATTTTAATCGTGTAAGAACGGCATTTTGGCAGAGCCTTAAACAGTCATATCCGACAAAGAAAAACTACTCTGCGTTATCAAGTCTAACCTTAGGTCCAGATGAGGAGGTGTATGCCTACATAAACAGAGCATTTGAAGTTTGGGAACAGGCCACAGGTGAAAGACCGGACGCATCGGCCTCAGTCGAAGGCCACTGGCGACATGGGGTCCAAAAAGGGCTGCCCCCAAAGGTACAACAAAAATTAGACGACGTAGTAGGCCTAGACGCCCAACCAGAAGCGGTATGGAAGGAACACCTAGTGCATGCTGTAAACAAACACAGACAGCAGAACAAGACAAGGGAGGATGAGGCCACAAATTTAGAAAATAAACTGTTAAAACTGCAAATAGCCAAGCTGTCAGTTGAAGGTGAGAAACAGTCAGCAAGAGCCATATTGGAAGCTCCAGTAGCTCCAGTGAAAACACCACCAGCCCCACCATCCTACCCACAGGAGGCGCTCCAGTGGTCAGCGCCCCCAGCATATCAGACAGGAGGGTACCAGCCTCAAAATGATGGAGGGTTTGGAGAGGATAGATATCCCCCGATAGTATGCTGGACATGCGGACAGCAGGGTCACATGTCCAGAGGATGTCAAATGAGACCCACTCGTCCTTTCAGAGGAAGGGGCAGAGGGTTCATGACAGGCAACAGAGGCAGAGGGCAGCCGCGAGGGCGTGCCAGAGGAGTAAGTCAGGGACCCAGGCGTGGTCCATCAGGTAATACACCAGGTTGGGCACCTGGAGGTCAGGGACAAATGAGGGATCAAATACAGGCACCCATGCACCAGGAGGGCTACTGGGAAGAGCAGGGATATGATTATTGACGGGGCCCAGAGAATCACACACTGAAAGTTCCCCCATTAGAACCTCCAATGATAAATGCACAATTAGACGATAAACCAATTAAATTCATGGTTGACACAGGGGCAACGGTATCTACCATCAATACATTAATGGAGGGAGTAAAATTATCAGATCGTACACTTTCTACTGTGGGATTCTCGGGAGTATCAGAAGAACAAAAATATACGGTACCGCAAACCATGAAATTCGGCACACAAATTTTAACACATCAACTGTTATATGCGCCTAAATGCCCGGTAAATTTATTAGGCCGCGATCTCCTATCAAAATTAGGAATGAAGATTTTGTGTAGTCCGGACGGACTGCAAATTACTTGGCCAGGAGGACCGACTCCACAGGTTAGAGAAGGCCAATATATACTATACATGGAATCTGAAAAGAATCCAGAAGCAACAGAGACAAAAGAGGCACAAATATATTGGAGTAGACTACGTTATGATGCTGCGTGTCCAGGTCTTATGCGACAATATTACGAGTGGAAACCGTACATTGACCAACAGGGGTCCTATGGACCTTTGGCAGACCCAATACATTTGACCTACTATTATGACCAAACAGGTGACATAGAATATGAGGGGCTTTGGGAAAAGTTCAAGGAAGGTAGAATGGAGGAGCTACACTCTACAGAGATATACTTAGGGGAAACAGGTGTAGCAGCAGCTGTCAGACTCAAACCAGGATTTGGAACTGACGGACAGAAAGACTGGTTCAGAGGCGAACCAGAAGGAGTACCGCATATATCATTGGCAGTAAATGGCGAACATCAGGCAAAAGCATTAGGACCTATGGTTAAAGAAGCCCAACAGCAGGAGTATGTGCCAACAGAAAACCCACTCATTGCCAACAGTAAATGTGGTAAATTTATACGAATAAGCATTAACACGGGAGATCTGGGAATACCAGAAAAAGTAACTAGATGTCGAGTAACTATCTCTGAGGAACGAGATCACCAAGACGCTGAACATATGCTACAGCAGCTTCCACCCAAGCTGTGGACAGTACATCCGCATGACGTAGGCAGAATAAACGGTTTGGTGACAGTCGAACTAGCAGATCCATGTCAGAGACCTGTCTGGATACCTCAATATAATTTAAAACCAGAGCAAGAGGAGGGTATCAGCAACACAATAGAAGGTCTATTAAGCGCAGGAGTTCTTAGAGAAGCTCCAGAAGCACGTTGGAACACCCCAATATTACCAGTCCCTAAAGCACAAGGGAAAGGATGGAGAATGGTCCATGACCTGAGACGAATAAATACAGCCACCTCCACACTTAGGCTACCAGTACCAGACCCATACGTAGCTCTTCGTGCATTAGACCCGAAACAAAAATACTTCTCGGTTGTTGATTTGGCAAATGCGTTTTTCTGTCTACCTTTAGCTAAACAATGCCAAGAATGGTTCGCATTCACATACCGCGGAAAGAAGTATACATACACTAGACTACCTCAGGGCTACAAAGATAGTCCTGGATTATTTAATCAGGCATTACATCAAATACTTTCTAAAATAGCACTCCCGGAAGGAGTAACACTGATACAATACGTAGATGATCTTCTTTTAGCTGCACCCACAGCAGAAAGCTGTATTGAAGCGTCTCGCCAGGTGTTGGAAGCAATAGCTTCCGCAGGATTCAAAATAAAGAGAGAAAAGTGCCAAATAGCCAGAGACACAGTCACATTTTTAGGGAGACAGGTAGGACAGCAGGGTACGACCCTCACAGACGAACATAGACAATCAATTCAAAATTATCGTCTACCACAAACCGTGCAGGATATGCTAGCTTTTCTAGGCTTATGCGCAGTGGCGGGCCGTGCATTTCACACCTAGGCCTTCAGTGATGTCCTACACAGTCCTACCTGAATTATTCCACCTCTTAATACCATCATTATGACGCCATGACTCTAGAAACTATACATTTAGACAGAAACGCAGTATAACCGGGCGTTGCATCACCTTAACATAGTCAAGTACAACAGTTATATTCATATTTCCGAAGCATTTATAATCAATAAATCCGCATTTACAATTAAGAGTGTTAAACTACCAGCTTTAAGATCGCTTGGATACTGTCAACACTTTAAAATAAAAGGCGCTTTTAAGGGATTAGTCTACAAAGTTTTATTAAGTCCACCAAAAGTATGTTAGCTTTAACAAGTTTGTTCGCTAAACAGCGCATTGTCGCACCCAAAGCAGTTTCACGTAAGAAACGTGACGATAAAGACACATAAACTATTCACTGAAAATAAAAGAAAACAAACAAATAATTTGCATTTGTTCATAAGGATATATTTGCGACAGTGGTGAAAGTGTATTCCTAGACTTGAATGTCCACTTTGACTCGCTAGCGAGGGTTGGCCGTTCCATTATGGCCGTCTAGCTTTTCTTGAAAAGTTCGTCTTGAAAATGACGTTGTAATTATATCTGCGACCAAATCGATCTCTTCTCCTTCAGCCATTGTGGGTTGAAAAAAAACAGCTTGTAGAAATCTACACAAATGAGCTCATTCAAGTTCAGTTTGCTTGCTCTGCGATAGCTCTGCCTCTCAATAGTGCGTATCCAATCAAAAGACGTGCACGTGCTGACGTTATCGTACGCCTGCTAGCTGGCCCCGGTGTCGCCAAGTCGAAATCTGATTGGTTAACACCACAGGTTTGTTTCGGTTCACTTTAAGCTACAGGCGCCCGCAATGTCGATTCTGAAGGCCTAAGGGCAGATTTCTTGGACCTTGGCAACACATTATGGCTGAAATATGATTGGATAAAAGCTCTAACATAAAGGCCAGCCCTCCAAATCTCGATCTGAGGCTGGAAGCAGCGCAACCAAGAGGAAAGCTATGAAATGAAGAGAATAGACTATGGGGAATAATTTAATACATATTTGTGGAAAAAATATATCAAAATTAAATTTATATTCTGATGATGTTTAGGCCAGCAGAGAAGGCCTTGCTGGCCCTGACGGCCCGCCACTGCTTATGCGGATACAGTAGATCATATGTACCTGGATACGTAAATTTGACTCAGCCACTCAGAGACATGATAGCTGAAATAGGACATAGAGAACTCACCGGTCATTTAGAATGGACCAGTGAAAGGGAACAGATATTCACGAAAGTCAAGCAGGCATTAGGCCAAGCAGCACACTTAGCAAATCCAGATTACAATACTGATTTTAATTTAGATGTGTCTGAGACAGGAGGGATTGTAAACGCTGTGTTGTTTCAGAAGCATATGGGAGACAGGAAAGTACTCTCTTACTATAGTTGTAAATTAGATTCGGTGGAGCAAGGTCAGCCCACATGTTCCAGATACATTGCGGCTTTAGCAAAAGCTGTGGAAAAGACTGCACACATAGTTCTGTGCCACCCACTAGTGATCACCACTGATCACGGAGTAGCAGCATTCCTAGCAGCAGGAGCATTCAGTTTCTCAAATTCCCGCAAAGTAAAAATTTCCAGCACATTACAAGCAGCTCATATTACTTATCGTGCAGCGAAAAATCCACATATTAATATGGCATTAGGAATAAACGATGGCAGATTACCACCCCATGATTGTGTCCAACTTACGAGAAAAGCAATGAAATTACGAGATGATCTCTCTGCGGTGCCGTTGTTAGATCCTGACATTGAAATTTTCACAGACGGATGCTGTTATAAAACCGAGGCAGGTAACATAGCGTCATATGGCTTAATAGCATGGGAAGAAGGTCATGCCAGTGAATTGGAATCAGGAGTGATTCCACAACCAGCATCAGCACAAGTAGCAGAAATCGTAGCCCTCACAAGAGCACTCCAAATTGCAGAAGGTTTACGCGTAAACATATACACCGATTCGGCTTACGGACATACAGCCGTACACTTAGATGGACCAGCATGGGTCAGGAGACAATTCAGAACAGCCGCAGGAACACCAATCAAACATGAATCCTTTTTGAAGGAATTGATAGAAGCTGTAAGTAAGCCAAGAGAAGTAGCAGTTATTAAAGTGCCAGGGCACTCAAAAGCAGGGACAAAGGAAGCGAAGGGTAATCAGGCAGCAGACGATTTGGCAAAACGAGCGGGAGGCTACCAGGTCAGAGGCAGTAGACGGCTTAATCAAATGGTAGCTCTCCGAAGTGGTAGATGTTATGAAGGGCTAGGCAGGGGATTAGGCCCCCCGAACCTAGCCCTTAACAGGCGGCGGCGGAACTGCAAAGTTCCGAGGACACGTTAAAAACTATCTATAGTGCAGGGGAGAAGACTGAAGGCCCCCGTGTCTGATGAAGTATGAATGGACATACTGCCGTGGTACCGTCTAGTCGGCGTGGCTGTCGCATGTAAGTGTGCAGGCAGTACGTGGTACGTGGATGACAGTCCACACCTAGCAGAGGGGCGTAAGAGACGACCTCTGTGAACAGGCAAGGCTGGTGAAAACGGTCAAAGTTTCTATACCCATAGCAAAGTGGGATAGGGATCAGACCGTCGGTTCCTAACCGGGTGGTTAACAGCTACTACGGGGTCCTGATTAGATGCAGGACTGGAGATCGCTATCGACTGGGTCACCGGCCGGTTGGATCGCAGGGTAATAAGACCACGAGAGATGGCCGCCGCATCCGGCTAAATGTACAGTCAGGCCACTATAAGCTGAAACCGAATGAGTTAGTAAGCGAGTAGTGCTTTCTGTGATCAGTGTTTTTGAAAAGAAAGCATTGGGAAGCAGAAAGGCTGAAATGTCCTTTCACTCAGAGGAGTCTGGGTAAAGGAATTCAGCGGAAAGGGATCTAGCCTGGAGCTGCGCCCCAGAGAGAGGGAGGCTCGAAGGATCTAAGTGAAAAGCAAGTAGGAGAAGACATAGGTTGTGAGAAAGAGGTAGAGCAAGTTGACGAAAGTGGTGAGGAAATAGATTGTGAGAACTTAATAGGAGACAGAGAATTGACTGATTCCGCAGACATGTTGTTTGAAATACAGGAAAAAGCAAACCCACAGGAAAAATCTCAATGGTTGGAATTTGGAGCATTTAAACAGAAAATACCATACAAAGACAATGTTGTAAACATTTGGCGTTCGGCGGATGGCCGAATGGTAGCACCATCCTTTTTATTGCGCATGCTGATAGCAGAAGCTCATGGACCCACACACATAGGTAAAATGGCTACATACAAAAAAATTAAAGAAAAATGGTGGAGTCCTTACTTAAAATAAATAATAGACAACTTTTGTACAGAGTGCGAAACATGCAACAAATTCAACAATAAAAGAACCGTCCCTCACCCACTGTTGTCGTTTCCAGTGCCTGAGGCACCATGGAAAGAAATTTGCATTGATTACACAGACATGGGCATGGCCCACAGAGTTCACGGCTACAGATACTTACTTGTAGCAGTAGATAGGTTCACCAAATGGGTTGAAGCCATCCCAGCCAAAAATGAAGATGCAGCAACAGTAATACAGTGGCTAACTAAGGAACTCATTCCAAGGTATGGAATTCCCACTAAAATATGTTCGGATAACGGATCCCATTTCCGAAACAAGGACTTACAGACAGTAGAAACATTTTTTGGAATTAAACATAGATTTGGCTCAGTATACCGTCCTCAATCGCAAGGTATTGTCGAAAGAGTAAATCAAACTATTAAACGAAAACTGGCAAAAGCAATGTTCTCCACTAATTTAACTTGGGTAGAGGCCCTACCACTTGTATTATATTCTATGCGGCAGCAGAAAGGGAAAGACACTCATCTTTCCCCACACGAACTGCTCACAGGGAGACCCATGCCTGGACCACCTAGGGACACTAATATTGTCCCCGATACAGCTCTGCAACAAACAGAACTCAATGAGTACATGAGAATGTTAAACAGAATGACTGAGCTCTTGTCTAAACAGGTCCAAGCAGCCCACTCCACAGGGGAAGACAGAGCTGAAGGAATAGGAGCCAGCCTGAGTGTAGACGACTGGGTTTGGGTCAAGGCTCCAGGAAAACCGAAGTGGTACGAGCCCCTGTGGACAGGACCATACCAGGTTCAGGAGGTATCAGATAGAGCTGTACGGGTCCAAAAGGAGGGAGATAAGGTTTGGCATCATTTTGCTCACTGTTCTAAGGCGCACCCACCAACACATACGCTGAAAGAGGTAAGAGAAAATTTGGCTAGACTAAATCAGTCTGATGACGACTCTGATGGAGAACCGGAGGAGGGTAAGGAGACAGAATGAACTAATAGTAGGATGTGGAAAGGAGGGAACAGTCCTCCTTTTAGGGATATCACTGGTAATAGTAGGAGTCCTTTTTCTGGTAGAAGAAGCAACCTGGGGACAGGCTGCAAAAAAGACAGATGGTATTTCCACCTCGGCTGAGGAAAGTAAGAAATCTTTAAAAGACAAAGAGTTTGCTTACAATATGCTATTGGTATCAGCTGTAATAGGAGGCTTGCTCATGGGAGGAGCACTTGGAAGTCTTATGCGAAAATGTATTGAATCTCATTTGATAGTTAATGCTGCTAGGGAAAATGAAGGACAAGTTCAATATATTCGTGCGCGCAGAGGCGTATTCGGTCAACAATTAGGACTAATAGCAGTAATATGCATACTAGGAACTGGTACATGGGCAGCATCAATAGCGGACCCATGTGGAGCTAAAGTTATCTTAAAGGTAGATAAGAATAAGGACAATACTTTCCAATTTGACATGTGTGACGTGATAGACTGCTACAGTGGGCCCCAGAGTTGGCAAGGTCGTGATATATATGTGGGAGACTGGCCTTTCGGGTTTTCTGGACACATACACTTCAAAACAGCATTTATTCGCACATACCCAGGGGGATTGACCTGGCAATGTCATGACCTAGAACGTGAACTGAACTCAAACGCACGACCAGGAGACAGAAGTAGAATATTAGGTGGTTCTTTATTAGCTTGGGGCAGTCCCAAGCTGTACACAAACGAACACACAAATTTACAGGAGATCACAGGAGCTCTGTCCACACCTCGACTCGCTCCAAACCGGAGCTGGACTTGACTGGACTTGGCAGGGCGGACGAGAAATGTTCCAAGCCGGAACTGGACTGGACGGATCGGACTGAGTGTTTCCACCCCGGAACTGGACTGGAGGGAACGGACTGCGTGACGATGAGCAGGAGCAGGAGTGGTAGAGCACGACCGAGTAGCTGCAGGGTAGCCTCACGGGGACCCAGCTAGGGTACTCGTCAGGAGGAGAGCGGGGGAGACCGCAACACAGGCAGGGATACGAACACTGCAGGTGGACAGACTTGAAAACAGGGGAAAGGTTAACTGGACACAAAACGGGCTAGAAACAAACACTGAGCGAATATAAACTGGATAGAAAGATATCACAGACCAGAGTGACTAACAACTAGGTTCACATACAACGTTAACGAACTGGCAACAAACAAGAGACAGGGAGCGGTTTAAATACAGGGAGTGATTGGTAACAATGGGAAAAAGGTGCGAATGTTTAAGTGAGTGATTGGTAACAATTAGTAAAGCGTGTGAATGTCTAAGTGGGTGATTGACCAGAGTGAAGTGTGAGGAATGTGAGTAGAGGGGAGAGAAGAGGATAGGTCGAGACCGGAGTGGTGAAACGAGTGGAACAAACGGACAGGACACGCCCAACCTGCAGCACGGGGGAAGACACGGATAAGGGAGTCAAACATGACACGGAGGGAGAGGGAAAAACACGGAGAAGGAACAGGATGGGAACGGAACGTTACAGTACCCCCCCCTCAACGGACGCCTCCTGGCGTTCCCGGAGGCTTGATCTTAAGGGGATGCTTTTTGTGAAAATCGGTTATGACGGAGTGGTCCAAAATGAGGCTCTTGTGAAGCCATGACCGCTCTTCGGGACCGTACCCCTCCCAGTCGACCAGGTATTGAAAACCCCGACCCCTACGGCGTATGTCCAGAATGTGACTCACCGTATAGGCCGGGGCATTGTCGATAATCCGGGGCGGAGGTGGAACACCTGCGGGGGCACTGAGAGGGCTGGAGGTGACAGGCTTGACCTGACTGACATGAAACACAGGGTGAATCTTGAGGGATAGGGGAAGGGAGAGCTTAATGCTTACAGGATTGATGATAGTGAGGATGGTAAAGGGGCCAATGAAACGGGGCTGCAATTTCTTGGAGGTGGATTGTAAGGGGATGGTGGAGGTGGAGAGCCAGACCTGCTGACCGGGCTTGTACTGCGGGGCTGCGGTCCTATGAAGGTCCGCCAGGCGCTGGGTGCGGGAATTAGTGCGAAGGAGTGCGGTGCGTGTCAGCTTCCAGATGTGTCTGCATCTAAGAAAGTGGGACCTAACGGTGGGAACCGCCACTTGCTCCTCCTGGACGGATAACAGGGGGGGTTGGTACCCTAACGAACACTCAAAGGGGGACATCCCTGTAGCAGTGCTCTTAAGGGAGTTGTGGGCGTACTCCACCCACGGGAGGAATCGGCTCCAGGAGGAGGGATTGCGTGCGGACACACACCGCAGGGCGGACCCCAGGTCCTGGTTAGCCCTCTCCGTCTGACCGTTAGATTAGGGGTGGAACCCAGAGGATAGGCTAGCGGAGGCGCCCAGGGCCGTACAGAACGCCCTCC
The DNA here is from genome assembly GCA_022702515.1 of Ilyophis sp. 1 JC-2022. Classification (NCBI taxonomy): domain Eukaryota; kingdom Metazoa; phylum Chordata; class Actinopteri; order Anguilliformes; family Synaphobranchidae; genus Ilyophis; species Ilyophis sp. 1 JC-2022. The sequence goes on along the minus strand of CM040406.1, from coordinate 129,299,775 downwards.
ACACCTGGGAGGAGAATTGGGGCCCACGGTCAGAAACAATATCAGAAGGGATCCCGTGCAGCCTGACCACGTGCAACACCAGGAGTTCCGCCGTTTCAGAGGCGGAGGGAAGTTTGGGGAGAGGGATAAAGTGGACCGCCTTGGAGAACCGGTCCACAATTGTCAGGATAGTGGTGTTGCCCTCTGACAACGGTAGACCGGTAAAGAAGTCTACACCGATGTGGCTCCAAGGTCGGCCCGGGACAGGGAGGGGGTGGAGAAGACCGGAGGGTGGCTGGTGGGAAGCCTTGCTCCTGGCGCATACAGAGCAGGCCAGGACAAAGGCACGGGTATCCCCCCTGAGGGTGGGCCACCAAAAACTCCTCCCAACCAGGGCGGTAGTCCTGGCGACCCCTGGGTGACAGGCCAGGCGGGAGGCATGGACCCATTCCAGGACCTGGGAACGGACGGAGTCGGGGACAAACAGGGTAGAGTTAGGGTTATTGCGGGGGTCCGGTTGGGAAACCTGAGCGGACTTCACGGTCTCCTCGATGTCCCAAGAGACCGCAGCCACGACGCAGGAAGCCGGTAAGATGGGTTCAGGGTCAGCAGAACTGGCTAGGGGGGAGAACACACGGGATAAGGCATCGGCTTTTATGTTGCGGGAACCGGGACGGAAAGTAACAGTAAAATTGAACCTGGTGAAAAACAGTGACCATCGGGCTTGACGGGCGTTGAGCCTTTTAGCAGACTTAATATAAAGCAAATTGTGATGGTCAGTCAGGACAATAAACGGGTTACCTGCCCCCTCCAGCCAGTGACGCCATTCCTCCAGAGCGAGTTTGATGGCCAGTAGCTCCCTGTCCCCGACGTCGTAGTTCCGCTCTGCGGGCGTTAGCCTCCGGGAAAAGAATGCACAGGGGTGGAGCTTACTGTCCTGCACGGATCGCTGCGACAGAATGGCCCCTACGCCGGTATCGGAGGCGTCCACCTCCACGATAAACTGGCGGGCTGGGTCGGGATGACACAGGATGGGGGCTGTAGAGAACCGGGTCTTGAGTTGCTCAAAGGCGTGTTGAGCCTCGGCATTCCAGAGGTAGGGGATGGAGGTAGAGGTTGGTTTGGTGAGCGGAGCAGCGGCAGAACTGAAATTGCGTATGAATCGGCGGTAGAAATTGGCGAAACCAAGGAATTGCTGGAGGTGCTTACGTGTGGTGGGCTGGGGCCATTCTGTCACCGCCTGGATCTTGGTAGGGTCCGCCCGGATTCTGCCCTCCTCTATAATGAAGCCGAGAAATGGTACCGAGGATGTATGGAAGGCACATTTCTCGGCCTTAACGTAGAGTTGGTTCTCCATGAGTCTCTGGAGGACCTCGCGAACATGGTGAACGTGTTCCTGTGGGTCTTTTGAAAAAATTAAAATGTCATCAATATAAACGAACACAGATTTGCCCAAAAAGTCACGTAAAACATCGTTCACCATGCCCTGGAACACTGCTGGAGCGTTAGTTAGCCCGAAAGGGACCACTAAATATTCGTAGTGGCCAAGGGGGGTATTAAAAGCGGTTTTCCACTCGTCCCCCTCACGAATCCGGACCAGATGGTATGCGTTACGGAGGTCGAGTTTGGAGAAGATGACAGCCTGGTTAAGGGGTTCAAAAGCAGAGTTGATCAGAGGGAGGGGGTATTTATTACGGATGGTGATTTCGTTGAGGCCCCGGAAGTCGATGCAGGGTCGCAATGTCCCGTCTTTCTTCTTAACAAAGAAGAACCCTGCACCGACCGGGGATGAAGAGGGTCGGATGATACCTGATGACAGTGACTCGTGGATGTAGGTCTCCATGGTGATCTTTTCCGGGCCCGACAAACTGTAGAGACGGCCAGACGGTAATTTAGCTCCCGCCAGCAGATTGATACAGCAGTCATAGGGTCTGTGGGGAGGCAAGGAAACAGCACGTGATTTGCAAAACACTTGGGAAAGGTCGTGATACTGATGGGGAACGCCGGTTAGATCAGGTACAGGTTGAGGGTGAGATACTTGTTTAACCCCCAAGGGGGGTAGGGCTGACCGGAGGCAGTTGGCTAGACAGTGGCTGCTCCAGTCCTGAATCTGACCGGAGCGCCAATTAATATGTGGGTTGTGGAGGTGTAACCAGGTCTGTCCTAGGACTAACGGGTACTGTTGGGAGTGAATGAGAAACAACTGGATGGTTTCATGATGGTTGCCGGATAGTATAAGTTGGAGGGGAACGGTGGAATGGGTGATTGACCCCAGGCTCCTGCCGTCCAGGGCGAATGCCGAGATGGGCTTGGATAGGGTTTCGGTAGGAATCCCGAATCTTTCCACGAATGCAGCGTCGATAAAGTTGGCATCCGCTCCGGAATCGATAAGGGCGGATGTAGAGGTGGAAAGGTTCCTCCACTGGAGAGTGGCTTTTAAAGTGGAACGGTTCTGGGCTGAGTGGTTGGTGGTAATGGGGCTCGTCAGTAAGCCCAGCTTCACGGGCGAGCCAGCCCTCTTGGGGCGAATAGCACAATTGGCAATGTGGTGGTCTGACTTTCCACAGTACAAACAGGAGTTTGTGCGGATCCTCCGTCGGCGCTCCTCGGCGTCTACGGAGATCTTCCCCAACTGCATGGGTTCTTCGTCTGTGGGAGTAGGTGAATATTTATTCCTCTCCAGGGGAGGAAAGTGGCGACTGTCGTGCGAGGAAGAGACCGGGCCGTTGGACGACCCTCTCCTTCTCTCCTGGGCCCGGGCTCTGAGGCGATTGTCGATGGAGATGGCGAGGTGGATGAGGGCGTTTAGCGAGGTCGCCTCTTCACGGGTGGCTAGCTGGTCCTTCAATTCCTCGCTCAAGGCCTGAAGAAAGGCCCCCTGTAGAGCAGCATCATTCCATCCTGCCTCGGCCGCAAGGGTGCGGAATTGGACCGCCATCTCCGCCACACTGCGACTGCCCTGCCGAACTTGAAGGAGGCGTTGTGTAGCGTTGCGTCCACAGACTGGGTGGTCAAAAACACGCCGCATTTCGGCGGTGAAGGTGGGGAAGTGAAGACAGGCTGGTGTCTGGCTATCCCACAGAGTCAGGGCCCACTCCTGGGCACTGCCAGTCAAGCAACTCATGACCAGCGCGATCTTGCTGGCGTCGGAGGCATAAGAGGTGGGCTGGATGCGGAAGACGATGTCGCACTGCATGAGGAATTCGCGACATTTTCCCAGACTTCCCCGGTAATGCTCAGGGAGTTGGACACGGGGTTCTCGAGCAGCAGTGGGGACGGGAACCTCAGGCAGTGGTTCAAGTGCGGGTGCGACGGGAGCCTCCTGGATCCGAGGAAGGGGCTGGTGGAGTGGCATTTGAGTCACCTGCTCTCCTAGACCCCTCAGGGCTTCCAGAACCTCATCCAGACGGCGGCTCTGTTGGGCGTTGACCGTGGCTTGGCATGAGAAGGCGTGACGGATCTGTTCCAGGTCGGCTGAGTCCATGCTTTGGCCAGTTCGTTCTGTCATGACCTAGAACGTGAACTGAACTCAAACGCACGACCAGGAGACAGAAGTAGAATATTAGGTGGTTCTTTATTAGCTTGGGGCAGTCCCAAGCTGTACACAAACGAACACACAAATTTACAGGAGATCACAGGAGCTCTGTCCACACCTCGACTCGCTCCAAACCGGAGCTGGACTTGACTGGACTTGGCAGGGCGGACGAGAAATGTTCCAAGCCGGAACTGGACTGGACGGATCGGACTGAGTGTTTCCACCCCGGAACTGGACTGGAGGGAACGGACTGCGTGACGATGAGCAGGAGCAGGAGTGGTAGAGCACGACCGAGTAGCTGCAGGGTAGCCTCACGGGGACCCAGCTAGGGTACTCGTCAGGAGGAGAGCGGGGGAGACCGCAACACAGGCAGGGATACGAACACTGCAGGTGGACAGACTTGAAAACAGGGGAAAGGTTAACTGGACACAAAACGGGCTAGAAACAAACACTGAGCGAATATAAACTGGATAGAAAGATATCACAGACCAGAGTGACTAACAACTAGGTTCACATACAACGTTAACGAACTGGCAACAAACAAGAGACAGGGAGCGGTTTAAATACAGGGAGTGATTGGTAACAATGGGAAAAAGGTGCGAATGTTTAAGTGAGTGATTGGTAACAATTAGTAAAGCGTGTGAATGTCTAAGTGGGTGATTGACCAGAGTGAAGTGTGAGGAATGTGAGTAGAGGGGAGAGAAGAGGATAGGTCGAGACCGGAGTGGTGAAACGAGTGGAACAAACGGACAGGACACGCCCAACCTGCAGCACGGGGGAAGACACGGATAAGGGAGTCAAACATGACACGGAGGGAGAGGGAAAAACACGGAGAAGGAACAGGATGGGAACGGAACGTTACAGGCAAAGGGTTTACTGGAGTACAAACCCCAAACATCAGAGTGAGGGATATATCTCAACCAAACCAGGAAAGGAAGGTCAATTTCAGCAAAAATGTTCAATGATGAGAGGACAATTGGTGCCGGGGGGAGACAGTAGCAAGGTAAATCCCGTCATACTGAACATAGGCAAAGGAGTAACCGAAAATCCATGGTCAATGGAGGGATACGACCCAGACAAATGCGTGGGGAGAATGAAACAGGTACCGACTGACATGAATACATTTTATATGATCATGGGTGTTGATATCAGCGGCAGGGACCCTACAGGGCAATTCCGAATTGACCTAGTGGAAACCGCCTCTAAAACAGAACCAGCTGCTCCCTCACAGGAAGGGCAGTTGAACCAGGCAGGAATACCAAAACACATTGATCATGACAAAAAGTCCAAGCCCACTTCTGCACCAGGAGTGGTTAAGAAATTTGACTCCAACAAAATAACCTACAGAACCAAGCTGGCTATAGAAACTGGATATGTAGAAAGAAATGCATGGTTAGACCAGGTGTCGCAATACGCCAACCAGTCAGGACAGCGAGACTGTCTGATATGTTCAGGAGCCCGGCCAACCCTGACACTAATAAAAACAGCTTTTGAAGAATATAAAAATGTTTCTGAAAAACCAGGTTCAGTTTTAGGATGTTTGCTCACTCTAATGTCCAGAGAAAATCCAACCAAGGTATGTGCAGAATGGGAATTTTTTTCCCCAATGGCTGCATCTAATGTAACTCCCCCAGTGTTTCGTCACGGGAAAGTATATGATGTGACGTGTTTTGAAAATAATAACACAGCAGGACGTGCCCACCAGCTAGGCAGACTGTCCGAGTGTGAGAGGACCATGACTCTGACAGGAATGAAACTGGCCACTCAACTGACGGTGTCCAGAGCTGACGTTTGGTGGTATTGTGGTGGCCGAACTCTATACAACTGGTTACCACACAACTGGGGAGGTAAGTGTGCTTTAGTCTCTTTAAATGTTCCAGTACTAATTGTCCCCGAGGCGGAAAGGGCGATACGGGTAAACATAGAAGAACAACTGGCCAAATTCAAGTTTTCAAGACGTAAAAGAGGAGCACTAATGGGCTCAGAGGTTAAAAACCTTGATGGAGTCTGGATAGATGCAATTGGGCAAGCCAGAAACATTCCTGATGAATACAAACTGGCAGATGAAGTAGCGGCCGGTTTCGAGAGTTTTCCTCTCTTCTCGGCCATTTTTCCAGTGACGGTCAACAAAAATGTGAATAGGATAAATCTGATCCATTACAATGTACAACGATTGGCTAATTTAACCAGGGATGTTGTGGAAGCTGTGCATCAACAATTATCTCAGACTTCATTAATGACATTGCAAAATAGGATTGCATTAGACATGTTACTAGCTGAGAAAGGAGGGGTATGCTCTATGTTTGGTGATGTTTGTTGTACAGTAATTGCAAATAATACAGCACCTGATGGCACTTTGACTAAGGGGTTGCATAAATTAAGAGCATTGGCGGATGAAATGAAGGTTCAGTCTGGTGTAAAGAACCCTATAACAGATTGGCTGTCTAAAACGTTTGGGCGATGGGGAGCCCTGATAGGACAACTGTTTATAGGAGTGGCTATTGCCTCTTCCTTGTTCATTATTTGTGGATGTTGTTGTATACCTTGCATTAGAACTCTAGTAACAAAAACCATTGAAAAGGCTGTAACGGGAAGAGATGATGCTCCTCCCAAATACCAGGCTGTACAGCTGGAGGAACAGTACCACCTAGAGGAAGCCGACGAAGACCTAGAGCTCCAACCTATGTTCCCTATATATTGTGCCTCCACCTTGTCAGTAGACAATTGGTGGGAGGGACATAAAGGCTACTCTCCTACCATGGCCAGTAGGCTTTTGTATCAACAGGTGACTGGAGATTCAGGTGATCCTTGGACCATTCCTGAGGGTCCCTACACGGAGAACTGCCCCATTGGGAATCCGTACTGCAAGCACGGAAAGGGTCCTGGAGCTGGTTGGCAGTGCTGGAGGTGGGCTGAGATCTACCGCCCTGAAATGGAGAATCTGAGCAGAAGACTCCGGACCGATCCTGACTTCGCAGCCAAATACTATACTGATGTGTTGGGAGTTGACCTACTCCCAGAGGAGACCCAGGCGATGTTCGAGTAGTGGAAAACACGTAAAGCAGATCAATAAAATTGCATTTTTCAGGGTGTGGAGTTTTATTACAAATACACATTTTTCTATTCCGTTTCCAGTATTTTTTTATTCAATTCTTAAGCTAAAATGTAAGCTTTAAGTGCTAGAAGGGTCAGGACAATTGTAGAACTGTAAAATTAGGTGCTTTGCTTAATATTGCTCATGTGCTAGACCAAGCCCCTTGATAGTTGCATCTAGTATGCAAATGACAGGTAAATGTAATTGTGCGGGGACTGGTTCGCTGTAAATGCCCGGCAGGTTTCGCTCGGAGCGGATGCTGAGTGCAACCTGAGTCACTCTCGCTGGCAGTACTGTCAAGCCAGGTCAGTATTGTTTTGCCCCATTGAGGTTTTCCCAGCGACCGTGTAGAGCCTGTGGGGTAACATGGCTATGCTGTGCTAGAGCGCTTATACAGAGGCCCATTTTGATAGTATTGTGTAAAAGTAGAATGTCCAGGAGAGTGGGGGAAGTTAAAGGACTACGTTAATCAAGGGCCCATATGTAACCTGCAATTTAAGCATAAAAGTCCCGTGTCAAATAAGAGGCGTATACAATGTTGGGACAGTAAGGGGAGACATGTGTCTCTGGAGCCCAAGGTGTTTTCTTGTATAATTGCTCTCATAAATGTGAGCAAAGGAGGGACTTGTGGAATTATTTAAAAAAAAATATGTCTTGACCCTGACTTGTAAACTTATAGAGTCGATAACTTCAATCTTGCAACGCTTGCAAACTAATATAGGAAGTTCGAACAGATGGTGCCAAACACAAGCCTAAAAGGTCAGGGAACTGTGCAGTGTCAGGGAACTTTCTTGGGAAAAACAGGAACTTAAAGGTGGTTGCCAACGGTTACCAAGACCCCTTTCAGCCCTGAAAAAACTGCCTTAAGACACGAGGAAGCATGTGATTTCCAGGGATTGTTGAAATATGAGACCTTCTGATTGGAGGACTGAGAGGGTGCGACGGCTGATTGGTTGTCATACAACTGAGTAACCAATCAGTAACCAGCTAAGTCAATAAACAACTGAAGCCCACGATTGGAGGACAGAGCGCTCCCGGTGGACACCTGAGCACATCTGTTTGAGAGTTTGCTGAGCTGTCTGCTGTAATCAACTTTACTTGCTATTTGTCTCATTAAAATACTTATACTTTAAATTTGGTTTCAAGAGTCCTGTATTCACCTCCACCTTGAACGAACACACTGAGAAGAAAATAAATATCCTAACAGTAGGAAAATTGAACAGCAAGCAGGTTAGCCTGTACATAGACCCACAGGTTAAGCCTGTGGCCCAGCCACTTAGACGCATACCATACAACCTCAGGGAGGCTGTGGAGAATAAAATAAAGGAATTAATTGATCTAGACATTGTGGAAAGTGTCGAAGGCCCCACCCCTTGGGTAAACCCAGTGGTGATAATTCCAAAACCTGACAAAGATGTCAGGATGTGTCTGGATATGAGAAGGGCCAATGAAGCAATTGTAAGGGAACGGTACCCTATTCCTACTGTGGATGAAATTTTGCAAGGCATGAATGGCTCAGCTATATTTAGCAAGCTAGACCTTAAATTGGGCTACCATCAGTTAGAACTGACCCCAGAGTCAAGAGAAATAACCACTTTTGCAGTACACAATGGAGTGTACAGGTACAAAAGGTTGATTTTTGGTGTCTCATCAGCCAGTGAGCAATACCAGCATGAGATAGCCAATGCATTAGCCGGCATTGAAGGTGTTGAGAACATCTCAGATGATGTAATAGTGCACGCACGAGACCAGGAAACACATGACAAGAGTCTACATGCTGTAATGAAGAGGCTCTCAGAGTGTGGTTTAACACTAAATCCAGAAAAGTGTCAATTCAACATGGACAGGTTGATTTTCATGGGGATACTTCTGTCACAGAAAGGCATAGGACCAACAGAGGAGAGGGTGAGAGCTGTAGTAGAGGCCAGAGAACCCGAGAATGCCTCAGAGGTCAGAAGTTTCTTGGGTCTCGTAGGATTAAGTTCCAGATTCATATCAGGTTTTGCAACACTGTCAGAGCCGTTACGATGCCTGACCAGAAAGTATGTGCCATTTAAGTTTGGTCCAGAACAGAAAAAAGCACTCCAAGTTTTAAAGGATGAGCTAGCCAAAACTGGTACACTAGCCTACTTTGACAAGGAAGCACCAACCAAAGTGATAGCAGATGCAAGTCCTGTACGTGTAGGAGCAGTGCTAGTGCAAGACCAGCAGGGGGAGATGGTACCTGTGTGCTATGTGAGTCGCAGCTTCACAGACTGTGAGCGTAGGTACTCTCAGACAGAGCGTGAAGCTTTAGCTCTAGTATGGGCTTGTGAGAGACTACATCCTTATGTGTATGGTAGGAGGTTTGATTTAGTCACTGACCATAAGCCATTAGAGGTCATATATAGTCCTCGATCCAAACCATGTGCACACATAGAGAGATGGGTTCTCAGATTACAGCCCTATGATTTCAGAGTTGTGCATGTACCTGGGAAACAAAACATAGCAGACCCATTGTCACGGCTGCTGGGGGATACAGCAAAAAGGGAGGTACACGAACATGACTCAGAGGAGTATGTTAGATTTGTAGCAATGAGTGCCACACCCAAAGCACTTACTACACGAGAGATAGAGGAAGCCTCTGCTACTGACCAAGAATTAATTGAGGTACGCAATGCAATAACAAGTGGGTGTTTTGAAAATTGTAAACCATATGCACCGATTGTTAATGAGTTGTGTGTAATAGGATACATAGTGCTACGAGGAACACGCATAGTGCTGCCACAGAGGCTGCAAGCACGAGCACTTACACTAGCCCATGAAGGACATTTGGGAATAGTGGGAACCAAACAGCATCTCAGAACCAAGGTTTGGTGGCCTGGCATGGAGAAGGCAGCCGAGAAGTACTGTAAGGCATGTCATGGATGTCAAATTGTAGCCAGACCTGACCCACCAGAACCGTTGAGATCTACAAGTCTACCAGATGGTCCCTGGCAAGATGTTGCCATGGATCTGCTAGGACCACTGTCAACTAATCACTCCATACTTGTGGTGGTAGATTACTACAGTCGCTACTACGAATATGACATTATGACTTCCACAACTACAGAGAAGGTCATTGACAGTCTGGAGTCTATTTTTAGCAGGCATGGACTACCAGTTTCTTGCAGATCAGACCAAGGACCCCAGTTCAAGTCTGAATTAGTACACAGGAGTACTGTGAGATAAATGGAATCACACACGTGAAGACAACTCCAAAATGGGCTCAAGCGAATGGAGAAGTTGAGCGTCAGAATTCATCGCTGATGAAAAGAATAAGGATTGCTCAAGCAGAAGGACTGGACTGGAAACGTGAACTGAGAAAGTATGTGACTGTGTACCGGAGTATAGAACATGCTACTACTGGAAAGAGCCCTGCTGAGCTACTCTTTAACCGGAAGATGAGGGGAAAGTTGCCAGATCTCTGTGGATCACACACAGCATCGCTGGAAGTACGTGATAGAGATGCAGAGCAAAAGGAAAAAGCAAAGCTGTATGCTGATGAACGACGGGGAGCTCAGTACTCAAAGGTGGACGTTGGAGACACAGTGCTCATACAGCAGGACAAGGTGGACAAGTTCACCACACCATTCAATGCAACACCACACAAAGTTGTGAGCAAGACAGGAAATCAGGTTGTGGTTGAATCACCAACAGGAGCAAGATACCAGAGAAACACCACACATGTGAAAAGATATGTGACAAACAGGCCTACGGGGGCACACAACACACAAGAGGAGAAACAGTGGACTGAGGACAGTGCACTTGACGTGGACACACATGCACAGACTAATGTCACTCACACACCGCAACAACACATTCAGATGTCAGAGGTGCCAAGGGCCAGACCTCAAAGGGTTACAAAGCCACCTGAAAGGCTCAGTGATTTTGTGCTGACCTGAGCTGAATTGCATATTGCTAACAAAACAAAAAAAAAGAAGGGTATTGTGCATGGTTTGAAAAAAAAAAAAAAGGATTGTACATTGTTTGGAAAAAACAAAAAATGGTTTTGTTGTTCTAAGGGTTTGTACAGAGGTTGTTTAAGGTACAAGTTTATTTCCGAGGAAAAGAGGGATGTCATGTATTGGTTATTCAGGTCACATGACCAGGAACACGTACGAGGTTATGTAACGTGAGGACAGGATTGGGACCGGAAGGTGGAGAGAGATTTTGATGAATAAAGTTACAGAAAGACAAGAAGCTTTCGGTGTGTATGATTCAATTCAGGTTGCACTAACTAATTCAGTAATAAGTTAGGCACACAACAGTAGGTAAACCACCATATTACCCCTTTAAAATAAAAACTGATCAAATTAAATACTGAGGTGAATCAATAGAACTTTGGTCACCCTGGGAACCACTCCATTCTGCTTTGCAATGGAGTGCAATGGAGCATATTTAGATACAGGTTCAATTTACCTGAAACAAGTCGAGTTTATAAAAACCTGAAAGGAAATTTAAACGAGTGTGAAAGTTTTTTATAAAACCGAAATTAGCCAAAATTTTAATATATTCAGTTGAACTGAATTCAGAATTGATTTTTGCGCACACTAAAATGTATTGTGTCCAGTAGTGTGTGGTTCACCTTTATAAGCTAACATCGTAATCGAAAACATGTTACAATGCTGATTATTCATCAGACTATTATGTGGATGTTGAGTCTCGTCACTTTGATGAACACCCATATTTTTTTGAACTGGAATACACGGGATACTCTGCGTCTTGCCTTTCTGTCTCAGCCTCCGTTCTCCTTCTATCCATTTGATTTAGCGCTTTGTCTGTGTATTCCGGTTCAAATAAATATTTGTGGGTAACAGCATGTTATATAGGTTTGCATTAACACTTCCAAAATTTCTGGCTGTACCTGTTACCAAGCAGTAATTGGAGATTTTCGGAGATAAATTTCAATTGTAAATGGTTACTGTTGTATGAAAGCTCTAACAAATACAAACAGATACGTAGCATTAAGCTTTTTAAAAACAAAGGTTGGGGCGTTTTTTGCAGTGGCAATGTAACTCCATTACTTTTTAAATTACATTTTAATTGACTTTTAAGGACCTGGCTTATTTTGCCAAACTAATGGTGGAATTAAGTTGTATTCTCACCCAAAAGTCACCAAAACTGGGTGGGGGGTTGCTTGTTAAATGGACTAGTTATGCAATAATAGTGACATTTAGAAACGTATACGGTAATTGTGTACTAATAAAACACAGTTTGTCGTCTCCACTCATAGTTTGGTTGCAGGAGCAATAAACGTCTGAGTTGAGCAAAATCTTGGCGCTGGCGCCATGGCTACGAGGGGGTCTGTGTGATGGGGATATCTGATCTGTGAAAACAGTTGATTGGCTTTTGAATAGGTTATGGTCATACATGCATTGCTTGGGAAAACTACAAAATGACCTACACGCCATACAATGGGCTGCAACTTCCGCCATAAACCTGGTCTGAGCAGGCGGGCAGTGCAGGTGCGAATCAGTCTAATCTCACCGCAAAATTGTACTGATCTGGACTAGTGATTAATCCCGGTTCACGGGATCCCGGTATTTCCCATCACAATTTCTTCCCGTTCCCGACCGGGAATGATGTTGGGAAACCTGGAAATTTAACATGGGCAATGCAGATAAATAACTCTTGCATTGTATTTGGCCTAAGTAAGTACAATAAAATAATCAATATATAAAGTTTATTTCCAAAATGCAGTATCCACCATTTGAAAAAACGGACACCTACTCATGACTCCTTATTGACAAGCGAAAACTCGGTAACTGATTGCACTTTAGAGCACGTGAACTTTGCTAGCGCACACACAGGAAATAGAGGTTCAATATACCTGCTCCAAATGTGGAGAGCAAAATCATGTCAAGCAACGTGTGGAAGAATTTTTAGAAACTTAATACTAACGAGGCAAAATTTTTAAAGTCGTAAATCCATTTCAGAGAAAAGAATAGGCTACTATAATCTCGACTAGGCTACCTCCAGGGGGCAACTGTGGATAGGGACAAGGGGTAGCCTAATAATGAACGCAAACCCACAGTTATTCCAGGACATCGCATTCTGCAGAAATATAGCCCAGCTATAATTATAAAATGAGCTGAAATTCATAGAGCAAGTTGCAAGTATATTAGATACCTTCGCTTTTCTTACCAACTTGTAGCCTACGGCTAAACGTCCCTCATTTCACAATGGTAGGCTCGCATATATTTGCTGATGTGTCTTGATGGAGAGATTGTATTTTATGCCATCGTATTAAGTTATTGTATTTATGCCATAACATTTACTTAGGCTATATAATGTAGGCCTATACTCACATTCTCAGTTCTTCCAGCAAAAACCTAGATTTTTTATTTAGGTTTTATTTTTTTATTGGCTTGTTATAAATGTGAGAAATTTCTGCATAACACACGTTCCTTTATTTCCAAATTTCTCCGTTTCGGGCATTCACCGCCGAAACCCTCGACATTTCAAAGAAGAGGGTAAAAATGTGTAGTATGGAGGTGGTGGGGGGGGCACAGCATGCACAGCACCAAAAGTCACTGCGCGCCACTGCGGTTCAGGTAGGCCTAATAGCCCTATAGCCTTTAGATGTCCGAAGTTCTAAAGCAGCCATAATTTTGTGCAGAAAATATGTTGCTTTTATTAATAAAATGTCTTTGAAGAACAGTTTGTTGTTATTGATATTCAACAATCACAGCCAATAGTACGCTAGTGGACAATGCCATGGTGCTGAAAGATAGTTTTATCTGGCATATGGATGCCGGTAGCCTGTAAACCAGTAAGTAGGGTCGCATATTTAATAATAACTAGAACACCCCTGATTTTTTAGACAGGATTTCCCAGGAAACCAGAGAATGAGGTGTTATAATCCTGTTTAAAAATAGCTAATTTTCTGGAAAATATTAAACACTAATCTGGACTGACACACCCCCTACAGCAGTTCTCCTCCTACTTCAGCGCACGTCACCAAATCACCAAACAGGCTCAGTCGCGTGAAAATCCAGGATGAAATTGCCACTTTGTCATTGTGACGGCTCTCCACCGGCCGGAAAAAATAGCCCTTCTTTTAAAAATGTCAAAAAGCTATCAGGCTTGCTACCTATAGAATAGGTAGTATTCTATTTAGTACTCTCAATCATGTTTATGATGGTTGTAATTATTCCCTCAATGCTAGAAATGAAACAATGATTGGCCTCTTTAAAAGAAAAAAGTACCAGGTGCACATCATTAATGCAAGAAACATTATAAAAACAATATAGACACATAAAATCAAAACCAAAACATAAAAATATAAAGAAGAAATGCATGGATAAAAGCCAAAGTAAAAGGCAATTACTCAACAAATTAAAAAATGAGTGAATTAAAAACTAATGAGTACAGTCATGCAAAAAGTCAACTAGAGGCTCAACACAGTAACATATGAGGGGCCAGTGTAATTTAAACAGCACGGGTGTGATGTGGTGACTAATTTGGATTGCTATTAAAAACATTGGAGCACAGTTTTGTACATACTGGATCTTGCTTAATGATTTTGAAAGAAGATTGATGAAAGGAGTTAAAATAATCCAGCCTGGAAGTAATGACTGTCCCCCCATGGCATCACTAAAAGGTTTCACACATTCAATATTGTTGCCAAGAAATGAATTGGTTTCCCTCTAAAGGTCACAGAGGCATTACATATCCCTGTCACCATCTTTTTAGAGAGGCACTGTACCTGGAGGTTGTAGCCCAAGCTGATGCGAGCTGTGGAGCAGAGGGGGTTGAGGTGGAGGGCAGACAGGAAGTCCCTCTGGGCTTGCTTGTTAGCCTGGGCATGACCGTAGTCCATGAAAGCACTGCCTCGCCCCACATAAGCATCCAAGAAGAAGGGGTTGAGTCGCATTGCCTGAGTGTAGGCCTCAGTCGACTCCTGCAGCTGGCCTAGCCTATAGGACACAGGACATTTACATCATACAGATGGTGTTCACTTGTTTTTTTACAGAATTACATGAACATATCAGTGGTAGGTAGGGCTTCAGGGTTAGAATGACAGCTCACAGAAACAACTGGTAATTTTGTATACAAACTCATGCATGCATAAACATGAGCATAAGCAGTGAACCGTATGCAGTGCTGATAAAAAGATTCTCAGGAAGTCCCTTAATCTTTTAAAGAGTGGACCAGTGTTTTGCTGCAATTCTAAGGTTTAGAAAGTGATTAAAGTAATATGTATAAACACGTCACAATGATTAGAAAAGTTTTTTTTGTATTTGTTTACGTAATGCAATATAATGTTTTTTAAGTAAGCAATAAGTAATCCCATTACTGAAGTCATACAATCATAACCTACAAGCTGAAGTACCACTAGAGGGCATGGTAACCCCACAGATATGATGTTCATTCTCTTAATGCCAAATGTCTACATTGAATACTATGGGAGGGGCATAGATGGGCTGAGATGGTGTTGGGTTTTTGCCATATCAGCATATCAGTGAGAGGACTGAACTATGCTTTGTTATTAAAGTTTACTGGCAGTGTTCTGGTTTTTTTTCAGGAAAATAAAGTCATTCACTCAGTCACCCATATGGAATATGTTCATTCCATTATTGTAGAAATAGAATGTTAGTTCTCACATTCATGTTACTATCCAATAATTACACTTAAGTTAAAGAGTTAAAGTGTAGTTAGATAGCTTAATTCTAGATAGTTTATCTAGGTAATTCCAATTATACATGGATATCACACCATTTGATCTGTTATGTACTTATACCACTGGAATGTGAGACTGGAGTGCAATTCTGTTTATTATTGCATTTGTATCACACCAACAAGTAAATAAATTCAGAATTGTACTTTGAAAGATTCTGATATAAGGCCTCAGGTTGAGACTCAAGAATTATAACAGGGGCACACTGGCTTTGGTCGAGAGGAAGATTCAATATCTCCAGGCACTCACTATCACCCAGCAGGAGTTCCAAGTTTAGAGTTGCCTGATTTTATATGGTGAAGCCGGCTCCATGAATTGTTAGCCTTCCCCTTCAACAAGAAGCTGTAACTTCCCATTGCCAGTCGTAGCACTCCTCCCTCTGGGAGCTGGCAGCAGTGATGTTGATGTTGTATTGCACTAGCTCTTGTGCCACACCTGCAGTTGACTTTCTTATTTACACTATATTGAAGGTAATGGGAGATGTAGCAAACCAGCCGGGAGAAGCTGGGATTGCCTATTCATGGGACACCATTTTTAGACCCCTCATCAAATGGAATGAACAGAAGGTATACTAAAGAGGGCTGCTCAGTCATGTATTGTACAGCTGTCAAAGGACACCACTATCCTGATACTGATGTCCAACAAGCACCACACATCTGTTGCCTGTGTGCAGTCCTGTCTGGGGCTCTCCAGGTTCCACAGCCTAGCACCATGGCCAATCCTCCATGCCCACAGGCTTCTTACTTGACGGAAGCCTGTACACGGGAATTTTGTGAGGACAGTTGCTCAGTCAGGTTTTCTTTCTTAGAAGATAATTATCTCGCCGTTGGGACAACAGCCCTCCTCAGCCTTCAGGTTGCTTTTTTGGATTATTGTTGGTCTAGAACAGCGGTAGGCAACCCTGGTCTTGGAGTGCCAGAGATATTTCTGGTTTTTGCTCCATCTAAACCTATAACCACATAATTGTATTAATTATTAGGCTTAATGAACACAGGTGACCATGTGCTGGACGTATTCAGTGCTTCAGCATTCAAGCTCTAAATATTCAGTATCAGGCTCTTAATAATCCATCAAACTCTTCAGACCAAGCTCTTGAGATGGAACAAAAACCAGAAACATCACTGGAACTCCAGCACTACCCCTGGTCTAGAACCTCACCCTTAGCCTCGTACTTCCATAACAGACCCCAGCAGGAGCATAGCTACAGATGAGCTCACTCCCTCCTCCACACTACAATGTTTTGTGTTACGATATTCCCTATCAGAGCTGTTTTAACACTGGACATGTCATCATGAGTCTGTCCACCACTGCAGAATGACAATTCTCAGACAAGTTATTTTACTCTACAATATGGTACTTCAGAATGTATTGTAAATTCTGACGGATAAGTGAGTAAAGGGTGTTCTTTTGGCACGCACAGCTTGATGAAGGTTTTTCGGGTGGCATGTACAGTATGTGTGTTTCATGTGTGAGTCATATGAATCCAGGGACCTGAAATCTCAGGTTGATAAGAAAACCTCAGAAGTGATTTTTCATCTTGTATGTCAATCAGGCAAAGATTGGGTCAACAACTACTGAAAAAGGATTTTCAACTGATCAATCATTATTTATTAAGGGTCAGTAAAAAGGCTGTGATCCATAATAACACCACTGGGCAAAATCCCACTGTCAATATGTATTCTGTGAAAAAAGAACAACAAGCAGCAGTGCTGACTTACAGATGAAGTCAGGAGGAAATCAATATTGTCAGCAAAAAAACCTGAGAAAGAAGGAGTACAAACCAAACAGTACTCGGCAGGTTTGCAAGGTGACTGATCATTGACAAAACAAATCTGTCGCAGTTAAGGATGCTTGTGATTACTTTTATTCTTCAGCTAGACTAGAAAGAAATGTTTAGTTATTGAGGATAATCCTGGACATTCATTTCAAATGTGGACATGCCCTTAAACAAATCAAAAATCAGAATTACTTAAGCTTTCCATTGTAGAAAGGTAGGGGACTGCACTGAGAAAGGGAAGAGGTGGGGTTGGATGTTGCAGGAGCCTTTAATGATGGCTGTGGCATTGACCCAAACAGGACACTGCAGTTATCCAGTGGGGAAAATAAGTATTCGACACGCCAACTATTTTTTTATTAAACATATTTCTACTGCAGCTATTCACATTCAATTTTGACCATGGATGGATCACTTTAAGGGTCGTTTCTCCTGACACATTTTCCTATTGAACTCTATGAAAAAATAAGTCAGGAGAAGAAACCCTTCAAGTTATCCATCCATATCTACTGTATTTCTGGCAGCAGAGTGATGATTTAAGGCTTGTTTGATACGTCAGACCCTTGATGACTTTTATCATTTAGCCAACCATGTGTTCCATACTGTTCCAGTGTAATTTACAGCTAAATCTAGTCCCACCCCCAAATTCCCATAGAGATCCATTCAAATGCAGAGGTTATATTATCGCTTGTAGGAGTACCAGAAAATAAGATATCAAGAGTCTTTTGATATTGTTGGGTCACAGACATCAGGAAGTCATGGCATGCAAAGGATATGCGACCAAATAAAAAAAATATGGCTTTTCCACCGAGTATTAAATCCATTTTATTTAGCGTGTTCAATACATTTTAAGGATTGGAATGTTACAATTTCTTTAGCCGTGTAGTTTTATTGAGTTAATACCAATGTCAAATTTGGTCAAATTTCATGTGAATCGCTGCATTGGAAATATGTTTAATAAAAAAACTGTTGACGTGTCGAATACTTATTTCCCCCACTGTACCCATTACATTCACTTAGCAGACGCTCTTATCCAGAGCAACTTAAAATAAGTGGAGAACATTAGTGTTACTTTCAGGAATACCAAAGTGCAATAACACCAAGAAGGCATAGAAGGCCCATGTACTGTATCATCAATAAGTGAGAAGTTAGCCAAACAAACCAACAATTAGTATTGTAAACATAAGTAAATACCGTAACATGGCAAGCAGACCTTTACACAGCTATACCTATAAGATTATTATCCCAAAGGGAAATGCAAAACAACAGAAAGAGGGTAGCTAAAGAGGGCCAGGGAGGAATGGTGGGTCTTCAGTCTGCATCAGAAAATGGGTACACAGCAAAATCTATCATGTGAAATAAACTCTGATACAGTACTTTTAATAGTATCCCCTTTGGGCTCTGTTAGAGTTGGCTTAACATGGCCAGAGTTGATTTAACACTAGCAATTTTGCTGTGTAGATTGTTGGCTGTCCTGACCACTGTGGGAAGTTCATTACACCACCAGGGGGTCAGAACAGACGGGAGCCATGCAGGCACAATGGAAGGGAGGGGCCAGGTGCCCAGAGGTTGCAGAACAACTCTGCAGAGGATACCCACACCCAGCCATCAGCTGAAATGTAATTATCTTTGTATGACACACAGGGTTATTATAGTTTAAAATTTTTCATTAGTTTTATTTTTATTTAGTTTTCTATTTTGTTCCGTTTTATTTAGTTTTAGTTCGTCTTAAGAATGGGTTTGATAGTTTTAGTTTAGTTTCCGTTTTTTGGAAATGCTTAGTTTTAGTTTAGTTTAAGTTTTAGTTTTTTTTGGGCGGGTACCCCATTTATTAGGGGTAATGTTTTAGAGGTTTAGAATAGGTATTGTGTAGGTTATATGTTTATATATTTAAATTAATTTAGCAAACCTTCTCAAACTAGCTTGAAGCCTTGAATGATTGAATGAAAATGACAGGATTGAACAACAATGCAATATATGTGGACATCAACAAACACTGGTCCAGCTGCCAAAATAAATAGGCTATAACCACTTTTTAAAGGAGATTATATAGACTATTTGCATTAAAAGTTTCAAAAAGCCAATCTGGCGTTGGTTTAAAAAAACGTTAGTAAATATGAAAATCTGCCAATCGCCAGCGCCAAATTATGGACAAGGTCATCTTTCTGAGCGGTTTTGACCAATCGCAGATGCTTTGGAAATTGTGGATAACTTCTTTGCCTGGGGATTTTGAATTTTCAGGCAAGATGCGCAGTTCAACCGGGGATAGAACAATTATTGCAGTAATAGTCAGCTAATATTATATAGATTCATTCTCATAGTCGCTGAGCTTGCTTGCCATAAATAGCCTAGAGGTAGCTGAGTTGGCTAGATAGGTATCAATTTTACTTCAGTAAATAGCTGTTTTATCTTACAAGCAGGCTAGGCTAAATATGTCAAACCGGCACCTTTCACCCAGGAAATATATGTATTCACAGAAATTACAAATACAATTTGGAACCAATTTTTAATGAAGGCACTGACAGACTACCAGGCGCATTATACGAGTAAACTATTTTTATTTCATAATTATTTTGCATTATCAAATTAATTTATGTTTAAAATTTATGTTGGAGTTTAGTTACTTTTAGCATTTATATGCAGTGTAGCATGATACTTATTTGCTGGTAAAATATTAAGTCGGAACTACCTGCCATTTTTTTGTTGTTGCATAAGAAAAAAAATCACTCGGCTTAAAAGTCTGTTCAGAATTGGCTCCAGCTGGGACGTCATTACTGGACTCCTGTGAAAACAGCCAGATGTAATTTGCATAAACCCGCCCTCCTTCAGCCTCTAAAGAACAGGGTAGGTATACAGTTCTGTGGTAACGCCAGCCTTATCCCATACGACTGATACCATTCATTACCTACCGAACAGAATCCAACGCAGATTTCGGTGCCACTGTAAAATACAAAGTACGAGCTACCGATTACTAACGTTATTTAATGACGGCTCAGTCAGTGACCGCAGGTAGCCTACTGTTAGCAAGCCAGCTAACGTTAAACTCGGTCAATTTTCTAAAAGCGAAACTCTAAAGTGTGGCTGTATTTTACCCAAAATTATTCAGACGAATGCTTAAAAACAATACTAGGTTGCAAAGGGGGGGAACACGTCAATAATGTCGCATTTGTTGACGTATAGGATACATTTGAAAGCATGCAGGGATGCATCTTCGACTGCTTGAAAGGTAACGTTAGCCTACAGGCTAAGTATAATTGAAACAGTTAAGAGGTAATCGCTATATTGTATATATACTCCTCAAAAAAAGTTTGGAAACGTTATTTCGGTCGATTATTCCTCCCCTTTAATAATACCAATTGGTATTGTATTTTATATCGTTGGAAAGCCTGATTAGTCACCTTTACAACGAGGTACAACTTGTAAGGATCATGCATTCGTGGAATGAGCAACACAGCTAACCGTGTGGGTAGCGGCCCAAAAAAATTTGCCAAAATCCCCTGCAATATTCTTCTGTTGGTATTCACTCTCGTTTTGAGCTTCAAGTGCTGGCAGGTGTATGCCAGTCACAGGTGTGTGACTGGCACCTGATTGGCACCGAGGAATGGGATGCCATCCCACAGCAGTGTGTGACCAGGCTGGTGACCAGCATGAGGAGGAGGTGCCAAGCTGTTGTGGCTGCGTATGGATCTTCCACACGCTACTGAGGTCCCTGACAGTGTAAAATGAATAAAGTGTAAAAATGGCCAATATGTGTTGTTTTTTCCTTATTACTGTGGGAGAGTGCAATCATCCAGTCCACCAAGCAACTCAAAACGAGAGTGAATACCAACAGAAGAATATTGCAGGGGATTTTGGCACATTTTTTTGGGCCGCTACCCACACGGTTAGCTGTGTTGCTCATTCCACGAATGCACGATCCTTACAAGTTGTACCTCATTGTAAAGGTGACTAATCAGGCTTTCCAACGATATAAAATACAATACCAATTGGTATTATTAAAGGGGAGGAATAATCGACCGAAATAACGTTTCCGAACTTTTTTTGAGGAGTGTATGTTACATGTATTTGCCTTTGTAAAAAATACGTTCTTTAATGTCTTCGTTTGCTTTTTTATTTGCTTCTTCGGTTTTTCGGAGCAAAAGTGTAGTGTAGGCAAGAGTGTGATTGTGATTCTGGGTCAGTTAGCCAATCAACGCAGAGCATGTGAAAAAAACATGAACCTCCCACCCAAAACGGGCTGTTCAGCTGCAAGAGTAAAAAACTCAGTGATTAATATTTTTAAAATATATATTGCAAAACCTTTTCCCTTAAAAAACATTATCAACATGTTTGGTAGACCTTGGAAAATAATATAAAAAACTCCCCAGCGCCCCGCATTAATGAACCGCCACTGATATGATATCTCTATATTATGGCTACCGATTGTGGCTTAATTTGCATGGAGGAGGAGACGTGCTGTATCCACTTGCAAATTTAAATAGTTTTTTTTTTCAACTGTAATGTTAAATGTCAATAATTATCAAGGAATGCAGAAGATAAAATCCGCTATCAAGGAAACGTGCTGGGTGGAGCGCATTCTAGGTTTCGAAAACCACAGAACAGAATGCATTTGAGTAATGTGTAGCCTACGAACAGGTCAAGGTAACGTTAGCTAAAACCTCTCAACTAAAACATTTAGGAAATGTTTTGAAACTAAAACTCTACTGTGTACGAGCCCTTTAGCCAATGTTAGCTTGATGACTGGTAACATAGATTCCATACCTCTCATCCTGAGCAGGAGCTGTTTCACAAAGCAGAATTACTGAGTTTGCTTGATAACCTGCACTGAGTAAAACCCGGAACAGCTTTTTTTCTTCAGTCCATGTTCCAGATTTGGGAAGGCTCTGGGTTTTACTCAGTGCAGTTATTCAGCCAACTCTATAAGCTTCGTGAAACAGGCCCCAGGAGCAGTCATTCGCTAGCTACCGTTAGCTAGCTATTCAAAACGAACCTTGTCATCACCTTAAGTCGGTTACGTTAATCCCATTAATTTTTTAGATATGAAAATAAATGTTAGTTAGTTAGTTAAAATACGGGGGTGAATCTAAATACACACTGTCCTAAATATATATGTTATATCTCAATCGGTAGCCTACTCATAAATTATAATGTTAGCTAAGTAATGGTGCTAAGTAAAAAAGCACAACGAGGTTTGTGGATGCATCTCATGTTAACATTACTGGTAGTTGATTAGCTTGCCGATAGCTAGCTAGCAATGTTATCGTAGTTTACATTCATCCGTAGTTTGCAAACATTTATTAAGACCGCAATTAAAGAATGACTAACATGACTGTTGTGTTAATACACTATTATTATTGACTATATTCAATTAACTAGTAAGAGAAACGTGTTCCTTCCTTTCATTCAATAAGACTTCCTCCAGCGGCAGCACTGCTCTCTGACTGTGAGTGAAGACTCCATGTCACATGATATGTTGAGGGTGGCGAGAACCACTAGATGGAGTGCTCAAATGCAGTAGTGTGGCCTCAATAGAGTACTCAAGTGACTACGTCACCCTAACCTTAACCATAGACATTAACTAAAACTTACTTTTAAGCAATTTCTAGTGATTATGTCTTACCATCAATTCCCTGGATTGTTCAATATAACGCCCGTTTGTAAAATATGTAGTTTTTCTGGACCAGCTTCGAGTATATTTTACGTTTTAGTATTTTTTTGTGAATATACTAAAAACTATACTGACACTGTTTAAAAACTCGACATCTCATAATTCCTTCCAGACAGTACAATGAAGTAAAATAGCCGAATTAGCAAGGTGGTATGCACTGCCAAAAATGTCCAGACGAGATGATGATATCTGATTGGTCGAGAATCACCTGTGCGTTGCAGTACTGTATATGTAGTCTGATAAAGTGAACTACAAACTGGACTTACAATCATTAAGTTATTACTTTAAAAATAAAAATTGGAACATGAGATGTATGCTCTATATCCTTATACCACACAGGCTAATCCAGGAACGTTTCGGCTCATTCTATAAATCAGATTTCAAGAAATTGTCAATAGACTCCGAAGCTAGTTCTATCTGTCATAGGGAATTTACTTCCGAAACCAAACTCCGCCCACGTTTTACGTACTCACTTGAGTAGTGTAGTGCTGTAGTGTGCAGGACGCTGGGAATTATTTCTGCATGTGATGGAAAAAATGCACTGCACATGTAATGGAAGAATGCACAATGCATTGCATGCTGCAAGATCTAGAATTGCATTTTATATGTATTTTCCAACTAAATTTAAGTTCCATGTTATAGGCTAACTTTTTCAATTAACATTAAAAAAAAATTCCAAAATTCCCTAGCTTAACTTCCTATGGTAAATTTCCAGAATGTTACTGGAACTTTTTCACCCCTTTGCAACCCAAGTTCTAAATGGTAAATGGACTGCACTTATATAGCGCCTTTATCCAAAGCGCTTTACAATGGCCTCTCACTCACCCGTTCACACACCAATGGCGGCAGCCACCATGCAAGGCGCAATTTGCAATTTGGGGTTCAGTGTCTTGCCCATGGACACTTCAACATGTGGACAGGAGGAGCCGGGGATCGAACCGCCAACCCTGCGATCAGCGGACGACCCGCTCTACCTCCTGAGCCACAGTCGCCCCGTTCTACATGTTCTACATGTTCTACATGTTTCAAAGCTAACTCGGCAATAGAGTGCTACAGACGTATTTTCATGTTTTGTTAATCAAGATAATCCCCACAAAAAAAACCACACTTTTTTTGAACCACACACGCAATTAATATAAGTAGAAATATAACATTATCCTAAAGTGAACTACATTACTACAGCAATCGGTCGCAAGTCGTTTTATCATTTAGCTAGCAAGCTAACGATAGTTTTAATTTAACAATTCGACTTCCATAGCTAGGCTACCTTAAATGAGTCCTAACTAGCTGCCCAATGTCCTAGCTGGCTACCGCGGTTGCCTAGCTACCAGCTGCTCCAGTACTAGCTATGTCCTAAGTCCAGCTAGTTTAACTAGAATGTTTTATTTTGCTTCCAAAATAACAAATGGCAGTTAGCTAGATAGGCAATAGTGGTAGTTAGCTAAGTCATATATGGCCAGTTAGCTAGAAAAATAGACAGCTAATTGGGACTAATAAGGTAGCTTCCTATGGAAGTCGAATAAATGTTAAAGCGGCTTGCCATACTAACTTGCTGGCTAGCAAGCTAACAAAGACCTTAGTTTTAATTAGTATTCATTCATATTCTTGAATTTCATATAAAACAAGTTCATGTGGAAAAGTTTGAAAGGAGCACTGACACGACTAGGTAGCTAGCCAATAGATCCACTGAGGCAACGTTAATGACGTGTATTTATTCCGACAAGTTGTAGTTTGAATATAGAAACTCGTTAGGAACATACTTTTAAAAACCATATAAAAGCCTCAGAATTCATGGTTAAAATATTAATCTGTGTAATTTATGTCGTAGAACAAAACGTGAAAACTCTCTTTGGCTTATATTAACCACAGACCTTATATTCGGCACAAATCAGAAAACCCTATGGGGAGAAAGCATTGGAAATTTGGCGAGGGAACCCATGGCTCAAAAATGCTAACTCACTTCTGGGTTTTAGGACTACAAACTGTAGCACTCTATTGAGTCTGGAATACATGTTCACGCATTTCCTCATTCGCCGATCCAGTCAGTTGAGGGGCGGGGCCTACGAGGGGGAAAACAATGCCGCGTCTGTCACTGTTCTGAGTAGGAACACATCGTAGATCAAGCTAACTATTGTTGTTATTTTATTATAATGTCCGAATTTTGGCAAAATAAACCAAACGGTAGGCTACTCGAGTGCCTTATGCGGTTACAGAGTGGACAAATGATCCAACTCAGTGGCCTGCGGTATCAATCCCTGACTTCTTCTGTCTCATTTAATGCCCCGGGAGGGAACCATGTCAAATACATTATGATCCAGTGGCGTACCGTCGGCTGTAAAATAAAATGTAGGCTAACATTACCTTTATATGGATAGTAATATCAACCTGCTTCCATTTATAGTTCTTAATTATCAATCAAGCTATTCACTGAATAACAAATAGCTATAAATGAATAGAGCAAGTTTTTCTGTGCTAGCATTTTTCTTTGTGTCATAAAATGTGTAGCACTGACTTATGCCTATGTGTTGATAGCTGGTGTGCTGGAAAAAGTGGGGTATAGGCTACAGCATTAGACATTTATTTAGTTTGAGTAGCCTAACAATCAAACAATTAATTTGCTGAATAATCAAGACCAATGTAGCCTATAATGATTAAGAAATGACAACGACAAAAATAACTAACTTGAGCTTGTTTAACAAGGATCAGGCAAAAACGTGAATGCATTAAGGAATGTAATTAATTTTAAGACGGCACTCAAATTAGTCAAAGCGATTTTTACATTAGAAAGCATAAAGAGGAGAGCCTCTTAAGTGTCTCGAACCGTTGAGCGCAACGCATAATAAAGGCTAGAAAAACTAATTTGCAATCTACGAAACATTGAACATTTAAACATGAAGCATTCAAAAGTCGAAATCTTTGCATGATAACACATCATCATAAATATGGATATAGAAAAATGCAACAAGTTTATGATGCACAGAACAATAATGCTATATCAATGTTGTCAGAGTCGTAAAGCTCAGTGGCTCTGCATGTGCACCCAGTGCTAGACCGAAAATAATAATAATGACGGGGGAACGAATAACGGAGGCATCAGCCTTGCTCGGGACTGGAACTCACTCTGCTGAGGATTTTTATTTTTAGACACGCCCATTGATAATATACATTCAATCACGTCAACTTCAGGACATCTTATTGGCTGTTGTCACTGTCTATCACAAAAAGAAAGAATAAACATCTTGTATAATTAAGGGCACATTTATCCACATATGTTAACACCCCCACTTGCACTTACATTGTTACTTTCTCAAAACAAAACAAAAACAAAATAAGGTTCTCTACCTTACATCATGTAAATTTCCCCTTATATGCTTAATCTCCAAACATAAACTTAGCGAACTCTAACAGCTTAAACTTTGTTGCAGGTTTCGTCATCACATCTGCTACCATCTGATCTGTTGGACAATATTCCAGACTTATTTTTCCATCGTTCACACTTGACCTTATAAAATGATATATTTTATGTCAATATGTTTACATCTCTGTCGGTTTACGGGATTCTTAGCCAAAGCTATAGTCCCCTGGTTATCCTCATAAACCTTGGGTGGTGTGTACTCACATTTGTCCATACCTTCCAGCAGTTGTGCTAAGTACATACACTCCTGTGTGGTTGCGGCTAAAGCCATATACTCTGCCTCGCATGTAGAAAGGGCAACAGTTGGCTGCTTTTTAGTTTTCCACGATATTAAAGGACCGTTCTCTTTTAGGCTCACACAATAACCGGACGTGCTACGTCTATCAGTTGTGTCAGCAGCCCAGTCTGCATCACTGTATGCATGTAGTCCTAATTTGTCATCATCACATGTATTCCTATAACACAATTCTTTGTCAACTGTGCCTTTCAAATATCTTAGAACATGCTTTACAGTAGTCCACTGTTCTTCTGTTGGCTCAGAGAAATACTGTGACAATTTGCTTACAGCAAAACTCAAATCTGGTCTTGTCAATAGATTAGGCTGCCTACAGCTTCTCTGTATTTTCTGGCATCACTAATCTTTTCTGCATCATCAGAGTAGTTCAGCTTTTGCTCACAAGGTGTTGCTCTAGGTTTACAGTCTTGCATGTCAAACCTTTCAAGTATTTTTTCGACATATTTCTTTTGTGACATTTTTACACATCCATCACTTTGTTCAAAATCGATCCCAAGAAAATATTTCAGTTTTCCTAAGTCTTTCATTTTGAACCTGGCTGCTAACATCTCTTTCACAACTTTCAGTGCATTCTTGATTACATCATCAACCCATATGATCATGATCACCTTCTCATCTTCTGTTTCTCTCGTGTAAACACAATGATCAGCAGGGTTTTGCACATAGTCGTTTTCACTCAGATAGTCATGTAAAGTCTTGTTCCAATTTCTGCCAGACTGTTTAAGTCCGTACAATGACTTTTCTAGTTTGTAAACCAACTTTTCATTTACACTAGATTTCACGTCATATCCCTCTGGCTGTTCGAGGTAAATCTCACAGTCTATTGGTGCATGTAGATACGCAGTTTTGACGTCCATCTGATGTAGAATCAAGCTTTCCTGTGCTGCTTTCTGCATTAACACTCTGACGCTAGTCAGGTTAGCAGTAGGTGAAAATGTTTCATCATAGTCCACACCCTCTTTTTGACTGTATCCTTTAGCAACATATCTTGCTTTGTATCGGTTAGATCCATCAACATTGTTCTTAAGAGCATACACCCATCTACCCCCCACTGCTTTCTTACCCTCAGGCATCTACCCCCCACTGCTTTCTTACCCTCAGGCATCTACCCCCCACTGCTTTCTTACCCTCAGGCAAGTTGGTTAAGGTAAATGTGTCATTTTCTCTCAACGAGTGCATCTCTTCATCCATAGCATTAACCCATTCTTTTGAGTTAGGTGAGGTTACAGCATCTGTAAATGTCAGCGGTACATCACACATTATTCTGTAACAGTAATCAATGTTGGTGAGTACCTTATCATCACTCTCATCATCTGACACAAAATCAGTCAGATAACCTGGCTTCTTCCTCACTCTGGAAGGGTACCTCTTATGCTCATGGTTAGTCTCATTCGGTTGTGTTTGGTTGTCCACATCAGGCAAAGTTGCCTGTGACTGGCCCTGACTTTGTCCTGGACTCACATAAGTATTTTGCCTGGTGTTATTAACACTTCGTGGCACCTCAAAGTCACAATCCTCAGGTGTCATGTCTGTCTGTGTCTCCTGCTCAACATTGTTTTTGGTCACAAACTTAACCAGTCTGTGCTTCTGCACTTTTCCAGTGTCAGGGTAGTAAACCATGTAGGCTGGGCTATTCTTGTCGTACCCGACGAAGATTCCCTTTTCACACCTTGAGTCAAGTTTTCTCTTGTCCTGTTTATAGGCATAACACTCTGACCCGAATTTTTGCATCCTAGAGAGGTTAGGCCTTCGTCCTGTCAGTAGGAAGTATGGTGTCTGTTTTGTGCGGTTGCTAAAACACCTGTTCCTTACTACAGCTGCTGTCTGCACTGCATAAGTCCATAACTCTTTTGGCAACTCACTCTCTATTAGCTCTCTCATGTCAAAAAGTGTGCGCCAGTTTCGTTCAGCCGTACCATTCTGGTGTGGCGAGTATGGCGCTGATGTTTCGTGTTTGATCCCATTTTTACTCAGTAGTGCCTGGTAAGTTTTCCCCATAAACTCTGCACCGTTGTCAGATCTGATGCATTTTATCTTCCCATATGGTGCTGTATCAGCAAGAAACTTCTCTGTTGCCTGCACTGTATCACTCTTTTGCTTTAGGAAATACACAAACACTGCACTGGAAAAATCATCAGTGAATGATAATGCAAACCTATAGCCGTCTCTAGACTCTGGGTCTATCGGCCCCGCTATATCTGTGTGTATCAGCTCTAAAGCTGCTTTGGCTCTTACATCAGGATCCCTGTTCCTTGTCTGTGTAAACTTTCCCTGAGTGCACACTTTACAAAATGGGGTAGGTTTGTTTGGCTTACCCTTGATAGTCATACCATCAACAACACCCTGTAATTTTTGAACATCATCATAGTTACAATGCCCTAGGATCTCATGCCATTGTTGTATGTCATAGCAACTCTTACATTTGTCGTCACATTCATCATTTTCAGTTTGCAAGTAGTACAGTCCGTTATGCATGTGAATGTTGAATTTTGTACCGTCTCTGTGTATGAGGACATCGCTCCCTTTTCTGAAGATCACGGTTGCTCCACTGGCAGTAGCTACTTTCACAGAAAACATGTCCTGCGAATATGATGGAATGTACAACGCTTTTCTCAGCGTCATGGTGTGGTGCTGTCCTCTGCTGTCAATCAAGCACACCTCTGCATCTCCTCGGCGCTCTGCGACTCCTCTGCATCTCGTGCCATCAGCCAACTCCACAAAGTGTGTTTGGGGCTGGAAATCATCATCAAAGTTTTTTAACTTTGCAATATCCGTGACGATATGCGAAGTTGCTCCAGAATCCACCATTAGACCCCTTTCGTCGATACTGCGCCCTGGCTGGACTGTCCCGCCTCCATCGCTCGCCCGGAATGTATACTCAGTGTTGCTCACCTCCTCGGAAACCTTTTTCACGTCGGTTGGCCGCTGTCTCCGTCTGCACGTTGCATCCCGGTGTGTGGTGCTTTTACACAGGCTACACCACTGTTTGCGTCGACATCCTCTGGCTTTATGCCCCTTTTGGCCACATCTAAAACACACTATGTCAGCGCTGTCGACTCCACGGTCACTTCCACTTGCTGAAGCGGGTAAACCTGGCTGTGCCCGCACTTTCATGACGTTGTCATCGGATGCTGCTGCACGCATTTTCTCAGTGTCTTCGTAGTTCCGGAGTTTTGTTTTGAAATCAGCAAAAGATATTTCCTTTTCACTTTGTGTGACATGAACGGTTTGAATGACTCTGGCAGTCCTTTCAATATCATTGCTACTAGCAGTCCGTCGCTTAATGTTTCATCAGCGTTTCTCAAAGCTGTGATGATCGTCTCTGCACGAATAACGTACTCAGTCACACTCTCACTGCTTGACTTTTGAAGTGAAGTCAGTTCTGTGTACAGGCCAATAACGCGTGGCTTACCTTTGCCAGCATAATAGTCTCTCAAAATTTTCAGTGCTTTCCGTCCGTCGTCTGTAGCCTCTCGCATAACCAGCGACAAACTTTTATCATCCAGGAACTGTATTAGCTCCGCATAGGCCTCGGCATTTTTCTCCTCATCTTCAGCTCCTGCTTCCTCGTCGTCAGAGGCTGGCTCATTTAAAATAGTGTCTTTAAGCTTTACCAACCGAAGATGGCCCAAAAATTTTGTCTCCCACAGTTCATAGTTTTTCTCATCTCCGTCGAAGACTAGCCGTGACCAGCGGCCACTCGGCTCAGCGACCCGTCGGCTCATGGTGCTAGCATAGCATGCTAATTCTCACCGGACATGCTGTACGTTGCAACTTTTCTCGGCGGTAAGTTGCTGTATACTTCGGGATGACTCTGGGCCCATAACCTGTTGTCAGAGTCGTAAAGCTCAGTGGCTCTGCATGTGCACCCAGTGCTAGACCGAAAATAATAATAATGACGGGGGAACGAATAACGGAGGCATCAGCCTTGCTCGGGACTGGAACTCACTCTGCTGAGGATTTTTATTTTTAGACATGCCCATTGATAATATACATTCAATCACATGTCAACTTCAGGACATCTTATTGGCTGTTGTCACTGTCTATCACAAAAAGAAAGAATAAACATCTTGTATAATTAAGGGCACATTTATCCACATATGTTAACAATCAAAATAAATTGGTAGCTTAATCATTTACTTATAATGGTCTTGGTTATTAAGCCAATCAATTTGATTGACAATCAGGCAAAGTAGACGGAAACAGATTGAGAGTGATCATCCGTTAAAGGTAAGATTACAGAAGGCCTATTTTACAGCCGACGGTACACCACTGTTATGATCCACAACCATGAAAAGTAGACTAACATTAGCTAGCTGATGTACGGTGATAATCGGATGGTTTCACTTTGAAAATTCATTTGTAGAAGCAATGTTAATGATGTAATTTTCTGGGTTAGTGCCTTTAGCTGTTAGCCACAGGTTTCTTGGCATTAAAAAAAGGTGTAAATCTGGGTTTTTAAATAGGCTATGCAGTAAGTCACACATCAGCTTTTTGGCATTTCGAAAATTGCAATCTTTTTAATATATTACTAGATTTTGTCTTAATTTAAAGACCTATAACTGGCCGCTTCGTTGATATCCTATGGATAATCCGCCATATCTTCCCCCTCGTGGGGGTTGGGCCTGGAGTTTTTGTGGGCGTGCCCTCTCTTGCCGACTGGATCTATTCGTGAACAGGAAGTAGCTACCCACGGACAGAGCGGACTGATTTGTTGATCTTTAGGATCTGTGGGCGTGCCCTCTCTTGCCGAAGTATGTTCATCATAAAGATGTCTAAAATTCTCTCTTCCTTACCTGGCAAATAAATTACCAAAAAGACGAAAACTAAAAACATTTAATGTGTATTTTTATTTTATTTTAGTTAGTTTCAGAAGCGGGTTTGCTAGTTTTAGTTTCGTTTCCTTTTTGTTTTTTAAACGTTTAATTTCAGTTTATGATGAGGTTTTTTGACACCTAGTTTCTGTCTTAGTTTTTGTTTTAGTTTACAATAGCAACACAGGAACTATATCCTGTCAAATGGAAACCCGTCAAAATATTGTTTGTGAACGGTGGAACACACCTGTGATGGAGGACACCCAAGGCATGATAGATGGTGGCGTCTCCTGGGCTTTTCCCAGAGGCAGCTGTGAAATCCTACAAGGAAGGGTACAAAGGTTCATTACCCAGCATTGGCCAGATCACAGATCATACCTGCACTCAATATCTTGCTACTAACTATTAAAGAAACATATTAGTAGATGTCAAGTTGATTTGTGTGAAGATTTAATTCCCAACGGAACTGCTATGCTGGGGTGGTGTGTGTGTACTTAGCTGTCATTGATGATGTGCATTAAGCATGACTAGGTATTTCCAATCCAAAATGTTTATTTATTTTAAAATTCCTTTTGATTCCAAACATTCTAAAAAATATGTACATGTTCAGTAATGCCAGCAACTTAATAATAATATACAATAATAGTCAAATGGGGGGGGGGGGGGGAGGTCAGAAAAACAAGCCGATATTTTGGTCATGAAGTTGCAAGATAATTAATTGAGGTGTCTAGGCAGTTGCACATTTTACAAAGAGAGTATACACAAGATAACCTATTATACAACTGACATTTTCAGTTGAAAGATCCAGCATTTCAAACTAAATTATACAGCCAATACTCTTTTTCAATTCTATATAAATTAAAAAATGTAATACCTGCAATAGCTTGAGAAAAAATGGAGACTCAATTACATGCAAATATCATACTCATCAGATCAATTTGATAAACCCGAATAAGAAGCCAAATGTATATAAGATCCACTTCAAAAGTTAAATGTTGCTAACTGAGGACAGTGACAAGGGCTGATTCTTCTGCCTAGCCAACTTAACTGGTGCATATTCCTTTTCATTTCATAGCCAAGTCCCCTGTTCATTATTCTGTACGGCTGTCTACCAGTGAATTATTACTTCTCTCTGCATTTTCCTTCTTTTAGTGTCAAAAGAGGAAAGAGAGCTACAATCACCATGGGTGACAAGCCCAGCTTGTCATGTTTTAAAATACGTGCTGATAGGACTGATGCCATATGATGGATTCTCAGAAGAAATAGATCTATTCTTGTCCGTATGACATTTAAAAAGATGCAGGGCTTTATTGAAATAAAAGTGCAATATCAGTCAAGAAGGTAAGGTGACCTTTAAACCACAGTGGGTTGAATTCTTTAACCAAAAATCAATATGGGAAATATTCCAAGAAATTATGATATTCTCCTCCGTTCATTGTGATTGTACATTTGCATAATTTCAATGTGGGGATCTAAGTTATATCGTAAAAATGCTCCGCCTATGGGAAAAGCGGTCTAACATTACCTATTAACCTTGGTCAACCACTTCATCTCCTACAACATACCCCAGCCCTGTCAATACAGGTCTTACAAATTCCTTTTCCTTTGCCATTGCAACCTTTCATAGATCTTTAATAACAGCATTGGGGCCTGTTCTTGTCTATCTAAGAATTATGTGTTCTCTGTTACCTGCAGGGCATTGTGATAGTCATTCAGTTCCAAGTACAGAAGTCCTCGATTGATTAATACTTTTAAATCAATCTCCGTTCTGCTAGCAAGAAGAAGAACTATACTGTAGTCCCTCAGGGCCTAGAAATGAGTGGAGAAATAGAAAACATTTCCAATAGTGATGAGGATTAGATTAATTTAAATCTGAAGGTCAAGCTTGGTGAATACCTAGAAAATAACATGCAATGCATATGTCATGAATAATCAATAAATATTGCTCTACTATAGAGTAATCCTACTTTGCTGTATATTAATTTATGAATACATAAATACAGAAACAGAACCAATAGCTTGTTAAATATCCAGGCATTATTCAAATTATATTTATATGTATTTATTATAAATCACCTTATAATACACATTAGATCTATGTTTATGCCACAATACAATAGGTTTATGTAAAACAGAAGGGTATATTTTGTTTTTCGTCTTCATAAAAAGACATTTCTGCCCCCTATCACTTTTGCATAAAAATAGTCCCCTGTAGATTTTAGGTGGAAATCTTGGTGTTTCACCAAGAGATGGATTTATTAAATATCTATGTTTCCATTGCAATTTCAAAATGGTTGAATACATCAAAAAAGACGTTATGTGGGCACTAGGGCTGCGGTAACCCCATGAGCCTTGGCTGATAAAAACCAACCTACTCCTGGCAGGGCAAAGCCAACTGCTGTGGACTCTCAGCCAGGGTACTTATGAGGGCTGCCTTTTAGTGTTCTGCAAACTGAATGTGTTATCTCATAAACATACATGGAATCATTGGCAAGTGCAATAATAGACAATAGTGTTTCCTCCAAAGGTATTATAACAAAAATCTTCCAGTGCGTCAATTCTTTTCATAAATTTGGTAAAAACTTACCAAAATCTTACCTTGTTATCAGTGCCAGAAACACTAAAAACAATAAATCTAGCATATATGCCAACATATTATATAAATACAACTAGACAATTAACTGCTCTCATTACTTACAATAAAACATGTATTATCCTTTCTCCCATATTATTAACTTGGCATCTCAGAGGTTGGAAAAAGCTGGATAGAATGTTAACCAGTGGGGGAAAATGGCTCTGTGGCTCAGGAGGTAGAGCGGGTCGTCCGCTGATCGCAGGGTTGGCGGTTCGATCCCCGGCTCCTCCTGTCCATGTGTCGAAGTGTCCTTGGGCAAGACACTGAACCCCAAATTGCTCCCAATGAGCAGGCTAGCGCCTTGCATGGTGGCTGCCGCCATTGGTGTGTGAATGTGTGTATGAACGGGTGAGTGAGAGGCCATTGTAAAGCGCTTTGGATAAAAGCGCTATATAAGTGCAGTCCATTTACCATTTACCAAAATGCTGTAGTCATGGCAAAGAAAGTGTCCTATAGATTTCTATATTTAGCTAGATTCAGTGTAATAAAATAAAACCATAGCTAGCTCGGTAAAGCACAACATTGTTACTTATGACAGGTTTGGGCTGAGTACATTGAGCAGAGAACAATCCTCACCAGTTCATATTCCTTCACCTGCTGATGGCACACTCCACGGTTGTAAAATGCAAAAGAACAAGTGGGATCAATGTTGATCGCCGTGGTCAGGTCCTGGACGGCACCTTTGAACCCCTGCAACAACACAACCTGAAGTCAAAACAGTAAACTGTAAAAGAGACTCTGAGGTCTTTATGAAAGAATTGGGTGCATTTCAGACACTTAAATCTTGCATTAGATTTACTAACCATCCTAATTGGCGAAAGGTGTAATTAACAGGGAATAAACATTTGAAAAAAAGATTTCACATTTGCTCCTTACTTTAGTTTAACAAAATGCAACCACCATTTCAGCAGTGGCCCAGAGGTGAAATCTACATTTCTAAAAAGCAATCGTTGTTTCTAAATAGAAATCCTCTTTTCTAAAAAGAAATCGAGAAGCTAGTCCATTAACTGGCAAAATAAGTATCACAAAATTTCCGAACAAACTAAGGTTAGGTTTTCTAGCAGACATAGGCTATTAGGTTAAAGCCTGTTAATAAGTAAGTTCAATAATTTGAGGAATATAACAGAAACTCGTTCGTAGGGAACTGCTGCTTCACAGCAGCCCATATAATCTGGTTCGCTGTTATCAACCACCAATAAAAAACAAGCTTTTCATTTCCCATTCATTGTTGCACTGTACATAGCCTACAGTAGTATACATACTAACCAGCTAAGTTACTTGTTGATGTGAAACTAAATTGACTAGTCAAATTAACTCAATGTAGCCTGCGCGGTCCAGACAAATTGCTAACTAGCCTACTGATTGTGGTCAATTTACATGCTTTGAGAGAAAAACAAAGTTAACCATTTTTGATGGACATGGTAATGAATTTGGACAAATGATAAGGTCGTAAGGTGTAACTGTCAGATAGCTATATAGGCAAAAAAAATTGCCTACTGTAAATCCATGAAAATACTGTAAAGTAGCTATGATTCACCTGGTGCTAACTGCACAGCAATGGGAGCAATAAGCCAATATCATTACGAAAAAGTAACAATATTGTGTCATAGCCTACATTATACATGTGTAATACAGCCTCAAATCACAAATACATTTAAAAACTTTTACTGTGTTAATAGAGTACTCAAGTGACGTCATGCTGGTTTCGGAAGTAAATTTCCCATTCATTTAGAGTGTAGACATTAACTAAAGCTTTTTTTTTAACCATTTCTACTGATTATGTCTTACCGTCAATT
The DNA here is from genome assembly GCA_022702515.1 of Ilyophis sp. 1 JC-2022. Taxonomy (NCBI): domain Eukaryota; kingdom Metazoa; phylum Chordata; class Actinopteri; order Anguilliformes; family Synaphobranchidae; genus Ilyophis; species Ilyophis sp. 1 JC-2022. Next base: position 129,264,069 of record CM040406.1, on the reverse strand, counting down.
TCCTGGATTGTTCAATATAATGCCCGTTCGCAAACAATGTCGTTTTTCTGGACCAGCTTCGAGTATATTTTACGTTTTAGTATTTTTTTGTGAACATACCAGCACTGGCACTGTTTTAAAAACTCCACGTCCCATAATTCCCTACGAACATGCAGCCTTGTCTCCAGACGTTGTCCTATAACGTTAGCCAGCAGTAGCACACAGCTCCGTTTATAAACACTTTTTTATACGTTAGCTAGCTAGCTTGAAGAACTAAAAGCTAGAATTGCTTTATGTGGTTAACCGTAGCACAGTTTCTGACCTTGTCGGGTGGGCTTCTCAATTTAGCAAGCTAACGTTACCTCATCTTCAGCTGTAGTACTCCCATGAGTCCCATCTGCCCAAGTATGTCCAAACAGACGAGATGATGATACTTATTAGTCGTGAACCACCCGTGCATTGTAGTACTCAATATGTAGTCCGTTAAAGTGGACTACAAGTCGAACTATAATCATTAATGCATTACTTTAAAAAATAAAAATTGTAACATGCGATATATGGTCTATATCCTTGTACCACACAGGCTAATCCAGTAACGTTTCAGCTCATTCTATAAATCAGATTTTTAAAAATAGTCGATAGTCTCCGAAGCCCATTTGCTCCACTGGCCGTTAGTAGGCTGGTGGGTGGAGTTCGAGAGCCGATTGGTTATGAGACCCACCTGTTGGGTCATTTTACTCTATTTAACTCGTTGTCACCTATGACCAGTCTTTCTGATTCTCTCCACGTATGTGTTGGGTTGGGTTTTTGCATCTTGCAACACTCACTATAATACTTTAGTATTTCTAAGTTTGATCGTGGTTTTCAAAATGATTTGCATAATGTCTGTAATTACTGTCGTGAGAAGGGATATTTGAAAAGTGACTGCCCTGTTCTTAAAAATAAAAGCCAGCCCCCTAAAGGTCAGTCTTCGGGTAGTGGGGCCTGTGTAAGGTCTGCCGTGTTAGCAGTGTCTGTCCGTACCCCGGTTAATCTCAGTGAACCGTCTAAAGTCCAGTTACCTCTGTCCAGTTCTCGTGAAAACGAGTCAGATTACTCGCCATTTGTTACAGAGGGTTATGTATCACTTGATGGCAATAACAGGGTGTCAGTGAAAGTTCTCTATGATCAGAGTAATTTGTTTTGGAGTCAGTGTTGTCTTTTTCTTCGGAAACGGATACTGGAAGCAGTGTTCTGATCCGTGGAATAGGGTTAAACACTTTGTCTGTCCCATTACACAGGATTGTCCTTCAGTCAGACCTAGTGCAAGGTGAGGTGGTGATTGGGGTACGGCCTTTGCTGCCCATTGTTGGAGTTTCTGTGATTCTGGGGAATAACTTTGCCGGTGGGCGTGTCTGGCCTGATGTTTCTCCGCCTTTGATAGTTACCCCAACGCCATCTTTTTTTGGGGAACCCGATGAATGTGGTCTGAGTTATCCAGAGGTGTTTACCGCTTGTGCGGTGACGCGTGCCCAGAGCCGTGCGACATGAGAAACTACGTCTGAAGCTGAACCTAAATTCTATGAGACTAAGGGAAGTGTTACAGAACAGGTTTCCCCACTCTTTTCTTTCTCGCCTGAAATTCCTTTGGAATTCCGTAGGTTTCGCAGACTGACTTGGTGAAGGAACAACAGGCAGATTCTACTCTAAAAGAGTTATTCAATCAGGTCCTTCCTGCTGATGTAGTAAACAGTACTGCTTGTGGTTACTTCCTTCAGGATGGGTTATTGGTGAGGAAATGGGTGCCTCATGGTGACTGCTTTGTGGGTAATGTAATCCTTCAGATTGTGGTTAAATTCCTCTTAAATTTTGTGATTTGGTTTTGCAGACATCCCATGATGCGGTTGGAAATTTGGGCATCCGGAAAACGTACGATCGCATTTTGCATTATTTCTTTTGGCCACGTGTTAAGAGGGACATTTCTGCTGATATTAAAACATGTCATACATGTCAGTTGACTGGGAAGCCCACTCAGACAGTGAAGCCTGCTCCATTGTATCCCATACCAGTTAGGGATCAGCCTTTTGAATATTTGATCATTGATTGTGTCGGTCCTCTGCCTAAACCAAAAGCTGGCAGTAATTATTTATTAACTATTATGTGTCAAGTGACCATCCTTTGCGTACAATTACAACAAAATCTGTGGTAAAGGCCTTGTCTTAGTGCTGTCACCTTGTACTGGTTCGGTTCAGACTGTGGGTGAGAACGGAGAACACGCTAGAAAATAATAACAAAGGACAAACCTTTATTAAACAAATGATGAGCAAGCACCAGTTATACAGCGCTTTATTACAGCAGACGCACCCCCCCCATCTCAAATAATAAGATAGCCTAGTCTACCATGTGCTTCACTTGTGTGTACGCGTTGAACAATTAGGCTACATCCGATCTGTGTTAGATGTGTGGAAAGAATCAGAGAGCATCACAGTGTGCCCTAAATGTTGTGGTCTATGTTTAAGTAGCTAGGTCAGAATAGGTTCCATATTCTCGCGACAATTGCGTTCTAAGGGTTGTTGCCTGAGTGACATTGTGATCTTTCCCATGTGGATGCAATAAATTGAAGTGATTTTGTTAGAAAGGTTTGATTGTTTTTTCCAGTTTTTAAGAATATATTTATTGTTAATGTGATATGTGTTAGGACTGCAAAGGACAATCAAGATAACTTTAGCAGAGAAGTCATCAATACCATCAGACTAAATTTTTATGTGGATGACTGTCTCAAGTCTGTCGCTACAGAAAAGCAAGCACTTTGACCAAAGATCTGAAAGACGCCTGTGCTAAAGGTGGATTCAAACTGACAAAGTGGGTCATAACAGCAGGACAGTCTTAGCATCACTTTCTGATGATGACAAAGGTAAGCTAGTACAAGACTTGGATCTGGGTAGAGAAAAGTTACCAGTGGGGTGAGCACTCGGAATCCAGTGGAATATTGAGAAGGATACATTCAGTTTTAAGATCAATGACAGGATCAGACCACTGACAAGAAGAGGTATCCTCTCACTTGTAAGTTCTGTATATAAGTAAGTAAGTAAGTAAGTAAAATTTTATTTATAGAGCACCCTTCCCAGCACGAATGCACAGAGTGCTTTACAGTAAAAACAACATACATAAAAGTGCATTACAAAAAAACACGACAGACAGAGAATAACAGAACACAACATACAAGACAGAATAAAATACGGTGCAAAAGTAGCATAGGTAAAAGAATATGGGGGTCCTACAAACAGGGGGTGTCCACCAGAGCGCCTAGTGCTCGAAGGCTATTTTAAAAAGGTGCGTTTTTAGCTGTGCCTTAAAACTGATTGCTGACTTCACGTCTCTCAGACTCTGGGGGAGCGAGTTCCAAAGCCTTGGGGCTACTGCTGCAAAGGACCGATCCCCCTTTGTCCTAAGCCGGGTCCGAGGGGCCACCAGGAACCCCTGGCCGGAAGATCTCAAGGATCGGGCGGGGGCGTGTATATGTATGAGGTCACTGATGTAGGTGGGGGCTAGACCATTGATAGCTTTGAAGGTGAGCAGTAGGACTTTATACTGTATTCTGTAATGTACAGGTAGCCAATGCAAGGCGGCGAGGATGGGAGTGATGTGGCATGACTTTTTTGACCCGGTGAGCACTCTGGCCGCTGCATTTTGTACCAGCTGAAGTCTGTCAACAGATGCTTTACTGAGACAGGTGAATAGAGAATTACAGTAGTCAAGTCTGGATGAGATGAATGCATGGACCGACATTTCTAGTTCTGCGTGTGAGACAATGGACCGGAGTTTCACAATGTTTCTGATGTGGAAAAAACAGTTGCGACAGAGAGATTTTATATGTTTATCCAAAAGCATTGGCTGATCAAACTGCACACCCAAGTTCCTGACATTGGGGTGAGTGTTGTGTTCAAGGGGGCCCAGATGTTCTTTAACCCTGACTACTACACTGTCTGGAGCAATGATCAGGACCTCTGTCTTAGCTGCATTGAGTTGGAGGAGATTGTTCGCCATCCAACCTTCAATGGCCGCCAGACACTCAAGAAGAATGTCTAGCTTCTGCATGTTGTTGGGTTTAAAAGAAAAATATAACTGGATGTCATCTGCATAGCAGTGATATGAGACACCAGTGAAAGTTGTGATTATGTGACCTAGGGGGAGCATGTATAAGGCAAACAGGAGAGGGGCAAGAACTGAACCCTGCGGGACGCCACAGTGGAGGCGGGTCGAAATGGACCTGAAGGGGCCAACGGACACCGAGAAACATCTCTCACTTAAATAAGAGGAAAACCACTCCAGGGCACTTCCCGACACGCCCACCCAATCTCTGAGCCTGTCCAACAAGATGGCGTGATCTACCGTGTCGAACGCTGCGCTCAGATCCAACAGGACTAGGACGGAACATTGGCCGGAGTCAGAGGACATCAGGATGTCATTAGATACTCTGAGCAGGGCAGTTTCGGTAGAGTGATTTTTTCGAAAACCAGATTGGAATTTGTCCCCGATCTTGTTGGATGTGAGATAGGTGGTAAGCTGGTTAGCAACTACTTTCTCTAACACCTTGGAGATGAAGGGCAACTTGGAGATGGGCCTGTAGTTTTGTGGTAGGAAGGGGTCCAGGTTAGGCTTTTTGAGGAGGGGCTGGACGGCCGCCTGCTTAAAATATGATGGGACTACACCGGAGACTAGGGATTTATTTATGATGGTGACTAAGCTGGGGCCAATAGAACTGATAACTTCCTTGAACATGGATGTGGGAAGAATATCAAGGGGGCTTGAGGAAGTCCTCATAGAACTCACTATGTCTGTCAGATCGACCAGGGAGACAGGTGAGAAACTGCTCAGGGAAGGTAGGGCGACTGGACAGAGGAGAGAGGGAAAAGGGGATGGGGTGATGCTTGCTCTAACATCGTCAACTTTTTTTACAAAAAATAAAAGAAAGCTGTTGCAATCGTTGTTAGAAAACACAGGTACAGATGGAAGAGGTGGGCTGACAATTGTGTTTATGGTCTTAAATAACACTCTGGGGTTGTGCTTGCTGGAGGTGATGAGCTTGGCAAAATAGGCAGCCCTAGCACTTTTGACTACGTTATTCATTTCAATAGTCAGTTCTTTAAAATAGATATGGTGGACTTGGAGGTTTGTGGATTTCCAAAGTCTCTCTGCTCTACGACGTTTACGTCTGAGCTCACAGATATTTTCATTCACCCACGGGGACAGATTTACAGGGCGGGCAGTGCGAGTCACAACGGGTGCTACGTCATCTAAAATAGCAGCGCATTGCGTGTTAAAATAAAAAACTAATGAATCCACATCATCCTCCGGCGACACCACATGTCCATTGTAACTAGCCCAAAAACGCTCTACAGCCAAGCTATTTACAATACGTGAGCTTTTGATACGCTTCTCCAGCACAAAGTCGCCATCGAAGGACAAGCTAAACATTACACTTTTATGGTCAGTCACCAGCAGATCCTCGGTACAGACATTACTGACGTCTAACCCCATAGTGAAAACCAAATCCAGAGTATTGCCTTTTTCGTGAGTGGGACCAGAGATATGTTGGACAAATTGGAACGAATCCGTGACATTTTGGAAATCGACTGCAAAGTTGTCCGAGCTCTTATTTACATGGATGTTGAAATCGCCTAACATGAGGATTCTATCAAACCGGATGATGGAAGCTAAAAAATCACCGAACTCGGCAAGGAACGAGTTATTTCGGCCCGGAGGACGGTAAATCAGGACGCAGAAAAAGGGGTTCGTGCGACCAATTTTGTATATGAGGACTTCAAAAGAGGAGTATGATCCAGAACTCACCGTCCGTGCGGAGAAACAGTCCCGGTGTATCATGGCTAGTCCTCCTCCTCGGCCCGTGGATCTCGGGGCGCAGGAGAAAATACAGTTTATCGGGCAGAGTTCATTTAGACTGGCAAAGTCGTCTGCTTTTTGCCAGGTTTCTGAAATCAGCATGAAGTCCAGGTCTTTCGCAACAAATAGCTCGTTTAAAACGAACGACTTGTTGCTTATGGACCTAGCATTCAGCAGTCCAAAGCTGATGAGGTCAGAGCCGGCTCTGCCGAAGGCGGAGGCCCGGGGCAGTGGTCGCAGCCATCCAGGACGGTTCCCAGCTCGCCTCCACGCAGATACTGGAGCCAAGCTCGTGTGCGGTCGCCGGCGGGGCCCAGGGGTGAAAGCCGGTAGCTGCGAGGGAGATGCAGGGAGGATGGGCCGCAGGTAGGACAGCCTCGGGCCAGTGTCGTCCTCCACGGAGATGGTCTGGAGCACGGATGTGGTACGGCCTCTGGTCTTCATCCGGAGCCTCACCGCGACACCAGCTCGCTTGCCGCGTCTCCTGGCACGTCTTGACCGGGGGCAACAGCATGACGACGCCCAGATAGCCCCAGGGATGTCCCGTCGCAACTGCCGGTGCGAGCTCCTCTGTTCGGGTCGATGAGACAGGGAGCACACCACCGAATCGCGGATGTTCAGTAGGGTAAGTAGATCGTACCGAACTACAGATTTCACACCGTTTTCACATAACGCTGAACAAACGAACAGGAACAGGACACATAGAACGAGTAAACAGCTCAGACGACTAGCTGCCGGCATAGGCGCGGCTATCTTGCTGCAACCCTGTGTGTGTGTGTATATGACCCACTTAGCTTCCTTGCTCCATTCGCGTTAACCCCTTTGCGAATATGCCTAGTGATAATGCTGCCTGCACCATCATTTTGCTCAACTGAGACATTCGTTGCTCCTGCAGCCATGGAAATCACAAACTCTGTGTTTTAACTTTATTGGTAGACGATTCGTGATGATTTCTGCCGAATACGGAGTTTCTAAGTGTCACTATTTTCCCATAGCAAGTCCATTTAACAAGGAACCCCCCACCCAGTCTATACCTACTCATGTGTGACATAGTGGACAATAGCGTCTATGTTTGAGTTCATCAATATATTAATTCATCATATAAAATTTGAATTCCGTCATAGCAACAAGATAAACCCAACAATCGCCTGATCGTATGCCATAAAAGCCATGAAAAGCCTTGCTCACTCAAATGCAAAATAAACATGTAAAAGTATTGTCTCATTTTACCATGTATTCTACTAGCAATATATGCTACCAAATATTAAATAAATATACAATCCTACCATTGGTTTTGAGAGTTGAGATGTTGCTTTCAAAATTCAGTGGTCATTTATTGTCTGGTATAATCGGTTTGAGAAATATACAACACTTTATACCGCTATTTCTCTATCTGAAACGCCGACTCGTAATACCCCCCATGCCCTGCAAGCCTGTCTCATTCATTACAGTTAATTCTGGTTTACTTGTCGGCTCTTTTACCCAATAAAGTACATTATAACCTTAGCAACGGTATGGGTCAGTGACAAATAAGGGTTTAAAAATGGGAAAAAATGTAAATGAGTTCAAAATACCAATTGAATTCTACTTTCATTAGAATGTTGTGTATATATTTCAACACGTTTTATTCTCTAAGAATGTCATTTATGCATTTTAATTATTAACAATTGGATTTTTCCCATCAAAAATGTAATTCAATTTTCAAATTATTTGGTTATTTATTTTCATCAGCATACAATAGTTTATAGATATCCATAGTTTGATATCAACATTTTCTGCTCAGGAAATCAAAATTGTATAACAATTAATATCAGAAATTTAGGTTTTGCTACTGACACAGGCTCATTTGTTGATGTTTATCGCCCAAAACTTAATGCTGAAAAGTGAAAAAGCTGGAAGATGTCTAAAAATGCATTCCAGTAAAGGGGTTAAGATTATTCTTGCATCCTCAAAAAAAGAAAACTGAATTATGTAAATATTTAAAGAAAACTTCTGTTATCCCGCCTGACTGGCATCGTTATGCAGAATGACATAATGTGAGATTCCGCATGGAATGATCACTAAAGGTAGTCTCAGCAACAAAGATGTATTTAAATACTCATTCTATATTTAATACAAAGTGCGAGGCACTGGCAACTTGTCAAAAAAACAATAAAAACAACAAAGATAATGACCATGTTGCAATCTCCTTTGTTAACTATGGACAGACAAAGACAAAAAATGCCTTAAAACATAAAAAAACATATTCATATGTTAAATATGTTATTAATAAAAAATAACAATATATACTTTATGCCTACAAGCTTTAAAATAGTCATAAAAACAATAAAACTATGCATGTGTCATTCAAAGTAAAGAATGACATTGTGGGATAGCAGAAAGAAATTGTTATCCGGAATGACAAAATCGTTACCCGGAATGACAAAAAAAACAGCTTGAACATATTTAACAGGCAATTACTTGGCCACGTATAGAAAGCTAGTCCTTGACCTTCAACTTTTTAATGTCATCTTTCACATCAAATATGCAATTTTGAAATAAAACAACAGTTTTAGTGTGTTTTAAGTGTTGTCCCGTATGACACAGGATTTTGTATCATAGTGCACCAGTGACCGAAAAGGTCAAATTATTAACATTTTAGGAGAGCCTTACTAACCTTGCTGCACAGCCTGAGGGTTCTTCTTCTTTCTGAAGCTACTTCTAGTCACTGTAATGGATTTTAGTGGCGGATAATCAAACGCGAAGGTAGGAGGATCAGAACAAGTCACTCAAGCAGTGAGGACTAATAAAGAGAGTAACACAATAATAAAAGCAAAGAAAGAAAAGAAAGGAAACTACTTCCTTGTGGCTACACAGCCAAACGAAAATTAACCCACTAAAATAGGGCGAACTCAAATAATGAGTGAAACACAAACGAAATCTCCCGAGCTCAATACTGGAGCCAAAACGGGAAACTTGGCAAAGAAAAGAACACCTTCGGCACATCAGTTCGGGCGACCAAAATGAAACAAACAAAGAAAAACTGTCTCCGAGAGAACAGCAAATAATAAAATAAATAGCACAGAACGCTAACAGGATGGATAATACCTATACCTGAAATAAAAGCGAATAGCAAGTCCCTCGTGAACATAAACAGCGTTTAATATCACAAGGTCGCTAGTACCTGGCTATACTTGACTCAATGCAATGTCAAATGACAAAGAAGCACCGGGGAAGCAGAAGTGAGGAACTTAAATACCCCGCAGGCGTATAATAATGAGGGAAAGCAAACCCCGGAACGGAACGTGGAAAAAATCCAATAGATTCTAAATCGGGAAACCAGGAGGAGAACCGCAACGGAAAAGAAAAGAAAAACCCACAAACCATGACAGTCACATGGCTACCTTATGGTGTAAAATTGCTCCTGAATGTCTGTTATGCTGAATGACATCAGCTAAAATCTCAATGTAGGGACAAAAGTGTTTCACGCATAAAAATGAAATGAAGTTCAGAATCCTCACAATATGTTTATGGAGCCATGTAAACACTCACACAATTAAGCCCAATGGGTAGATTTAAGGTTTTATAAAAAAAAATATATGTTTTTGGAACATTTTTGCACTTTGATTTTAGGTGCGGACAGTTATCCCAAATTACATTTTGGCACTTCTGAGCTCAATAGCTCCTTAAATGGTAAATGGTAAATGGACTGCACTTATATAGCGCCTTTATCCAAAGCGCTTTACAATGGCCTCTCACTCACCCATTCACACACCAATGGCGGCAGCTGTCATGCAAGGCGCTAGCCTGCTCATTGGGAGCAATTTGGGGTTCAGTGTCTTGCCCAAGGACACTTCGACATGTGGACAGGAGGAGCCGGGAATCGAACCGCCAACCCTGCGATCAGCGGACGCCCCGCTCTACCACCTGAGCCACAGCCGCTCACTTTGCACTCCAGCTTCCAGCAGCTCACAAAGAGAGAGTTAATGCTGCGAGATGCATCCTTTTTTCAGAGCGTTCAAAACAAGTGTTGCTCCTGCATGTACTAAAAGCAGTAGCAGTGATGCATTACATAGTACTAGTGCATCAGAGGCAGCAGCTAGCATTACACCTGTACCATCAGTAACTTGGATATGGATGAATTTGTGAGAGTTTTTGCAAAGGGAAACAGGAGGCTGGTGTTGTAGAGTGGAGTGGAGAGAAAGGAGAGTGGAGAGAAAAAATAGTGAGGTGGAGAGAAAGGAGGAGATTTTAGTTTTTAAGTTGCTTATAAATAAATAAAAAACAAACAACGAAAAAAAAAGTTATGTATGTTATATGTTCTGCTCTGTATCTGTTGTGTTGTACAAATTCGTTTTATAACTGAGAAAATGCTTGGTGCTGTATAGTGGAGTGGAGAGAAAGGAGAGTGGAGAGAAAGAATAGTGAGGTGGAGAGAAAGATATTTTTTGAGTTATTCACTAATAAAGAAGTTATAAAATGTTCTTACCTTTATCTGTTGTGTTTTACAAATTAGTTTGAGAACTTGAGATACTTGGTGATTTTTTTTTCATAAGACTACCTTTCAGTTTTGTAAATATTGATTATAGTGACAAGTCTTTCCTTTAGCTTGAAAGTGATAGTGAAAGTGCCCCCTTCATATTTCTGACTGCCCCCTCATATGTGCATTCCTAGAACCGGCCCTGGGGTAGAATAATGTAAACATTTTTTTTGAAGTCATTATGAAAAGGAACATTTTTTCTTTAAACTACAGAAAAATGCAATCTCGGGGCAAAAGTATGCATACTGTAGAGTACAAGTAAAAGTGATGTTTTATTGAGGTACAAGAGTGAATGATTAGGCTACATACTTAGGTGTATTTAACACTGTGATATCAATGGTTTTATCTTAAACCATCAGAAGGAGCAAATGTATATGTTTTATAATGGACAAAACACATTTTATTAATTTCATGACATGTTTTGCATAGTGGTTTTGGACCCATAGATATCTACCCCCCTGTACTGATGGAAATATAGAAATTCCCACTTGAAAATGATGCAAAAGTGAGTTTTATGAGCCAAAACTGTAGATTTCTAGTTAAATATATCATAATTTTTTTTATTTAGAGCAGTGCACAATTTAGCCATTTGGATAGATTTGGAGACACTAATGGACAACAGGGTACACTGCCTATATTTTGCATCGTAGACGTTTAGTAGTTCTGCATATCATTCTTAGATTTTGCGCACTTGTGGACATGGAGTTTATGATCCAGGAAATGTATATATTTACCTGTTTCACGTATGTAGCTCTCAGTATTTTGTTGCAAACTAAAGAAAAAACATTTTTTTTGTTGCATTTTTCCAAAGTTTCTTTGCATTTGTGGCACTTTATTTTGACTTAAATTATGAAAATAAACAGATCTGTATTGTAAATGGTACACCTGTCTTGTTTCATTCAAGCCATTTACGTAAATTAAGATGGTGGCGCTCTGCCCAAGCAAAACGTAAAAATCTGGTTAAGAAATGTGATACATTTCTTAATTTATATTAGTTTTTCAGAATATTGTTTCGATAGATATTTTAAAATACAATAATGAATGCGTTATCAACTTGGATATGGATGTTTCAGCACCCCCTAAATAGGTGAAAATTGACCAAATTTGACATCTGCACAAAGAGGTTAAAAGCTAAACAGATTCTACAAGAGCTCTGTAAGACAAGCTGCAGATGGGATGAGGCCATTTCAGAGCCTCTGTTTAAGCCATGGCAGAAGTGGCTTATTGAACACAATCAGCTATCCAGTTTTCAAATCAGCAGATGCCAAAAGCCAGGAGATTTAGTAGAATCAAATCTATCCAACTCCATAATTTTTGCGATACTAGTGAGTCTGGTTATGGTACAGCTAGCTATTTGAGATCCACAAACAACAAGAACAGAGTGCATGTAGCGTTTGTGATGGGAAAGGCGAGGGTAGCCCCTCTAAAACAGGTGAACATCCCAAGGTTGGAACCTGCTGCAGAAACACTTGCATGAAGTATGGACAGAATGTTGGAAAATAAACTTTCTGGACAAACAGCCTCACTTCTCATCAACAATGAGAAGACCAGATTCCACAACTTTGTTGCCAACAGACTCTCTATCATCCGAGATCTATCTAAACCAAGCCAACCAATTCAAAGGACAACCCTACAGACAACGCTTCACAGGGTTTTGATGCCAACACCTTTCTGAATACAAAGCGTAGAAAGCGCAGAATTCCTTGCAAATGAAAAGAAAGATAAGCCTAAACCTTTGAAGTATCCCCACTCTATTGCTTCAGATGACCCAGAGGTCAAGAAGGCCACTTGTGTCAAGGCTGTTGCTCTGAAAGAGGAGAAGTGTCCTACAACTAGGTTAATTGAGTTAACAAGCGCACGATAAGTGCTCAAAACAGACAGGCAAGACAAAGTAATTAAATTACTGGCTGTTTCTCTCTCTTTCTCTGTCTTCATTTTGTGGAGCCTACCCCATTATATTTGCATAGTGTGAATATTAGCTACATCAGATGTTCCTGCTGACCGTTAACGGCATCCCCGGTAGTCCCGGTTGTCAGGGTCCCCATTCACTCCCATTCATTTTCGGGACCTCGTCAAAATGTATTGTTTTAAAGCAGACACTAACTACGGCAGATAATACATCGATAAAAGAGAACACGACGGTGACAAGTTACTTATGAGGGCTCCTGGGGAAAGAAAAGTTTGCACTGGCCATTCAGTGTACTGCAGCCTTTAAGTAGGAAGAATTTGGTCCCTCTTGTGTTGTCGTTTTACCAGTGTTTGTTTAATCCTCCTGGGCATATGCTGTTGAGTTTTCTAATCCAATGTCTTTCTGTCTTACGTCTGTCCTCCTGTGTCCAGTTAATGTTCGAATGCAGGCCCGATATGTGACGGTTTGGTTTGAACTGATGAGTCAAATGCGAGAAAACAAAGCACGATACAGAACAAGTCACACACAGAACGAGGACCACTAAAGGAGTCTAGGTACCCGAAATAGTAGAAACGAAAACAAGGGATGAAAAACTCCCTGGCAGTAGCCAAATAATAAACCACCCACTAAACTGGGTGTAGCTCGTAGACATGAGTAGAAGGGTAAAGATAAGAGACTCCCAAACATAAATACAGGAGCAAAAGCTAGAGAGAGAGAGAAACAAGAAATCACCTTTGGAACGTAAACTATAACGCCCGATAAATAGGTAAAAAATAAATGAAATAAAAATAAACCTCTCACTCTCCAAAATAGCAGAGAGTAGAAGGAGAAGTAGGGAAAAGAAAGAGTGAAAAAGAAACAATATCCTAAAGAGCTTCAAAGGCAGCTAAAGCCAATCTAGTAGGGAATCTTTCTTTGAAAAACTAGAACCTACGAAGAAGCGCCAGGAAGCGGAAGTGAGGCGTTTAAATACCTGAGAGGTGAATGAACAGGTGAACCGAATAATTAGCAGGAGAAGGAAAACTCCGAAACGGAACACGGAAAAATCTGATAGACTGAAAGACTGAAAATAAAGGAAAAATGGGAAAGAAACCGTAGCAACAGAGGGAAGATAGGCGAAAACCATGACATAATATTTCTAATGCTTCAAGTCCATGATGTAGGAAATGACCCACTATGTGTGTGTCTGTTTTTATATGATTTTTTATGTTATATTCAGTCAAGCCAGAAAGTCTGCACACCCCTTTCACCTTCTCCACGTTTTATTACGTTACAGACTTAAACACTATAGATTGAGTAAATTTTTTGCCTCAAACATCTACACACAATAGCCAATAATGACGAAGTGAAAACAGGTTTTTAGAAAATATGCTTGTTTATTTTACTGACAAAAATAGGTTATTTAGGGGTTACATATCTGTACACACCCTTAGCCTAATACTTGGTTGCTGCACCTTTGGCAGTGATTACAGCTTCAAGGCATCTTGGGAAAGAAGCTACGAGCTTGGCACACTTTCTGGACATTTTTGCCCATTCCTCTTGGCATATCCTTGCAAGCTCCATCAGGTTGGATGGGGAGCGTCGGTACACAGCCATTTTCAGCTCTTTCCACAGATGTTCAATTGGATTCAGGTCTGGGCTCTGGCTGGGCCACTCAAGGACATGCACAGACTTTCTCTAAAGCCACTCCTTTGTTCTTTTGGCTGTGTGCTTCGGGTCGTTGTCATGTTGGAAGGTAAACCTTCGCCCCAGAGCACTCTGGAGCAGGTTTTCTTCAAAGATCTCGGTGTACTTAGCTGCATTCATCTTTCCCTCTATCAGGACTAGTCGCCCTGTTCCCGGGCTGTGATGTGCCTTTTACTAAGGAGGGGCTTCCGTCTGGCCACTCTACCATAAAGGCCTGATTGGTGGAGTGCTGCCTGGATGGTTGATCTTCTGAAAGGTTCTCCCATCTCCACAAGGATACGCTGGAGCTCTGTCAGAGTGACCCTCGGGTTCCTGCTCACCTCCCTGGCTAAGGCCCATCTTCCCCGATTGCTCTGTTTGGCCGTGTGGTCAGGTCTAGGCAGATTCTTGGTGGTTCCAAACTTCTTCCATTTACGAGTGATGGTGGCCACTGTGCTCTTTGGGACCTGTAAAGCTGCAGAGATTTTTCTGTACCCTTCTCTAGATCTATGCCTTGACACAATCCTGTTTCTGAGGTCTGCAGATAATTCCTTTGACCCCATGGCTTGGAGTTTGCTCTGACATGCACTGTCAACTGTGGGACCTTATATAGGCAGGTGTTGGCAATCCCCAATCATGTCCAATCAATTAAATTTATCACAGGTGGACTCCAATTAAATTGTAGAAACATCTCAAGCATTATCAGTGGAAACAAAATGCACCTCAGCTCACTTTTGGGTGTCATATCAAAGGGTGTGCACACTTGTGTACATATGATATTTTGCATTTAGATTTTTAATAAATTAGCACAAATGTCTGAAAACCTGTTTTCACTTTGTCATTATGGGCTATTTTGTGTAGAATTTTGAGACAAAAAATGAACTCAATCTATTGTAGAATATGTCTGTAACGTAATTAAAAGTTGGAGAAGGTGAAAGAGGTGTGCAGACTTTCCGGCTTGACTGTATGTGTTATGCCAATCTGGTCTTAATTGTATTTCCTGTCTCTCCTACATATTTTATGTCACAGTGTTTGCACATCATGATATATGCAGTTATATGTGTTAGCTGTCAGTGTTTGTTTAATAAGGTATGTTGTGTTGTTTTTCACTGTAGTGGCCTGTTTGTAAAATATTGGGCCTTGTGTGGGTAGTTTACTACTTACCAGATGATTCTTAAGGTTTTTTTTTTGTAGGCCAAAATTATTCTGTATTCTTGGAGCAGGTCTGTGTTTTGCAGAATCCTGGCCAGGTTCCGTTAAATTTTTCGGCTGAATTTCTTTTGGCTGAATGTCGAGTAGGTGGCGATAAACGGAATGATTTTTCTAGTGTTCTGTTGTTTTGTAGCCAAGAAGCTTTTCCGAATCTGTCTGAGGAACATTTTGTAAATGCTTTAACTCAGGGATGGACAACTCCAGGCCTCGCGGGCCAGTGTGTATGTAGGTTTTTGCTGCCACCAGTTAACAATTATTGAATTAGCCCAGTCGTTTACATGATCTGATATTTTAATCTAGCCTATATATCCGCGATATGAACAGCAGCTGATGAATGTTCTTGTGCCGGAATTTTCAGTACACCGGTATGCGTGTATTGTAGGGTTTTATCGTTCTGTAATTTACGAGTGAATCAGTGATTCACTGCGGTGAGTGAATCTCTGCACCTCATCCTCTTTCTATAGGAGTCCCGCAGGGATCTGTACTGGGTCCTCTGCTGTTCTCCATTTACACTAAGTCTCTTGGTTTGGTCATTAATTCACATGGCTTCTCCTACCATTGTTATGCTGATGACACTCAACTCTTCCTCTCTTTCTCTCCCTCTACCCCACAGATTAAAGAGAGGATATCTGCTTGCCTGGCTGACATCTCTGAGTGGATGTCTAGCCATCACCTGAAGTTCAACCTCAACAAGACTGAGCTGCTCTTCATGCCACACAAGACATCCCCACTTCTAGACCTGTCCATCACCGTCGACGGAACTATGGTGACCGCCTCCCGCTTTGCAAGAAACCTGGGGGTGGTCCTGGACGACCAGCTGGACTTCAGAGAGCACATCAGGGCAACGGCACGGTCCTGCAGGTTCCTCCTGTACAACATTAGGAGGATTCGGCCATACCTGACCACCTACTCTGCCCAGCTCCTTGTCCAGACCATGGTCACCTCACGCCTGGACTACTGCAACTCCCTTTTCGCAAGCCTGCCAGCCTGCGCCATTCTGCCCCTTCAACTGGTCCAGAACGCGGCTGCTCGGCTTGTGTTCAACCTCCCGAAGTTCACACACGTCACCCCCCTGCTGAGGTCACTCCACTGGCTTCCAGTCGTGGCCAGGATCAGGTTCAAAGTTCTGACCCTGGCCTACACTGCAGCCAAAAGGTCAGGCCCCTCCTACCTACAGGACTTGATCCAGCACTACGCTCCTGCTCGACCACTTCACTCTGCTGGTGCAGGGCGACTTGTACTTCCCTCCCTCCGTGTCAACGGCACTCGCTCGTCCCGACTACGGAGCTTCTCCACTCTAGCTCCCCAGTGGTGGAATGAACTCCCCACTCCGTTGCGCTCTGCTGAAACGCTGTCTGTTTTCTGTCGTGGTCTGAAAACACACTTTTTCAGACTCCACCTTGAATCACTACATATATAAGGCCAAATATATAGTATGTTCTTTCTGTTTATTTTCTATTTTCTATTTGGTTTTGCTACTTCATAGCTTAGAATGTATAGCCGACTGTATTCTGTATTCTGTTGACTAATAGCGATAGCTCCTACGTTGTGGGAAAGTTGTGCTTTGTTGGATTTGCTTTGTAGATTGTGTCTATGACCTTCAATATGCACTTATTGTACGTCGCTTTGGATAATAACTGTAATGTAATGTAATGTAATGTGTGTATGACTTATTAGCTGATTGAGCCGTGGTAACTGGTGGCAGTAAAAACATGCATACACACCGGCCCGCAAGGCCTGGAGTTGCCCACCCCTGCTTTAATTGATCAAATGAAGACAATAGGATCCTAATTGTTGAAATTGTGGACACATGGCCCATAAAACTAACCATTTGTTAAATAATTAAAGATTTAAAAACAAAGCAAATGATAATGAGCCAAACTTGCATTGTGTTAATAAGTTTAAGAAAGAAATTATGAAGGAGAACTTAAATGTTCAACAACCCAATTAGGAGCCAATTGATTCACCTGTCTTTAATTTGATCAGTTAAAAAAGGTTCCAACCACTATTGCAATCCCAGAAAGCTGTAAATTTATCTTAATTAGGTGCTTTTCATGTTTACATTGTCAGAAATAGCTATGCATGCCACGAAGAAACACGTTATTAATTTTATGACATGTTTTGGACCCATATATATATCTACCCCCCTATACTGATGAAAAGCTAGTAATTCCCACTTGAAAATGATGCAAAAGTGAGTTTTTTGAGCCAAAACTTGTAATTTGTAATGAAATGTATCATTATTTTTTGTATTTAGAGCAGTGCACAATGTAGCCATTTGGATAGATTTGGAGACACTAATGGACAACAGGGTACACTGCCTATATTTTTGCATCATAAATATTTAGTCGCATATCATCCTCAGATTTTGAACACTTGTGGACACGGAGATGTCCAGGAAATGTCTAGATTTACCTGTTTCACTTATGTAGCTTTCAGTATTTTGTTGCAAACTAAAGAAAAACTATTCCCCCCCCCCCAAAAAAAAAAATGTCTTTGCATTTCTGGCACTTTATTTTGACTTAAATTATGAAAATAAACAAATCTAAGTTCGTATTGTAAATGGTACACCACCTGTCTTGTTTCATTTAAGCCATTTACCAAGTTTCTGTGATGCTCACACCTGGAGTTATAAAGCCTTAAATAGAACACTCCCTAAGTAGGTGAGAATTGACCAAATTTGGCATCTGCGCAAAGGGGTTAATAAAATAATTTTATCTTAAAACCTTGTTATTATTTTCTATCAAAATTGGAGCCATGCTGAAAGTTGCCCTAGATCTCTATTAATTGACCTATAATAATATTTGATGTCTCACCTTATTGTGGAATTTGAACACTGCTCGGTACAGGTATGCTCTCACACTGTATGGCTGGATCTCAATGGCTTCGTTGCAGTTGAGAATGGCGTTGGCATAACGCCCCTCAGCTCCGAAGAGGGCTGCCCGGCTAAGATAGGCCTTATGACAAAGAAAAAAAAACTTTAATTGAGTGCAGAACACGAAAACGGATTCAGCTTCACACTGTCCGTAAAATGACAGTACAAGAACAGGTTTCACCATGCCAATGCATCGTTCCATCAACATACATTTCTGGTATAGTTTTTCGATATATTGTGAGATAAATTGAAAGTACTCTCATCACATTATGGCAGTTTTATGTAGTGTAGCGGTGGAATTATGCCATGAGGTTTTCATCACTTATTTTTTTAACTGTAGCCAGGTCAATACAAAGCTTTCTGAAGCCATTTGTAAAGCAAGTGCCTTAATTTTACAGTGCCTTAATAATCTCAAATTAATCATTACAACAGGTCTTTCCAATCTTATCTGAGAAGGGCTGGTGTTGGAGCAAGCTTTTGTTCCATTGCCGAACTAAGACACCTGATTAAATTAATGAGTTATCTTCAGGCATTCATGGTCTACAGCCTTTTTGGATAAGACTGCACATCCATAGTTTTGAGACCCTTCCACCAACTTTAGTTGGTCCTTAGTTGTATAACTGTCCTCGTTCCTTTTATTTCTTACCCCTGATTACTGCCTAAAGAGGCCTACAGTGATGTCTTGTGGATACTGAGATACAGCTTAAATGCTCTCCAGATTATATGGTCAGGAAAACTCAAGATTGGGGTAAGCAACTAATTCTTAGATGGCTCAATTAGCTAATCGGCTGTATATGTCAACACCAGTTCACTCATTGAATAGACAACTATAAAACGTTTCATAGTGGGACACAAGAGCAGTCTCCAGCTGTCATTCATGAAAATGACCCTTGGCCACCTCTAGCCCATGACTCCCATAAAACCAAGTTTGTGCCAGTGGCTGTGAGCCATAATTGGCAGTACTGTAGTACATGCAGGTAGGATTTCACTATTTCCCTGCCTCATTGTTCAGTAGTGACTCCTCTGCCTTTGGGCATGTGATCTGCACGCACAAGCTGGCAAAGTGATGTAAAAATGCTTTGAATACCAAGGGTGAAATCTGTAAACCCTCAGCACTAAAGACAATGGCATGACTACTAAATGACTACCTGGAAGTGGGTGGGGTGAAGAGAGAGAGCACGGTTGAAATCCTGAAGGCTTTTGGGCTGTTTAAGGTGCATGCGACAGATGCCATGTTGGTGGTAAGCATCCGCATAACTGTGGCTTAGCTTCACTGCACTGCTGAAGGCATCCAGAGCCAGGAGAAAGAAAGTCTTATCCTGCTGAAACAGCACAAAAGAGATGAGAGTGGATGAAGGGACAGAACGGATAAGGAGGGAAGACACTAAAGAGAAAAAGTTGAATGTTGAAAAAGTATTCAGCCCCCTTAGACTTTTTAATATTTTTCTGTGTACGAACATTTGAGAAAAAAAAATGTAATCAGGCTTTTTGCTGGTATTCAACACAAACAACTCTACGATGTCAATGTGAAAAGTTAAATCTACAATTTGTTCCAAATTATTTATAAATATGCTTGATTGTACTTTAACAGCCATACAGACAAAACTTTGTTCAAAATTGCACCATAAAGTGCCCAGACCAGTCACTGGGGTTTCAAAGAAAACATAAATCATCACCTCTCCATCACTCCCCATCACAACTTTCTCCCTTCAGATTTCTCCATTGTTTTCCATAGTGAAACCAGAGAGGAAAAAGTTACTGAATTTGCACCTTCTACATTTTCGCATACAGTGATGATTTATGTTTTCTTTGAACCCGCAGGGACTGGTCTCAAATGCCATCCATGAATGAACAATATCAGATAAACTCTGTTTGAGTATTGTGATGTAAAGTCCATTGTACTTCCTAAAATCCCATTAATTGAAGGGACTTGGTCTTGGCTTTGTTACCAAGGAAGACAATATTAACACACATTTGAAAAGAAAACATTGTTTAACGTCCTTAAGTATAATCTAAACATGATGTCTGGGCACTTAATGATGTGTAATTTTGAACAGAGTTTTGTCTGTATGGCTGTTAAAGTACAATTAAGCAAGGGAGCTGACTACTTAAACTTGATTGTTTTCTGTTTTATTTTTGTGAATAATTTGGAACAAATTGTAGATTTTACTTTTCACATTGACATTGTAGTTTTCTATGTTGAATATCAGCAAAAAAGCCTGATCAAATAAATTTTTATCAACTTTTCATACACAAAAAAATATAGGGGGGGCTGAATACTTTTTCAACCCACTGTATATAATGTCTCAGGACATACAGGTGCAGCTCAAAAAATTTGAATATCGTGAAAAAGTTCAATATTTTTTGTCACTCATTTCAGAAAGTGAAACTCATATATTATATAGATTCATTACACATAGAGTGAAATATTTCAAGCCTTTATTTCTTGTAATTTTGATGATTATGGCTTACAGCTAATGAAAACCCAAATTCAGTGTCTCAGAAAATTAGAATATTGTGAAAAAGTTCAATATTGGAAACTCATGGTGTCACACTCTAATCAGCTCATTCACTCAAAACACCTGCAAAGGTTTCCTGAGCCTTTAAATGGTCTCTCAGTCTGGTTCAGTAGGCTACACAGTCATGGGGAAGACTGCTGACTTGACAGATGTCCAGAAGACAGTCATTGACACCCTCCACAAGGAGGGTAAGCCAGGTTGTTCACAGAGTGCTGTATCCAAGCATATTCATAGAAAGTTGAGTGGAAGGAAAAAGTGTGGTAGGAAAAGGTGCAAAAGCAACAGGGATAACCGCAGCCTTGAGAGGATTGTCAAGCAAAATCCATTCAAGAATTTGGGGGAGCTTCACAAGGAGTGGACTGAGGCTGGAGTCAGTGCATCAAGAGCCACCACGCACAGACGCATTCCTCGTGTCAAGCCACTCCTGAACCAG
Source organism: Ilyophis sp. 1 JC-2022 (assembly GCA_022702515.1). Classification (NCBI taxonomy): domain Eukaryota; kingdom Metazoa; phylum Chordata; class Actinopteri; order Anguilliformes; family Synaphobranchidae; genus Ilyophis; species Ilyophis sp. 1 JC-2022. The sequence continues at coordinate 129,243,075 of CM040406.1, read as the reverse complement.
AGACAATGTCAGAAGCGTCTTACCTGGGCTAAGGAGAAAAAGAACTGGACTGTTGCTCAGTGGTCCAAAGTCCTCTTTTCAGATGAAAGTAAATTATGCATTTCATTTGGAAATCAAGGTCCCAGAGTCTGGAGGCAGAGTGGAGAGGCACAGAATCCACGTTGCTTGAGGTCCAGTGTGAAGTTTCCACAGTCAGTGATGATTTGGGGTGCCATGTCATCTGCTGGTGTTGGTCCACTGTGTTTTCTGAAGTCCACAGTCAATGCAGCCATCTACCAGGAAATTTTAGAGCACTTCATGCTTCCTTCTGCTGACAAGCTTTATGGAGATGCTGATTTCATTTTCCAGCAGGACTTGGCACCTGCCCACACTGCCAAAAGTACCAAAAGCCGGTTCAATGACCATGGTATTATTGTGCTTGATTGGCCAGCAAAGGAAGATGAGAGACACCAGACCCAACAATGCAGACGACCTGAAGGTCGCTATCAAAGCAACCTGGGCTTCCATTACACCTCAGCAGTGCCACAGGCTGATCGCCTCCATGCCACGCCGCATTGATGCAGTAATTCATGCAAAAGGAGCCCCAACCAAGTATTGAGTACTTTTCAGAAGGCTGACATTTCTGTTTAAAATATCCTTTTTTACTGATCTTATGTAACATTCTAATTTTCTGAGACACTGAATTTGGGTTTTCATTAGCTGTAAGCCATAATCATCAAAATTACAAGAAATAAAGGCTTGAAATATTTCACTCTTTGTGTAATGAATCTACACTCCTCAAAAAAAGTTCGGAAACGTTATTTCGGTCGATTATTCCTCCCCTTTAATAATACCAATTGGTATTGTATTTTATATCGTTGGAAAGCCTGATTAGTCACCTTTACAACGAGGTACAACTTGTAAGGATCGTGCATTCGTGGAATGAGCAACACAGCTAACCGTGTGGGTAGCGGCCCAAAAAAATGTGCCAAAATCCCCTGCAATATTCTTCTGTTGGTATTCACTCTCGTTTTGAGTTGCTTGGTGGACTGGATGATTGCACTCTCCCACAGTAATAAGGAAAAAACAACACATATTGGCCATTTTTACACTTTATTCATTTTACACTGTCAGGGACCTCAGTAGCGTGTGGAAGATCCATACGCAGCCACAACAGCTTGGCACCTCCTCCTCATGCTGGTCACCAGCCTGGTCACACACTGCTGTGGGATGGCATCCCATTCCTCGGTGCCAATCAGGTGCCAGTCACACACCTGTGACTGGCATACACCTGCCAGCACTTGAAGCTCAAAACGAGAGTGAATACCAACAGAAGAATATTGCAGGGGATTTTGGCACATTTTTTTGGGCCGCTACCCACACGGTTAGCTGTGTTGCTCATTCCACGAATGCATGATCCTTACAAGTTGTACCTCGTTGTAAAGGTGACTAATCAGGCTTTCCAACGATATAAAATACAATACCAATTGGTATTATTAAAGGGGAGGAATAATCGACCGAAATAACGTTTCCAAACTTTTTTTGAGGAGTATATAATATATGAGTTTCACTTTCTGAAATGAGTGACAAAAAATATTGAACTTTTTCACGATATTCTAATTTTTTGAGCTGCACCTGTATATCTAGGGTATATGACCCAAACTTGCATTACCATCTTATTCCCAGTTCCCTACTCCCTCCTCCCTTACAAAATAATCACATGTGGTTTTTGGACACGTGTTTTTCATTTTGGTTTTTCCACATGTGATTATTTAACACCCATGTGTGAAAAACAATTTTGTCTTCGCATTGTAGTTCAAGTGAAAAAAGCCGAATGTATGTACGTAATTAATCTGTGAATATGCAAATTTCACATGACTTCAAGTGACTTACTTTCTAATGTGAAAATAGCCAATCACATGTGAAAATGTTAGATTTATATGTTATTTTTTCATAAGGGCTGATACACAGCACACTGAAATTAATTTATTTTACTCAGTTTACAACAAATCCATAGAGGAACAAAAAACAACAAAAGACTGGAATTTACAACAAAAAAATAAACAATTGCGGTGTAAGTAAACCATGAGGGGGAACTGAATTGAGCACCGGAAAGATGTAATCCAAGATGTGATTGATGCTTTTTTGAGTGAAAACATTCCATTTAGAAAAGTTAACAATCCTAAACAATGCATTTTAAAAATGCATGCAAAAAATGGTGGGTATAATCCCCGTAAACAACTTTGGCAGAAGTAGGCCTACATGCAGCAGGCTCCTGACCAGCATAACGTGAAAATGGTCACAGAGAAGTCAACAGATGGTACCGAGTCAACAATTATGTTTTGCACATTTTATTTGTTCTGCAAGGAAAATCAATTACTTTAAAATGTATTCTTGCCGATACTGTGTACCATGAAGCTTTACCTTGAGTTCCAGCTCAATCTTGGATAGCATCAAACAATGCCTATTGAACTTTGAAGTTTAATGTTTATTTTCTGTTTGTTTATTTAGATCTCCATTCGCTACAGTAGGGACAGTAGCTACTCTTCCTGGAGTCCACATAGATACATTAAAGTTATTCATAGAACCAAAACAACATATAACATAAGATACAGATGTCAACATTAATTACTTTAAAAAAAAGATAAAGCTCAAATTTTTAAATGCAAAAAACCTGACAAAGGTAAGCACACATACAACCAGATCTAACATTTTAATTGTTGTTCACCAGACTATTTAAGATCAAGCTCATTTTCTTTTCTTCTCTTTTTGAAATGCCATGGCCCCCTTCTATTTTTATAGTCTCCCCACTTCATGTACAAAATTAATTCCAATTAATAAATCCAGTTCATTCCTTGAGACAAGAACTGATGTCAATAATTCAATAATTTCTTAAAACTAACTTTATTGTTTTCTAGAGTTAATATGATGAGTTTTATGATGAATATAACTACTTCTCCAAACTGTACCCTATGTGATTTGAATCAAATGGGGATATTTTTACATATCATGTGCGAGTGTCCATCAGTTAGAAGTTTTTAGGAACAAATAGATATTTTTAGATATAAGATTGGTTGGTTTAGATATCGACTGCTCTCCAGAATGAATGCTCTTGAATGATGATTCCGGGCAGAATTTTAACCATACTCAAAAACAGCTGTGGCTATCAGCATGCACTGTTGCTAAAAAGATGTTGGCAGTTAGGTGGCAGCCAGCACACACCTTTTCTATTCATCAGTGGAATCACTCTTTAATAGAGACTTTATCTATGGAGCTCTCTGTTGCTAGGATGAATAGGGCAGGCCAGGTTATGCTCGAGGTTAGGAAGGAGGCACTCAACGCAGCTAGAACCATCTTTATTTTTATTTTGTTTCTTTATTTATTTTGCAACGTACTGGAAATATCCTGCATGTATAGTGGAATTCAGAAAAAGACCCATGGGGATGGGGTAGGTTGATTGATTGATTGATTTGTTTATTTGGAAGGGACAATGCACATTAATGAACATACATACAATATGTAAACATGCCGGATTATAGCAGGGATGCTAATTTCCATCCGTAGTCCCTTAACATAAAACAATGTAATACAATAACAAAACAAAAATCCAAATTACAAATTAAGCTAAAACATTAAAAAGTTAAAATAAATTAAGAAATAATAAAATATGCCTAAACATAAGTCTGGTTAAAAATGATCACATATTTGATTGTCCTTAAGCCATTGTTTGAGACTATTTTTAAACGTTGCAAAGGTAGGACAGGGTGAAGGAGCGATCAAAGGTGCAGGTGTATGCTCAGTTACTTTTCTGTATATTTCACCATCTTAGTCGTTTATTAAGGGGGGAAAAAAATAAAAGTATATATTTTATTTGTTTTATTATTTCCTGTTTTATTTATTTGCCTGTAAATGCCCTGGTATACATATATGTTGTGTTGTTGACAGAGGTTACTTGTTGATGTACACCTGCAAACCTTGTGGGGAAAAAAAAGTTATGTATAGTTTAATCGGTTTTTAACACTCAGCCAAGACAGACTGTAATGCATTGTGACTATATTTGTCCTATATCGGCAACGAAGTGCAAAACGTGCTGCTGTATTTTGTACTACCTGTAATTTAAGCTTTCTTGTTGTCGCATTGAACCAAGTAACAGAGCAGTAATCTAATTTATCTAATTTTGATAATACCAAAACTTGTATTACCTGTTTGTTAAAATCTATTGACATAAATGTATTCTAATCATTGTAAGGGTTCTTCCCATTGCTGCTGGAGTTCTGTCTATTTGTGCCTCCCATGATGAATTACCATCCAAAATTACTCCAAGTAACTGCTTTGTTGACTTGTTAGATGGCTATATTTGTCACAGGTTTTCGGGTCCCAGCCCCTTTCTCCACTTAAGGATTCTCGTGACTCTGGGACGGTTCCCTTCTGTATCTTATCTTGGGTCCGGTTATCTGTTTGCTCACCTGTCTCAGGTGATTGCCCCAGTTATTTATCTTCCCTCTTCCGGTGCTTTGTTATCATTTCGCGTGTACAATAAGCCAGGCACCAGTAGAGGAAAAGAGTGACCACTTTATTTTAAAGCTTTGCTTTAATATCACGTGGGACTTGCTTTTAGTTGCGTTAGAGCTCTATTATAAGATTTTATTTGTCTCTTTTGCACTTTTTGCATTTTTCTTTTCGTGCTGTTTCCCCTGAGACAGTCTCTGTTTCTTTCTATCCCTTAACTCTCTGTTTGTATACTCTCTTTGTAACGAGTGAGAGGTTCTTTATCTTTCTGTTCTCATTTTCACCTTTTCACTTATTACGTGCCGGAGGTGTTTGATTCTGTTTCTCTGTCTCCCATCTGCTGGCTCTATTTTATGAGCCGGGGGAGATTTCTGCTATTATAATTGTGTCTTCGAGTCTCACCCTCTTTTGGGGACGTTCTTATTTTGCTTTACTCCGGGAGGTTTTTATTCCCACCGTTTCCTTTTGGTTTCATGCTAGTCCATTCAAGGATTCCTCTCTCCTTTTAGTAGTCCCCACTTTCGTGGGCGGCTTGTTTGATCCCCCGTCCTGTTGCGTCTGGTTTTCCCAAACCCGAACCCTCACAATATTGTTTATAAATAAATGTAGATGGGGCATCTTTTTCAGAGAGTATGTTGAACCAAAAAAAGATGCATTTAGTGTTTGAAACATTAACTCTGATCATTCAGGACACTATCTAATTCACTTGCCGTAGATGGTGACATGCCCAAACTGTAAATTGGCAGCTCTTTAACCCCTTTTTGCTCAACTGAGACATTTGTTGCTCCTGCAGCCAAACTATTAGTGGAAATCACAAACTCTGTGTTTTAACTTTATTGGTAGACGATTCGTGACAATTTCTGCCCAATGCATAGTTTCTAAGTGTCACTATGGACAATAGCGTGTATGTTTGAGTTCATAAATATATTTATTCATCATCTAAAATAATGAATTTTATTCATTACAACATATATGTATAAGATAAACCCAACAATCACCTGATTGTATGCCAGAAAAGCAGTGAAAATCCCTGCTAACTCAAATGCAAAATAAACATGTGAAAGTATTCTCTCATTCAACCATGTATTTTACTAGCAACATACTGTATACTACTAAATAGGGGAGACCAGTCTCGATTGTGTCCCGGGGTCGTTTGTTCCCTGCGGTTTTCACCCAATAAAAGATAAGCTGTAGTGCCGTCATATATTTTTTAAACCTTTTGCAACACCCCCTTCCGTACCAAGACACAAGTGACTGTTGACACAAGAAGTATCGCTTCCTTTTGGAAAAAGTTCGCGAAGGTAAATATATATTTTTTGTGATCGCTATTTTTAGATACCAGCCGTCTTTAGCTGTAAATTAACCATACCATATCTTGTTTTAAACTGTAAACTATCAGTAGAGTATAAGCATACCTTTCAAAATTTTATGCACAAGCTAAAATAAGTAAAAAAAGTACTTAACTGGGAAGATGGGCCCAGGGCACAAAACGACCCCAACTCTATGAAAAGTAGGCTAATGGAAGTTGTCAGTTAATAGATAAGTTAGCTTTAAGCTAACTAAACGATGTTCATGCACATTCAAAACATTGATTACTATAAGAAAGAGCCTGAAACCGTGATGTTAACAGCAGAAAATAGTAAACCCATGAAATATACCGAAATATATGCAAATGTACTCATATTTAATGAGATATTGCCTCATTTGCATATTTAAACAATTTTTTTAAGACAAAGTGTAATACAAAAACTATTTATCTTAATGTGAAGATTAAATTGGTAGAAATTCATGAGGATATCTTTAAAGGAGAAAAAAAATCTGATTCACCTGTACTGTCTCCCCTTAAGATAATGGGCACAACTGACAGAGATGACATGGTCATTTGCTCCTTTGAACTCATTTGTTTAATATCAAAATGTGCCATTCAAGTCTTTTACTGCCATCTGCTGGATAAAGACATGAATGACAGTCTACACAGCAAAGCCTATGAGGAATATTTTTATTTAATTAGCCTAGAGTCTATACACCATACAAAATCCACCTTTTTTGGTAGCTAGCTGTAGGCTCAGGTTGTGTCTCAGGCTCTCTGTGGACTATGCTACCTTTGCTCTGCACATAGCCTAAGGGTAAGGCTATCTAAAAAAAACAATAAATAGAAATCGTGATGGAAGTGCCCATGGTGAAAAGGGTAGCATATTTTTCAGGCATAGCCGGCCATGAATAGCCGGCTGGTTTTGACCACGGAAACCCTTAACATTAGCCAAACCAGATTAACGAAAGCAGGCTAAACTGTAAATAAATAAAATTTACTACAAATAAAATTTTATTTAATTAATAATTATTATTAGGCTAATGTGCTGTTACTGCTAGGCTATAGGCTATATGTTCATTTACAATTTACCATTTAGCCTATGTTGTAGCCTAACCTATTGATATTTTGTATTTTACATTTTTTGTATTCTGCAGGCTACATTTTAGTTAGGCCTATGTGTGCTGTTGCTTTTGCTTTTTATTGTATAAAATCATGTATTATATGTAGCCTGCATTCTTGTCTAATTTAATCTATTTCTGCTGTTATATCCACCAGGGGTGTGTTTCCCAAAAGCATCGTAAGGCTAAGACGATCGTAAAATCCTTCTTACGAAGGTTCTTGACTAGGCTATAGGCTGCATTTCCCAAAAGCACCTGCTCGTAAAAATCGCTCTTAACCCTAAAGCCGCATTTCCGCTGAATACGACTACACAAGCGACAGTTGGATTGCGCCCCCTAGTGTCAGTCATTCCACACTATTGAATAGATTGTATTGAGTCATTCTGTCGCAATGTGAGTGCACCCGGTACTAAATATCGTTGCCCTGGAGGGGTACAGGGAAAAAGTTTAGGGAGAATAATTTGTAACTATTCTAAAGAGCATTTATAGTCAGAAGTATGTGAACCTAGCTGACATTATCTTGTGGTTCACGAATAGATGACAGAACCCCGGAGTTTACAGTGGGCAAATGACCGCAGGAGGGAACACGTCAACATAAAAACTTTTAGGCTACAAAAAAAAAAAAACAGAGCTAGACACATAGCCTAGCTAACTCACCATAGTTCCATTTAACGTTGGCTCAAGTACGCTAACGTTATACTGTCCAATGCAAAGAAATGTTCAATATTCAGTGGCAGCAAACAGTTTGGCAAAGCTAAAGGATAGCATATGCATTATCTTGTAGCTACTGTATTGATTCACTGTAGCTAGTCATTTTTAATGTAGCTAGTTCAACTAGTTGAGCTAGCTAAAATCCAACCGGAGCTAGCTCAACTAGGTGGCTTTTTGGCACAGCTAGTTCGATATTTGCACAGCTAGTTAGGTCACCTGGCCAAGTTGGCCTTTTTTCATAGCTAGTAGGCACCTCTGGTGCATATATTTTGTTGTGTCCTTGAAATGGAAGTAATTGCTTGTTGAAGCAGATGTAAATGTCCTTCTCATAAAAATCTAGTTTGTTTAAAATAATAATTGGAATTCATCAAACCTTTTTCAGAGAATTGTATTACAGATTCAAAGTAGCCTAACTAGGCTACATAGCATCCAAAAAAGAAGCGAGGTGGACTTAATTGCAAACAGTTTGCCATATTACCACCTCCGAAATGCGACCTCCCACCATAAACTCATGCAGGGTTAGACAGCAAACTTTTTACCGTAATTACTTTGAATTTGTATTTTGCGCATTCGCTTTTCAACTTTTTACTGTAAACTTTGAATTTTGCGCTATTCAATCATGGGGGACAGGCAGCCCCACTCACAGGCAGTGTAGCCTACTTAAGTATATTTAAGTGCACTAATAAAAAGTATGTTTTGTGGGTATTTGAAATACACTTGAAGTACAATTTCATAATATCACCACTGTGTTTGAAACTAACTTATTACAACGTATTACAGTGTGTTTGAGACTATACTTGAAGTGGACTGTTTAAAAGTGTACTTTTAGTACTTATGTACTCATTATGTACTTTGTGCTAACTTGGCAGCTTGTTAAGTATACTAAGTGGACTAAAGTTGCTCATAATGTAGGATCAATAGAACTACAATTCCATACAGTCCACAGGAAACCCCTCCTCGGCGTTGTCCCTGTTGTGTTTCCACACTGTAATGCGATACTTTCCGGCCAATATCACAGCCGGCAATAAGGTTATAAAACAGCGAGCATTAGCTCGTTCTTCCCAGTTAGTTGTTGTTGTTCGCTTGATTCGCCAGACGTGCATTGGCTCATCTCACCTCCGCGTGCAGCCTGCAAGCCCGGAGAAAAGAGCCCTCGCTCCACAAATTCAGCCTAAATATGGTTATGAGATGCCATTTCATGATTAAACAACTCTGCAGATCTTGTGCTTCTCAGTGCAACTACGTTAGGTGTGTACACTACCTGTATTATGTTGCATTTAAATGGTTCACCCGGCTCCATAGGGCGCGTTGTGATAGGCTATTTTTTTTATCTAGGTACAAAAGCACCGTGTGTTTTTACATAAGAACAGCAACATAGACTATTTCAGCCCTAAATGCGATAGGTCACTGTGGAAATGTTGACTGTACGGAACTTTGGCGAAACGTAACAAGATAAACTCTTCAAGGTTAATCATAACACAGTGGTAGCTGCATATAGCCTACAAGTAAGATATTTGGTTTCAGTAACATATTTATAGCTACGAGAAATTTTGGAGAAAAAAAATTAGGTGTCTTCTAAACCGAAAGTGCATCAGGTAGCCAGTAGCCTACAGTAAGCAATGGAAAATGCCGAATGCTTAGGCCTATTTGTACAATGTTTTTTAAAAATATTATTGTTTCTAGCTATATCTGAACATGATTTTCTTGTAAACGGTGCATTTTATGCATTTTACAGTCTGTGGCTATGGCAAAACGCGGGTCATAAGCGCTTTGGGCTATTAATATCACCCTCTTATTTTATTGTACTGCAGTATCAATCCTGCAGGTTTTCTTAAAGCTGTAGCCTAGTTTATCATTTAAGAGAAACATGAATACTGTTATTGGGACCGATAAGTCTACTATGGGGCGCCAACTTGGATCGGGTTAAAGCTTTTACCTTTTCAGAAGTTAGGGCTTCAAATGTAGCCTAATTCAAAATTGGAGCGTGTTCCATCCAACTCGATGCGCATGCTATGTATGTCTTTCTACCGAGTCGCAGGGGCGGGGCCAGTAGGGGGCCAGGGGTGGCACTGGCCCCCACTGGAATCTGATTGGCCACCCCTGGTGCCCCCCCTACCAGAACCGGAATATGATAGGCCATTGTCTTGTCAGTATCGATGAAAGCAGCCTCTGTAGCCCAATGGGAATGGACATAAAATGAGGCGGAACCAAAGTTGCAAAGTTTATTTTTCAAAGTACGATTTATTCGTGCGAGTAAATCGCGCCCAGTGTGTCACGGCCTTAATAGTTACAAAGACAACGATTTGAAGGACAATTTGTGGAAAACCATAGCCGAGAAAATAGGCTATGAAGATGGTGGGTTTATAGCTAAATGGTTGCAATACGCACAACTTGCTATCTGATCAGCTCCCACAGGTTATTAGTATTGGCTTAAAAGTCGTCTCCAGCTATTTTAGCCAGCTAACGTTAGCTAACCTTTAGATCTAACGTTAACATTGATAGCAGTTCATGTAAAGATGATAACAAGCCAGTGGCAATTACACACAAACATAGCTACACGATACGTAGGCCTATTTATTTTTTTTTACCTTAGGCGAGTTCATGTAGGCTACGCTGTCACCGGCTGGGTTGTTTGCCTTGGTGAAAATAAAGGATGAAAGCTAGCGAACCGCTATATGTGATATTGTTTCGTGGATATTGTGGGCTATAGGCTAACCGAAGGAGAAAGACGACACGTATGCTAGCTACCGGGTCTGGCCAGGGGCAGCCACTGTGGTGGAGGGAGAGAAAGGGGGAGGAGGTGAAGGGCAGGGTCGAGTAGCCTATATTAATTTTTTTTGCTGTCACACTGTTGTCTGTATGTGTGGCAAATAAAGTTCCCCAAAAATCTTATTCCGACTCCTGTGTGGATTTCCTGATTACTGAGCCAAGTTATATAAATAACGAGGAAAACAGACGAGGTCTGCCTGTAGCGATCGTTTTGGAGAGAACTCTTCAGACTTCATGAGTTGCTACACTGTATAGACTACTACAAGTTTATTTTAAAGATGTTTGCTGAAATGACGTAATGTATTGTTATGTTGTGGTTAACCCTTTATATTAGTGGAAGAGATCAAGAGGCAGTGGAACACGTATGTCCGTAAAAGGAGGGAAGAGAAGGAGAGCATGTTGTAGACAAAACAAACTTTGCATAAGTAAAAACGGACACATAATAAGCCCGGTTCAATATTTTGCCAATGTAATTTAAGCATGCTCTGTTTTTAACGTTCTGGTAGAGGAAAAAAAAATACACTTTCGTTCCGTGATGGACCGAACGGATAACCAGGTCGTCATCGCTTGACGAAGAGTAATCCATTTTTATTCGCACGGATTTTCAAATGCGAAAAAGAACGCGAGCTTTTTGTTTTTTCGCATTGTTGCAGGTGTGTCAGGTTTTTACGCGAAATATTCGCCGACGAATTTTTCGCATTTTCGCCTCGCTTATTCGTTACGTCCCCGATGTGTCACGGCCTTTATGGCTAAAGTTTATAAAAATGCAAAAAATATCTTCATATATATGGAGCCAATCCCCCCCACACAAATACCTTTGTTGCCCACCAGTCACAGAAGTGACCAGTCAAGAGCTAAATGGTTGTTTTGTTTTTTTGTATTCATTTTATTTTATATATTTTTAGGTTCAAAACCTCATTGTACTGTGTACTGTACAAACTACTGTGAATATTGGAATATTGTACATAGCACTTTTCTATTTACTTTGCTTTTATGGCCTTTTATCCATTTTCATACTGTTAATATGTAAAATAGTTATTTATTTATGTTTATCTTTAATATTCTGAATAAACAATTAAACTGTTAACGTTAATTCTGACCTGGACTGTATCCATTTATTCTCATGCTATTTTATTTTAGGGGTGCTCTTAATATTACTGGTTGTCGCCACCTAATGGTCATTTATGTAGTGTAGCTACAGGCAGTTAGCTATAATGGTGTACAGATTTATTTAGACTTTATTGTTTGGGTACAAACACATTTATTTATAATCTTACTTTTCTCTATACTAAATGGGTATTGAAGATTTGCATGACTATTTAACTACCTGCAAAACTGTACACAGTAAGGGGACACTACACAATAAAGGGTAAATAAAAGGCATTATCTTTCAGTATATTGGTTATGATAGAACAGTAGAATAATATTGAAGCAGAAGAATAAAATGGAAATCTGAACAAGTGCTACAATCTTGAGGGGATATTCAACCATACAGTTTGGAAATGTATAATGCAACATTTAATATATGTACAGTGCCTTTGGAAAGTATCCAAACCCATTGGATTTTTTTCAAATTGTGCTATGTTGAAAGCTCAAATTAACATTTCAAGTGACTTTTTTTGTTACTCATTCACATGAAGTGCTCTATAATGTCAAAGTAGAGAAAAAAATACACCCTTTGCTGTAAAGGCTTAAAAATAAGCTCTGGTGTATCCAATAGTGAAATAATCAAAACATTTTACTCCACTTTGACATTATAGAGCACTTTGTGTAGATGAGTAACAAAAAGCCCATTGAAACATATCTTAATTTGAGCTGTCAAACAGCAAAATTTGAAAGAGTGTTCATACGAAAGCACTGTATATGATTACCTAGAATCAGGGGCAGGTATAAAAAAAAAAGGTTAGGCTAGGGTTAAGGCTAGGGCTAAGGTTTGGTCGGATAAATACACGTGTGTCTGCTGTACGCGGCAAAAAAAAAAAATGGTAAGCCTTGATGGCTGGCCCCCCTCCTCTGGGTCTGTGCCCCAGCCTGGCCCCCCCATTCAAAATGTTCTAGACACGCCCCTGCCGAGTCGCCCTAAAGATTTAGGTCACACTCTGCCACAGAGTGGCATTTCTATATTCTATGCTTCTATGCTTCTTCTACTCGTCTTCTAGTACTGACATCTTGAAGGGGACTAGTACAATATATATCCCCATCCGCTGGCCGAAAGACCATAGTGCACCCAAGAAATTTAATTAAATTAATTTGGATATGATTTTATTTGCCGTTTTCTCAATTATTGTCATTTTGGCAGTCACGATTTTCCTTTGGCGGTCTTTGAAATCATTTTGGAGGCCGCCAAATAATTTACTATGTAGAAAAAACCCTGTCCTTGATATGACTACTTCCTGTCTAAAGGGGAAGTATATAAAAAATAAAAGAGTGTCACAATAAAACTCTCAGTATAAACAATGACAGACAAGTTGTCAGAACTGCTTCTGTCAAGCAAACACACACCTAATCTATGCCTAGCCCTGACCGCCAAATTTAATGGCAAACCCACTTCCTCAATTCATTGTTCTGTTTGTCTGTGTAGACAGTGGAACAGTGCAGCTGCCGTGATGTCCAGAGTAGAATGAGCTGTAGGCTAGATGTAAAGAAAATGTCTGCAGCGTGGTTTCATATCTGGAGCTCAGCCCTTATATTACCTTTTCACACCCAGATTTTGGCATTTTTCAAATTTCAAAAGGGGACGAGGTAGTCTAGCTAAACCAGGGTGTTGTGTTTCCCTTTAATAGGGCTGGAACCGTATAGTTTTTTTAAAAAGGTTTTTATTATAGAAATTCTAGAGTTGCCAAATACATTGATATTTGTTTAATCGTCTGAATCGCACTGGTGATTTTTAAGTCTTTCAAAAGTTAGTATACTTTTTTGAAGTACGCTACAGTACTACTTGAAATATACTTACAATACAGTGCACTTTTTGGAAGTGTAATGAAATACACTTCTAATGAAATCAATTTAAAGTACACTTTTATAAAGCTCACTAATTGTGTGTTATCTAGGACTAGAAAAAAGTACACTTTTTATAAGTACAACAACTGACCAATATAGGCTCTATCTTGACAATCCTAGCGCTTGATCTAAAACGCATGGAGCAAGTGCATTTAGGGCGTGTTCAAGTCCACTTTTGCTAGTTAGACGGCGTGTTATTTGAGCGCTAAGTACGACGCAAGGTGCAAATGGGTTGAACTTAGTCTCTACATTAATTATAGGTGTATCTAGGGCGTAACATGCAATAAACCCATCAAAATTACCTCAGTCCCTGCCAATGAAAAGCATCCCCACAACACAAAGCTACCACCACCATGCTTCACCGTGGGGATGGTGTTCTCAGGGTGATAAGCAGTGTTGGCTTTGTGCCACACATATCAGACCAGAGGACCTTTTTCCACATGTTTGCTGTGTGTCCCACATGCCTTTTCGCAACTCCAAACGGGATTATATGGCTTTACTTCAGCAATGGTTTCTTCTCAGCACTCTTCCCTGAAGCCCAGCTTTGTGGGGTATCCATCCAATAGTTGTGGCATGGACAGTTTCTCCCATCTCAATCTTTCCAGCTCCTTCAGAGTTACTATTGGCTTCTTGGTTGCTTCTCTGACTAATGTCTTCCTTACCCAGTCACTGAGTTTTCGTGGACGGCCTTCTCTCGGCAGAGTTGCAGTTGTACCATACTCTCTCCATTTTTTTAATAATGGATTTAACAGTGATCCGGGGGATGCTCAAAGTTTGGGATATTTTTTTATATCCAAACCCTGCTTGGTTCTCCTCGAGACTTATATATATATTGATAGCTCCTTAGTCTTCATGATGCTGATAGATTCACTCTCTAACAAACTCTGGGGCTTTCCAGAAACGGGTGTATATATTTCTGAATGCCATTGGTTGCGCCAAAACATATTTAGGGGCATTGCAGCAAAGGGGGTGAATACTTAAGCAATCAAGACTTTTCAGTTTTTTATTTGTAAATAATTTTGAAGTCTATGTAGATTGGACAATGTTTTGTAGATCAGTGACCTTGAAATGGCAAGTAAATCCATTATAATTCCAGATTGTAACGCTAAAAAATCTGCTAAAGTCCAAGGGGAGTGAATATTTATGCAAGGCACCGTATGTGCAGGGCTGTTTAATTCACAGGTTGGTGCTTCTGGAAGATTCCTACCTGCAGCAGTTGGGCCTGGGCCATGTAGCACAACCCAGTCAGATAGAGAATCTCTGAAGCCTGAGAGTCACTGGACAGGCTGGTCTTGTTCGTACATAGGAGGGTCAATGCTTTTCTGAAGCTATTCACTGCATCCTGCATTCACCAAATAAGAAAAGCAGCTGCATTATACTGACATGACAACAAGAAGGCAGAGAGTGACAGTTTTGGATCAACCCCCATTGTCCAAACACAACCCAGCTTGAAGATCTTAAAGACCTTTAAGATTTAAAACTTTTTAAAGATGCCCTTCAAGTCTAGCACTGGAGAGCGGTGAAAGTTAAACGGCGGATGACAACCCTACCGTGAACTTCTGAGCCTTCATCTGGGTCTTCCCCAAAAGGAGGAGGAAGGACAGGGAAGGGCAGACGTCGTTGGCAGCCACCAGGCAGGCGATGGCCTTCTTCCTATTCCCAAGGAAGGACTGAACGGCAGCCTGCTGGATCGGAGATGATCCGAGGGCTAGGAGGGAGATTGTGACCACAGGGCACACTTTCAATCTGACAGGGAGTTTACAAGACAGATCCACCTCCTCGAACACAGTCCACGCACAAACATTTTGCAAAACTAAATTTGTCTTTTTTTGTTGAGCCTGTTCCATAATTATGATTATACCAACATTTTATTAATTTAACATACAGGTGTGGTACATTTATTTCTTCTGTGTTAGAGGAATGATTTTACAAAGGATACTTTTAAATACCATTTATGAAATCAGTCCACAGAAAAATAAGTGCAGCACATCTTTCTTTCTGTGATCTCAGGTCACATCACTCCTTTCTAGTGCCTCTCAGTGTATCTCTATCTCTACAGCTTCTAGAGAGGGACGTTACAGATGTGAGATTGCAAGATTCTTCGCTGAAACGATTCTGATTAGTTCTAGACTGATTTAGCGAGCATTGAGTTGATAAGTAAGTGAGTTTGTACCACCAAGACAAGATTGATACACAAGACTTGGGAAAGTAACTGACCTTGGCTTTATTAGCAAAGCACATCTGTGGAACTTGCCTTGCATCAGTGTCAACCTGTCAGGTTCATATTGCCATCAAATTATGTGCCCTATAAATGAGGCTACACATGGAGTAATTCCATTCCTCTTTGCATATTATTTAATTTCTTTTCTCAATTCTGGGATCTGAAATTCAAACCCGTGCCCCTCTTTCATTAATTTAATGGGTCTTTAGCTTCTTTAACCTTGACATCACACTGCCAACCTGTCCTGCAAATAAACAGTAGAATAACTCCCTTCTCTTCAGTATTTTAACCAAATAAAAATACCATACCATTGTTCATCTCGGCTGCATGGTGGATACAGAATGTTGCCAGTTCAAAGTGCTCCATATCACACAAATACTGGCCCCTGCAACACAATAACCATTGCTTTTCTGCCAATTGGTATATGCTGTGCAGTTTCCAAGGCTGGCTGATCCAGGAACAGATTACTTACATTAGAGGAAAACAGATAAAGAACTGAATTCAAGTAAGGTCAAGTTGGTTACATTTACAGTAATGGCTGAGAAATAAGAGTAGCAGAGGCTGTTTAAGACCTGGCTCTGTATTTATACATATCTAAGCCATAAAGTGTACAGGTGCCCATAAATTGTCAATAGGAATGACTCTGAATTCTTTGGTTTTTATTGCAGTCCTTGTCAACGAGGATGGAACTGTAGTCATTTCCTCCTCTCCAGAGCAAATCACTCAAATAAAAAGCTTTTCCACTGAAACATCTGTGTCTCAGAGGCAACCGAGTGTGATCACATCTGTGATGACAGTTTATTGTTGATTATCAGCCAATCTGATTTATTTTCTGCTCCTTCTGCACCATTTGCATTCATTGGAAGCGATACTTCACCTTAAAACAAAACCTTCAATTCCCTCTTACCTCAAGGGTATTTCAATGGGCTATATTGTTATAAATATAGTTCATCATGCACATAAAGCCTCCAGATGGTTAACTGTTGCTGACAGCTGCATTGATATTTATAGTTCCTGATATTTCACTGGGAAATTTAAGTAGAAGTTGAGATGGTTTCGACTCTCTCCATTGAAGTGCATTCTTTTAAGATCATGGTGCAGCACTTGATAGCCTGGATTCTGTCTTGAAAATAGAAACATTGAGGAGCTGCCATTGGCAAGTCAAATGAACACTCTGGAGGGAAGATGGGGAGTGTGAGAGGTTCATTCTGGGGTGAACTATCACTTTAAGTTATATCTGCATGACCTGAATGGATTAAATTATATGAAATGCACCCAGGGGAACTGTGTAGCACTCGGGATGGGCGATATGGCAAAAAAGTGTATCACTAATGTTTTTTATATTGCTCGATATCAATAATTATGACAATATACACATAATGCTCCATTTAAACTTTGAAGTGTATGACGCTTATGACTGAACCCTGAAGAAATCAGAAGGTTCATAATGGTTCAAAATAAAAAAATAATTTCTTAATATTTTTTTTAGAAACATAGGATTGACATAAGCATTCAACAGAACCAACATGTCTTTACATCCAGTAATAAAATGCCTCAACAAGGTAAAAAATGGAAAAAGATGCACAAATTATCTTAGCTATATATAGGCCATAAGCAGATTTATCTACAGTCAAGCCGGAAAGTCTGCACATCCCTTTCACCTTCCCCACGTTTTATTACATTACAGACATATTCTACAATAGATTGAGTTCATTCTTTGTCTCAAAATTCTACACAAAATAGCCTATAATGACAAACATTTGTGCTAATTTATTAAAAATCTAAATGTAAAATATCATATGTAAACAAGTGTGCACACCCTTTGATATGACACCCAAAAGTGAACAGAGGTGCATTTTGTTTCCACTGATACTGCGTGAGATTTTTCTACAACTTAATTGGAGTCCACCTGTGATAAATTCAATTGATTGGACATGATTGGGGATTGCCAACACCTGCCTATATAAGGTCCCGCAGTTGACAGTGCATGTCAGAGCAAACTCCAAGCCATGGGGTCAAAGGAATTATCTGCAGACCTCAGAAACAGGATTGTGTCAAGGCATAGATCTGGAGAAGGGTACGGAAAAATCTCTGCAGCTTTACAGGTCCCAAAGAGCACAGTGGCCACCATCATTTGTAAATGGAAGAAGTTTGGAACCACCAAGAATCTTCCTAGACCTGGCTGCCCAGCCAAACTGAGCAATCAGGGAAGACGGGCCTTAGCCAGGGAGATGGGAGAACCTTTCAGAAGATCAACCATCCAGGCAGCACTCCACCAATCAGGCCTTTATGGTAGAGTGGCCAGACGGAAGCCCCTCCTTAGTAAAAGGCACATCACAGCCCGCTTGGAGTTTGCCAAAAGGCACCTAGAGGACTCTCAAACCATGAGAATCAAGATTCTCTGGTCTGATGAAATCAAAATTGAACTTTTTGGCCTGAATACCAAGCGTCACGTCTGGAGGAAACCAGGCACCGCTCATCACCTGGCTAATACCATCCCTACAGTGAAACATGGCGGTGGCAGCATCATGATGTGGGGATGTTTTTCAGCAGCGGGAACGGGGCGACTAGTCCTGATAGAGGGAAAGATGAATGCAGCTAATTACACCGAGATCCTTGAAGAAAACCTGCTCTAGAGCGCTCTAGACCTCAGACTGGGGCGAAGGTTTACCTTCCAACATGACAACGACCCGAAGCACACAGCCAAAAGAACAAAGGAGTGGCTTCGGAGAAAGTCTGTGCATGTCCTTGAGTGGCCCAGCCAGAGCCCAGACCTGAATCCAATTGAAGATCTGTGGAAAGAGCTGAAAATGGCTGTGTACAGACGCTCCCCATCCAACCTGACGGAGCTTGCAAGGATACGCCAAGAGGAATGGGCAAAAATGTCCAGAAACAAGTGTGCCAAGCTCGTAGTTTCTTTCCCAAGACGCCTTGAAGCTGCAATCGCTGCCAAAGGTGCAGCAACCAAGTATTAGGCTAAGGGTGTGTACAGATATGTAACCCCTAAATAACCTATTTTGCAACCTAAATTGCAACCTAAATTGCATATTTTCTAAAACCTGTTTTCACTTTGTCATTATTGGCTATTGTGTGTCGATGTTTGAGACAAAAAATTAACTCAATCTATTGTAGTATAAGTCTGTAATGTAATAAAAGGTGGAGAAGGTGAAAGGGGTGTGCAGACTTTCCGGCTTGACTGTACCTTAATTTTACCTTCTGATTATTTCACTTATAATGAAATAAGCATTAGGACGTCCACGTTTCTAATGCTTAGAAAGCATACATGAACAGTAAGAAAAGTTAGAGGTTTTTCTGGCTTCAGAAGGGCTGTCTGCAGCTAAATTAAATTTATTAACCGTCATGATTCTGTTACCAATAAGAGCACAAGCTAGGAGAAATATAACTTTCAGCTGTAGGCCTACTGACGGTTTGCAAGGTAGGTGCACCTGATGTTGATGCGTTATTTGTTATTGGACATCTAACGTTGATCTAATATATTAATTATTTCTGTATAACGTTGAACAAGTTAACATCAACCAACACCTACTAACTACCATTTTCGGTTGATTTCGCCGATGACTCATTCCTATGTCAGCTAAACACACGTGGTCACCCTGAGTAGCGTTGTTTTGAGTGGGTGGGCGCATCAGCAACGTTCAAGTCTAGTTCTGATTGGCTGTTCGTGTTGTATTTGTGTAAGGAGAAGAAACGGACGCAAATGATAGTTTTATCAAAAATAAACCTCATACGTTTATCATCATTATCGTGCCAAACTTTATCGCAAAAATAATTAACATTGTTTTATCGCCCAGCCCTAAGCACTTTACAAAGAGAAGGTTACAGCAAATACATTTTGAGTGAATGATTGGTCCTTACCAATTACCAATCATTCCTTATCCACTAATCACTCAAATTAATATTAATGAGAGCAATGAAAAAAGGGTGGTCTTTTGTTTAAAGTGATGGACAAGAAAAATCAGTAATCGGCTTATGACCACGTTATTTATGGCTATTAAGGTATGTATTGAGCACCAAAAAAGCAGAAGGAATCAATTCCATTGCAATCTCATTCAATTTCAGTCTATCTATATCAACTTGAGATCCTCCCATAGTTTGAGGCGAATAAAACTGTCCTGTCCCACTAAGAAATCCACTTTCAGTCACACTTGTTTTGTTTGCCCTTGAGAATCGTTGTCCCCGTTATCAGAATAGAGATTTGGGATAGTTAGCTAAAGTGGTTTTTTTTCCAGCTCGCCTTATGCCTATACCAACTTTATCCCTCTCTCAATCTCTTTCCCCACCTTTCCCCACCAGGTTCAAGCATGTAGGGCTGGATGACCCTGATGGCACTTGTCCATCTGCCATTGTATACACGCTAGCCACGCTTGAGGGCGTGGATTTAGACCACACCCCTACAAGTCCTTTCAAGACTGAGTTTATTAGCTGACTTTGAGATGTATATTAATATACCTATTAACATTTTCTTGAAAATATATTTGGTGGGTGTGTAGTGGTTACATCCCTCTGTGATATGTTGTGGTTATTTTAAGTTTTTAGAGTCCCTTGTCCATCACTTTAAAAGGAAAGGAGAGGAAAGCCAGTTCTTGTTCTATAAATTAAAATGTCTTTTGTTAATGCTAGGAAAAGTGCTTATCTCTACCTCATGATGTAAAGGTTCTGAATGTCTGGCTTCATGTGAATTGCACTGGTCAGATCCCTCAGGGCCTTCTGGAGCTCGTTCGCCTAGTTACATTAGTGTGAAAACTTTTCATGAACAGATTTTCCATGGCATCATACCATCGGTAATACAGTTGCTTTGCCCCTCTGATATTATATTTAGGGCAAAGGAATATGCAGCCTGTAACAGGGTGTAAATGTAGAGCTGGGTTGTTCCAGGTTTAGCATGCACTCACTCTAGAGCATCTAGAAAGCAAAACCCACATTTTTGAGATTATCTTCCTGAAAAGATGCGTTCTTTCCATATGATTAGTTGCTGGCTCTGGTCAACTCAGGAACATTCATGAGTAAAGAAAAATAGGAAGAGGACCACACACAGTCTTATTTTTTTCAATGTTTTATTCGAACAGCATAAAACTGGAAGGTTCCCGACGTTTCAGCTCACACTTTCATCAGGGGCAAACAGTTTCTGTCTCAAAAAAGATGTTTTTAAACATTTAGGGCCACCCTCAGGTGTCACGTAGTAATTGCTGGAGGCGTCCTATAGGCTTGACAATAATACAATATATTATAATTGTCTTACAATGCACTCATTTGTTTTAAATTGAATATTTCATAATAGATACAAAATCTTTTTCATTTGTGTTCACATTGTGTTCACATCACATTAGCTTTTAAACAGAGTGAAAGAAACATATGAAAATAAAAACCACATATTTCTTTCACTCTGTTTAAAAGCTAATATGAACACACTGTGATGTGAACACAATACGAACACAAATAAAAAAGATTTTGTATCTATTATGAAATAATTGAAATAGAGTGGCCTATAGGACACCTCCAGCAATTACTACGTGGCACCTGAGGGTGGCCCTAAATGTTTAAAAACATCTCTTTTGAGACAGAAATTGTTTGCCCCTGATGAAAGCATGAGCTGAAACATCGGGCACCTTCCAGCTTTATGCTGTTCGAATAAAAGCATTGAAAAGAATAAGACTGTGTGCGGTCCTCTTCCTATTTCTCTTGAGATTAGCTTCCTGCAATGTGATTAGTTCAAACAAGTGTTAGCCAATTTTATGTTGCAGGTCAATCAGCGAGTCTCGAGTCTCCACTTCCAGTTGGAGCCCCACCAACATGAAATCATGATTCATTCAAACTAAATGACCAGTAATGCATCCCCAGATGTTGGAATGTAGGACTACATGTTATGAGCCTGACAAGCGAGGCTACGATATTGAAATTATTTTACTTTTCATAACTTTACATCACATAAACAACAACACCCCCAGCCACAACCCCTCCACCCCAGACTGTAGAAACACCAGTCACAACAGAAAGAACTCACGGAGGAACTGTAGGCAACTTACCCTGTGATAGGCTTGGGCGCGACAGATGTAGCCCCTGATGTAGGTGGGGTCACTCCTCAGGGCACTGGTGAAAATTTGGATGGCCCTCTGGTTTTGACTCATCCTCAGCATGTAGACCAAGCCCAGATTCACATAGGCCACTGCTGCAGACCTGTACTCCCAAAAGCAGGGCCATTTGTCTTCAACAATTTATGAATATATGAGAAAGTGGGAGTTGTTTTTGGTGGGGGGAGTTGAGCGAACTTGACCATGTTAAAAAAAAACATGACCCTCCCTGATTGTTACATTATTTTTTTGACAAAAACTATCCCAAAAAGCTTGTACAACCCAAAAGAAAGAGAGACCACTTTTTTATATAATGAGAAAGTTATGCATTAGGGGCCAGATTCAGAGTTGAGATAATCACGCGCAAATGGGACTTACCGGTACTCCAGAATGTCCGCGTAAGCTATTTGTGATTATGACAAATCCTTTGTTTTAAGCGTTTCTCCAGTATATACGCGCGCGGGGTGGAGATTTTTTCCGGGCAACTTTGTTCAGAAAAAAGGTGGTTTATGTCTAGCGCCACCAATAGATTATTATGAAAAATACAGAATAAATTGCTTTAGCATAAATTGCTATTAGAATGAGTGCATGTTATTTGAACATAATATTGGTTAAAATTTCTTCTTACCGTGAAAAATCCCAAACTTGTTTACATTATTGGACAGATCAGATGTTAGGGAAATCTGTAACAAGCAGGGCCATTTCTAGACTGTTTTGATTAGGGACGGGGGGGGGGGGGGGCATTAAGAGATGTTGGTGGGGCAAAGGGGGGGCGGGGCGAAGTAGCGGATGTCTGGGGGTCCTCCCCCAGAAACATTTGAGCCTTTTAAAACAAATTTCTTGCATTTCTACACAACCTCACACAGGGCATTTTCTAAAATAAAGAGTTTAATTTATGAACATTTTGAAGATTTCTTGTTTTTTCAAAGCCCTTGATGGGATTTAACATGCTTTCATATAAGCTATACAGGTGCAGCTCAAAAAATTTGAATATTGTGAAAAAGTTCAATATTTTTTGTCACTCATGTCAGAAAGTGAAACTCATATATTATATAGATTCATTACACAGAGTGAAATATTTCAAGCCTTTATTTCTTGTAATTTTGATGATTATGGCTTACAGCTAATGAAAACCCAAATTCAGTGTCTCAGAAAATTTGAATATTACATAAGATCAATAAAAAAGGATATTTTAAACAGAAATCTCAGCCTTCTGGAAAGTATGTTCATTTATATGCACTCAATACTTGGTTGGGGCTCCTTTTGCATGAATTACTGCATCAATGCGGCGTGGCATGGAGGCGATCAGCCTGTGGCACTGCTGAGGTGTAATGGAAGCCCAGGTTGCTTTGATAGCGGCCTTCAGGTCGTCTGCATTGTTGGGTCTGGTGTCTCTCATCTTCCTCTTGACAATACCCCATAGATTCTCTATGGGGTTCAGGTCAGGCGAGTTTGCTGGCCAATCAAGCACAGTAATACCATGGTCATTGAACCAGCTTTTGGTACTTTTGGCAGGGTGGGCAGGTGCCAAGTCCTGCTGGAAAATGAAATCAGCATCTCCATAAAGCTTGTCAGCAGAAGGAAGCATAAAGTGCTCTAAAATGTCCTGGTCGATGGCTGCGTTGACTGTGGACTTCAGAAAACACAGTGGACATGGCACCCCAAATCATCACTGACTGTGGAAACTTCACACTGGACTTCAAGCAACGTGGATTCTGTGCCTCTCCACTCTTCCTCCAGACTCTGGGACCTTGATTTCCAAATGAAATGCAAAATGTACTTTCATCTGAAAAGAGGACTTTGGACCACTGAGCAACAGTCCAGTTCTTTTTCTCCTTAGCCCAGGTAAGACGCTTCTGACGTTGTCTCTGGTTCAGGAGTGGCTTGACACGAGGAATGCGACATTTGTAGCCCATGTCCTGGATTCGTCTGTGCGTGGTGGCTCTTGATGCACTGACTCCAGCCTCAGTCCACTCCTTGTGAAGCTCCCCCAAATTCTTGAATGGATTTTGCTTGACAATCCTCTCAAGGCTGCGGTTATCCCTGTTGCTTTTGCACTTTTTCCTACCACACCTTTTCCTTCCAGTCAACTTTCTATGAATATGCTTGGATACAGCACTCTGTGAACAACCAGCTTCTTTAGCAATGACCTTTTGTGGCTTACCCTCCTTGTGGAGGGTGTCAATGACTGTCTTCTGGACATCTGTCAAGTCAGCAGTCTTCCCCATGATTGTGTAGCCTACTGAACCAGACTGAGAGACCATTTAAAGGCTCAGGAAACCTTTGCAGGTGTTTTGAGTTAATTAGCTGATTAGAGTGTGACACCATGAGTTTCCAATATTGAACTTTTTCACAATATTCTCATTTTCTGAGACACTGAATTTGGGTTTTCATTAGCTATAAGCCATAATCATCAAAATTACAAGAAATAAAGGCTTGAAATATTTCACTCTATGTGTAATGAATCTATATAATATATGAGTTTCACTTTCTGAAATGAGACAAAAAATATTGAACTTTTTCACAATATTCTAATTTTTTGAGCTGCACCTGTATAAAGGGCTGCTGGGGAGCGTTGAGGGAAGGCTGCCATTCTGCTTTTTTTTCTTCATTATTTTATTAAGTTATTCTTTTTTCAGCTTATTTTTCTCTTTACTTTTTTTCCAAAGTAATTACAAATTATTTCCTTTATTTTTAATTACTTTTTGTTTCTCTTGCTACGGTTGGCAACAACCCTTCAACTGTTTGGCGCCCTAAATAAAAAAATAAAAAAATAAAAAAATAAATGGCTCAACTGCATCCCTATTAGCCCCGGCCTCACACACATATTTTTAGTAGAAAGCTGGCAACCCAGGGGTCAGGTACAAGAAACAGGTCATTGGAATATGATGCCCTGTGCCACCCACTCTTTGAGAAACATACTCGCGTAGCGTAGGTTAGAATACGGCGTATATCATCCCGCATTAAATCTACGCAGGAGAGGCACTTAAGCACATGACTTAAGTTGGCCACGACTGAATCTGGCCCTAGGTATATACCTAGGGCCTAGGTGTGAACATGTGCAAGAAATGGCTAATAGCAATAAGAAATGAAAGATAATACGTACATACTGTACATATGCAACTGAATTGAAAAATCTTTGCAGTAAACATTTCTACCCCACCTAAAAAGACAACCTGGGGGCAACACTGCTAGGCTAAAAACTAAATGACCTATTCAACATTCGACATACTGTACCAAAAAGTACAGTAGCCATATTAGTGTGTCAATAACAATTCCAGACGTAAAAGCATAGCTATGGAAAAAAAGAATGTTCATGTTGTAGGTTACCAGAGCTACATTTCTTTTACTAATTTTGCATATTATAAACTAAACTGTAATCTATTCAATATAGCCCAAATGAATATTGCCTCCGCTTGATCATAGTAAATACTATAAAGAAAGTGCTCCGTTTGGCCCAGCCCCTCTTCGCCCAGCCCCTCTTCGAGTTCCAGTTGGGTGTCCAAAACATTGTTTTTACTGTCCATGACCCGGTAAGTCCCCCAAAATCTGCGTGTGATGTGATACAGACCTCGTCCTCATCCTTAGCACTAGCCATAGCCTCCAAAGTTGTCGCCAAATAATGGTTCTCTTGGCAGCACTGTCATACAATTTCTTTGGGCATCACAGTACACTTGCTACAAGTGCACCACCACGTATTGGTGGTTCTAGCAATGGCTTGGGGAAGTTTGGGTTCTCCCAAAAAGAGGAAGCATCGCCCTCTGCTCTTGCAGCTCGCTCGGCTCTCGTCGGTGTACAGCGGTTCAAAAGAGTTTCACTGTGCCTGCTCCTGGCAAAAAGCTATCATCAGAGTCAGAGTCTCACACGTCCTCAAAATGTGACATGCTAAATATTTGACGACACAAAAAAAGCAAGGGTATAGTAAGTAAGTTATATATAAGTAAGGAATATACGATTTCAATATAATTATTCAATTGTAATGGGTTTCTTAATGGTTCGGATATTCAAACGAGGCTGGCAAACCACGAAACGGAATGTGGAAAAGAATCTGATGATTCACAATCGTGAAGCCCGGATGGGAGCCGCAAAAGAAAAGAAAACAAATAGCCACAAACCACTACATCAATATTATTTCAATATTATGATTTTGACTATCCAACGAAAACCAACTTGGATGCTGTCATGGTTTTGCGGCCTGCTCTGTCCTTTTTGGGGGTGTTGCCTCCCGGGGCCATGAAAGGGTGCTCTTGTTATGTTTTCTCTCTCTCCGGGGCTAATTATTTGGTTACGAGTTGCAGGTGCACGTTGACTACTTAAGCACCGCAACTCACTTGCTTTGTGCTTTTGTGTCAAACTTGCCATGCTTAAGCCAGGTATCGGTATAGGCTTGGGAGACTGCTTTTTAAGAAACGCAGGAACTTCCTTTTAGTTAGAGTGTAGGTTTCGATCTTTAGGATCCTTTTCACCTTTTCTTTCACTCTTTTCTGAGCCTTCCTTTAGTTGCCCACCTGTCCTCATTGAGGAGTACCTTCATTTTTCCATATTGCCTCTTCGTTTAGCTCATTTATTATTTACTGAGCTAGAGGCCTTTCGATCCTTTGTTATTCTTCTGCTCAAGTCTGCGAGCCTGTATTCACCCTCTTTTCTTGGTTGTTTTATTTTGACGTAATTTCCCTTGTGTTCATTTTCATCTCTGTTCCGTTTGCGGAGCTCTATTCCCTTCCCCTTATTCTAGTGGTTATTCCACATCTTGTGGGTAACTTAGTGATCCCCTCTCGGTCGCATCTGGTCCTCCGACCCATCACTATCACAAATGCAGCATAGGTGTCAACCTCTGGAGAGAGCTGCCCTTATTTTAATGCCCGCAAATATGTATAAATTCACCAAAAACGAATGTTCTATAACATTATCTATTAAAATCATTAGCCACCACAGTTATTTGTCTGATTCAAGTTTATTTAATATAGCCTATTCCTGTATTTAGCTTCACAAAATAATGTCTGTGTAATAACAAATTCAGCAAGGTGCTCATTTTAAAATAGTTAAACAGTCACTGAGACACCCCACACACTTACAACCGAGTGGAAGGAGAAATACATAGATACCACAATGAGTCGTGTTGCATGAGCTTGTGCCACTTTTAATGCAGTTTTAGCCTACATAACATGCCTAATTAAGCTTAATGTATAGTTATAAACTTAGCTGTCATCTTAATTTGGATATCTAGTAAGTTAACATTGTTAAAACTGTTAAGTTAGCATTAATTAATTTACATTGAAACTTGTAACTTCGCTAAATTGAGTCATAGCCACCACATTAAAATTTCACGGAACATAATCAAATTTCGGTCAAAATTGCATACACATGAACATTGTTCAGTCATAATCATTTAACTGTTAAAGGGGAAATATGGTGGTTTACCTACTTTCTGGTGTTTTGTAAATTGGTACATAGGGGCATTGCGGGAACACCACGGAACTATCAAATTTGTATTTTACTTAGGTTTGGAGAAATAGACTATTTCATTTTGCGGTCCCATTTTCAGGTTGTTTCTCGTGTGACGTCACACGAGAAATGACCATTCCCCGCTGTCTCAAAACTGTCTATGGAACACTCCCCCATCCACGCCCACAAATAAAAAAAGACAATTTGTGGTAGTGATGGGCGGTTCGGATCTTTGCACCGTCCGAGTGATCTAGTTCTGAGACATCAACATCCTTTCGAACTTTTCGAGTTTTGATACATTTTTTTTTTTTAATGGCGTCAGTTTGAACCGTGATAGCCTACTCAGTATTCGTACATGCACGTTCAATAGTGCTGCCAGTGCCTGCCTCACTAACATTCATTTACTAATAAACGTATACGTTTACATTAATAAATATCAGTTACTTGTTTTAATACATTAATCCTGCAGTCACCTTGTAGTCTAGGCGATATAAGCTCAATGTGCGACGTTACAGACCGACTGCGGCGATTTGTCGTTCTTTTTGACCTCAGTAGCAGACGTTCGAGTTCGAAAGAGCAGTTCATTCAATCTCGTTCAGCTTAGCCGGCTATTCTGTCTCGTTCAATTTGTTGTCCCGCTTCAGTGATGCCAGATGGGAAATGTAAAATTATCGTAGGCCTACGCGGGTCTTAAAATTATGTTTTTATTATTATTTTTTAAAAACACTGTTTGTTCAATTATAGGCTACCAATCGATTTGGGAAATCTTAACACAGCAATAATTAACTTTTAATAAAAAGTGGTGGTCAATAACAGGATGTATTTAGGAGATGCATGTTTAGAGAGGCACAGTCATCACAGATGAATGACCGCATCGACAAGGCAACGAAAGGTAGCCTAACATTTTATTCACCTCCAATGATAAAGAAAACGTTATCTCCCTCTTCCCTGTCAGCTATCGCAATTTCTTTCCCCTCGGACCACGATCGCGATTTACATTACCGTCAACAGAGTGTAATGGCCAATGTTAGGCTACTGTTACCCCCAATGCCTATAAATTATAGCCTACAACATATCATGTCACCACCGCAGATAACCTCCATGTAAACAATGGGGAATGGAAATTAATGAAATGAAAAAAACTAAAACACACAATGCACATGGTCTAACTTTAGCTATGATCCAGCAACAGTATCCACAATAACGTAGCAATTTAAGTATTTTGCCTGATGTGAAGTGTGCACACCCGGGTATTATCAATATGAATCTGCCCGGTGAATTGCTTGAATCCGGAGATGCTGAAGGTAGCTATACTGTATAGGTTTCCTTCGTCTTATTGTTTTGGCATCCAAAGACGCAACAGAATGATGTAATTTAGCAGCCTTGTTACTGGTTTACACAGAGCATGATTGATTATTTATTATTGCAAGCTAACTTTACTGAATTTATTGTTAGGTTGCAAACCTTAGATAAAAGTTAGCAACATTTTAAAACGTTGACTGTTTTGATAACCAACTTGTAACATAACAAAGGTAATTTGAGGTAGGCTATTGATAGCTAAGCACTTTCTATGTTATATAGAAAATTATTTGATAACTGACCTTTGTTAACATTAACATAACAAAATCAAAGTTGTCTAGAGTCAGTGTGTCGACACATAGCTAGCTAGATCTAACGTTATCCTGCTCAAACTACATCTTAGCCGTCCTGCTAACGTTACTGTATGCATCTGCTTTTGGTAACGTTAGCCCTCTTGCGCTATGTGACCGTGGCCAACCTTACTCCTTCATCACACTTTTTGCCCCTCAGGGAAAATAAAGATCTACAGTACTACCAATACAGTTTTATGTCATGTTGTATTTATTTTATGCACAACAATTGCCCCTCGGGGACAATACAGATCTACTACCAATAGTTTTTCTACTAATAATCTATTCTGTATAGTTTTTTCATTTTCTCACTCATCTTGCTTGAAATCACAGTCACAGGAGATGCACCATCGTTGTGCTTTTATCGTCCTTTTTTCAAAATTACGGAAATTCGGGGATATGGCCTGGTAGGTAGCGTGCACCTTAACAATGTTTGGAGGTTAAAAGACAAGCTGGTGCTTATTTTAAGGACTTTGTAAACGCCCACTTCCTGGTAAATCCAGTCTTGAGGTAACTGGTAACTATCTGAGTGACAGTTCTCATTGAACTTGTAAAATGGGAAATTTTGGCATATAAAAAGGAGTTTTATAGTACTTAAAAATGACTGAATAACAACATTGATGGACCCATTCACTTTGATGTTACCTAAAGATAACTGGCATGCATCACATTCAACCACCATGTTACCCCTTTAACTAACTAGGTTAACTAACGTGAGATAGCCTATTTGTTAGGTATCGTGTGGACCACGTCTGCATGGTTTGTTGTCATGAAGTGTATTTTTAGATCATAATCCTCCGCTACTTGCTTTTCCCACGGCCTCAGAAATCGAGAGAATAGCCAAGGGAGAAAGAAAATGTGATTTCTGCGATTACGTTCATCATGTTGGAAAACGTTTGGGAGAAAAAACTTATTTGACTAGATTTCCTGTATCATAACCTTATACCTTCGAAAAGGTGGAAAACACCTATTTTATACCGGCAAACCGTATGGGTTGATACCTATGGATGCGCACAAGCCTATGTTATGTAACTTTAGTTGCTAAGCTAACTGAAAACACTACTGCGCACTCCTCGAATGGGGAAAAGTGCCAGTTGCCTATCTTGTCATATTTAAAAATCTTTGCTTGATTTGCACCAGTGACGTGATCAGCTCAACGCAGCGCGTCTGGAAAACAGGTGGAAACAAAAAAACCAGGAGGCGCAGTTTTAGTGCGGTAAGCTTCAAGACTCACATTAAACATACAGAATCGATAAAGAAGTTTAAGAAATAACCCGAAGTTCCCCTTTAAATATGCTATTTAAAACACACATTTGACCAATTAACGAAATTTGCTTTATATTGTCATGGTTCATGGGTTTTCTTTTCTTTTCTGTTGTCGTTCTCTCTCAAGATTTTTTCCACATTCCGTTCCGGGGTTTGCTTTCCCTCACTCATTATTCTTTTCACCTGTGCTTCTACCGGCGGGGTATTTAAGTTCCTCACGTCTGCTTCCCTGGTGCTTCTTTGTCAGTCGACATTGCATTGAGCCAGGTACTAGCGACCTTGTGATATTAAACGCTGTTTATGTTCACGAGGGACTTGCTATTAGCTTATTTTCAGGTAAAGGTATTATTCCTCCTATTAGCGTTCTGTGCTATTTATTGTGTTCCTTGCTGTTCTCTCTGAGACCGTTTTTCTTTGTTTGTTTCATTTTGGTTTTACATCTTTTCGGCCGTCCAAACTTATGTGCCGAGGGTGTTCTTTTCTTTGCTAAGTTTCCCGTTTTGACTCCAGTATTGAGCTCGGGAAATGTAGTTTGTGTTTCACTCGTTATTTGAGTTCGCCCTATTTTAGTGGGTTGATTTTCGTTTGGCTGTTTAGCCACCAAGAATTAGTTTCCTGTCTTTTCTTTCTTTGTTTTTATTATTGTGTTACTCCCTTTATTGGTCTTCACTGTGTGATTCACATTTGATTATCCACCAGTAAAATCCATTACATATATTGCCTACAGGTCTGTAGCCAGTATTGCAATGGCTGACCTTGTGCCGTTGGAGGAGTTGGCTGCTTAGGAGAGAAACTAACGTATCTTTAAGTTCGTGCAAAAGCAATTTGTTGGCTGAGAGTGATATATGGCTGGTTAGTCGTTTTCGGGTTTTTATGAAATTGACAACTTGCTCAGCAATGTTATTGGTGCCGTAACTGTACTGCACAAAACATCCTATTTTTACCTTACCATGTAGGCTACTTTACTATTTACTTTATGACACCAGAACAGACAATACTAAACTTAATTTATTTTCCTTGATTGAACATCTGCAATCATCTTTTTCTGGGCCATTTTCACTTTGGCAATTAATGGGCGTGGATTTATGCTAATCAGAAAATAACGTGAACGTGCTTCGTACGTGCATACAAAAAAATGTGCCTTTTCCAAATGGTTTGATGAATCCGGCGTAGTTTTTTCGTACCAACTCGTTTCATACATAAATGTACGCACATATTTAAGTCTTCATGAATGAGGCCCGATGTGTGAATACATAGGGGAACTATCATGTGTTTTCCCTGTATCTGTGATAAATGGAGTCCAAAATGAAGAGACAGCTTTCTGCTTGGCAACAAATTAGGAAATAATTACAATAACAAAAAAGTCTAGATACACATTGTGAAGGTTAAAAATGGTGCTCTCAGAAGAGTTTCAAAATGGCGGTCACAAGTGAAAATACAGCTGTCAGTGTTTATTTAATCTTTCGCGGCATGTGTCTCACATCATGGCAGAATGCTGCCCAGTCATTTGAAGCTTAGAAGGCATGAGGGTTCTATACCATGCAAATACAACTTATTGACTCATACATTTGCTAATCACCTGTCGAGCTTGATCACAGCCTTGAAGTCAGAAGCAGCCTGCTGCCAGTGTTTGAGCTCCGTATATAACAGGCCACGATGAAGGAACGCTTGGTGGTTCTCCGCACTGTGATTGATGAGCACTGGAAGAGAGATGGATGTCAATATTCACCCCGTTCCCCACAACTACTGACAATAAAGCCAACACTAGGCGCTGAACATGAAAACCTTAATTTACAATCAATGGCTTCAGTCATAGATATCAGCAAAACTGCATATTTATCAAAGCAATGTAAGGGTACAACAGCAGTGAACAGCAGCATTTGTCTCACATAGCTTAACAAATGTGATTTCTCCTCTCAAATTTCCAACATGAAACAGTTCAGGTGGAAAACATCATCATCATCAACAAAGGAAGTTCAAACAGAGGCTTCAGAAATATTGTTCAAACCCTCTTTCAATTCTCACTTGACACAAGTACAGTTCCCTGTTTATATAAAACATCAACAATTATTCTCATTGCCAAGATAATCCAGTGGAATGATTTGTGACCCATTGATTAACCTCACGTGTAATGAATGCATTTGGACAAAAAAAATCACTATGATTGACCTTCATCCCCTTCAGTTTGAAGAGCTGTGGAAAATGTAAAATACAATGAGCACCTCTTTGTATTTGCACCAACTTATTCACAGACTCAACACCACCCAACCCCATATCTTAGACAGTACGTTCATGACATTTCAACCTTAAAGGAAATGTTCCCTTTCTGGAGCTTTTCCTCTATTTTAGTGTATGTTGTCACATGATATAGAGAATGTCTGTGTGTGACAAAAGATACTTTAGGTATTTACAGATGTTTCGGATAACCTGCCAGCATTACAATAATGTCTCTTGACAGACGCTCATATAAATACGAACATCTGTCGGCGCTCATGTAAAAGCTGGCATTAGCAGAAACGAGAACTTCCTGTTGGAAGCTGATTGGCCTGTCCAATCACGGTTGGGCAGTGCGCATGTAAACAGAATCGATGGGAAACACCACATGGGTAGGCTACTGATTACCAATAGCGTACAATTCAACTTTTTGTAACGGTGGAGATATAATCAGTACAAAATTTATGAATCGCCTGAGAAAACAGAGAAAAAACATAAATGAGGAGGAGAACATCAGACAAAAGATGTTCCAGTAAAAAAACTATATAACCATGCAACTTCACACAGAAGAGACTAATCTGGCTCACAGTAGATTGCCTAATATAAATTTTTAAATAATTAAAAACATTAAACATTGCACATGTAAACACCAAACTGCAAAGATAACTCTGTGGTAATGTAACTAGGCCTATATAGTTACCTAGCCACGTATTGCATTTGCATTAAAAACAATGACACAATTTAATGTGTGTTAACAATTTAATTGTAGCCCAGTTGCATTAAATTCGCCTACTATTTGCAGCATACGAGGCGGCATAGGCTATGTCTGCCATCCAGTAGTCACTGAGGGAAAGAAAGTAGCTACATTCAGCTTCTGGAAACAAGGGAACCGGGAGGCACAGTTCTAGTGCGGTAAGCTTCAAGACTCACAATAAACATAAAAAATCGATATAGAAGTTTAATAAATAACCCGGCGTTTCCCTTTAACTATTGCTCCATAATCGGCTAATTCAGAGACTAAGACGTTCAAGAAAATAAGTCGAGTAAATAATTAAAAGTTAGCATAGCCTATCGCGTAGCTTGAACGAGCGCGTTTATATGAAGGGGGGTTGAGATATGCAGGGGAGTCGAAAAATGGCACAACACCGGCGTTGCCCTTGAAGTTTGCCATTTCATTCCATAGGCTGTGTTGTCATTAGCCAGTGGTTTGAAATTTTGAATAGAATGTATCCTACTAATTTGTGAAATAATCCTGTTCAAAAGTTTGTCTGTAATCTCCATTGCATTCTCGTTCAAAGAGTTGCCTATTGGACTATAAACACAACAGAACTTCCGGAAGGGAAGGCTCTTCCTGCGGATATGGTATCTGCTACTTCCGAGCCCTGAGATTGGCATTACAATTATATTAAATATTGTGCCAATACTTTTTTCCTTCGCAATTCAAAAATGGCGCAAGCTGTTAACTGTTAAAAAAGAAAGTGGAAGCCAATTTGGGCAATTTGGCAATTTGGCTCAGGGAATATGTACAGATAATACAGGGAATGTGGAAAGCTTCCTTTTTATAGTTATTTTTTTCCGAATGGGGAACTACGTACACACCAAAGCAGAAAAGAAAATTAATGCGTAGGAGGACATTCACTTTGATTACAAAGATATTGAAAGCATCCTGATTGGCCAGTGCATAGTCACATCTGACCCCAGTTGAACATTGTATTAAATGCATTGCACAAATACAAATAAATAAATAAATAAATAGATTCAGTACAAGCATTTGCTAATTGTATTTGCATCCTTATCATACGACCGGCAGTTTCAATTATAAAGGGGCCATCAGATTAAATTTGGCCATTTTCAGAGGGAAGAAAGAGCATCCATCTCTTCACTAGCAACAAATCTGCCTCAAGAACCCATAGGCCTCACCCAAAGGGGGCGTGCCAGTAGGCATGGCCTATCACAAAAGGGCAGATAACTTCCGAACGGAATAACATTGAGGAAAGGTTTGTCATTAGCCAAGGAAAAGCTGACTAACTTCTCACACCGATTGTAACACCTTTTAACACCCTAGCAACCATCTAGTAACACCCTAGCAACACCTAGCAACCACCTAGTAACACCCTAGCAACCAACTAGCAAGATCCTAGCAACCACATAGTAACACCCTAGCAACTAACTAGTAAGACCCAATCAACCACCTAGCAACACCTAGGAACCACCTACTCCACCCTAGTAACCACCTACTAAGACCCAAGCAACTAACTACTAACACTCTAGCAACCAACTAGTAACACCCTAGCAACCAACTAGCAAGACCCTAGCAACTAACTAGCAACACTTAGCAACGCTACTACGACCCAAGCAACCAACTAGTAAGAACCGAGCAAACACCTACTAAGACCCTAGCAACTAACACCCTAGCAACCACCTAGTAACACCCTAGCAACCACCTAGCAAACACCTAGTACACCCTAGCAACCACCTACTAACACCCTAGCAACCAACTAGTAACGCCCTAGCAACGAGCTACTAACACCCTAACAACCACCTACTAAAATTAATAAAATTAGTTTTGCCCATTATAAAGTATAGACATTTGCCCCCTGTAATGGTTTAAGATAAAAACATTGTTACATACACTTAAATATGTAGCCTAATCATTCACTCTTGTACCTCAATGAAACATCACTTTTACCTGTACTGTGCATTTTTCATGCCCTAAGTGACAATTATATATGCCATAGCCTATATTATGTACGATAATATGAAAATAAAATAGTATTCCACCATCTGCAAATTGCTGCCAAATGTTCCATCGTCAATGAAAATCGGTAGCCTACATCAAACATAAAATGAACGATTGCACTACAGTATGTAAAGGATCTCTATGTCAGAGACACGGAGGGAATATTGGAGGTCCAGATGCGATAGCTTAAAATCTTCCTAAGAACATCACTGGAACTGACAATGATCCGTAGTGGAGAAAAAATTAAATAAAAGAACTCAAACCTCGCAATAAAAACGAGGAGCTCGATCACCGAGCAAAACAAAGAAATAAGCAATAACGCTTATCTAACTCCCGTTTGTGGAGTGAAACAAAAGAAACAGAGAACTGAAAAGACCCCAAAAACTTGTGAGGCACTCGTAGGTTCGAGTAGAAAACAAAAGAAAACGAAAACCTCTGCTCTGAAATAAGAGCGTTTAAAGAGAACTTGCTTTCTTTCTAAGGTTGTACTGCTAACAAGTCCCGCGTTGATAAGCAAAGTGGTCGATAGCAGTACAACTTCCTATACCCTTTTTACCGGCTCGAATGTTACGTGAAATAACATGGAAGCAACGAGAGAGGCAGGAAGCGGGGTATAAATAGTGAGCGGAAATAAATGACAAGTGAACTCACTAATGACGAGGTGAAAGCAAAACCCGTGGCGGAACACAGGAAAATCCGATAGATTGCCGGCAAACGACAAAAAGGAATAAAGAGACGCAGAGATAAGGGAAGAAAGGCAAGATCCATGACACAGTATCTGAAATGCACTCAAAATGTTAAAATAACAATAGGCCTATCAATCATATTGGACAAGACAGTGCTTGAGTGGAAAAACTAACGTACATATGTAGGCAATGAGACCAACCGCATATTAGAAGCAGTGCTACTTACATATCAGAAAGGGGAAACTCCCGTTGGGGAATGCATTTTCTATAGAGCTTGCATAATACTACTGAAACGTCTGGACTCTGAAAAAAACCATAGCAGACCAGGATAAGGCAGAAACGTAGTTTATTTCCAGTCCAATGTCAAAAAGCCAGGTAATCAAGAAATTCCAAAACTATATCCAAAATCAAAGTCAGAAAAACAAGCAAAGGTCAAAACCGGAAATCAAAGGGCTAAGGTACAAAAGGGCTAGGCTAATCAAAAGTCGGTAAACACAAAAGAAAGTCGAAACCAGAAAATCAAAGGCAAAGTACAAGAAAGGGCTAGGCTAAATCGGAATCAAAAATAAAGGGTGTCTCAGGAATTTCAGCTAATCTCTGGCTTTACAATAACAGGCTCAGGAAAAGTGATCAACGTTCTGACGGGGAAGAAACAGAATAGTGGGTCTTATATACACATAGGAAAGGGAGGAGTAACAAACGATGTGAGGTTAACACATTAGCTAAACAATAATTAAATCACGAGAACATAACGAAAACATGGAAGGGACTCGGAAACATGCATTACAAACAACGGGCTCGCATAGGAGCGGGTGTGCTCAGTAATCACGAGAGGTGAAGTCTACATACAAACAGCTGGAGCGAATTACAGGGATAGCTCAAGAGCAGTTAGAAATGCGAGTAACAAAGAGAAAGCGGAGAAGCTGGTTAACTGTTAGTATCTAACTATAAGACAGACAGTTGTTAGTATACATCTATGTTAATTAGTTTAGTAAAGTGCACGTAACTAATAAAGCACCTGAGTGATTGTTAGCGCGAGTTAGTAATATATACAATTATATACGGAAAGGAAAACAGAAAGTAGCCGAAAGCGAAACTTCGGAAATACACCGAAGTCACCCGATGGTGCATGCACGAGACTGGGTAAACAAACACACAGATGAGACTCGGACAACCCACGAACAGAGAGGAATGCAATGATGAAATTAACAATAATAATAAATCCAGAATAATTAACAATAATAATACAAACAGACAGACATATGTACAGAACATAACAACTACATCGGTAAAACGAAAACTGCCGTTACGCTGGGCTGTAATGAATTGTTCAAAGCACCCAATAAAACATTGCATATACCGTTGTTAAGGTTATAATGTGCTCTATTGGATCAAAGAGCCGACACTTAAAGTGAACTGTACTTGTGTCGGCTTAAAGTGAACTGCTTGCAGGGCATGGGGGTATTACGAGTCAATGTTTCAGATAGTGTAATAGCGGTATAAAGTGTTGTATATTTCTCAAACGGATTGTACCAGACAATAAATTACCACTGCATTTTGAAATGAACATCTCTATGAGTAAAACCAATGGCAGGATTGTATATTTGTTTCATATTTAGTAGCAGATATTCATAGTAGAATGACGTGGTATAATGAGACAATAATTTCACATTATTTTGCATTTGCCTGAGCAGGGCTTTTCACTGCTTTTTTGGTATACGATCAGGCTATTGTTGGGTTTATCTTGTTGCTATGATGGAATTCTAATTTTATATGATGAATAAATATATTTATGAACTCACACATCGATGCTATTGTCCACTATGTCATGCATGGGGTAGGTATAGTTGCAGGCGAGGCTGGGTGGGAGGTTGCTTGTTAAATGGCTATGGGAAAATAGTAATACTTAGAAACTCTGTATTCGACAGAGTGGTCACGAATCGTGTACCAATAAAGATAAAACATGGGAGTTTGTGGTTTGCACTCATAGTTTAGCTGCAGGAGCAACAAATGTCTCAGTTGAGCAAAATCTTGACGCCGGCGACATGGCCACTAGGCATTTGCACAAAGGGGTTAAGACCCCTTGCTATGGGCGCAAGTTCACTTGGTATTTAAGCAACGTGAGCGCTGCATCGTATAATCACGGCAGCATATAAATCATTGTTGTTAGGAGTATGTTGCTGTTGATGAATTTTACAATGAGACAGCAGCTGAAAGCCCTGCCTCCGCCAGCATTGAATACCGCAGTAATAAAGTAAACTGCCGACAGAACATTCTGCCAAAACATCAATTTTCTCAGCTTTTGCCGTAGCAGAGGAACAAAGTGGATATGCTTTTTTTTTGGAAACAATGTGGACCCACAACACACAAACAAACATCAAATAAAGACATTCAATAGAATCTTTACATTAATCAAACGAATTAAGTGAATTAAAGTGGAATACAGCCATGATTAAAAATGTCCTGAGATGTCCAGTGTCATTAAACAGTCCAACACACAAACTCCGCCTCTACGACTTTTCTGCATATACACAGTGTTGCGGTCTCTGTACACTGTCGTCGAAACGAAGCACCGAACTGCGTCAACCTTCCCAGTCATCGCCTCACTCCTCCCCCGCATTATCTTCTCCTTCCCCTTCCCTGGTTGCCTTTTGAAGATTGCCTGCACTCCCGGATCAGTCCCAACATCTTCAACTCCGGTGAAGAGCGATGGTAAACTTTGTTGCTGCAGATCCGACGGACATTCCTGAGCATATGTTGCGAAGGCGTCTCCATGATGATGACCACAAACAAAATTATATCAACTAGACAATTCATCAATATTATCAAATGAGCAGCAGGAGTGCCCTGAAAAATCTCCAGCCTGCTTTCCCGTCCCACCACAGACACACAGCGCATGAAAAAAATAAAAGACAAAAGCCCGACATAACAAAACACAAATTAACAAACATAAACATGAGAGACAGCTGGACTACGTCGCCATTACAGCGCCATGTGACGTCACAATGATTTTACAGTAACTAGCCTACCAAGCGCCTTCCGAATGAATAAAACTCTCGACAAATCACCATAGCAACGTTTACATGGCCTTTACCATTCGGTTCTGTAGATTACTGCTGCGGTCGTCCCGTTCCGCATTCACGTCAAAATGGCAATGTGAACATCGGTCGGGAATTTCAGCCATGGAGAGACCTATGTTTGTTGTTGGGGATCAAAACCGAACCCAAGCTGGTGTTCTTATTATTGGACAGGTAACGTAATGTTACTGCAAAGCATGTGAAATATATTGTGATATTCCTAGCTTGCTTGCTAACATTGTAGCTAGCTTGCTTGCTAACATTGTAGCTAGCTTGCTTGCTAACGTTATCACTAGGAAAATACTGTTTGAGTGGATAACGTTAGCTAGCTAAGTTCGACAAACATAGATTCAAACCAGACTCCCGGGGCTGATCTGGCTGGTAACATTAGTTGGCTGGCTTGCCGTTTACAAATAACGATCAGCTAATGTTCCAGGATAATGCCAAAAACATCTGTTCTTTCAGAACCTTACATTTTATGTGCAATAACTCCAGTCTACTAATGCCACACCTATCATCTGTTTATAACTACCATTAGTTTAAGATTGTCCTTGTCTCAACTACAGACTATAAAAAAAATACTTATACACTGTGCTATAAAGAAAACCACGCTCGACCCATGACGCTGATGTATCATACAGAGAGTGGATTACTGCAAATGTTGCTCCCGTTGTGCGAGCGGACTGCTGGCTGCAATTCACTTTCGGCCACCTGTGTCAGTAATGAGTAGGATTTTCTGAATGTTACATGTAGCCACTTTAACGCTTTAAACATGTATTTAGTTTATGAATTCAGCACTTTATCACCCACATGCCAGACCAATAATGGTAATATAATGCTTATTATTATTATTAACATAACCAAATGTGCTAGTGGAAGACAGATATGCTTATCTCTATAAATATAAAAAACAAAACAATCATTTAAAAACAATACTAGGCAAGCCTGGCTCAGCCTGGACCATAGACTGACGTCACCCATTGCCTTCCCACGGCTTCATAAAAACCAAATTTAGTCTCCGGAAGACTTTTTCGCCGCCGGTTTGAATAAACTGCGTCTGCTCTGTGGAGCCGAAGTGACGTTGTCGGGAGCAGGGTCAACCGGATATGGTCTTCATGGTCCAGGCACAGTATGATTGACAGTTCGGGGTGGAGAAGCAGTTCTGTGGGAGAAGCCCATAACCTGTCCAAACCCACCATTTTGCAAAACGAACTTCCTTATAATATAACATTTCATTTTCATCCGAAAGAACAAGATCGCGGATACAAGCGGCCGAAATGGGTTTCCTCAGGAGGGTGGCTGGCATCTCCCTTAGGGATAAGGTGAGAAGCTCAGTCATCCGTGAGGGACTCGGGGTCGAGCCGCTGCTCCTTTGCATAGAAAGGAGCCAGTTGAGGTGGTTCGGGCATCTTGTAAGGATGCCACCTGGTCGCCTCCCTAGGGAGGTGTTCCAGGCACGTCCTGCTGGGAGGAGACCACGGGGTAGACCGAGGACTAGGTGGAGGGATTATATCTCCACGCTAGCCTGGGAACGCCTTGGGATCCCCCAGTCAGAGTTGGTTAATGTGGCCAGGGAAAGGGAAGTTTGGGGCCCCCTGCTGGAACTGCTACCTCCGCGACCCGATTTCGGATAAGCGGGCGAAGATGGATGGATGGATGGATTTTCATCCACGATTTTACTGTGTAATTTATTCGCATTAAACGTGTGGTATTCATCACATAATTAACGTTCATTCAGTTATTTTCAATTTATATTCAGAGAACATCAGCTAATTTGATTAGCTAGATAGCATACCAGCTGAGCTGGGTAACATAGGGTAACGCTATTGCCATGAACGGTCAATCAATCACATATGTTATTTTGACAAGACTACTTTTATTATAAATGTCCCTAGCGCCGCTAGAAAGGTAGCAAGCTGTCCCCATAGTCTTATGGGCAAACCACCACCGTCTTTTTGGCTAACCACTAATTAACTCGACTGTGACAGAGCAGTCTGTCATGGTTTCTGCAGTATGAAACCCCGTTCTGAAAACTTCCAGATAAAGTGGGCATTGTAGGTTAGTGGGTTCACACGCTAGCAAAAGCATAGTAGCCTGCATTACATCGTAGCTGGCATTAACTTTCATCTGTATCTTGTAACCTAATCACAAACATGCAAACATTTACAAATGCAGACTCTTGTAATGTACTGTTTTCCGATTAATTCTTGGTTTTATTTTAAACATCCCCGTATTGAGTCAGTACAAACATACCACTTTGTACTGTACACTTTGGCTCTATTCCCCGCACATTTTAAACATTTTTGGGACGGAAAAAAATTATCCAGGCGTAGAAATGTCCGGTTATGGTTCTAGTTGGAGCAGCTGGCTAACGTTAGTAACGTTAGCTAGGCAATCACAGTAGCTAGCCAACTTATATGGCCAGCCAGCAAGGATGACTTTAAGGAAGTTGAATAACTGTTAAATTAAAATGGCTTGCCATAAGCTATCTTTAGCTTGGTAGGCACGAGAGAATATAGGAAGATGCCAGTGGCGGCTGGTGCCAGTTCACCTAGGTGGGGCTATCTCAACCGACACCCTGTCAGGAGTGACAGTCGCGCACCACCTGTACTACATCCAATCACATTAGATCAAAAAATACAAAAACAATACCAATTCACTGCCAATAAAAGTGGGAGGGTCTGGGGCGCAGAGAGCTGCGCCCCGTGGAAAATCTGAAGCAACCAATTAAAGAGCAGCCTCAGGTCACCTGCTTGCGCCCTTCACCCAGGAAATATATGGATTCGCACAGAAATTAACCAAATACAATTTGGAACCAATTTTTAATGAAGGTGCTGACAGACTACCAGGCGCATTATACGAGTAAACTATTTTTATTTCATAATTATTTCGCATTATCTAATTCATTTATGTTTAACATGTTTAAGTAGCTTTCTTCTGTAGATATTTGGAGACGGGCAGCGCCCCAGCGCCCCGCATTAACGAACCGCCACTGGAATATACGCATACGACTCTCAACTACTGAGAGGAAACTAGAGAAGTCGATAAGAAACAAAGAAAAAAGTAAAGAAGAGTTGACCCCCAGCTCAATACGAGCTCAATACTAGAATGGGAAACTAAAGAGAGGCGAACAAAAACAGAGAAGCTGTAAACGGCTCGGTATAAAAGGCGAGAAACGAAAACAAGAAAAAGAAAAAACCTCTCGCTTCTAATAAAGAAAGCTGGCGGAGAGAGGTGGACAGGAAATGGCAAAGACAAAGTCCTAAAGAAGCTAAATGCACGGAAAAACATTACCCCAAAGCTTATGGGGCAAAGTGGTCTCCTTAGGTGCCTAGTCCTGTACTTTACTGGCTCCAAATCGCAAATGAATACAATACAGAAGCGCCGGAAGCAGGAAACGCGCAGCTTATGTAGCGGACAGGTAACTCAGCACAGGTGCAATGGCTGAGTACCTGGGAGAGCGAAAAGCCGGAACAGAGTGAAAAAGTGAACCGGCAGCGCCCTCGCGCAGCACTGGCGGCGGAGGACCGCAAATGGAGAAGAACTGCAAAAAAACCATGACAGTAGACACATCACAGCTCGCTCCAAAATGAATATGTGATGACAAACATGGTGAAGATGAGCAACAAGGCAGTCAATTTATTATGTTATGAACTGCGTCCACAAAACAAAAGCTTGTTCATGGTAGGCTACTAAGGGATGTTGATGTTCTCCATTGACTTCCACTCAAAAATACAGCGTGTCTCCCTGTCCCAAGCATAGAATGTACAAAGGTCCCAAGACCCCAGGGCGCGTTTTAGACTCATG
This sequence comes from Ilyophis sp. 1 JC-2022, assembly GCA_022702515.1. Lineage (NCBI taxonomy): Eukaryota > Metazoa > Chordata > Actinopteri > Anguilliformes > Synaphobranchidae > Ilyophis > Ilyophis sp. 1 JC-2022. The sequence continues at coordinate 129,200,483 of CM040406.1, read as the reverse complement.
ATTGTTGTCTCCCCTTTCTAGTCCCACCCCTCTGAGTGAGGGCAATGAGAATCAATGTTAGCAGTGACCCCAGGACTCAACCTGTCCCTCTGATTAATCCTGAACAAATGTTAATACCCTGTCCAAACGACACAATATTTTAAAAAATCAGTACATGCAGAGGCATTAGATGAAGGAAAGGCACTATTGCAATTACATTTTTTTGTTGGAAAAATGTATTGATTGAGTATTTTGACCACATTGAGAGAAAGAACAAAATGGAGAAAGAACAAAATGGGAGTAGGCTATGTCTAAATATGGTAGAAACCCAGCATAAACGGGAGAGTTGGCAGGTATATAGTTAAGGTTAACTGCAAGTGAAATCTGAAAAGAATACAGAATGTTTTACCACATTTCACTAGAAACATTTAGAATTTATTTGGAATCGAAACCGATTCTTTTACCCGGTTCCAAAACTGAGAACCGGTTCTGGAATCGATTCCTAATTTCAGACCAAATGCCCAACATTACTATTTTCCAGCTGGCGCATGGCGGGTCATGGATTTGCATGCGACTGAGCTTGTTTGGTCATTTGGGGACTCACCGTGCACCAAAGTGGGAGAGAAGCCGCTGCTGGGGGTGGTGTGTCCGTCAAGAGGGAGCAGCACAGTTAAATTTTACTGCAGCGGAATGCTATTTTGGGCTAAATTACACTGCGATTCGAGCTCGTGCTGCCCGCCAGGTGAAACCACGTTGCTCATTTCGGGGCTTTCCCCAATGCGTGCAAGATCATAACCTATTCAAAAGCCAATGCATACATTCACTCTTATTGCACGTATAGCGATAAAAACGTACCTTAACTCAATTACATAAAATTAAATCAATGCAAAATAGAAAATAGCCTTCTAATGCAGAATCCTAAAGGCGACAAAAGTCGCTAATAAATGTGGTGAAGAATTGGGATATTTTGCATGGGGAAAATTTTAAATTGATAAATTATTAAATGCATGCTTAGGGACCTAGAAAATAGGAAAAGAGAGGAGTTGAAAAATAAAAAAGAGCCAGTAAAATATAAATGGGAAAGTAAAATATATTTTTTTAAATGTATTTTATTGACTGATTGGAGGCTAAGGAAATGAATAAAAGCTTTTTATTTTTCACAGTCCAGATAACCTATTAGTGACCTTTTGGGTGTGTTCTGCTGTTGTTTTTCATTAAACCACGTGATGCGGGATAGCTTGTCAAAACGAGTCCAATGCACACGGCTCATAAAAAGACTGAAAATAGGTCATTTGATTAGCTATGGTGCAGCTGAAGCACACCCACTGATAAATATTCTGCATAACCCAGCCCGTTTTCAACTTGCAGCTATGTGCTCCTTGCCTTTGGTCCGAAAATAGCTAAATTCAGTAGCCACGCCCAGTGCGCCATACGCTACGCCATTGACTATGACAGCTCGCCGCACGCCATAGAGCTCTTAGACATGGTTGAGTTTATATCGGTAGCCTATATAACAGTTATCTCCATGGTCATTGCAATGCAAACATTCAGACAGTTATTCCGAGGGTTCAACGAGTTTAAGTCAGCCGATATTCAGCCGATATATATATTCAGTCACATTTCCATAAGCAGGACATTATAAAACGAGGGAGAATATGCATGAACCTATGGGTTGCCAACCTGACAGCTTTATTGTATTTAGTGTCACCATTAAGGCAAAATAACGGTATTTATGTTATTAATCAATATTAGAATGCAGGTAATGAACTTCGGATGAAGCTTGAACTTCGGGAACTCCATGAGAACAGCCTCATGGAATTGATGATTGACAATGCTTCATTGCATAATCAAACAAAATTTGTTAAACAAGCAAGCTGATTTGGCATTTTCTGAGGTGAGACGGAAGCCATTGGTAGTTTATTCTCAGCTGTTGCAGGTGCTTTTAACAAAATTTAACCGCATATATTTTGTAATATAACAGCACTGTCGGGAATTACCCGGAACTTATAATAGTATAATATTGATCATACTATTTATCCATATAGCCTATTCCTTGATCGCACTAAACACGCATGAGCATAAGCAATCCGCCAAGGTGGAAAAGCATGCTTTTAAAAGGAATGGGATATGACATTTTGATTGGTTTATTGCATGTCACGCCCACACCCGTAGCTATGGGCGGGCCTTAGGGGGCCGGGCCCGCCCACGGAAGTGCAAGTGCCCCCCCACTGGAAATTGAGAGAAAATAAATAAATAAAAAATTATAGTATTTTTCTGTTAAAAAATTTAAAATACTAACTTTTTAAGACATTAAAATAGAGAAAAAAATTGTGTTATTGTTTGAGGGGGTTCCGCCATACTGAAACAGGAAGTTACGCCAATGTAGGCTAGGTTACCGCGCCATTTCAGTTGGGAGTCCAGCAGAGCTCTATTTCCCAGTAGGATCGCTTTTGCTAATTTGCTTAACAATGGACATTCGTAAATGGTTTAAATCGCCAGTCTCTATCAACTCTAACGAATCAGATTCCGCCTCCAAATCTCACAATGTGACTGCACCCAAGCCCTGTGATGTTGATGGCGGACTCGTGGTCGTCGGAGATGGTGCTGAAATGCAGCCTAGCACCAGCAGCAGCGGCCGCGGATCTGAGACTAGTCCGACTACTAGCCTTGCTGCTGCAACCACAGGAACGGTATTTGGACCACAACTGCATAGAGCAAAACATTTTTTTTGGGTGGGACAGATCCAAATCCAATGTTTTTTTATGATGAACATGCCCCATTTCCACAAATAGCCTCCAACAAATGTTTTATATTTTCTAACAGTTAAAGACCAAATGACGACATGATATTATAACGCGTCAGCATCCGCCGTGGTGCTTTTTCAGTTCGAGAGGTGTGGGTTGCTTTGCACTTCTGGTGTTATATTCAATGTGTCGTCTAGTGCTTTGTGCATAACATTACCTCTGTGTAATTGACTGACGTGGTAAATTATGAGGACTGATGTGGTATCTTTAGGCTGGTCGTTGCTGTTGATGGTTTAAAGTTATTATTTGCAAGTGCACTGATTGTGCGGTCACGGTGCCAACCTCCCCCGTTTAGTCATGGTATCCCATCTATTAATTTTCTAAAGCTAATTGTTTACAAAACCTTGTAAGTGCACCTGATTGGTTCCAATTGTCTAAACAGTGAATGTCTGTATTGTGAATGCGCCAGTTTTGTTGCCGCTCTCCACGTTATAATCGTAATTTACAGCATTCGAATAATTTTAGTACATTCTAATACATCTGGACATATTAAATCTATCAGACCAATTTGGTTAGTATGCGACCTCAGTATAGCCTAATTAGTATGTGTCAGTGCTGCATGAATACAATAGCATATCGGATTATCAAAAATATTTAATAATAATTGTGCCCCCCCATGCAGTTCATATGCCCCCCTTAAGACCGAGTCCTGGCTACGGGTCTGGTCACGCCCAAGACACACCTATAATTAATGAAGAGACTCGGTTCAGCCCATTTGCACGTTACGCCATGCTTAGCGCTCAAAAAACACGCCGTCAAACTAGCAAAAGTGGACTTGGACACGCCCTAAATGCACTTTACGCCATGCGTTTAGACAAAGCGCTATGATCGACAAGATAGAGACCCTGGACTCTGTCCAAAAGACTTTTTATCATATTTTTGTTGACAAAACAGAAACGCATGGCTGTTTTGATATAAATGAAATATAAGCTGGAAGGAAAATTTACTTATTTTAAAACGAATGGAGCACCTTCCTCATGTAGGCTAGGCTACATGATGTAACGGGAAGCAAGCAGCTGACCAGCTAATACACGTCACAGACTACAGTTACACTAGTCACTTGATGCGACTTCTGGAATTGGAATTCCAACATCCGAACACACCAGGTCAGATTGAGTTGCGTCCATACTTGACAGTTCAATGCGACCTCCTGTGATCAGATCGCAGTTTGGATTTCATTCCCCCGCGCAATATGTAAATATTAGCTATACACTTCCTGGAAAATGGCGTTCGGTGTTTGTGAGGTTGTGCTTCTTTTCATTTTGTACAGATTACGTACTCGAGGTAGGGCCTGCACAAGGCGTACACTGATCAGATTCAGGAGGCAGCAGTGAAGGCATGCTATTAATGCGAGTATTGCGTTTCAGGGTGCAACAGCTGTTTCGGTGGAGAGGAGGGTATGGGTTCGCGACATAGACTGCATAAAAATATGGACAAAGTCACTGTGACGTCACCCATTGCCTTACCACGGCCTCATAAAAACTGAATTGAGTCTCCGGAAGCCTTTTTCACCGCCGGTTTGTACAAACCCCGTCTGCTCAACCTGTCCCTCTGATAGGTCCTGAACAAATGTTAATACCCTGTCCAAATGACACAATATTTTAAAAAATCAGCACATGCAGAGGCATTAGTTGAAGGAAAGGCACCTATTGCAATTAAATTTTTTTGTGGGAAACATTTAGTATTTTGACCATATTGCTGCCATTGACTTACATGGTGAAAGACATACACTAGAGCCAACCGCAGTGACGCTAGGGAGCAATGGCACAATGGCCGCTCCCAGCCCAACCAGGAAGTGAGCTTCAAAACGAAAGGCCGGTCTTGGTCCCTTGGTTCGCGAACGTAGCCAGCACTGGTGGAACCATATTGTGCATGATTTCACGGATTCCCACTGGGTGCTCGTTTTCGGCATGCGAAAGCAGACATTCAATCACATTTGTGAACAGCTACAGCCTCATCTTTACCGTCAGTGTACCAAAAACAGTTCTGTGCAGCGCACTACTCGTCTCCGAGCCTATACAGGTGCAGCTCAAAAAATTTGAATATCGTGAAAAAGTTCAATATTTTTTGTCACTCATGTCAGAAAGTGAAACTCATATATTATATAGATTCATTACACATAGAGTGAAATATTTCAAGCCTTTATTTCTTGTAATTTTGATGATTATGGCTTACAGCTAATGAAAACCCAAATTCAGTGTCTCAGAAAATTAGAATATTACATAAAATCAATAAAAAAGGATATTTTAAACAGAAGTGTCAGCCTTCTGAAAAGTATGTTCATTTCTATGCAGTCAATACTTGGTTGGGGCTCCTTTTGCATGAATTACTGCATCAATGCGGCGTGGCATGGAGGCGATCAGCCTGTGGCACTGCTGAGGTGTAATGGAAGCCCAGGTTGCTTTGATAGCGGCCTTCAGGTCGTCTGCATTGTTGGGTCTGGTGTCTCTCATCTTCCTCTTGACAATACCCCATAGATTCTCTATGGGGTTCAGGTCAGGCGAGTTTGCTAGCCAATCAAGCACAGTAATACCATGGTCATTGAACCAGCTTTTGGTACTTTTGGCAGTGTGGGCAGGTGCCAAGTCCTGCTGGAAAATGAAATCAGCATCTCCATAAAGCTTGTCAGCAGAAGGAAACATGAAGTGCTCTAAAATTTCCTGGTAGATGGCTGTGTTGACTGTGGACTTCAGAAAACACAGTGGACCAACACCAGCAGACACGAGGAATGCGACATTTGTAGCCCATGTCCTGGATTCGTCTGTGCTCTTGATGACTCCAGCCTCAGTCAACTCCTTGTGAAGCTCCCCCAAATTCTTGAAGGCTGCGGTTATCCCTGTTGCTTGTGCACCTTTTCCTACCACACTTTTTCCTTCCACTCAACTTTCTATGAATATGCTTGGATACTCTGTGAACAACCAGCTTCTTAGCAATGACCTTTTGTGGCTTACCCTCCTTGTGGAGGGTGTCAATGACTGTCTTCTGGACATCTGTCAAGTCAGCAGTCTTCCCCATGATTGTGTAGCCTACTGAACCAGACTGAGAGACCATTTAAAGGCTCAGGAAACCTTTGCAGGTGTTTAGCTGATTATAGTGTGACACCATGAGTTTCCAATATTGAACTTTTTCACAATATTCTAATTTTCTGAGACACTGAATTTGGGTTTTCATTAGCTGTAAGCCATAATCATCAAAATTACAAGAAATAAAGGCTTGAAATATTTCACTCTATGTGTAATGAATTTATATAATATATGAGTTTAACTTTCTGAAATGAGTGACAAAAAATATTGAACTTTTTCACGATATTCTAATTTTTTGAGCTGCACCTGTATATAGCCGGTGAATGCATTTTGAGAAGTCTGATTACGTCCAGACTACAAGAAATTCCGATCTCAAAGTGTGCTAGGCCACCTCGCCAACTGGTTTGGCAGATCCGATCCCAACGATGACAAAATCCGATTTGTGCGCGTCCAGACCTGTCACTTAATGCAGCCTAGCGATATTGGATGTCAGAAGTCGCATAGAAGTCACATTGAAGTGACTAGTGTAACCATAGCCTCAGTTAAACGATTAACTGTCTGTTTTGAAGGTGGAACACGGAAAAGACTACGGATAATATGGAGGGAGAATAAACTGAAAGGAATAAGGACAGTAATCAATTTTACGGAAAATATGCTGGATGAAATAATGCGTGATGCATAAATGATTTAACTGTATTGTCTTTTTCTAATCTTTTTTTGAACAAGGTTTTTTTATTGTATTTTCCACAGTATATCACAGGTCCACACAGGACCTACAAAAAACAAACTTAAATATATCCCCCATCCCCCGAATACCAGACATATACATACATAGAAACATTATACATAGCCAGACATCCATAAAAGTAAAGTAAATAACACAAACAAAATGAAATTACAAATATGTGATACTACATTATCATGCTGTCAGATTCCATATCTTCAAAAAAGGTTAAGAAAGGTTGCCAAATAGTAAAGAATTTCCTAGTAGATCTAATCTTCTCCAATTTAATATGGTACATGACCTCCCTGATCCAATGACTATATTTAGGTGGAATAGGATCCTTCCATTTAAACAATATCAGTCTTCTAGCCAGGAAAGAGCAGAAGGCCAACATGCTGGCCTCCCACCATCTAAGAAAAGCGTCTCCCGGGGGCACCCCAAACAATGCAATGAGTGGAGACGGCTCCACAACTTTTTCAAATATCTTAGAAAAGGTCTCAAAGATGGTTTGCCAGAACATATGGAGCTTTGGACATGTCCAAAACATGTGCAGCAAAGTAGCTGGAGCCTGTCTGCATCGATCGCATGTGGGATCTATGTCAACATAAATCTTAGATAGTCTGTCTTTAGACCAGTGCAAACGGTGTACAACTTTAAATTGGACAACAGCATGTCTAAGACATATGGAAGAGGAGAAAATTCCCTGTATTATTTTGTGCCAGATTTCCTCCGGAATTGGTTCGTCTAGGTCTGTTTCCCATTTATTTTTAAGGATGTCTAAAGGGGTCAAATCGTGCGTGTTGAGTAGCTCATAAAAATGATGCTTATAGCCTGTTTTGTGACCGATTTGCAGTTAAAGATGGAGTCCAGCAGAGACTTGGGAGGGCATGAGGGGTAGCAATCCGAATTTGAGGTGACAAAGTTCCGAAGCTGCAAGTACCTATAGAAATGTGATCTGGGAATACCATATTTCTGCACTAACTGTTTGAAGGAGGCAAAGTTATTGTCAATATAGAGATCAGACAGTGAGACCATACCCCCTCTAGACCAGGTATCAAAAGCCCCATCTGTCACTGACGGGAGGAACATGTGGTTTTTTGTAACTGGTGCAGCCTGCGATAGGCCTCCAAGGGAGAAGGATCTCCTATACTGATTCCACATTTTGATTGAGTGTATGATAACTGGGTTAGAGGTGAAGCTAGAAATAGGTTGTGTGAATGGCAGTCTAGCACACAATAAGGCCGCTAGAGAAGTGGACTCAATGGACGCCCCTTCCAAAATTGTCCACTTGGGAACCGTGACATCGTTCCTCACCCAGTATAACAATGACCTTATGTTGGCTGCCCAATAATAATACATGAAGTTTGGGAGTGCCATCCCTCCCATTGTACGAGGTCTCTGCAGCATACTTCTTTTAATTCGGGGTGGTTTTTTGTTCCAAATAAAAGTTGATATCTGATTGTTTAGTTAGAAGTCTTTGTTAGAAAGACCGGAAGACATTGGAATATGTACAGAAATTTATGCAGTACGTTCATCTTTATCGTATTAATTCTTCCCCCCAGGGAGAGAGGTAGGGGGTCCCAACGCTCAATATCCTGTTTCAGGTTAGATAATAGAGGTTGATAATTAGCCACATATAGATCTTTATGGTTATGCGTAACCCATATCCCAAGGTATTTAAATTTCTTAGGGCTGATTTTAAAAGGAAATGAACCTAAAGGTACCTGACTAGCCCCAGCGCCAACAGGCATCAGCTCGCTTTTCTGGATATTAACTTTGTAGCCAGATAATTTGCCAAAGTCCGTAAGTAAGGCCATTAACTTGGGGAGACTGGAAAGGGGTTGCGATATGTACAATAACATATCGTCCGCATATAGCGAGACTTTATGCTCCAATCCCGCACGCTGAATCCCCTTGATATCAGCATTTTGCCTCAGAGCCAAAGCAAGTGGCTCCATTGCAACCGCAAATAGAAGTGGGGACAACGGGCACCCCTGTCTCGTGCCGCATTGGAGCTCAAAATAGGTGGACAGATTATTGTTAGTGCGCACGGCAGCCATCGGAGATGTGTATAAAATTCGATTCCATGATATGAGTTTAGGGCCGAATCCAAACCTCTCCAACGTACTGAAAAGATAGCCCCACTCCACCCGGTCAAATGCTATTTCCGCATCAAGTGAGAGCACTACTTCTGGCATACCAGGCGGAGAGGGGCCATAAAGAATATTCAGAAGGCGTCTAATGTTAAAGAAAGAAAAAAGATTTTTTATAAAACCTGTTTGGTCGGGTGATATAATAGAGGGAAGAACACCTTCCAAGCGGCGGGCCATGACTTTAGCAAGAATTTTAACATCCGTGCAGAGGAGCGAGATCGGACGAAACGAACTGCACTCAAGAGAGTCCTTGTCTTTCTTGAGGATTAAGGAGATAACCGCCTGGCGCATAGTTGGAGGTAGGGATTCTGATGAGTGATTCTTCGAAAACTGACAATAGTAAGGGGGAAAGTTGGTTCGAGAATTTTTTGAAGAAGTCTGTTGGGTAACCGTCTGGCCCCGGAGATTTGCCACTTTGCATAGACCCAATTGCTGATGCTATCTCCGTGACCGAGAGGTCCTCCTCCAACCCAGCAGCCGTCCCCGGGTCTATAGAAGGGACCCGCAGGGTCCCAAAAAATTCTTCCAGCGCGGAAGGGTTTACAGATGAGTCAGAGGTGTATAATGATTGATAGAACGTTTGGAAGCGGGAGTTAATTTTTAGGCTGTCCGTAATTTTTTAGCCCTGTTCATCGTTGATTGCAGGGATGGTCTGATTGGCTGTTCTTTGCCGCAGCTGATGAGCGAGTATCCGTCCAGCCTTTTCCCCACGTTCATAGTACCCGTGCCGCGATTTAGAGATAAGGTATTCAGCTTGTCGTGTTGAAAGGAGATCAAACTCGACCTGCAGTGACATATGCTTTTTCATTATGTCTGCAGAGGGCAAATGGCTGTGTAGCCTATCTAGCTCCAATATCTCATCCGCCAGCTCTTTAAGGCGTGCAGTGCTTATTTTCTTTTGATTTGCGCAATATGAGATGACCTGGCCCCGTAAGTACGCCTTCAGCGACTCCCATATAGTTAAAGAAGACATTCCTGGTGTACGATTAATATCGAGGAATAGTGTAATCTCAGATGTGATGAAATTAGTGAAAGCTTCCTCTGATAGAAGCAGAGGGTTGAGTCTCCAAGGACGGCAACTGGACTGTGTATTGGGAATACGCATTCTCATAGTTAAGGGACCATGATCAGAAATAACTATAGCTCCATAATCACACTTGGTTATGAGGGGAAGGAGTCTTTTATCCAGGAAAAAATTATCTATACGGGAATAGGTCTTATGAACTGGGGAGAAAAACGAATATTCTCTGGAAGTAGGGTTACGAAACCGCCACACATCGGCCACACCATATGATTTAAGAAAAAGACGGATTGATTTGGCTGATTTAGACAGAGAAGTCTTTTTGGGCGAGCTACGGTCTAAGACAGGGGAAAGTACACAGTTCATGTCCCCCCCAAGAATAAGATGGTGCGATGTCATGTTTGGTAAACGGGAGAAAAAATTGGAGAAGAACATAGCGTTGTCCCAGTTTGGCGCATAAACATTGGCCAAGATGACCGGAAACGCATAAAGTTGCCCCGCCACAATAATGTAGCGCCCTGCGGGGTCAGCCTCCACGCTTGTCATCGTAAACGGTGTATTTTTATCAATTAGTATGGCTGCCCCTCTAGCCTTTGAGTGAAAATTTGAGTGATACATCTGTCCTGCCCACCCCCCTCTGTCGGGAATGGTCTGTTGTACATAAATGTGTCTCCTGAAGGAAGGCAATATCTATATTAAGCTGTTTTAAATGTGTAAATACCTTTTTGCGCTTCACTGGGTGGTTGAGTGATTTAACGTTCCAACTCACAAAGTTGACCGAGCAACCATCCAACCCTCTGGGAGTATTGGTGTCACTCATGTTAGGCAAGGAAAGTTATGAAATCTATAGGAATCATAACAGCAAGCAAAAAGGAAAACATACATCTGGCAAAGTAAGTAATAAGTAAGTAATAAATAAGCAAGTCTGATATATCCCCCTCCCCCCCTCCCCCCCTGACACCTACAAAAAACTAGGTGAACACAGTACCCTACCAAAACAAATCCACACATTTAGTGCTTATGTTGGGGAACTCTATAGAGCCAGCCGCTCAAGCTCCCGCCGAACCCCCCCGTACAAAGAAATCTCAAGACAGCGCATCATGATATGATGACAAACTCTGCTGCCTAATAAAAACATTTAAAAGTATAAAATAAGATGGAAAAAACAATGGAAAACAACAATGGAAAACAATGGAATCAATGGAAAAAAACTGTAATTAAATATATTCAAACAAACATCACCCCATCAGAGTTGGCCCCCAAGTGGAACAGAGCCATATAAGCCCATGATTGAGGGTGGTCAATACTGTATGTCTAGAGACAGAGATAAATAAAATGAGAGGAGAGAAGCAGCAGAATAACAATAATAAAAAAATGAATAAAAACAGTCTCCTGGTCAGGTCACTTCTCTACCCCTTATGAGTAAACAGATAAATTATTTCCCCCTTGGGGTAAATTTATATTAAACCAACGTATATGCCCAGTCTCTTTCAACACCTGCATATAAACTGTCGTATACAAAAAAAAAAAAAAATAAACTGGTAAACTGGTAGCATGGTAGTTTGAACACAAGAAAAAGCGTCTGGGGACCTACCCCGTAGCCTCTGTTGTAGGGATGACGTTCTTCTTAACATAAACCATCGCTTTGTCTGCATCTGTAAATTCCTTTTCTTCTCCGTTATACGTGATGCGGAGTCGGGCTGGAAACAGTATGCCATACCGGACACCCTGGCGGTTGCGCAGCAGCTTCCTGATCTCCGTGAACACACCTCTGGCCCTGGCGACGCCCGCAGCATAATCTGGAAAGATGGCAATGGTCTGCCCGTTGACGCGGAGTGGAGCTTGAGTGCGCGCGTAGTTCAACACCTCGACGCAGTCTTGGTAATAGTGGAGTTTAGCAACGATGACGCGTGGTTTCCTCGGAGCCAGGGTTCGGTGTGAACGGTCCACAAGCACATCTTTATCCAGCTGTAGCGCTTCCCTCAATAGTTTCGAGACCGATGCAGTAGAGCATGATCCATCCGTCTCGGCCACCCCCAGTATTCTGATGTTGCATCTCCTCATTCTTCCCTCCATGTCGTCGTATTTCTCTCTGAGCCCAGTTACCTCTGCTTTCAAGCCAGTCACCGTAGTCTGCAGGGCCGCCACCTCGTCCGACCACGTTGATAGGCCGCTCTCCACCTCCGTGATTGTAGCCTTCATTTGGTCGATCTCAGACCGAACCGCCGCCGTATTATTAAGCTCACTTTTAAGATAGTTGAAATCTTCGGCCAGCACATTTTTAAGCTCCGTCTTTATCACCTCTGCGATGTCGGCTTTCAGCGAGAGGAGAATCTCAGATTTTAATGCTACAGCATCCATTACTGGGCTGTCCGGCCGGGGCGGGGTTGTCTGAGCTGGGCTACTTGCGGGACTCGATGTCGCGGTGGCTTTGGGCCCAGTAGCGGACGGACCGCCATACTTATATTTGTGCAGATTTGTAGCCATTGACCCACAAATACACACTCTTCTGACTTTAGGAGTATGTTAGGAGTATGCTAGGAGCAGGTTTTCCAATGTTTTTCGATGTAAAACGCTTATTAAATTAAATAAAATAGAAGTCCGACGGGAGCTCAAACTAATCACGTCCTACTCCATTACTAGCCCACGTGACCCCGTCTTTTTCTAATCTGAGATGGAAGCCAAGTTCTGCTTAGCTGTTGCAGGTTTTATAACTAAATTAAACTGCATATATTTTGTACAATAACAGCACTCGTGTAATGGAAAATATTTCCTGTTTTCCCGGGAATTACCTGTTTTATTTCCTGTATTTCTGGGAAACGGGATATAGTTTGGTCAGGAATTACTTAAACCCTAATGTTTAAGGTTATTATTGTGTATATTAAAACACGTCATAATGGTTAGTCCGAATAATATTGCTCCTAATATCAATCCATATATTCCTTGCTCGCACACTTTAACCTTGTGCACAAATCGGTAAAGGAAAAAAAAGACTGATAGGACAGATATAATGAACAGATCCAAAAAACATAACATAAAACAATCATACGAGCAAAAAGCAACACCGTTGCCTCCAACAAAGCCAGGGAGGAGCTTTTGGAAAGAGCTAGGTTAATTTAGTTTGTTAATAATTTACCACTCATTACGAATAAGTCTATACTCTCAGTACATTGTCATACAGTTTATTTCTAATGAGACAACTGTACAACTACAGTTGAAGTCAGACGTTTACATACACTTAGGTTGAAGTCATTAAAACTAATTTTTAACCACTGCACAGATTTAATGTTAGCAAACTATAGTGTTGGCAAGTCAGTTAGGACATCTACTTTGTGCATGATACAAGTAATTATTTCAATAATTGTTTACAGACAGATTATTTCACTTTTAATTCACTATATCACAATTCCTGAGACGAAGTGCGTGTAGGGTTGGACCCGAGAAGCACGACTCAGAACAATGGATGTAATAAATACCCGCAAGGGCTTTATTAAGGAAAGTTCCGTAATCGTTGTCTTAGCACAAGCAAAGGTCATACACAAAAAGATCCAGCCAATAAACAAAAGTACCGAGGGAGAAGGCAGTCTCGTCGTCGGTAAGCCAGGCAGTAGTTTGGAACCAGGAAGGCAATCAGCGTGGCAGAGGTACAAACGGGAGAAGGCAAAAGAATAGTCGAAAAAACAAGCAGGGTCAGACCGGAGTCCTCGCCGCGTGGCAAAAGTACAAAATCAGCAAGCAGGAATCGTGGTCAGGACAGGCAGTGAAAACAAAAGGCTGGCAGTAAACAGTGGTCAAAAAACAGGCTTGGATCAAAACAGGAAATCAGAATACGTAGACTTGACAAATGCTTAAGAGTGCTAGTGAGGCAACAATTTCGCACAGAACCGGTGAAAACTGAGGGCTTATATGTGTGTGTAGACAGGTGCAAACGCTTAGCTTGAGAACAGAGAGAAATTAGAAACAGCTTGGGAAAACGAGATGAAGATCATTAGTCAATTAGTCTGTTAGTAATTATCACATCCTAGCGTTAGTAAATTAGTTAATTAGTAAGGACATGCACTAGAAACGTAAGGTAGCAATTAACTACAAGAGATTAGATGGTTAGTAAGCAATGATCTAGCTAATTGTTAGTAATCTGTTAGTTAGACAAGGAATGGCAGATACAATGGAAAACACGTAAGCAAAAGCGGGAGAGAGAGAAAGCATGAACACGAGTTCGCAGAAACACATAGAAATGTATGAAACTAATAAACTATGACAGAACGTGAATACAAATAAGGGCGTGACATAACAATAAACATAAAACATGGCGTGGAACGGTTAGAACCGTAACAATTCCAGTGGGTCAGACTCGCATATCCTTTGCATGCACAGACTTCCTGATGTTTGTGACCCAACAACATCAAAAGACAACATTATAGACTACTATAACGTCTCTGCATTTGAATGGGATCTGCCATTCATAATTAAAAATGAATTTCTCAAAAAAGAACATGTAACACCTTGTCAAGCCTAACATCACCCTGAAACTCATCAGCAATGCAGATAACGTCCGACATTGTGACTTTTGGGAGTGATATTAGGGGCTGAGAAAAACACATCTCGTCCAGATCCACAGTTTCCAATGGGGAGTTACAGGTGTCCCTAGCACCGGAAGTAAGTATTCACCCCTTCTGGTCTAGATCGCCATCTTGTGAAATAGGCCAATTCAAGCCTGATGA